>CM019066.1:343689443-344289443 GCA_009667805.1 Leptobrachium leishanense | reverse complement strand
TCTATCTATCTATCCCATATCTATATATCTATCTATTTACCTATCTATCCCATATCTATCCCATATCTATCTATCTATCTATCTATCTATCTATCTATCTATCTCTCTATCTCTCTCTATCCCATAATCTATCTCTCTATCTCTCTATCTATCCATATCTATCTATCTATCTATCTATCTATCTATCTATCTATCTATCTATCTATCTATCTATCTATCTATCTATCTATCTATCCATTCTATAATATCTATCTATTTACCTATCTATCCATATCTATCTATCTATCTATCTATCTATCTATCTATCTATCTATCTATCTATCTATCTATCTATCCCATATCTATCTATCTATCTATCTATCTATCTATCTATCTATCTATCTATCTATCTATCTATCTATCTATCTATCTCTATCTATCTATCTATCTATCTATCTATCTATCTATCTATCTATCTATCCCATATCTATCTATCCATATCTATCTATCTATCTATCTATCTATCTATCTTATCTATCTATCTATCTATCTATCTATCTATCTATCTATCCAGTGGCGTAGCGTGGGGGGGGGCTGGGGGGGCCGTGGCCCCGGGCGCAGTTTTGTTAGGGGCGCATAATTTCAAAAGAAATTTGCGCCCCTAAAACTTGAGGCCCGGACTGACCCGCCGGGCCCTCGGGCGCCGCCCAAGGGCCCGCGGGTTGAGGGGACCCAGATGCCGGGCAGCAGGAGTGCCTGCCCGGTCCTGAAAAGTGAGTCCATCCGTGTTGAAGGGGATGCGGCTGCTTGCAGGCGCAGCCGGTCACGTGGTCCGGCTAATCAGGTGGTACTGAGTCTCTGTACAACCTGACTGGCCGGACCGCGTGACCTGCACACGCACGCAGCCGCCTCCCCTTCAACAGGCAGACTCACACGCTGTCCAGGACCGGGCAGGCACTCCCGCTGCCCGGCATCTGGGCCCCTCAACCCCTGCTGGATCCGGAGCTGGGGCAAGTATCCATGTGAGAGCTGGCTGCCGCTGGGCAATATCCAGGTGAGAGCTGGGGCAAATCCATGAGCTGGGGGCAAATCCATGAGCTGGGGCAAATCCATGTGAGAACTGGGGCAAATCCATGTGAGAACTGGGGCAAATCCATGAGCTGGGGGCAAATCCATGAGCTGGGGCATATCCATGAGCTGGGGCAAATCCATGAGCTGGGGCAAATCCATGTGTGAGCTGGGGCATATCCATGAGCTGAGGCAAATCCATGTGTGAGCTGGGGCAAATCCATGGGAGAGCTGGGGCAAATCCATGGGAGAGCTGGGGCAATATCCATGGGAGAGCTGGGGCAATATCCATGGGAGAGCTGGGGCAAAATCCATGGGAGAGCTGGGGCAAATCCATGTGTGAGCTGGGGCAATATCCATGTGAGAGCTGGGGCAATATCCATGTGAGAGCTGGCTGGGGCAATATTCATGTGTGAGCTGGCTGGGGCAATATTCATGTGTGAGCTGCGGCAATATCGATAACGTGTCCACAGGTTGGGGGGGGCGCTCAATTCTTGGCTGGCCCCGGGCGCTGACAACCCACGCTACGCCACTGTATCTATCCCATATTTATCTATCTATCTATCCCATATCTATCTATCTATCTATCTATCTATCTATCTATCTATCTATCTATCTGTCCCATATCTATCTATCTATCTATCTATCTATCTATCTATCCCATATCTATCTATCTATCTATCTATCTATCTATCTATCTATCCCATATCTATCTATCTATCTATCTATCTATCTATCTATCTATCTATCTATCTATCTATCCCATATCTATCTATCTATCCCATATCTATCTATCTATCCCATATCTATCTATCTATCTATCTATCTATCTATCTATCTATCTATCTATCTATCTATCTATCCCATATCTATCTATCTATCTATCTATCTATCTATCTATCTATCTATCCCATATCTATCTATCTATCTATCTATCTATCTATCCCATATCTATCTATCTATCTATCTATCCCATATCTATCTATCTATCTATCTATCTATCTATCTATCTATCTATCTATCTATCTATCTATCTATCTATCAATCTATCTATCCCATATCTCTATCTATCCCATATCTATCTATCTATCTATCTATCTATCTATCTATCTATCTATCTATCTATCTATCCCATATCTATCTATCTATCTATCTATCTAACTATCTATCTATCTATCCCATATCTATCTATCTATCTGTCCCATATCTATCTATCTATCTATCTATCTATCTATCTATCTATCTATCCCCTATCTATCTATCTATCTATCTATCTATCTATCTATCTATCTATCTATCTATCTATCTATCCCCTATCTATCCCATATCTATCTATCTATCTATCTATCTATCTATCTATCTATCTATCTATCTATATCTATCTCATATCTATCTATCTATCTATCCCATATCTATCTATCTATCTATCTGTCCCATATCTATCTATCTATCTATCTGTCCCATATCTATCTATCTATCCCATATATATCTATCTATCTATCTATCTATCTATCTATCTATCTATCTATCTATCTATCTATCTATCTATCCCATATCTATCTATCTATCATCTATCTATCTATCCCATATCTATCTATCTATCTATCTATCTATCTATCTATCTATCTATCTATCTATCTATCCCATATCTATCTATCTATCTATCTATCTATCTATCTATCTATCTATCCCATATCTATCTATCTATCTATCTATCTATCTATCTATCTATCTATCTATCTATCTATCCCATATCTTTCTATCTATCTATCTATCTATCTATCCCATATCTATCTATCTATCTATCTATCCCATATCTATCTATCTATCTATCTATCCCATATCTATCTATCTATCTATCTATCTATCCCATATCTATCTGTCTATCTATCCCATATCTATCTATCTATCTATCTATCTATCCCATATCTATCTGTCTATCTATCCCATATCTATATATCTATCTATCTATCTATCTATCTATCTATCTATCTATCCCATATCTATCTATCTATCTATCTATCTATCTATCTATCTATCTATCTATCTATCTATCTATCTATCTATCTATCTATATCTATCTATCTATCTATCTATCTATCTATCTATCTATCTATCCCATATCTATCTGTCTATCTATCCCATATCTATCTATCTATCTATCTATCTATCTATCTATCTATCTATCTATCTATCTATCTATCTATCTATCCCATATCTATATATCTATCTATCTATCTATCCCATATCTATCTATCTATCTATCTATCTGTCCCATATCTATCTATCTATCTATCTATCTATCCCATATCTATCTATCTATCTATGTATCTATCTATCTATCCCCTATCTATCTATCTATCTATCTATCTATCTATCTATCTATCTATCTATCTATCCCCTATCTATCTATCTATCTATCTATCCCATATCTATCTATCTATCTATCTATCTATCTATCTATCTATCTATCTATCTATCTATCTATCTATCTATCCCATATCTATCTATCTATCTATCTATCCCATATCTATCTATCTATCTATCCCATATCTATCTATCTATCCCATATCTATCTATCTATCTATCCCATATCTATCTATCTATCTATCTATCTATCTATCTATCTATCTATCTATCTATCTATCTATCTATCCATATCTATCTATCTATCTATCTATCTATCTATCTATCTATCTATCTATCTATCTATCTATCTATCTATCCTTGTCTGTTGTATGTGTATTTTCCAATCCAAATCTGTGGTTTTGGACAAATATTTGGTGGTGTTGCATAAATTTTAGATTTTTGTTCCACGTGAATCTACATGCTGCGTGAAGAAATAGATATACTGTCAAGGTTATTCAGAGAGGTGAAAAGCAGGAGAATGACTGGAGAATGAAAAATTCTAGGTCAAATAGCCAATTTGGAAAGTGAGATGAAAGGGAGAATTTTTCTGGTTTGGCTATTTTGACCTTGAATTTTTCATTCTCCAGTCATTCTCCTACTTTTCACGCTCTCTGAATAACCCTGTATGTTTATTGCTGGTTGTGTGGGCTGCCTCCGTGCCAAGCAATCTGTGTGCATTGCTGAAACTAATCTATGCAGCTTCCCGGCTAGCATAAAATTACATATCTTTGCATGCTTTACCACACACACTCGCTGCCTATTAGGACGTGTTCATTCATCTGCCTGCAAATAACAAACAGTAAAATGTCCAGTTCTTCCATGTTTTGCAAAAACAGTTTCATAAATCTGCTTTCAGAACAGAGCTGCTTGTTTGGTTCAGTAACCCACATTACATTCCTTCCACTAAAAACACCTTCTGCGTGCTTCCTAAGATGGAGATCAATGCTGCTAGAATGCGTGCATTAATCAAAAATATACTGGATCGCTATCATACAAATATAAACCAAGTCACTGTTGAAGACGTATTTTAAATTTGCTTCCAAATTCTAGTTTTGTCTGATAAATAAGCACAAAAAGAGATACGTGTGCTTAAAAAAAAATAATATAATGTGCTCGAGACATTGAAAATTGTGATTTAAACAATATGGGCCCTATTACATTCTTCACGCAAAAAGGCATGGTAAACGCATGAATTTTTGCGCGAAGCTTTAAACGTTAACGCGCGTAAATCAACGCTGGTATTACAATCCTCGCGCATTTTTTTCATCCGTCAAAAAATAACACGTGTAAAACGGACGAGCAAAAACATGCGCGCAGAAACGTTGCACGCAGAAATCAGTGTGCGGACTGTTTTTTCATGTGATTCAGCCAATCAGAATTAAGAACCACAATGGTCTCCCGTTAAGTTTTTGCGCGTGTCAAAGTCAATCTGTGCATATATGCTGCATTACTAAAAAAAACACGCACAACTTCTCCATTTTATTGGTTTGGGTATGTGTAGAATGTGTAACTATACTTTGCTGCGTTATGTTTTTTGGGCTGGTGTATTTGGTTTCGGCCAGGTTGATAGAATTTGCCATTAACACCAGCTTTTAGGAGTTGCTAAAATTATGCGCGCAACGTCTATGCGTTAATTCCTGCACATAGATTGTTATACCATCCGCGTACCAGCGCACATTCGCGTTTGCGCTCCCAATGTTAGGTATAGGACGCGCGAAGTACAGTAAGCTTGCGCAGCGTTTGCGCAGGTTAACCTGCGGTAGACGTATACGTGCGTTCGTTGCGCTGACATTGTAATACGACGTTCTGCGCAAAGGGTTTTACCTCTCGCGTGAATGTGTTTTTTCGCAGGCGCAAACGTATGCTCGAAGAATGTAATAGGGCCCTATATACGTATATATATATATATACTGTATAGCTTCGTTCAGGTTGAGTGCTACCATGTGTTTTATATATATATATATATATTACAGCAAAAGGTTGCACTCAACCTCAAAACTAAGCTGGTGCATCTAAGACATCAAATACAAAACACTAAGAAAGAGCACTTCATATTATTGACCACCTTCACCCCATATTATTGACCACCTTCACTCCATATTATTGACCACCTTCTTCCATCATTTTCTGTGAAAAAAAACACAGGTTTAAAAATGCCTGAGGTAAAATGATGGGGATTCAGTTCACAAGAAATTTCTTCTGTAATCGCACCCATTTGGGAGCATGCAAGTGGGCAGAGAGATGCCCCACAGACAGGTCTGATATCCAAAATGTCCACGTTCAATGCCAGGTCGGCACCAACTTCGGAGACACACTGTCGCATTGCCGGTTGTTCACGTAGCGTTGTCGTACCTTATTTAACGCTCATTGCAACTAATAGACAAAAGCACTACATCCCCAGCAGTAACATTCTCTAACTTTCTCTGAGGAAGAGACAGTGAATCATCATTGTCCTAAATCGTTTAAACTTTCCCAAATATCTCATCCCAAGATCTATCTGGTACCATGGATGGTCATGGAGGTAATCAGAGAGAAGGATAACTCTGCAAATGGGTCCTTACAGAAATCACATTCAGTATATCAATTATCAATGCAACCGTTCCTTTGAAGAGTTTGTTTTTCCACTTGAGTCTCTGAAATTATGCATGAGGAGAATGGTCTCTGCAGATAAATATTTTAACACGCACCCAGTAGCACGCAACTGCACATTCTGCAATTCTTAAGAGGAGTTATTTTAGGTATGAGCCGCACACTAATGAATAGCCTCAAACAAAACACATGAGCAGATGTTGTGATGTCATGTCGAAAGAGACACATTAAATCAAAAAATGTGAAAAAGAAATGCTAATCAACAATCTTAGCTTACCTTAAAATTCTGCGAAGGCCTTAAGGCATGGGAAAGGCTCAATATATGCATAGTTTGCTGTTACATAGTACCTTTACCATATAGAATTTGAAATTCATATTGCTTTTCTTAGTCTCTAATGAATACACCTCTGGGTCCTATTTTTGCTGAGCCAATTATAGGGGTCCATTAACGGAAAACTTTGGTGTGAGTTGTTAACCACTATCGGCTCCCTTTTACCGACCCTATGACGAGTGAGATACTGTGGGTTCAATTTAATTATGTTGACCGTTAAAAAAAAAAAAATATATATATATATATATATTGGCAGTTTTCAGAACATATTTCTGCCTTTAATCCTTTCACGTCAGACGGGTTGTACCTGGCGGGAAGGAGTTATCCCCGGCTGAGTGTACCAGTACGCGCGTCATTGACTGCAGGGGGACGGCCTGAGTCCTTATGTATAATTTTGTGTATTTGATGAAATCTCATATTTAAAGGGACACTCTACTCGTCTCATCCTAACCACTTTATATTTTTAAAGGGATCAGGATGTGAGGAGTCATCTCCCCTACCGCCCCCCCCCCACACTTGCCTCGATCTGGAGAAAACGCTTGGTGAAGTGGATGAGTTCCTCCACCCCACTCAGCTTCAGCAGCAGCCGGCATTTTACAATTTCCTGGCTTCTGGTCACTGGATCAGCCACTAATTGTCACATTTCCAGCCCTGATCCCTATTGTGAGTCGATCCGCGCCAGCTCTTACCGCTGTCTGGGCTATCCCTTCCTCTCCTTCCGTTCCTGGATTCCCCTGTAGCCAGCCTGGTCTTAGACTAAATGATCTGTCTTCTCTGCACTACTCTCTATGTATAGGCAGTCACACCATTGCTCAGGGCTCTTGCAGAAGGGTCAATTTGCTCCCTGTTATTCTTCCTCTGGTTCTGATTCCAGTTATTTTGTCTCTGTGGCTTTACCCTTTGTATATTATATTATTCAGTTTGTTTCTGTTCTTAGTTTCCCTTGCCTGGTTATTTTCCTCATTATTGGATTTTAGTTCTTTTGTATTTTCCCTTATTCTCTTTTTTTTGTATCAGTTTATTTTATGTTTTTGTTGTTCAGTGTGTCTCTTGTTTTCTGTAAATTGAGTCTCCTGTGTATGACTCTGGCCTGGCTATTTGACTTTTCATTCTATGTTAACCCTTGTACTCCTTGCTCTTGATATATATTACCGTGTACCGTACTTGGCTTTCTTCTGACCACATCTCTGGATTTGTCCCCCTTGTCCTGTCTCTTGGTTCTGTGTGTCACCCTGCAGTGAGGTCCCCTCCCTTTGAATAGATGGTCATCCAAGGACCTTAATATAGTTAAGGGTTCCCTTGCTCTTCCTGTTTTCCTGTTCTGTGTATCTTGTTGTCTGGTTCCCTCATCTCCTGATCTGCGTGTTATGCAGCCAGCGGCAATCCTGCCTAAAGGGCTATCTATCCCAAATAACGGTCCCACCTCGTCTCATGCTGGGTGCCCCCGTGACACTAGTAATATCAGCATTCAGGGAATGTGCTGTTGTCACCCTCTGAGACCAATCGCTGTAGCGACCAGTCACAGAAGGGCTACTGATGAATCGGATCTGCACCTGCACACAGCTCCGACCCATTGTTCTGCGCAGGTGCTACCTACAGAACTTGCGTACAGAAATTCCCGCAACGCTCCACAATTTGCTGCTCTTACAATATGTCAGTTGCCAAGGAATGGAAATTGCTCAGAAAATTTTGAGGGTCTTCTATGATCAAGAGTTCCTGAACGGAATAGGAGCTGTGCAGGTGCGGAATAAAAGGTGAGTAAAATCTCCAAAAAAATAAAAAAAATGGGCAGTGGCTGTCAGCAGTGTCTTCTTAATCCCAGACCTAGACTGTGCAGTTGAATACTTTCAGTCTGAGCTCCTGCAAGTCTGGAATTCCCATGCCCCGCTGCGTAAAGTGCGAGTAAAAGGGACTCATCTCCCCTGGGTTACAGCTGATCTTACACTAATGTACCAGCTTAGAGATTCACGGTGGTCAAATTTCAAGAGTACTGGTTCCATGAACGATCACTACGAATACCAAAAATGCCGGAATGAATGCACAAAACAAACAAAAATGGCCAAAGCCCATTACTTCAATGAAAATCTAAACAATAACATATCAAACCCCTCAAAACTTTTGGAGAACCATAAGTAACATACAAGCACCCCCAGTCCACTCCCAGCCAGCTGCTGTCAAAGTAAACAACCAAACCCTGCAACACCCCCTAGATGTAGCAAATGCCTTTAATGATTATTTTGTTGGATGTGCCACCACTTTGATTGCCAAGCTAGGAAATGACATGCAATCAGAGAGGCCTCATGCAGGTCAGGCCCACCCCCCAACTGTGCAAAGTCCCTGTATCAGACAGGAATTCAGTTTTAGACCAGTGCCTGTCAGTGTCATTACTAAACTTCTCCGTAAGCAAAAAATGAAATACCAGTCTGGACCTGATCAAATACCAGCAATGCTGCTGAAAATCAGTGCGCCAGCAGTTGCAAATCCTGTCCCAACCCTAATAAATGAGTCACTGGCGACTGGATACATACCCAAGCTCTGGAAGACTGCAAGAGTGGTACCTATCCATAAAAGTGGTGACAGTACTTTGGTATCAAACTACCGTCCGATATCGTTGCTCCCTGTAATGTCAAAAGTCTTGGAAAAATGTGTCTACACACAATTACGTGATTATTATCAATATTGGAACTACTTAACCCCGGATCAATCAGGCTTTCGTCCAAATCACTCAACTACAACCGCCCTTTTAAAAGTCTGCAATGATATCCAGGCTGGGATGGAACAAGGAAACCTAACTGGAGCCATCTTCCTTGATTTTGCCAAGGCCTTTGACACGGTAGACCTAGGCATCTTGTTAGAAAAACATAAAAACTCTGGCATTGGTGATCGCACGCTAACCTGATTTCAATCATATGTATCCGACCGATCACAATATGTGTCAATTTCTGGCAGCTCCTCCCTCCCGCTCCCAGTCACTTGCGGTGTACCCCAAGGCTCAATACTAGGCCCCCTTCTATTCACAATATTCATAAATGATCTGCCCAATGTCTGCAAAGCCTCAACTGTACATATGTACGCAGACGACACTGTGATCTATACCAGCAAACCAAATCTCCCGCAGCTGGAGGCCGTGCTGCAAGAACAATTCACAGAGGTACACAAATTGCAAAATCCCCATCTATGTGTTGGGACAAAATCAAATGGCATGCTGACCACAGTCACTTCTCTCAAATATCTAGGTATGTGGTTGGACCCTAATCTATCCTTTGGCCCCCACATCGAAAAACTCTTATCTAAACTTTACCCCAAACTAGGTGCCCTGTACAGAAACAAATCCTGCCTGAGTCCCGCCGTAAGAAAGCAGATTGTACAGCAAATGCTTATGCCGGCTATTGATTACGGAGATGTAGTGTATGCAGCCGCCCCGCAAACACACCTTCATAAACTTACTGCATTGTATAACTCATTCTGCCGCTTTGCGCTACAATGTAACTACATGACCCACCATTGTGACATGTTAAAAGAGCTAAACTGGCCATCGCTGGAATCCAGACGCACCCTTCACCTCTCAAGCCTGGTGTTTAAGAGCATCTCTGGGAAGCTGCCACCCTACCTGAATAGACTGCTTCCCCCAGCAGCTCCCTCATCCTATAACCTCCGATCCAGGACCAGCACCTTACTTGCTATACCACAATACAAAAAGACAGTGGCTCGGTCCTCACTTTCCTACAGAGCACCACAATTATGGAATAACCTCCCAGACACCATCACATCTTCCCCCAGTCAAAAGCTCCTTACTAACATACCTCAATACAGAATGCACCTGTAAACATGTAACCTAGTGACTATATTTCCTACATATTTTTCTGTTAATCTGTATATTTGTGTTGTTTTTTTTAATATCTTGCATTGTATTACTTTGTATTTCTGTAACTGTAACACTTCAATGTTCTTGAACCCAGGACATACTTGAAAACGAGAGAAATCTCAATGTATCCTTCCTGGTAAAATCCTCTAGAAATAAATAAATAAATAAGGGTGAAAAAAAGGAACTGTATGTTTTAAAGAAATTTGTCACTTTATAAATGATGATTACAAAACTTTGATTTGGACTGTTTTTTTGACAAAGTGCTGATATTGTGAAGGGTTTGAATTGATGTACTGGATCACCCATATGCAGAGCTGAAACAATGACACATAAGAAAACACTGAGCTGCCATATCTAAGAATAAACGCTGAATAGATTGCTGAGTACTTTATTCTGCTTCTATCAGTTATAAAAATATATATCATGCCCTTGAAACCACCACATCGCTTTTATGCTTATTGCGTAAGACCTAAATCTTTATTCCGCTATTTGCTTCCCTAATTACATACAAATAGTTGCACAATTTGTGTGGTTTTTCGGCTTCACAAGGTTTCATAACTAAAGTGAGAGACACTGTCTGTTGGTATGTCCATAGCAAAGTGCGGCGCAGCGTCTCCCAGTGTGTATTTCATTGGTGCTGCAACAGCGTGTGTCTTGTGCCTCCCCTGCCATGTCCTCTTTCCCTCCAGATCAGATTCCAGGTTGGATCTGGAAGTATCCAAAATCTGGAATGCTGAGCAGTACGGATAACTGGTGCTCAAGCTGTAGTCCAATATAATCATTCTCTATAGATCCATATATCCGTACAGCTCTGTAACTATACAACTCAGTACAGTCCTGTGCAGCTCAGTGGCGTAGTGAGGGGGCAGAGGGGGGCACTTGCCCCTGGGCGCCTGTCAGGGGGGCACTGAAAGCAGGCACCCACCACAAGTAAATATTACTGGCCACGAGGCTCCCTTCCATCTCACACACAGTGAGGATGGAGTAGCCACAGTCAATCTTCTTCCTGACTGCTGTGTCACGTGATGTAGGGCTCCCGGAAGAGTTACAGAGAGCAGCGAGAGTGAGTGCAGCATGCTGCTACATAACTCTGCAGAGATCTCATCCCACTAATCTACAGGAGAGGTGAGGCCCCCAATATTACTGCCCCCCGATCCCCCGCTTAGATCCCTCCCCTGAGCGGGTTTCTCTGCAGCTGACAGGAGATCCCAAGCTAGTTATCCCCCCCTTCTTCACACACATAGGGCCCCTGCATGGAACTGCAAAATGTGAGGGGGTGGTGTGGAGTCATCTGTGTTCAGACACAGACATAGCCCCCACTGTGAATTCTGGGGTTCCGCTGTGTATATATGATTCTGGGATCTGCTGGATATGCATAATTCTGGGGGCTCTGCAGTGAATATATGATTCTGGGATCTGCTGGATATGCATAATTCTGGGGGCTCTCCTGTGTATATAGTTCTGGGGGCTCTGCTGCCTATATATAATTCTGGGGGGTCTGCTGGGTATACATAATTCTGGGGGCTCTGCTGGGTGCACATAATTCTGGGGTCTGCTGGGTATGCATAATTCTGGGGGCTCTGCTGTGTATATATAATTCTGGGGGCTTTGCTGGGTATACATAATTATGGGGGCTCTCCTTTGTACATAATTCTGGGGGCTCTTATGTGTACATAATTCTGGGGAATCTGCTGTGTATATATCATTCTGGGGGCTCTGTTGTATATATAATTCTGGGGGCTCTGCTGTGTATATAATTCTGGGGGCTCTTATGGGGGCTCTTATGTGTACATAATTCTGGGGGCTCTGCTGTCTATATATTATTCTGGGGTGTGCATAATTCTGGGGGTTCTGCTGTGTATATATAATTCTGGGGGCTCTGCTGTGTATACAAAATTCTGGTGGCTCTGCTGGCTACACATAATTCTGAGGGGGTTTGTCTTGGGTATACATAATTCTGGGGGCTCTGCTCTGTATATATAAAATCTGGGGTCTGCTAGGGTATGCATAATTCTGGGGGTCTGCTGTGTATACATCATTCTGGGGGTCTTTGCTGGGTATATATAATTCTGGGGGCTCTGTGCCTGGTTATACATGATTCTAGGGGTGTGTGTGTGTGTGCGGTCAGGGTGTAATTGTCAGTGTGACATGGCCAAGGCATGGCACACATGCACATTGTCTTTTTTTGTGTATGAGAAAGGAGCGCATAAGAGTGTGTGTGTGTGTATATATAAGATAAATCTTAGGTGAGTTCCCGCACTTTTTTCCCTCAGGACTTGACCCCTGGGGGGGCTAGGGTAGGACTTGCCCCCGGCGCCTCATGACCTTGCTACGCCTCTACATATGATTAAGTCAGCTACATGTGATTAAGACACCCAAATAGATATACACCTCCATACAGTCCTGTATAACCATACACAAACCTCTCAGCTTCTCATATTAAGTCTCTAGTGTAATCCAGATGTGGACCTCTTGCTCGATGTGCCTACAGGGTGTCCGCTATACCCTCCTGATGAGACCTAGCAAGGCCGAAACGATCATTGGGGGTTGCTGCACCTCTTGTGCAGGTATGACTTCCTTGGCATTTCAGTAATGGTCACCCTTTCTGGGTGATTGCGTTTGATTTCCATATGGAGCAGTTGTCCCTGTAATGGCACAATTGAGCTAAAACCTTGTGAGACCTGAGCGAGCCCCTCTCTAAAGCAGGCCACTAGTGCCGTTGCTTGCTCTCAGGACCCTCACAAACCTCTCTGTTTCTAACTTTAAGTCTACAGGGTAATCCAGATGAAGACCCCTTGCTCGATGTGCCAAGAGGGTGTCAGCCATACCCTCCTGACGAGGCCTAACAAGGCCAAAACGATCGTCTGGTATGGTATGGTATGGTATGGTATGGTATGGTATGGATGGTATCTGGCACCAAGACAGTAGCAGCAGATCTTTTAAATCCTGCAGGTTGTCTTCATGGGTCGGATTGATTTTTCCAGCACATCCCACAGATGCTCAATCGGATTGGGATCTGGGAAATTTGGAGGACAAGACACCATCTTGAAATCTTTGTCATGCTCCTCAAACCATGAACAATGGGCACATTATCCTGCTCAAAGAGGTCACTGCCATCAGGAATCACCATTGCCATGAAGGAGTGTATGTGGTCCTCAACATTCTCTAGGCAGGTGGTACATGTCACGTGTGTCCTGGCATCTTTCGATCATGGCCAGCATTAATGTTTTTCAGCAATTTGAGCTGCAGTAGCTCTTTTGTGCAACTGGATAGGTCGAGATGATCTTTGAACAACCATGAACCTGATGCCAGTTCACTGGTTGGTACCACTTTCGGTAGGTACTAACTAGGGATTAGCCGAACACTCCCCGAGTTCGGTTCGGAGCCGAACCTGAACTTTCCAAATGTTCGGATCCGAACCCGAACCCGAACTCGAACTCAATACAAGTCAATGGGGCTGAAAATTCGGTTTTTAGAGTGCCCTCCAAGAGGGCATATATGCTAGATATTTGCCATAAAAGGTGTATGGAGGTCCGGGTAGTGCCCTGGGGGACAGGAAACAAGGACAAAAAGTTAAAAAGAAAACGTTTTTAAAGGGACAGTGAGTTTTCCATGAAATAAGGGTTAAAAATAAAAACGAAAAATTCCTTCAAATATCGTGCCTAGGAGGTCCCCATAACCTGCCCGTGAAGTGGCGGATTTCTAGGATGTATAGAAATATGTAAAAACCAAAAAATGACATTATAAATGACAGTAAATGCTTTTCCTTTAATCTATCCATAAACAACTGCTTGGGGCAGCAGTTTGTATGAAAAGAGGAGACATTTTCGGACACGCAGAAAAAATTTACTGATTTTTTGGCGGTGAAAAGCAGGAGAATGACTGGAGAATGGAAAATTCTAGACCAAATAGCCGATTTGGAAAGTGAGATAAATGGGAGAATTTTTCTGGTTTGGCTATTTTGACCTAGAATTTTCCATTCTCCAGTCATTCTCCTGAGTTTCACCTTTCTCTGAATAACCGTGTCAGGGTTATTCAGAGAGCGGTGAAGAGCAGGAGAATGACTGGAGAATGGAAAATTCTAGGTCAAAATAGCCAAACCAGAAAAATACTCCCATTTAGGCTAGGGTCAGACTAGTGAATTTTTAACGTGCGTTTAGGCGCACTTAATCACGGCCGCACTAGCAGAAAATGACGGGCAATGATGGCCAATATACGAAGTACGGTCGCACGAAAGTCCGGCTGCGCAACGCAAGTGGAAAATGAACGCATTTTTTCGAGAACGCAGAACCGCTAGTACGGACGTACAGAGTGCGCTGCGTCCACTAGTGGCGTGTGTGCGTGATTTGGAGACGTCAGACCCTGCTCATGTCCGGCCAACATAACGTCCAGACACCCAAAGTTTCCTGGTTTGGATCCGTAAAAAATCTCGCACAAAAATGCGCATCGTATGACCGTTTTCGCGCATTCCGTGAAAAAATACGGCAATGCGTTCGGACACACTTTTTGACGGTCGCTGTGAAAAATGCGTTAGTCTGACCCTAGCCTTATCTCACTTTCCAAATCGGCTATTTGGTCCAGATTGTTCTCTTTTTCTGCCATTCTCCTGGTTTTCACCTTTCTCTGAACAACCCTGAGAGAGAGGTGAAAGCCAGGAGAACTGGCAGGAGAAGAGAACAATCTAGACCAAATAGCCAATTTGGAAAGTGAGTTAAATGGGAGAATTTTTCTGGTTTGGCTATTTTGACCTAGAATTTTCACTTCTCCAGTTATTCTCCTGCTTTTCACCGCTCTCTGAATAACTCTGTGAATGTTTAATCCCAAAGTGAAAAATAACATTGCTTTAGATGTTATTTTGTATTTTTTCCAAACACCAGTTAAATGCAGCATATTAGGAAGTTTTAGGAGGGAAATGAATTCTCAAATCTCAATCAGAAGCAGACATGACCCCACCCCCTCAGTACCTCAGTATAGTGTACAATTTACCAAATTGATTACCAGACTAAAAACACCTGGTGTTATGCCCGTTTGTGAACAGAGGTCATTTAGAGTTGATAATCTTTCCACGTACACATTAGTTTTTAATATAATATCTAATAAACCGTTGCTTATAATATTCTGCAGTAAAGAGTCTCTTTATTTCTAGATTTTTTTGTATTTTTTTAAGCATTTTCTATACTTTTTTCAAAATTTCTTTTTTTTTTCGAACTCGAACCAAACACACCCAAAAAGTTCGAAGTTTGCAAACTCTCGAACTGCCAAAGTTCGGGCCGAACTCCGAACCGTCCGAACCCGAACAGGTCATCCCTAGTACTAACCACTGAAAATCGGGAACGCTCCACAAGACCTGCCGTTTTGGAGATGCTGTGTCCAAGTCACCTAACTATCGCTATTTTGGCCCTTGTCAAAGTCACGCAGATCTTTCCGCCCATTTGTCCTGCTTCCAACATATGAAATTAAAGGAGTGACTGTTTACTTGCTGCCATATAAATCCCACCCCTTGACAAGTGCCACTGTAACCATATAATCAATGTTATTCACTTCACCTGGGGTTTTTGTTTTTTTTTGAGAAAGGATTTTACCAGGAAGGATACATTGAGATTTCTCTTGTTTTCAAGTATGTCCTGGGTGGCGAGTATGTACCATTAGTGGTCTTGCCCAAGGACACTTACTGGAGAGGTTTAGTTTTATTGTTGTGCCTGATCAATGTGTGTAAATATATTTATATACCTTATATACACACATATAAAGAATAAATGATGACAATAATAATAATTGCAGTATCTACTGTACTTAAAGCTGATTGAATGCAATCTAATAAGGTGATATATTACTGTAATTTTCTTTTTTTTTTGTTTGTGTGTGTATAAATGAGTAGTGTACAGGGTTTTAATCCCGTGGTCCTATTTGCGGAGTGCCATTGAAGGCAATCTATGCTCTGGCTATCATATTTCCATGCTACAGATCCTAGCAGGTAACACTGACAAAGGGATGGAAACTTTGTGAATTACACTGTAGCATCCTGATTGATCTCATGTGTCGGCGGAGCATTCAGTCACTTTTATTGGGATGCTATATTCAGGCACGTTCTGAGAAGTGATGCTGTTGCCATGTGATTCGTCTGCAGCTCTTCAGTGGGTTAAAGGGAATGAATCACCGGGCAAGTTAAACTGGATTTAAATATATACTGGAGCTGACCTTGAGCTAAACAAAATCACTGTTCTCATCTTCTTCTCCTGGTACTGCACGGGCCTCTAATGATGACATACCACCTCGGTATGGAGCTGTCGCTGACACAGCTCGCAGCCAATGTCAATATGCTAACGGCCAATGAGTGTGGGCATATGCTGTCATCCTTCCTGGCCGTGCTTAAAGGTTTGGAAATGAACGTCCTGTCGGAAACACGGGTGATGCTAAAAGGAGATGACGTGAAGTTTTAATAACTAATAACTTCTTACTAGAACATTTCCTGGCTGACATCTACAAAGTTTTAAGTTTGTTATATATCGCTCATTCACTCTCGCTCTCTGAGGTCCAGGTAACCACTTGCAGGATGTATTTATTTAATTTTTTTTATGTCAGACGATGTTCCTGCTGTGATGGCTTCAGCCAGAGCTTGTAAATTCAGCAGTTATTTTATTTGCTGCTGGTTACATACATTTTCCTAAAGGACATACTAAAAAATACAGTTCTGTATTCCAGCTCTGCCAGGGTAAGCTGAAAAGACATTAATGTGGCACCAGCCGCTATAGCCTAGCCGTTTCCTAACTTCATGGGCTCCTACATCAACTGGACCTTTCGGTATGCCAAATTATTAAAAAGATCAAAGAACATGAGGTTGAGAACCTTGTTGATTTGATATAGAATAGTCAATCATTTCTGTTAAAAAAAAAACTCTCTGTCCCTCCTCCTCCCCTCCCCCATGCATGGTCACAGTGTGCTTTTCTCATAACCTTATTCACTCTATTCACAGCATACACTCAAGACAGACTGCATGGCTCCTTCCCCTCTGCTGTCTCACCCAACCCTCCCCATCCACACTCCCACCCAGGGCAGGTCCATAACTTAAGGTCTCTCTTCCAGCTGTCTCCACTTCTCTCTCTAATTACTCTCACTAAGCCCAGGCTTCTGGTTCTTCCTATGCTGCCCTGATAACCATATTTACATTCCCTCTGCTCCTATCTGTTTCACCTACCCCAGTCCCTTAGATTGTAAACTCACGGGATGTCGGACTGAGCACTTGATTAAGTGCTGCACTACTTGGACAGTCATCCTATGGGCAGAGTCATCTTTTCATTATGTATCATGTACGTCTCCTGTTTGTGCTCCCCTATTGTAAAGCGCTGCGGAATATGTTGGCGCTGTATAAATGCCTGTAATAATAATAATAATCTGCTAATGTAAACAAATCAGCTTGGCATCCAATTTTTGGGAGTTGCTAACGAGGGTATCGGCAAGGCCACCGCTGCTGGTATCCTCTGCTGAAATCCAAAGGGAAGCCGAGAGGAACTTTGGAAGCCCTGTTCCAGCAGAAGACACCAGAGACTTATTTGTTCTCTGTGTTCTTTGATCTATGGCCTATGATTATAGGTGTGTTTGGGATTTTTTTATTGTTTTGGGACTCTTTTGTGTTTTTGCTGATCACATTTTCCACAATGTGCGCATTATTTGAGACCCCATGGCACAGGAATTGCACTTATCACCAATTTCTACAAATGAAATATAGTTTGAAAAAGTAACAGAAAAAGAAATTTCGAGATTGTACAATTAAAATATATTTAAAATTTTAAGTTTATTGGACAAACAAATTAAATTTAGACTATCTTGGCGAAATATGAAAGTAGCAGGCCTACTCATGAGGCCTATTACTGAGATTTTCCCTGTGGTCTGACACGGTTTCAGCATGGGGGCAGCCATGCTGGTGTTGCAATTTTCAAAGCCTTACTGACAATTACTAACAAAACCAAGAATTCAGAAAAAGGTCGGTTTTGTCAGTGTCTGTGATATCCTGGGTAGGTTCCTGCTTTTTAACATATGGGGAAGAGGAACACATTTCTTCAACTGTGAAGAATTAAACTCAGCACACAACGTGACAGCATAACTAGAAGAACTTTTCGTGTTTTTCACCCCTTCTAAAAATTTGCTGAACAAAATGAAAATTATCAACACGAAGAGCTTTAAAATGTTAGATCAGGTGCCAAGACAATGTTTGATGACAGGAAGGTCTGTTGAATGATGAATTCAATGGATTGAGTTAGCCCGCTTTGGCTCATTAGTATGTATCTGCATTTAGAAGCCGATTTATAGAATTCTTATCCTCGAGCAATAATTCAACATGGAGATACTACTTCAATATTCTCTTCCCTTAGAAATACTCTTGGATTCTCAGTAAACTAGTTCTTTGTGTTCCTAATCTATTTCCGATTTCTATGGAACACAAGCATCATAATTTCTGGTCAAGAAAGATAAGTGGAGCTCACAATTTTGAACCCAAATGCCAGCAACATGGACGTCAACTGTTAATAATGTGTCCAGAATCTGAACTTCTGATGACGCATGCAGCAGGAGTTTTGGAGGACTTTGTTATTAACAAGAGACAGATATATAAGCTTGAAGGAAGTGAAGAACAAATAATATCTCATGAACAATGGAGGCCAGGAACAATTCACAGGGTTATTCAAAGAGCTCCGAATTGTGGCCGAAAGGTAACCGAACACTAAAATTCAGGCAGTTCACCAAATCCTGGCGAATTGCCTGCACATACGGTGCCTGTTCATTGCCTGTTCGAAGGCAGTGAAATCCCCATAGAGAAGCAATGCTTCACCTATTCAGGGAGCAAAAACCAGCAGTGAAAAGTTGCAGAATTGCCCTGCTGTTCGGTGGTTTCATGCGGCAGGTTTATTCAGGCAATTCCCATAGGCTTCAATGTTAAAAATATTCCGGTTTTAATTCAATATCTAATAAACCATTTATTATTATATTCTGCAGGAAAAAGTTTCTTTATCTTTAGATTTTTTAGGATCTTTTAGGCATTTTTCGGGATTTTTTGCAAAATAGTTTTTCCGGTTTTTTTTAAATCGTTTTTTCTTATCTCTGTAACAGCCCTTTTTATTATCATTCATTGGATCTTATATGTAAATTTCAGACATTTTCGTTCTGTAGTTTCTTTGCAAACAGCGTTTCACTTTTCAAACATTTAAGGCTAGGGTCAGACTAGCGCACTTTAAACGTGCGTTCTGGCGCACTTAATTACGGCCGCACTAGCAGCAAATGACAGGCAATGACGGCCAATATACGACGTACGGTCGCACGAAAGTCCGGCCGCGCAACGCAAGTGGCAAACGAACGCATTTTGTCGAGAACGTCAAACCGCTAGTACGTCGTACAGAGTGCGCTGCGGCCGCATAGCGGCGTGTGTGCGTGATTTTGAGATGTCAGACACTGCTAATGTCCGGCCAACATAACGTCCAGATGCAAAAAGTGTTTTATTGATGATCCGTACAAAATCACAAACGCAAATGCGCATCGTATGACCGCTATCGCGTACTCCGTGAAAAAATGCGTCCATACGTTCGAACGCACTTTTTCACAGACAACGTGAAAATGCGTTTGTCTGACCCTAGCCTTAGCGTACTGTTTTTTTTGTGCGGATTCATATGCTGCATTAATTATACGGCAGAGAGGCGCTTCCCTGCAGTGTGTGGATTCATATGCTGCATTAATTATACTGCAGAGAGGCGCTTCCCAGCAGTGTGTGGATTCATATGCTGCATTAATTATTACGCAGAGAGGCGCTTCCCAGCAGTGTGTGGATTCATATGCTGCATTAATTATACTGCAGAGAGGCGCTTCCCAGCAGTGTGTGGATTCATATGCTGCATTAATTATTACTGCAGAGAGGCGCTTCCCAGCAGTGTGTGGATTCATATGCTGCATTAATTATACTGCAGAGAGGCGCTTCCCAGCAGTGTGTGGATTCATTTGCTGCATTAATTATACTGCAGAAAGGCGCTTCCCAGCAGTGTGTGGATTCATATGCTGCATTAATTATACTGCAGGGAAGTGCTTCACAGCAGTGTGTGGATTCATATGCTGCATTAATTATACCGCAGAGAGGCGCTTCCCAGCAGTGTGTGGATTCATATGCTGCATTAATTATACCGCAGAGAAGTGCTTCACAGCAGTTTGTGGATTCATATGCTGCACTAATTATACTGCAGAGAGGCGCTTTCCAACAGTGTGTGGATTCATATGCTGCATTAATTATACCGCAGAGAGGCGCTTCCCAGCAGTGTGTGGATTCATATGCTGCATTAATTATACCGCAGAGAAGTGCTTCCCAGCAGTGTGTGGATTCATATGATGCATTAATTATACCGCAGAGAAGTGCTTCACAGCAGTGTGTGGATTCATATGCTGCATTAATTATACCGCAGAGAAGTGCTTCCCAGCAGTGTGTGGATTCATATGCTGCATTAATTATACCACAGAGAAGTGCTTCACAGCAGTGTGTGGATTCATATGCTGCATTAATTATACCGCAGAGAAGTGCTTCCCAGCAGTGTGTGGATTCATATGCTGCATTAATTATACCGCAGAGAAGTGCTTCCCAGCAGTGTGTGGATTCATATGCTGCATTAATTATACCGCAGAGAAGTGCTTCCCAGCAGTGTGTGGATTCATATGCTGCATTAATTATACCGCAGAGAAGTGCTTCCCAGCAGTGTGTGGATTCATATGCTGCATTAATTATACCGCAGAGAAGTGCTTCCCCGCAGTGTGTGGATTCATATGCTGCATTAATTATACCGCAGAGAAGTGCTTTCCAGCAGTGTGTGGATTCATATGCTGCATTAATTATACCGCAGAGAAGTGCTTCCCAGCAGTGTGTGGATTCATATGCTGCATTAATTATACCGCAGAGAGGCGCTTCCCAGCAGTGTGTGGATTCATATGCTGCATTAATTATACCGCAGAGAGGCGCTTCCCAGCAGTGTGTGGATTCATATGCTGCATTAATTATACTGCAGAGAGGTGCTTCCCAGCAGTGTGTGGATTCATATGCTGCATTAATTACACTGCAGAGAGGCGCTTCCCAGCAGTGTGTGGATTCCAATGCTGCATTAATTATACCGCAGAGTTCCCTCAGACTTTCAGGGTTATCCGAAGAGATTCGAAAAGTCACCGCACGTTCGGTGACTTTTCGTTCTCTTCAATTCGGTTCGTGTTGCCGATCCCATTTCGGTGACCCTGCGGTGTATTCAGCAAACACCACAGGGTCCCCGAATTGCAGGGAAAAGCTACCGCAAACCTGACGAAAACTAACCACAAAACCTGACGAATGCACGCCGAAAACCCGCAAAAACATCTGGATTAACCCATCGAAGACGCCGGAAAAACCCGAGCAGGAGCCGATCACACGCAGGAAAGCCGCCGGAAAAAGCCGAGAAAGCCGAGACCGCAGACAGAGGGAGGTGAATAAATTAGCAAAACAGTTTGTATGAATGTGAAAGTAAAAAGCTGTTTGCAAAGAAACTACTGAGCGAAAATGTCTGAAATTTGCATATGAGGTCCAGGCAATGATAATAAAAAGGACTGTTACAGAAAAAATAAGTAAACTTAAAAAAAATATAAAAAAATCTGACTTTTAAAAAAAAAAAAAATTAAGGAAAATGCTTAAAATATCCTAAAAAATCTAAGAATAAAGAGACTTTTTACTGCAGAATATCATAATGAACGGTTTATTAGATATTGAATTAAAATGGGAATTTTTTTTACATTGAAGCCTATGGGATTCTCCTGACTAAACCTGCCGAATTAAACCACTGAATGGCAGGGCATTTCGGGAACCTTTCACTGCTGGTTTGTGTTCTCTGAATAGTCGAAGCAGTGCATTTTCATGGGGTTTTCACTGCCCTCGAAAAGGCACCGAACAGGCACCGTATGTGCAGGCAATTCGCCAGGATTTGGCAAATTGCCTGCTCTCTGGATAGCCGAATGGCCAGGAAAGGTAACCGAACGCTGATTTTCAGCGTTCGGTTACCTTTCTCAAGCAATTCGGAGCTCTTTGGATAACCCTGATTATTTCATGCAATTATATCATTAAAGCAGGCTTTTCCTAATACAGGTGGGATTGTTTCAGCTAAGTTACCCTTTGCTTCAAGTTTCTGACAGAATTATCAGTTACATGCACAATTCTCTGTAATTCTGTAATATTTTAACATTTTTCTAATGTCATGCAGTTGTAATAAAGTCGACTTGTTAAAAGTGGAGAACGTGTGTATGATATTAATTTGGACTTTGTGAATATGAGCAAAATGCTTCAAAAAAATGATACATCCGTTGTTATATCTTGTTTTGGTGAGAAGTTCTACGCAGGGCAATGTTCTACAAACAACATAAAGTCCAAAGTACTTGTTCAAGATAATTTATTAACTTCATTTGTTACAGTTAAATCAATAATTGGCAACCAGACAGCCATGAAAAATTAAACAACATGTACTTTTAGAGTCCTAATCAATACAGTATCAATTTATTATTTTCATTAGAGCAATTACATTTGGCTGTTTGAGCTTTATTTTCTCTAGTTTTTCATTTTGCATTTTTTTCCATTTTAAAATGCTCAATTCTGTTGTACTCAGAGAAAGGTCACAAAATGTTAGATATGATATATATTTTATAGTAATGTGTGGGTTTTTTTGAGACCAGGACTTTCAGAAACCCACAAAATACTTTCTGTAGTAAATCAATCTACCATACCATTCTATCATTCTATCTATTCTCTATCTATCATTCCATATATGTATATATATATTTGTCATTCTAGTTATCCATCTTTCTATCATTTCATATATCTGTTATTCATCTATTCCATTCTATATATTCCAAATCTCTGTCATTCTATTTAACTATCTATTCCATGTATATGTATCTATTTAAATATCTATTATTTTATATGTATTTCATTCATTCATTCATTCAATCTATCTATCTGTCATTCTATATCTATTGGTATTTCTATCTAAGATTTGATGTATCTGTCAATCATTCTATCTCTATCCTTTTTCTTTTCTGAAATCTGGTAATACAATTGTGACAGACACTGCCGTCACTGGGGCAGTTGGAGGAGCCTGGGGGCTAGTCTCCTTCCTACTGACTATGGGCCAAGATGCTACCTGTGGTTCGCCAAAAGGATTGCCCAGAGAATCCAGGGTTTATATTGAACTGTGTCTTGGTATCATTAAATAATCTGCTGCGCCTTACAAAGAGGAACAAAGAAACACAGAGACTTGGTTTCCTTTCTCGGACACAATTATATATATATTTCAGCATCCTGGTGGGCATGCCTCACTTATTGTGGACATGTTTTTCCATCATGTAGACTAGGGGGGGGATTTTGCTAAACAGTCAGATTAAGATAAGGGTGGGCCTAGTGATTGACTGTGTAAACTGTCCTTTGTTTGAGTGTCCCATCCTTTCTCCTGTTATTGGATCTGTTGATCTAATGTGTGTTAAATTCATGAAGGAGGTTGTCCCTTAACTGTGTATCTGTATGACTGTTTGAGTAAAGAGTGAGTTCTGCTGCTGTTACTCTGAACACTGGTCTTGCCTAGTGATTTGGAAAAATCTTAATTATTTCGGTAGTTTGTGTTCCTGCCCTTAATGTTACTGATTCTGCCTTGTAATTTAGGGTGGTTTAGGCTGAGTTTCCTGGATTTCGGGTTCCACCTTGGAGAATGCATGAGTCTGGCGGAGGCACACAGTCGAGGTGCAAAGCGATCTGTTACAAATATGAAATGGATAATGATGCAGTAAATCAATATTTGATCTGATACTACTAATCCCTCATGCTTTTCCTTCCCTAAAGATGCAATAAAAACTCACTGAACTTTTGAACTTGGAGTCTGGCACCTCACCTTGCAGTCTAAAGCATGTTAAATACGATATATCTCTGGAACTGTTGTTCTACATGTCCTATAAATTTTTAGCCCAGTAATAGGAAGAGGCAGGGGCAGCTCTACAATTAGGCAAAATAAGCAGTTGCCTAAGGTCTCCAACGGTTGTCTCGCTTAATTCAACATGTGGATAATGTCATGTAAAGTTCACCCCTTTACAGAATTCTAGCTCCACTGCCACCTTTGATTTCTTCTCTGGTATAATTGAAATCTCATTCAGTAAATCAATCATTGTTGCTGGATTCTATCGCCCACGGAGCTCTCCAGTGTACTCCCTCTCTGACATAACTCAAATCCTTAATAATTTACTTGCACAAATGAAAAAAGTGAACTGCTGGTCCTCCGCGATTTTAATACAGATTGGCTAAATCCTAAAAACAACAAACACTGCTCACTGTTTAAAATTTTGCAGCTAACTCAATTAATCTCCCCTCCACTAGCATTAATATGAAAAACCCTAACCATACCTTGCTGGACTGGATTCTCTCCTCGTGTCCTGATAGAATACAGGAGGCAGGCGATCTTGCTAACAGCTTCAGTGACCACTGTCTAGTGTATTGCATACGCAAAATAAAGGCCACAAAATCTCCCCAAAGGTAATAATCACCAGATCCTTCAAGAGATTAAATCTACAATCCTCCCTAAATGATCTATAACAGCTCCCACGGTACAGACTAAGCCTAACCCCAGACCTGGACTGTGCAATTGCATACTTTCAGTCTGAGCTCCTGCAAGTCTAGAATTCCCATGCCCCGCTGCGTAAAGTGCGAGTAAGAGGGGCCCATCTTCCCTGGGTTACAGCTGATCTTACTCAAATGTACCAGTTTAGAGATTTGCTGTGGTCAAATTTCAAAAGTACTGGTTCCATGAATGATCATTGTGAATACTGAAAATGCCGGAATGCATGCACAAAACAAACAAAAATGGCTAAAGCCCACTACTTCAATGAAAATCTAAACAATAACATATCAAACCCTAGAAACTTTTGGAAAACCATAAATCCACTCCCAGCCGGCTGCTGTCAAAATAAACAACCAAACCCTGCAACACCCCCTAGATGTAGCAAATGCAGCTAATAATTATTTTTTTGGATGCGCCACCACCTTGATTGCTAAGCTAGCAAATGACACACAATCAGAAAGGCCGCACATAGGTCAGGCCCCTCCAACTGTGCAAAGACCCTGTATCAGAAAGGAATTCAGTTTTAGACCAGTGCCTGTCAGTGTCGTTACTAAACTTCTCTGTAACCAAAAAATGAAATACCAGTCTGGACCTAATCAAATCCCAGCAATGCTGCTGAAAATCAGTGCACTGGCAATTGCAAATCCTGTCGCAACCCTAATCAATGAATCACTGGCGACTGGATACATACCCAAACTCTGGAAGACTGCGACAGTGGTACCTATCCATAAATGTGGTGACAGTACTTTGGTATCCAACTCCCGTCCGATATCATTGCTCCCTGTAATGTCAAAAATTTTGGAAAAATGCATCTACACACAATTACGTGATTATTATTAATATTGGAACTACTTAACCCCAGATCAATCTGTCTTTCGCCCAAATCACTCAATTACAACCGCCCTTTTAAAAGTCTACAATGATATCCAAGCTGGCATGGAACAAGGAAACCTAACTGAAGCCATCTTCCTTGATTTTACCAAGGCCTTTGACACAGTAGACCATGGCATCCTGTTAAAAAAAACTTAAAAACTCTGGTATTGGTGATCGCACGCTAACCTGGTTTCAATCATATGTATCCGACCGATTGCATTATGTGTCCTTTTCTGGCAACTCCTCCCTCCCGCTCCCAGTCATTTGCGTTGCACCCCAAGGCTCGATACTCAGCCCCCTGCTATTCCGATATTCATAAATGATCTGCCTAACATCTGCAAAGCCTCAACTGTACACATGTACGCAGATGACACCGTAATCTATACCAGCAAACCGAATCTCCCGCTGCTGGAGGCCGTGCTGCAAGAACAATTCACAGAGTTAGAAAAGTAGATCAAACACAACAAACTTTTTTAAATACTGACAAAAGTGTAATGATGCTCTTTGGAACAGCACCTAAACTACACAAATTGCAAACACCCCATCTATGTGTCAGGACAAGAACAAATGGCACGCTGACCAGAGTCACTTCTCTCAAATATCTAGGTATGTGGTTAGACCCAAATCTATCCTTTGGCCCCCACATCGAAAGACTTTCCTCTAAACTTTACCCTAAACTAGGTGCCCTGTACAGAAACAAATCCTGCCTGAGACCCGCGGTAAGAAAGTAGATTGTGCAACAAATGCTTATGCCGGCTATTGAATACGGAGATGTAGTGTATGCAGCTGCCCCGCAAACGCACCTTCCGAAAATTACTACATTGTAAAACTCATTCTGTCGCTTTGTGCTACAATGTAACTACATGACACACCATTGTGACATGTTAAAAGAACTAAACTGGCCGTCGCTGGAATCCAGACGCACCCTTCACCTTTCCAACCTGGTGTTTAAGAGCTTTTCTGGGAAGCTGCCACCCTACCTGAATAGTCTGCTTCCCCTAGCAGTTCCCTCATCCTATAACCTCTGATCCAGGACCTGCACCTTACTTGCAATACCACAATACAAAAAGAAAGTGTCTCGATCCTCATTTTCCTACAGAGCACCACAATTATGGAATAACCTCCCAGACGCCATCAAATCTTCCGCCAGTCGTAAGTCACTCGAGCTCCCTATTAACATACCTCGATACAGAATACACCAGTTAACATGTAACATAATGACTATTTCCATCATATTTATTTTCTGTTAATATGTATATTTGTGGTTTTTTTTTTAATATCTTGCATTGTAATACTTTGTATTTCTGTAAGAACTGTAACATTTCAATGTTCTTGAACCCAGGACGTACATGAAAACGAGAGGAATCTCAATGTATCCTTCCTGGTAAAATACGTTATAAATAAATAAATATGACATTACGCACTATGGGCTATATTACAATCTTCACGCAAAAACCCTCACGCAAAGCGTGAATTTTTGCACCAAGTGTTAAACTTTTGCGTGCGCCAGTCACCGCTGGAATTACAATCCTTGCGTGTCTTTTCATCGGTGTTAAACTTTTGCGTGCGCCAGTCACCGCTGGAATTACAATCCTTGCGTGTCTTTTCATCCATGTTAAATTTATGCGTGCGCCAGTCACCGCTGGAATTACAATCCTTGCGTGTCTTTTCATCCGCCGATCAATACCGCGCGAAAACAGGACGTGGCCAAATGCTCGCGCAGTACCATCTCGTGCAAAAAACAGTGTGCGAACAGTTTTTTCTCGCGATTCAGCCAATCAGAATTAAGAACCACAATTATCTCACGTTAAGAAATTGCACCTGCCAAAACTAATCTGAGCATATATGCTGCAGCGATAATAAAAGCACACACAACTTCTCTATTTTATTGGTTTTGAATGAGTAGAATGTGTAACTATACTTTGCTGCATTTTTTTTTATGGGCTGGTGTATTTGGGCTGGTGTATTTGGGTTCGGCCAGGTTGATAGAATTTGCCATTAACACCAGCTTTTAGGAGTTGCTAAAATTATGCGCGCAAAGACTATGCGGTAATTACCGTGAATAGATTGTAATACCATTCGCATACCGCGTATTTGCGCTCACAATGTTAAGTATAGGACGCGCGAAGTACAGTAAGGGTTCGCGCAGGTTCACCCGCGGTAGACGATTGCGAGCGGTTGTTGCGCTGACTATGTAATACGGGATTAGGCACAAATGGTTTTACCCCTCGCGTTAATGTTTTTTTGCGCAGGCGCAAACGTTTGCGCGAAGATTGTAATTTAGCCCTAAAAGATTATTGTATTCACCTACACCTGTCAAACAGGATATAAGTGTGAGCCTTCAGCAATTTGAATTTATATGGTTAAGTTCTGCATGTGTTGCTTAATTAGGTGGGTGTAACCCTGCCCAAGGCCTCAGTAACACAAAGGTCACCTCTGGCAACAGGTTTGCAGTTTTGCAATTCAGCTTCAGGCCGATATCTCCTGTGAACCTGTCTGTGTCCACCATTACTTTTTATTATTACTGGGTTACTTTCTAGGACACATATTTTCATCTCTGTCTATCTGAATCAAATCCATCCTCTCTTTTGCTACGTTTCAGTCATTTACTTCAAGATCATCTACTTTCTTGATAAATTAAACAAATTAACAATTTGTGAATCTGAATATTAGTTATTAGAATATTAATAAACACAGTGCCTGTATAAAATCATGTTTGATTGTGGAGGTTTAAGTTCTGTTTATTTCATAGCTTTGTGTTTTTTTGCACTTTGTTCCTAGACATGCGGTTAAACAAAATGTTCACTGTTGCCTCAGTTCTTCATTTTCATCTTCCTTCTTTTTATTTTGCAGCAGACAGTTTGATATTCCACAGCATTTTAGTCCAGTAACTGATGAATTTTTACTAACGCCAAATAAAATTGTATTAAGTAAATGTTAATGTTGTTAGAGTGAAATTGACTGCTTTGCATTTGATGGTATTTTTTTTTACATGTTTTTGTTAATTTTTTTAATTTTTAAGATTCCTTTAAAAGTCATAACGACATCTTAGACTAGAGAATTAAAAGGATCGTATGACTGCATTACAAAAAATGTAGCATAACGCCTTCCTTTTAACCCTTTCTATTTTTTGGTGCTGGCTTTCTATAACTTGCTCCTCACTGTGTGGCTTTGGCCATAAAATGAAGTATATTGGTCGATCGTTGACTTAAATCATTGTACTGTGTGGGATATATTCAAAGGACATCACTAGGGGCAGATTAGAAGTATTTTAAACTCCCTGCCCTATCTCATTCAGCTGCCATCTCTTATTTTAGTGAACCTTGAGTACAATAGACCTCCTGCAGCATTATCTAATTATTCCCCTTTCCACCTGATTGACTGTTAAATATTGTAGATTAAATAAACAAGAGCAGTAAAGAAAAAACTTTCGCACAGATTTTGGTAAATGTTGCGTTATGGGTATAATCCACAAAATGGAAACAGGAGAGAGAAAAAAACTAATTTTATTTTCCTTTTTACATGCACTTACTTCAAACAAACAAAAAAAAAACAGCAGCACCTGTATTCTAAGGTGGTTTTGTTTGGAATGTACAAGTAATCTAGTTACAATTTACATAAGTGGTAGTGTCCCTTTAAAAACAGCCAGTGAGTGGGGAAAAAGGATGGAGGACTCAATTGGTTATAGTGGTCAAACTTCAGCCACTCAAGATGTTTCTGAACTACAACTCCCATGATTTCCTGCTATCTATTGCATTTCAAGAATTCTGGGAATTGTAGGCTATTAACATCTGGGGGTCAGAGATTGACAGCCCTGCTCTAGGGATTGAGGTGTCTTGCTATAGAGATAAGATGTATATGTTACGGGTAAAGCCAGGAGTGCGGTTAATCCTAGGATTACCCGGGTAATCCTGACATTACCCAGGTGTCATTTGCAAAAGTCCAAAGCGAAATTAAATTTCAGACTTTACCCGGGTAATCCGCAAAGTATCCAGAGGCCTCTGGGTACCCTGCTTTTCTGATCTATTTTAACCGGGTAATTCGCACATTACCCTAGTGTTGCTGGATAAAGTGTCATTTCAACGAAACATTGGACGTTATCCGGGTAATCTGCAAAGTATCCAAACAACTCTGGGTGCTCCGGTTTTCTTGGGTTTTCAGCAGTTTACAGTTGACTGAATTCCGAGGATTACCCGGATAAAACTGCAAACTGTTATCTGACAACAAAATTGTGTTTTTTGTTATTTTTAACCGAATTGTATCCACAGTCACAAACCGCACTAAATAACTGTCATGTAACTCTGTGCATTAATTGTCAGAAAATGTATTTATGAAGATAAAGATAATATATAAAGAGTAACCTGGTGGTTATTATGTTTTATAAATGATATATAAGCACATATGACACATAGTAAAGATCATGTAACTCTTTCACATTCGTGCGCAAAATAAAGGCCTTGAAATCTCCCCCAAAGGTAATAACCACCAGGTCTTTCAAGAAATTTATCCTTGAATCCTTCCTAAGTGATCTCAAACAGCTCCCCTGGTACAGGTTAAACCTAATCCCAGACCTAGACTGTGCAGTTGAATACTTTCAGTCTGAGCTCCTGCAAGTCTGGAATTCCCATGCCACACTGCGTAAAGTGTGAGTAAAAGGGACCCATCTCCCCTGGGTTACAGCTGATCTTACACTAATGTACCAGCTTAGAGATTCACTATGGTCAAATTTCAAGAGTACTGGTTCCATGAACGATCACTACGAATACCGAAAATGCCGGAATGAATGCACAAAACAAACAAAAATGGCCAAAGCCCATTACTTCAATGAAAATCTAAACAATAACATATCAAACCCTAGAAACTTTTGGAGAACCATAAGTAACATACAAGCACCCCCAGTCCACTCCCAGCCAGCTGCTGTCAAAGTAAACAACCAAACCCTGCAACACCCCCTAGATGTAGCAAATGCCTTTAATGATTATTTTGTTGGATGCGCCACCACTTTGATTGCCAAGCTAGGAAATGACATGCAATCAGAGAGGCCTCATGCAGGTCAGGCCCCTCCAACTGTGCAAAGTCCCTGTATCAGACAGGAATTCAGTTTTAGACCAGTGCCTGTCAGTGTCGTTACTAAACTTCTCCGTAAGCAAAAAATGAAATACCAGTCTGGACCTGATCAAATACCAGCAATGCTGCTGAAAATCAGTGCGCCAGCAATTGCAAATCCTGTCGCAACCCTAATAAATGAATCACTGGCGACTGGATACATACCCAAGCTCTGGAAGACTCCAAGAGTGGTACCTATCCATAAAAGTGGTGACAGTACTTTGGTATCCAACTAACGTCCGATATCGTTGCTCCCTGTACTGTCAAAAGTCTTAGAAAAATGCGTCTACACACAATTACGTGATTATTATCAATATTGGAACTACTTAACCCCGGATCAATCAGGTTTTCGTCCAAATCACTCAACTACAACCGCCCTTTTAAAAGTCTTCAATGATATCCAAGCTGGGATGGAACAAGGAAACCTAACTGGAGCCATCTTCCTTGATTTTGCCAAGGCCTTTGACACAGTAGACCATGGCATCTTATTAGAAAAGCTTAAAAACTCTGGCATTGGTGATCGCTCGCTAACCTGGTTTCAATCATATGTATCCGACCGATCACAATATGTGTCAATTTCTGGCAGCTCCTCCCTCCCGCTCCCAGTCACTTGCGGTGTACCCCAAGGCTCAATACTAGGCCCCCTGCTATTCACAATATTCATAAATGATCTGCCCAACGTCTGCAAAGCCTCAACTGTACATATGTACGCAGACGACACTGTAATCTATACCAGCAAACCAAATCTCCCGCAGCTGGAGGCCGTGCTGCAAGAACAATTCACAGAGGTAGAAAAGTGGATCAAACACAACAAACTTTTTTTAAATACTGACAAAACTGTAACGATGCTATTTGGAACAGCACCTAAACTACACAAATTGCAAAATCCCCATCTACATGTCAGGACAAAATCAAATGGCACACTGACCACAGTCACTTCTCTCAAATATCTAGGTATGTGGTTGGACCCTAATCTATCCTTTGGCCCCCACATCGAAAAACTCTCATCTAAACTTTACCCCAAACTAGGTGCCCTGTACAGAAACAAATCCTGCCTGAGCCCCGCGGTAAGAAAGCAGATTGTACAACAAATGCTTATGCCGGCTATTGATTACGGAGATGTAGTGTATGCAGCAGCCCCGCAAACACACCTTCAGAAATTTACTACATTGTATGACTCCTTCTGCCGCTTTGCATTACAATGTAACTACATGACCCACCATTGTGACATGTTAAAAGAGCTAAACTGGCCATCGCTGGAGTCTAAACGCACCCTTCACCTTTCCAGCCTGGTGTTTAAGAGCATTTCTGGGAAGCTGCCACCCTACTTGAATAGACTGCTTCCCCCAGCAGCTCCCTCATCCTATAACCTCCGATGCAGGACCAGCACCTTACTTGCAATACCACAATACAAAAAGACAGTGGCTCGGCCCTCATTTTCCTACAGAGCACCACAATTATGGAATAACCTCCCAGACACCATCAAATCTTCCCCCAGTCTAAAGTCACTCAAGAGCTCCTTACTAACATACCTCAATACAGAATGTACCTGTAAACATGTAACCTAGTGACTATATTTCCTACATATTTATTTTCTGTTAATGTGTATATTTGTGTTGTTTTTTAATATCTTGCATTGTATTACTTTGTATTTCTGTAACTGTAACACTTCAATGTTCTTGAACCCAGGACATACTTGAAAACGAGAGAAATCTCAATGTATCCTTCCTGGTAAAATCCTTTATAAATAAATAAATAAATAAATATAAGAAACATATCCTGTTACTCTGTATATTCATTATATCCTCAATACATTTTAATGTTCGTCTTTTGTCATTTTCATTGATAATATCCATAGATAATAGCAAAATTCACTCTTACCCAAGCGGGGTTGGATGCTCTGCAGATTACCCAGGTGAAGCTGTGGATAGTCCTCAGATTACCCGGGTGAAGCTTCAGACTTGCACATTATCCGGGTAAAGTGCAGAATTTTCAGCTCTTCCAGACTGTTACCCAAGGGCAGTTGGTTAGTCCTAAGATTACCCGGGTAAAGTCCGAAATTTTCATTTTTTTTGCAGCTTTACCTAGCGCTTTTGGGTGATGTCAGGATTACCCGGGTAATCCTAGGATTCACCGCACTCCTGGCTTTACCCATAACATATTGATAGACAAACAGATACACATGTAAATAGATCTGTAGGTGGATAGACAGACAGACAGTTGTCATATTGTCACAGACTATTCACCAGATGAAATTAGTTCTCAGCAGCGCTTACACGTGCCTTCTAATGTGCATTAAAAACTCCACTGGCAACAGAAAAACAAAAATTATATTTCATATGTATTTTATTTAATTTTCAGCAAGTTGTCAAGCTTTTACCCTGAATATAATGTGGAAATGTGTCTATATACTGTATATTTAAAACACATCCTGTTCATGGAGTCTTCTGAGCACTGTTTGTAATATTTTGTATCCTCGTTCCTTTTTAATTCGTTTCTCATTGCTTTAATAAAAGGATATAATAATATTGATAGAAAAATAGAAAATAGAAGAATCTCTTTGTTATGGAGCGAGTGAAGAAAGTATGTGGACAGGTAAAGGGTGGATAGAGAACTAGGGACATTCCCCAGGTCTTTTCAGGGACAGGCTCGTATTCTGTATCAGGCAGACAGAATTCAGTCCAAAACTGTCAACTTGTGGCAAGGTCAGGGGCTGACATTGTAGATTTAGAGAGTGAGTAAGCAAATGAGGAAAACAGAGATAGTGCACTTGCTGAATAATCAATGTCAAAGCTTATTAATTTTTGTTTGACTGAATGGCTGACCTTTATTCCGTCAGGACTGAACGCTTTGACTGTTTTGCTTTTCTGGATGCTGTATCAGCTCTTGCACAAAGATTCCCAATCATGTTTTATGACATCAAAACATCTTGGAAGAAAGCTAAGTATCAGCAAACAGTATTTGCGGAATGGAACTGTGTAGACATGCAACAAGATAAACTTCAGATCTCCAGCTGCCTCTTATCTGATGTTGGTTAAGCTATTTCTGGTACTTGGACACAAAAGTCATTGACCAATCAAAGTGGATTCACATCCGAGAGGAAATATATGTTAAATATGGAATAATTTAATATCAATATACGCAATCATCCTCTAAAATCGTGACAAAATACTAACAGGTCTATTCAAAGAAAGGTGAAAACCCGGAGAATGACTGGTGAAGTGAAAATTCTAGGTCAAAATATCCAAACCAGAAAACGTCTCCCATTTATGTCACTTTCTACATCGGCTATTTGGTCTAGATTGTTCTCTTCTCCTGGCAATTCTCCTGAGTTTGACCTTTCTTTGAATAGACCTGTAAGATATGAAACTAAAGCCAATGTGAACTTTAAGTAAAGAGATTTTGGGACTAGCAGGTCCAAATATACCTCGATACACAGTGCACCTGTAAACATGTAACATAGTGACTATATTTCTTGCATATTTATTTTCTGTTAATCTGTATATTTGTATTTTGTTTTTAATATCTTGAATTTTACCACTTTGTATTTCTGTTCCCTACTGTAACAATTCAATGTTCTTGAACCCAGGACATACTTGAAAATGAGAGAAATCTCAATGTATCCTTCCTGCTAAAATACTTTATAAATAAGTAATTGTGGTTTCTACAATTGTGTGTGACTCTATATTTAAGGGCTTCATCATGAGTCGGGAGCTGAAGATTTTGGTGTCTCCATCACATCTCCTTGAGCTACGTTGTTCTGTGTCCCATTTTTCTCACCTCTCATTGTACCTTTGACCCGTTCTTCTCACCTCCAATTATGAGCCCTATTCCAAGGATGATGGTAAATGGTGCTGTTAATTTAGTTAATTTTTCATTGGGTTTATTTTGGGGTGTGGGTCTGCGCACCAATGCTGCAACTCACAATAGCCATTATTTTAATACAGCCCTGTAACTTTCTATGGGCTAAATTACAATCTTCGTGCAAACGTTTGCGCCGGTGCAAAAACTCATTAACGCGAGGGGTAAAACCCTTTGCGCTGAACATCGTATTACAATGTCAGCGCAACAATCGCACGTATTCGTCTACCGCGGGTGTACCTGCGCGAGCGTACTTTATTGCGCGTGTCCTATACTTAACATTGTGAGCATAAATGCGTATGTGCGATGGTACGCGGTGGTATTACAATCTATGCGCAGGATTTAACGCACAGCCTTTTAGCAACTCCTAAAAGCTGATGTTAACGGCAAATCTGACCGACCTGGCCGAACCCAAATACACATAGTTGTGTGTGCATTTATTATTGCTGCAGCATATATACTCAGATTGACTTTGGCAGGTGCAAAAACTTAACGTGAGATAATTGTGGTTCTTAATGCTGATTGGCTGAATCGCATGAAAAAAACAGTCCGCACACTGACTTCTGCGCGCAACATTGCTGCGCGCGTATTTGTGCGCTTCCGTTTTACGTGTGTCATTGCTTGACAAATGAAAAAATGCGCAAGTATTGTAATTCCAGCGTTGATTTACATGCGTTAATGTTTAACGCTTGACGCACAATTTCACGCGTTGCACAAGCGTTTTAATGCGAATAATGTAATAGGGCCCTATATGTACACAGTCACCATGGGGTAAACAATTGGAAATTTCTCCGCTTATTTTTGCCGGCTCTTGGACAAACAACAGAATCGAGGAAAGTTCAATGAGATGGATGTGAGTCATTTTGCAAATATGAATAGACAAGGGGCCAATACTCACCTGTCAGTGGAAATTGACCTGTTCCCCTTGGCATATTTCTTTAACATATTAAAAATATCAAATATATACTACCATATTTCATATCTAAACATCTAAGTGGTGAGCTGTACTGTTGCTCGATTCTCGTATCTGTTGATTCTCTATTACAGTTACAGTAGCGCTTTACAATTAGGGAGAATAGACATGAGACATACTAAAAACACAAAAGGGACAGACGGCCCTACCCATAGGATAATTGCCCTACTCATACAGCACTTTAAACAAGTCCTCAGCCAGACATTACGTTATTCAAGTTCCAATAATAACCACCGGAATCTTTAATTCTAATAACAAAATGATGAAATCTCAAGGCTCTTTATTAAATAAATTAATGAAATCTGCTATTATATCAGTTCAAGATGGTTTGTTGACGCATTTTGAAATCACAAACATATAAAAAATAAATCATATTAATAAAATAGTTATCATATTTAGATATTTCTTTGCAAATAGGTCTTTATCCGTGAACTGGTTACTAGGGATGAGCTGTTCGGTTTGATCGGTTCGGAGTTCGATTCGAACATCGGCCGTTCGAAAGTTCGCGAACTTTGAACTTTTTTGGGACGTTCGCCAAAAGTTTGAAAAAAAAAGTTTGAAAAAAGTATATAAAATGCTTAAAAAATATAGAAATAAAGAGACTCTTTACTGCAGAATATTATAAGCAATGGTTTATTAGATATTGAATTAAAACGGGAATATTTTTAACATTGAAGCCTATGGGATAAAACATTCCTGTTACTAAAACATCAGGCAGACGCGGCCCTCTAATCAGGCACTGTAGAGGGCAGCCTGTCGGGGCCTCCCAAGGATCCCCTTGAGGAGCATGCGGCCGTCAGATGACAGAGCTGCGACTGTGCAGGCTTACCGCCCGGGTGCATGTGGCAGAGACAGGCGGCGCAGAGAGGGAGCCACTGCACCTGCGGCCACGGCAGACCCCCCCCCACAACCAGGATCCAGGGAGCCCCCACTGACCACCAGGCTAAGGTAAGGTGACACATTTCTAAAAAAAAATTAAATCCGAGGACATTTTTAAATGTCCCCGGGAACATAAAACTTTTTTTATTCTTTCTCTACCTTGCTGAATGTATTTAATTATATATATTAGATACATTCAGCCAGGTAGAGGGGGGGTGGCATGTGGGCTGCACAGGGTCTCAGGCAGTGGTTTGTTTTTTTTGTGTGTATATTTTTAGCAAATTTATAGGGGAAGGTAAGGGCAGGTATTATATATATATATACAGTTGTGTTCAAAATTATTCAACCCCCAATGCTGTAAAGGGTTTTAGGGAATTTAGTGTACATTTGTAATTGTATTCAGAATGAAATCCTACAAGGACTTTTTAAAGAACCATATGCAACTAAAATGACATCAATTCGTTTTGTAATACAGTAGTAAATGTTTCTTTTGTGAATTCTTCATTGACACAATTCTTCAACCCCTTAAAGACTACCACTCTGAAGAACAGAGGTTCATTCAAGTGTTTTCAATCAGGTATTGAAAACACCTGTGGATGTCACGGAGCAGCAATAAAGCATAATAAGCACCAATTAGGCAGCTTTAAAATGACTGTCATACTCAGTTCCTTCTAGACATTTACTGGTGTGGTTACAAACATGGTGAAGTCAAGAGAATGGTCCAGGAAGACAAGAGAAGAGGTGATTACTCTTCACAGGAAGGGCAATGGCTATAAGAAGATTGCAAAGATGTTAAACATACCAAGAGAGACCATAGGAAGCATCATTCGCAAATTCAAGGCAAAGGGCACTGTTGAAACGCTACCTGGTCGTGGCAGAAAGAAGATGCTGACTTCGACTGCTGTGCGCTACCTGAAGCGTAGAGTGGAGAAAAGTCCCCATGTGACTGCTGAGGAACTGAGAAAAGATTTGTCAGATGTGGGTACTGAAGCTTCAGCTCAGACAATACGGCGCACACTGCGTAATGAAGGCCTCCATGCCAGAACTCCCAGGGGCACCCCCTTGCTGTCTCCAAAAAATAAGAAGAGTCGACTGCAGTATGCCAAAAGTCATGTGGACAAACCACAGAAGAGTTCTGTGTACTGATGAAACAAAATTAGAACTGTTTGGGCCCATGGATCAACGCTATGTTTGGAGGAGGAAGAACAAGGCCTATGAAGAAAAGAACACCTTGCCTACTGTGAAGCATGGCGGGGGGTCTGTTTTGCTTTGGGGCTGTTTTGCTTCTGCAGGTACAGGGAAGCTTCAGCGTGTGCAAGGTACCATGAATTCTCTTCAGTACCAGGAGATATTGGATGACAATGTGATGCAGTCCGTCACAAACCTGAGGCTTGGGAGACGTTGGACCTTTCAACAGGACAATGATCCCAAGCATACCTCCAAGTCCACTAGAGCATGGTTGCAGATTAAAGGCTGGAACATTTTGGAGTGGCCATCGCAGTCACCAGACTTAAATCCGATTGAGAACCTCTGGTGGGACTTAAAGAAAGCAGTTGCAGTGCGCAAGCCTAAGAATGTGACTGAACTGGAGGCTTTTGCCCATGACGAATGGGCGAAGATACCCGTAGATCACTGCAAGACACTTGTGTCAAGCTATGCTTCACGTTTAAAAGCTGTTATAACTGTAAAAGGATGTTGTACTAAGTACTAAGATTGAATGTCACTTGGGGGTTGAAAAAAACTGATAATGATGTGAGCACAGAAAAGACATTTGTGGTTATTTCGTTATAAATGTTATGTTATATTTGTCTGACCTACACGTGCCTCTTTGATTTAATTGTAAGCAAGATGACTGAATGATCAAAATCAATGTCAAACTGGCCAAAACACTCAATTTCAGTGGGGGTTGAATAATTTTGAACACAACTGTGTATATATATATATATATATATATAGATAAGATATATATCCATATTCTTATAAATATATATATCCAGACTTGTATTACACACACATTTTGGCAACTAATATAATATATATATTCTCTACTCTGTCGGGTTCAACATTTCTTCTGGAGGGAACAGCCAAATGAGAGGGGGGCACATGTGTGTATGTGTATATATGGTCTGAGGTCTGTGGGTGGGTGTATATATATATCTGCGTGTTGATATATACGTATATATAGGTCTGCGTTTTGATATGTACATATATCTCTGTGTGTGGTATCAATGCATCCCTACTCCATACACAGCGCTCCGTGTCCCTATAATTTATATGATCAGGGGTTACCTTTTTTTTTATATATTTATACTATTCCTATTAAATTAACAGTAATTTTTGATGCATTTTATTCAGTAGAAACTTTTTTTTGCCTATTTAACATGTGCTTTGTGAAAATAAAACGGTTTTGTGTGTACATTTTAATTTTGTTAGTGGATTCCTGTCCAGTGTGGTGAGAAGCAAACGTAATGCAGTATAGACATGCTGCGAGGCGGAGCAGAGTGAAGTCAAGCCTGCAAAATGTTTGCTTCGCTTCGCTACACTGTGTGTTGCTACACGCTCAGTGTGTCTCAGCCTTTATTCCCGCATCGCTTGCTTACCGAATCAGTTTGTATACTTGTTACTGACGCTGCTTGTTCTTAGGAACCGATCTGTTGCCGACTTTGCCTGCCATTTGACTATTCCCTCTGTGTATTCCCCTCCTGTTCTGTTTGCTTCCTGTTGCTACTGGTGTGCGCCGATTCTCACCATATACAGTAGCGCAGTACAAGTGCCTAAACATTGCTGACCCGGTTTTGTTATAGCTGCTGATGTAACTGAATAGATCAGAGTTCTCTTCTGTATTAGCAAAACCTCCACCACTGCACTCTTCCACAGTACCTCAGAGGGGTTACGGTGTGAAGGCACTTTCTACCACCAAAGGCAAAATATTTGGGAGCACTGATGCCTATACCAGATTCATATCATTTTAATATTGGACCGCAGGGTTCACCACTGCACTCTTCCACAATACCACAGAGGGGTTATGGTGTGAAGGCACTTGCTGCCACCAAAGGCACAATATTTAGGTGCACTGCCACTGACACCTATACCAGATTCATATCATTTTAATATTGGACCGCGGGGTCCACCACTGCACTCTTCCACAATACCACAGTGGGGTTACGGTGTGAAGCCACTTGCTGCCACCAAAGGCACAATATTTGGTTGCACTGCCACTGACGCCTATACCAGATTCATATCACTTTAATATTGGACCGCAGGGTCCACCACTGCACTCTTCCACAATACCACAGAGGGGTTACGGTGTGAAGGCACTTGCTACCACCAAAGGCAAAATATTTGGGTGCACTGACACCTGTACCAGATTCATATCATTTTAATATTTGACAGCAGGGTCCAACCCTGCACTCTTCCACAATACCACAGAGGGGTTATGGTGTTGCCGACACTAAAGGCCCAATTTTAAAGCACCTATTGTTACTTTCATCCAAAGCATGCATAAGTTTCACCATAATTTAGCCCAAAAAATCACTAAACTTGTCCTGCATGTCCTAAAATGTCTCCTCTTTTCATACAGGCTGCCGCCCAATGCAGTTGTTTATGAATAGATTAAAGGAAAACCATTTGCCGTCATTTGAAATGTCATTTTTTTGTTTTTAAATGTTTCTATACATCCTACAATTCCGCCACTTCCTGGGCAGGTTATGGGGACCTCCTAGGCACGATATTTGGAGGAATTTTTTGTTTTTATACTTAACCTTTATTTCATGGAAAACTCACTGTTCCTTTAAAAACGTTTTTTTAAAACTTTTTGTCCTTGTTTCCTGTCCCCCAGTGCACTACCCGGACCCCCATACACCTTTTATGGCAAATATCTAGCATATATGCCCTCTTACAGGGCACTCTAAAAATCGAACGTTCGAGTCCCATTGACTTACATTGAGTTTGGATCGTGTTCGAGTTTGAACTCGAACTTTTGAAATTGTTTGAGTTCAAAGTCGCACCGAACACGGGGGCGTTCGGCTCATCCCTACTGGTTTCCAGTAGCACCCAAACGGGAGCAGAACCACACACAAGTTTTGGAGGGGAACTCTACCGATTTTGTCTTGTTTGTGTTCACAGTGAAAGACAGAGTGGGCACCTTATTGCAGGCTTCATTCAACACACTCACTCTCTCCAGACCATCGCAGCACACAATCTGTCCTTCTAATGCTCAGGTGACACCTGACAGAGCCCACACAGCAATGCAATCACAAACACAATCCACAGTGAGAAATGAGAAAGGGATTTATTGCAGTGGCATTTGTTGGTTTTATAATTGAAAATCAGATAATGCTGCTGCTGGAAACTAAAAAAAGAAAGAAAATGTATATTTTATTTCTATTTTTTTTCATACCTTGTATGTAGTCATGTTTGGTATCATTGAAAAGGCTGGACTCTGTGGCCTTCCCAATGACACTTCACCTGACCTTGTCGAGTGGAGGTTGATGGAGAAAAGGTGGCCCAAAGAGCCCTTGTTTCTCTTATAATAAGTATAATGGGATTGCAACTCAAGAGGGGCACATGTCCCCCCTGCGCCCTTCACCCCTGATGTGACAGTGCCCCCAAATGCTGTAATTTAGATATTAGGTGATGCTGATTAGTATTATTACTATTATTGTTTTTTACAATATCACTTTAATGGTATATATACATTAAATATTAACCACTGCAAAGAGCCACGCATACTTGTATATCAGTGGGTCTCAAACTCTGCCCCCCCCCGATGTTATTGCTTAGAAATACCCAGAATTCTGTGAATGCAATAAGTGGCTACAGAATCATGGTATTTGTAGTTCAGAAGCATTTGGGGGGCCAGAGTTTGAGATCCCTAGTGTATATCAATCTATTCCCTCACGTTGCCTTATGAAAATTTTAAAACTGAATTTAAAACTGCAAAAAAAGAGGCTAAAACCAAAACAAGCAAGAACAGAACAAGCCGTCGCAGCATGAATATGATTTGTGTGATGTAGCAGTGGTTGCGCACCGTGTATGCCACAGGAAGTTCCATGAATCCATCGCTGCTATTGACCAGCTTTACAATGCATACTTTGTATGATCTTGTTAAAGCACATTACTGTAAATATTTGAGCTGCAGGTGTGGAGTGAACATGTTTGTACCCACAATCGCAATGTTTATCTCATACTTTTGGTTTATAGCTCCTCATTGTGAGGTCGTAAGACACTCTGATAAGAGCCTGAATGGTGTTGGGAAGCCGAGTTCCTGAACATAATCCCTGTATGATCTTTTTCATGCTGCTCAGATAGCTTTCTCATATTTCCGTCAACATTGACTGTTCATTCCTTTTAGTACTTTTTCCTTATCGCAATGCGCTTAATTGTATCGTGCATGTATAACTAACCCCATCTCTTATTAACTATTACCCAGTGGCAGTGCCCTCAGAAAAGTTGCTCAAGATGGAATGATCATAAATAATTAACTTATTGATATAATTGTAGCAAACGTTAATATAGATTCTTTCAGTAAATTTTCCATTGCTGTCAATGTTTCATCTGTAACATCGTCAGGCCTTTCCTGCCAATCGATTCCACTCCATCCAGTGTGAACTTATTCAGCAGATAGCAGCTGCCCCGTCTGAATGCTTGAAGACGGAAATGCTCTGAGGTGGAGCGTCCGAGATGATCAGCTCTTGCACCGTGAGGCTTTTTCAATGACGCAACAAAGGAAGGATGGAGGAGAAACGATAGACCTCAGTATAAATCTGTTACCACCAAAATCATCTCAAAACCAATCTGTTTCACGATACATATAAAGTGGCTCCTTTTTTAATAAAAGTTATTTTAGTGATAAGTACTATTTAACCCTTTCACTGCTGAGGCATTTCACCGCTGTGTGCTGAGCTCATTTTTACCGGTTTCGCTCATCATGTTCAAATGCGTTTTGAAGCCTTATTTGATTATATAACTCAGACATGTTATATATCGTTCTTTCCGGCAGACTCGTCAGATTCATAATAAATCATTATTATATGTATACGTCATGTCCTGTCTGTATATTATAACAAAAAAATGCAATAAAATTAGAATTTTAAATAATTTACAACGTGTAAAGTGTTTTTTTTCACTTTTTAACATGCGAGCATTTGCGGTTATATTTTCTATGAGTTGCGCTTGTTAAAATAATTAGAAATGGGGGACTTGTTACATTTCTTTGGAGGAAAATTACACGATTTTTGACAAACGCACCCCATACAAAAATCGTTACTGCAGCATCATTGTTCACATTATAATTGAAATGGGAACACTATTGCTTCATTAACAAAACAAAAAACACTATTTTTTATTTATTTATTTTTTAATATTTTTTCCTTTTTTTTTTCTTTTCTTAACTTTTAACATGGTTATGCTCAAAAGATCCTAAAAATTCAAAACATAAAGAGACTCTTTACTGCAGAATGTTATAAGCAACGGTTTATTAGACATTAAATTAAAACAGGAATATTCGGATCAAGGTGTGGGAAATGTTTGACCAACAAGGTGTGGGAAATGTTTGACCAACAAGGTGTGGGAAATGTTTCCCCAACAAGGAGTGGGAATTTGGAAATGTTTGACCAACAAGGTGTGGCAAATGTTGAATCCCATAGGCTTCAATGCTAAAAATATTTCCGTTTTAATTCAATAGCTTATAAACTGTTGTTTATAATATTCTGCAGTAAAAAGTCTCTTTATTTTTAGATTTTTTGGGATCTTTTGAGCATTTTTTTTTTAAAAAAAATCAAATTTTTTTTTATACCAATTCGAAATTTGACCCGAAATTTCAAATAGATCCGAAATTTCGAATCAATCCGAAATTTCAAATTGTCCGAACGATCGAATCGAATGACTCGAAATTTCAAATTGATCCGAAAATTTCATGTGGTCGACATTTCGGATTCGGGATGCCCTCCGAAGCACAAAAATGCTTTTCGAATAAATTTCTGCAAATCGACTGTCATGTCCGACGTGCTGACATTTTAGAGGCATGTTCTAGAGACTGTTCGCAATTGAATTTTGGTTTCTACGAATGGAATTCTATCGCATTGCTTCAGAAAAAGACCAGATTACGTTCTTGGGGAACCCGCAGTTGCTTTTGAAGGCCAGGAACAACTCGAGTGGAAGGTCCTTGAGTTGCCCCTTAGGCTAGCATGCAATGAGATAAGTTAGGTGAGTTAGCAAGAGCGGGAATGGTGAATGCGCGGGGCCAAGAAGAGTACCGAAAAGGCGCATGCGCAGTTGCTCTGCGTGCCTTTTTCCTGAGGTAACTAGGAGAGCAGCATCCCCACCCTCCCTCCCTTTAAGTATAGGGATTACTCTGGGTTGTGTTGGAGTTATGTTTAAGTGGGTTGGGCAATTGTGAGTTATTTTATTCCCCTTTGTTACAGCTGGGGTTGGTAGGCAGTGCTGAGGAAGGGTTCTTGTTAGGATGGATAATTTGCTGGAGAGATGGAAGTGAGATGGGAACGGAGTTAATTTGGGGTAAGGTTTGAAAAGGTACAGGGAGAGAAGGAGAGAATCCATACAGCACTGTCTTTAATTTTATATTGTTTCTATTGTGATATTTTAAATATGGAGGATATGGAAAGCTGTGGCCTATAATAAATATTATTCCACAGAACTTCCACAGAAGTTATCAGTGTTATTATTTATTTGTGGTTACATTGGGTCCTTGCAGGCGAATGGTCATCAGTGGGCAACTCATGAAATTTGAGTATATTTGATGATCGTGGCGAAGGGGACAAACGGTCATTTTTATAGGACGATGCACACTTCCGATTTCCATTTTTGGTTTCTGCAGGAGTTCGTCCTAAATCGCTTTCGGCTGTCTGTTGATGTCTCACAGAATGGAAATGTGAGGGGACACGCAGCGTATTTTCAATAGGGTGTGCTCCCACACATTTACTAATTTGCAAACAGATGCCTAGAAAAATACAGAGAAAAATTAGGTCACAATGAAAAACATTTTCCTGTCTGTGCATATCAGAGGTTTACTTTGCTCGCAGAGCTCTAGCTAAATGCATCAGGGAATTCTGGGTAAAACTTGCGATCGAGGTCCAGAACCTCTCATTTGTTTGCATCTAAAAGTGTGGCGCCACACAGACAGCCCACATGCAAAAATAAATGCCATTGTAGATGACCCCGAGGCTTAATAGGCCTCATCAGCAGGAGAAAAGCTTGTGATGGTTGCAGAGTGATGCTTCTCTGGTATCAAAAATCAACAACTGTGTAATTTATTAGGGAAGACAAAAAGGGAGAGTAAGGCCAGTGCTACACAAACGTTTAGAGACCGGAAGGAACGTCCGTGAGAGTGGACTTTCCTTCCACTCTGATGCCCGTCTGGCCGCCTAACTGAGCGCAGTGAGTGCGCTCAGAGCTGCAAAGCGTAATCCTCCTATGGGGGATCGCTCTTTGTAGCCCCATCCTACATCTGTTGTAACCTTTTGACAGGGAGGCTGAAAGCACGTCTGGTGGTAGCATGTGCAACTAGTGCGCACGCTACACGGTGTGGCCCTCCCCGTCGAGCCGTCACAAAGCTGTGACGTACGCAGAGAAGAGCGGGCACATGGACGCACTCAGTGCACTTGTGTGACCACAGCCTTAAATCCTGCAGAATACAGTGAGTTAATAGAGACTATAGGGCAGCATAGACAAAATTTTTTGCATTTGTCAAAATTAAGTAAATGTTTTACACAACTCACATTACATAACGAAGATACAACTTTCAGCATATGGGATTGTGTAAATCAAAGTTCAGGCGAAGATCAAGTTTGACATCCTCTTTCCCAATACTGTAAACACTCCTATATACATACAGGGTTATTCAAAGAGAACCGCACGTTCGGTGACTTTTCGTTCTCTTCAATTCGGTTCGTTTTGCCGATCCCATTTAACTACTGAGCGAAAATGTCTGAAATTTACATATGAGGTCCAATGAATGATAATAAAAAGGTCTGTTACAGAAAAAATAAGTAAACTTAAAAAAAAAAATATCGGACTTTTTAAAAAAAAAAATACAGAAAAATGCTTAAAATATCCTAAAAAATCTATAAATAAAGAGACTCTTTATTGCAGAATTTTATAATGAACGGTTTATTAGATTTTGAATTAGAACAGGAATATTTTTAACATTGAAGCCTATGGGATTCGCTTGAATAAACTTGCCGAATTAAACCACCGAATGGCAGGGCATTAGGGGAACCTTTCACTACTGGTTTGTGTTCTCTGAATAGCCGAAGCAGTGCTTTTTTATGGGGATTTCACTGCCCTTGAACAGGCACCGAACAGGCACTGTATGTGCAGGCAATTCGCCAGGATTTGGCGAATTGCCTGCTCTCTGGATAGCCGAATGGCCAAGAAAGGTAACCGAACGCTGATTTTCAGCATTCGGTTACCTTTCTCAAGCAATTCGGATCTCTTTGAATTACCCTGATAATTTAAATATATGCACATTATGGTGGCAATTTCGTGGCTATTCGGAAAGCAGCCACTTCACCAAATTTTGGCAAATTGCCAGCAAAATACAGTGCTGTTCGACAGCAGTGAAAGTCCCCATAGAGAAGCAATGGTTAATCTATTCAGAAAACACGAACAGCAGTGAAATGTCCTAATGTTCGGAGGTTTCATTCAGCAGATTTATTCAGGCGAATCCCATAGGTTTCATTGTTAAAAATATTCATTTTTTTATTAAATATCTAATAAAATGTTTATCCTTTTAATAAGCAGCAAAAAGTCTTTTTATTAAATTTTTTTAGGATTTTTCAGCCAAACATTTTTTTAAATAGCGCTTTTTCTTTTTTCTGTAACAGATCTTTTTATTATTATTCACAGGATCTTACATATTAATAGCAGACATTTCATTTTAATCCAGTAGTTTTTTTTGCAATCAGCGTTTGAAATTTGACACTTTCAATTGTTTTTTTCTTTTTTTACCAGTTCGTCGGCTTGTTGGCTTTTTTCTGCGGCTGGTCAACGCTGTGTTCGGTTACTCGTCGGCTGTGTTTGGCGGCTATCCAGTGGGCTTGCGGTGGCTGTCTGGCAGGTTGGCAGCGCTCGGCAGGTTTGCGGCAGTGGGCGACAGGTTGGTGGGTACTGTCCAGTGGGTTGGCGGTGGCAACTGGCGGGTTTGCTGCGACTGGAGTTTCACCACTGATTTTTTTTTAGGACTTGACCCCAGAATTAAAGTATTGTATCTGCTCAAATGCACGTTAGTTGCACTTGACTGGGCATGCTATTGGTAAATTGCGAGTGATATATTGACTTATCATACCACTTGAAGTCATGCACCATTCTCTCGATTGAATTAATGGAACCAGCCAGGAACTCGCTCCAAGTGGAGATTTAAATTAAAGAATTGGGTTCCTCCTCCAATGGAGCGTTAAATCTGCACTGCTCACAGCTTACCACTAGTATAGAAAGTCAAGCTCCTCAAACCATACGTGAGGAAGTCTGCAGGGCAAAAAAATTCCCTAATTAAAAGTCGCTGACTTGCAGTTAGGAGAACTGAGTGATTAATCACTCCACTCACGTTTCCGTTTGTTGCATCGCAAGGATGCCACCCAGAGCCAGGATATCTTATTAACAAGAAGCGTAAGTGTTTTTTTTAAGAAATATATGACCTTGATGCAAGATCCTACAAAATCTAGCGGTGGATCCATGCCAGGTGATTGTGAAATTCAGACAGAAAGACAAGTCGAACTAATCGCACAACCAGGTTGAAAAATCTCCTTTGATCTTGGTGATAGGCTCTAGGCAGATTTAACAAGACCACACTAGCACATCTAAACATGTCTAATAGGGATATAAATACGCTCATTCTCATAAATCTTTGTTTTTAGCTTTGTGGTGCAGTTTTTATCATGATCTATTCCTCTGTGTATATGTAGAGTCCCAGGGATTTGTTTTGGCTAGTAAATGTAGAGTATGATACAGTATACTAGTGTAAAGGTTCCCTTGTTTTAGCTACTAAGGGGTTAAACACAATGACGTATGTAACCACTCAGCTATAATTTAATTAAGGTAATCAGGGAACCTTAATAGACACAGTAAACTGTATTTCAAGCTATATATAGCACAGTAACTTGATATACAATTATCTCTATTTAATGCTAGGTATTCCAGTCGAATCACATGAGAAATACCATAAGATGCTGTAATATAAGATGAAATTTTTTTACTGTAACATAAAATCGATTTTACTACAACCCAAACAAAATAATATTTCCATAAGTCAAACCAACACAGAAAACTGATAATGAAAAAGTATCTACTCAGCCCAGTAAGATGTCCTGATTACAGAGGGGATGAAAGAACAAAGCAGCACAATATTGAGATCATCCCTTCCATCATATCGAATGGACTGGTTGGGTGCAGAAAGATTCCATGGATATTCACCCAGTTCACCCCATAGGGAACCATCTTCTTTCAGTCACCCTCCTTGTCTGTCCTGGATGAAGTTCACAAACTCATTTGGTCCTATTTAAACCTTGGTGTAAACTTAACCAGAGCCATTGAAGTCTATGGAGTTGCTAAATTTACGACAGGTCTGATTGAATATGCAGTTCAATTTTGGGCACCTGTTTTAAAAAAAGATATTACAGTGCTAGAAAAAGTGCAGAGGCGAAAAAGAAATGAATAAGGGGAATGGAAGATTTAAGTTATGAATAAAGACTAACAAGTTTAAACCTGTTTAGTTTAGAGAAATGGCACCTTAGAGGGGATCTGATAACCCTATATTAATATATACGGGGCCTTAGAGGGGATCTGATTACTATTTATAAATATATTTGGAGCCTTAGAGGGGATCCGATAACTTTATAAACATATATACAGCGCCTTAGAGAGGATTTGATAACTTTATATAAATATATACGGGGCCATTATATAAACCATTGTCTGGAAACCTATTCATTAACAGGACTATACACAGGACACGAGGACACCCATTTAGACTGGAGGAAAGGAAATTCAGCCTAAAGCATAGGAAGGGGTATTTTACGGTGAGAACAATAAAGCTGTGGATTTCTGTGCCTGTTGAGGTGGTTGGGACAGATTCTTTCCAGACTTTTAAACAACAACTGGATGACTTCCTGCAGACACAGAATATTTAGGGTTATAATATTTAATGCATGGGTAATAGCTGCTCGATCCAAGGAGAACCATGACAGTCTTTCTGGGGTCAAGAAGGATTCCCCCCCCCCAGTATGTTGCATATTTGGCGAGCGTTCCAGACTTGGCTTTTTTTTTTGCCTTCCTTTGGATCAAGAGCATTAGGTGATGTGTGAAAGGCTGAACTCAAAGGACTCACATCTTTTTTTCATCCTGTGTAACTATAGGGGTTATTCAGAGAGCACCGGAATGTCGCCGGTGTTCTCTGAATAGATTAACTATTACTAATATATGGGGATTTCACTGTTGCCGAAGATCACCGTATGTCGCCGGAAATCCGTCAATATTTGGCAAACTGACAGCTTTTTGAATAGCCGAATGACCACGCAATTGCACCATACAGGGAAATTCTCTGTTTGGTGCAATATTGGAGCTAATTCATCTCTCTTTGAATATCCCTGATAGTGAAAAGAATGTATGTAGTTGTCAGTGTTTGCATCTTTTTTTAAAACAATTTATAAAGTATTTTACCAGGAAGGATACATTGAGATTTCTCTCGTTTTCAAGTATGTTCTGGGTATCAGTCAGTGTGTGTGTGTGTTTGTGTGTGTGTCTGGGTTATTTTGTGAGGGTGTAACCCATTGGTGCCTAGCGAGGTCCAGATACGCCCTTGATTGCAGTCATACCCTTAGGAGAATCCACTTTTTTGCTATTCACATAATTTTCCCAAAATAGGTTGTGATTCTTCATTTATTTGCACAACAACATACTGTACCACATGTCTGTTATTAGGATGCTGATGATCTGATGATATGTGAAGACTAATTAATGACAGAACTATAGTTAGTGCTCAAGTCTTCAAAAAAACCTCTTCTCCCCTTGGTATAGCCATGCAGCAAATACAGGACATTTGGCAACAGAGTGTAAGAAAGAAAAACAAAAGATTACACTTCTAATTCTTTTTAAAATCTGGCACTCCATGTATAAACAAAATAGACATTAAACTTTTCGCAATGTCTTTTGGCAGAGGAATAAGGACCAGTTCTTGTACCCACCTAACATATTTTTACTAACAAAAAGGTCCACAAAGCATTTTGAAACCTTTTCAAATGGTTGGAGGAAAATCTTGCCCTAATTAACACCTAATCAGCATGCTGCATCTAATCCAGGAACAGAGAACCAACTCCCCAAACCCTATCCAAGCCAAATAAGCAAAATATTGGTTCTGGCAGCTCAAGGACTTTTCGTTTATAGTATGATTGCCAAAGAGATACTGATTCACCAAATAATTTATGGCTGAGCAACATGCAAAGCAGTCAAAACATGGCCAAACTTTTCTAATGTTCTTGGAAAAGTACAATGTGTATGCTTCTCAATGCCCTTACTTGGAAATGCAGGGCTAGATTCCAAGCCTGGTGTAAACTTAGCCAGAGCTCTGGTAAACTTACCAGAACCTTTAAAGTACATGGAGCTGCTATGTTTACCCGAGCTGAGGCTAACTCTACCCCAGGCTTGGAATCTAGCCCACTACGGGCTCCAAGACAACTAGGGCCCTGTTACATGGTTGTCCTTCCAAGTCAGACGCTAAAGGGAAAATCGTGTGCCACCCGTCAACCATTAGCGTCTCTCACTTAAATATCCATCTTTATTTATAAAGTATTTTACCAAGAGGGATACATTGAGATTTCTCTCCTTTTCAAGTATGTCCTGGCCTGGGTTCAAGAACATTGAATTCCAACTAAGACGTATGTCAAAACGCTAAAGTTGGCTGGGACATTAACATTACTTAACGAGACATTAAACATTGTATGGAACAGTGAAATTAACGACTGGTGCTACTGAAAGTGGATGTACATACAGCTATCGCTAGTTAACCCCATAAGGACCACTAATGTTACGTACATAGTACGTCCTGGGGAGAATTCCCCTTAAGGACCAAGGACGTACTCTGTACGTCATTTTCCGTTAACCCCCACCCCCTCCCTGTACTCACCTCTTTGGCCGGGGTCAGTCTAGCTTCCTTGGAGCCGGCACAAAGGTTTGATGGGCCCCAGATGTCGCAATGACGTTACCAACATGTGAGATGATGTCATTTTCAGGCGTTCCCTGGTGCCTGCACATGGTGCGCACTGTAGATGTTGAGTAGGTCCTCTCCAATTCTTGATGCTTCTCCCCTAGCCAGTCTCTTCCAATTTCTGGACTCTTATGTGATGCAACACTTTGCTACTTTTGTGTTTAGGCACGCGGTCTCAGTTTTACCTTTAATGCCTTTTGCGACATACAATATCTAGTTGTGCTGTTCTCCATGACCAGGCTATAGTTGCCTTTGGTTTGTTAAAGCCTTAGGGCTACATTACACTCCCCGCGTTAAAACAGGGGCGTTAGGGAGAAAAACTGCGCCTGCAGTTTTCCCCCTAACGCCCCCGTTTTAATGTGGGATTATAATGCACACGCAAAAATTGCTACATGCATTTGTAGCGGATGCTATGCCCTGGGATGCTCACGGCAGCGCTGAGCGCAGGTGGGAGCATCCACTCGCCGGATGGAGGAGGCGGATGGAGTCGCGGTCCTCGCTGCGGGACAGAGGGTGAGTATGTGATTCTTTTTATTATGGATGGTGTTAACGGATTCTGCAGAAGCGGATGACGCAATGATGTCATTTGCGTCGGGAGGCCTATAAAAGCGGCGTCTGACTTCCCTGAAGTCAGAACGCTGCGGGACCCCAGAGAGAGAGGTGAGTATCTCTCCCAGGGCTCCCGCTAGCAAATGACGTCCTCCGTATATAGCGGTAGTCAATGAGGACATTCCCCACACGTCATCCGCAGTGAAGGGGATAAGGGGACCTTTGCTGTATATTGTGTGTATACAGTGGTACACTATGTCTGGCTCATTTGCATCTTTATAGCTCACTCTATTTCTCACTTATTTAAGTCTTTCTTTGCGTGACTGAGCGATTGTGGTTGTAAGAGGTCTTGCTCATTTTGCTACTCTCAATACAAAAGATCTGGAGTACATTTAGATAGATAGAGATAGATAGATATACATAGAGATATAAGGATAGATGGATCGCTCAATAGATACATAGACTATATAATCTAGTGCAAAGACGAAACCTTTTTGATTTACAACTATATCTCTGAGCAGATTTTAAAAACCCTATAGACAATGTAACTGTTTACTGCACATTTGCCAAGTCAGGGCACAGTTACATGGTGAAAGTGGAGAATGAGATGACAGATGGGAAAGACAGGAAAGGTACATGCATACTGCCAGTCGGAAACTCAAAATGTGCCGTGGAGCAGCGGAGACAAGCCAGCAACATATTATTACATTATCTGGCACAATACTGAACTGCAAAGGTCCTAGAAGTGATGATGGAGGCATAGAGGCATGGAATGATGCAGCTTTTCAACAATTATGCTAATGTTTCCAGCAGGAATTTGTCCCATGATAGGGTGGTTGGCTAAGCATACAATGGGTACATAACTATGACACAGGACGGGACTCTGGTGTGCTGGGTAATAACTGGTGACACAATCTCGTCCAGCGAGTGAATATCTCCTGGCATTCTATTAATGGAAGTGACGGGTATATTCATGCTTTGGGCCACTTTTCGAAGTAGTATTGCTTGTATATATTTTATGATCCCTAAACGATTATAGAAAACGTTAGATATGTTTGCTCATTCCACCTGTTTTAGCTGTTTGTGGGCGAGTCTGTAATTGCCATTGTGATTTGGTGCGAGCAATAAACAAACGCTCTACTCTTCATCCTCTGCTTGTATATAATTCCTCTTCTCAAGCCAGTTGTTCGTGTGAGACAATTTAGACAGGGTTCCTGTAATGAAAAGCATGTGAGTCTGATGAGATTCATTATTGAGTGTGTTCTTTTAACTTATGGCTGAGACAGGCATTTCTGAGGCTCGCTGGCCGGAGTCCAACATCTCTCCCCATCGCACAAACAGTTTAATTTGACATGGGAACTCAATGTATGGAATTAGTCTGACTGAAGCTGGATATTTTTGACCGTGAGTACAAGTCTTAATGGCATATAAGCAAGTGCTGACATACGTACGTCATGCCCATCTCATTAACCCTTTTATTTAAACTTCCTCCCTATGAAGAACCTAAACCTGGGATCGTTTTACGCAACCCTTATTGAAACTGGAAAATATTTCCATTAATTGGATGTCTGGTGGCTGCATGAAAGTTTTGTTAGATTGGATCACAACATCATTATTTGACATGGTGGAAATTCAAGCTAGAGTGCTGTTTTTGTTTTCAGTTTGAAACCTCTACGAAACGAGTATAAGGAAGACATTCATTGGCTGACGTGGAATGACGTCTGAGCCTGAATTTTGCTGTGATTTTTCAGTCGACATCACCATCAGAACCACTATGCGGCAGTCACAAGCCTATCTCCTCCTGATGAGGGCTAACGAGCCACGAAACTTATCATTATCGTTATCCAGGTGTGATTTTGTGTTGTGCGTACCCTAACCAAGGAGTCAACAACTTTTGCCACCCAGATGTTTTGAAGCTTTGTTTCCCAAAATGCTCAGACTCTCTTCGCGCTGACAGTGACTAAGCATCAACGATATGTAGTTCGGAAACATCTGTGGTGCCAAGGTTGCTGAAAATCTGCCCTAACCGATGGCGATTTAGCATAGCAATGCCCTAGCATGTGCAGTGTCTGCACTACAGCAGACTTTTAATGCAAAAAAGCAAGATATTGTGGACTTCATTTGCATGTCCTTTGATCACATGACACAGTTTTTCCACAGTCCTTCCAATCACTGACCACACTAGGCTGTCATCCGGTTTATGGGAAGACCAAGGGAAATGCACCATGAACGCCTGTTTTATGATGATCCTGGTGCTTAAATAATTAAAATCAGGACTCTGTAAGCCCATAGTTGAGCGCTAATGTAGCTCTTTTGTATGAATAGTGCTGATTGGAGGATTGGCCAGGGAGTTGTTCATGCTGGGATGACACACCTCGTCTGGGGGGGGTGAGGACTACACTAGTGATGCAAACTGTGTCATGACCTCACCAGGGGTGGACTGGCAACACTCGGGCCCCAAGACCAAATAGTGCAAGTGCCCTCCACCAGACTCAACCCATGCCCCACACTTGTTCCCACCCAAAATTCCCCTCCAGCCCAGCCCTACTTGAGGCCCTGCCGGCTATTAGGCCAACTTGAGAGCTGGGGAACAGTTGGCCTACCTGAGGCACTGGCGACCGATCGGCCTACCCAAGGCCCCGGTTGCCAATCAGCCTACCAGAGGCCCCGGCTGCCAATCAGTTCCGATGGCCCAACACCCTGTCACTTTCAGTGAGTTGCTGATTGAGTTGCCAGGTAGATACCCAGGCCCTTGGCCCAGGTCAAATTTGTCTGACTGCTCAGTCTGCCACTGGGCCTTATTACGTCAGTGGCCATGCTTCCACCTCTCCCAATCTAAGGCCTACCAAAGTTGGAAAGTCCATTTCCTACCTAGACTTCTTTGCTACATACTGTGTGTGACAAAAGAGCCCTGCAGGCAAAGCAAACCTCAGATTTGCTTGGACGTGTAAATGATTTTTCGCAATGATTTATATTTTCTCTTTCAATTTTGTTAATACAAGAATCATAAAGAAAACCCGAAGTAGTAAAGTGAAAAATTACCACAACATTGATTAAACAAAGTGAAATCAAAGCTTATTATCCAGTAGTGAAATACTTTACATGAAATGTTATTAAATACATTTTTTGCACATTTTAAAGTATGAAAAGTCAAGGTTTGATGGAAGCGATTTGCTAAAATCTTGTAAAGTGTGAATGGAAAAAAAAGCTTTTTAAGTGTCATATTTGTTTAATGCCAAGCCTAACGTTCTTCGCTTATTATTATTTTTTACATTTTTACTGAAAATTCTCTTTTTAGGCGTCACAACCTTAAGATACAAAAAAACATGCATAACAACAACAATGAGCGTTTTCTAGAACTTTGCAGATAACAGCATTATATGTAAAGCTGTGGTGAGCACATACATACGTCAGGCGGGTTTGTAGTATCTGCTTCTGTGATGAAGCTGCAGTGTACTTGTACGCTTGTGGTTTCATATTTACATCAGGCATTTTCTCACAGGTAGTTCCGCAAAGCTCGGTCTGCGGGGTACATTTTGTTCCCTGCATGCATATCAAAGTTACACTTCACATCGGTTTATTGGTGGTTTTGTTGTCATATCAGAGACTGCAAAATAAATAAGTTTGCAGACGCAGCAACAGCGGCCTGATATAACCCTTTACAAGTCTGTCTTAGGGTACACAGTTGACATTTTTCTTTCCAGACATATTTTTTCCAAGAGAAAACGCTTTTCGGTTCATTTTATGTTATTAATAGAACATTAACAATAATGAAGAGTTGCTCAGAAATAGAAAAGGAAAAAAAGCTTTAAATAAAACAAATGAGGTTATGCATTTTGCATTTGAACATAATATTTAATTAAGGGGGATGCTCTGAGCTCCCTAACCACTACTGCTTTTTTAACATCACCTGCGTATGAGGCTGTCATCCTGCTTGTCTATGTCGAGTCATTTTAAGCGGTTTGTCAGAAAGAGTTCAGACCTTAACCCCATAGAGATGCTGTGGAATGACCTCAAGAGAAATGTTCAAAGCAGACATCCTAAGAATATGGCTGAGCCGTGCCGTTGAGTGGTCCAGAACTCTCCCGGAACATTGTGCAGGCCTAATCCGCAGCTACCAGTAATGCTTGGTTGAGGTGATTGCTGCCAAAGGAGAATCAACTAGCTGTCAAATCCTGATGTTCACTTACTTTTTCCACAGCACTGTGAATGTTTACTGGAATGTGTAAAATAAAGACATGAAAGATAATTAGGTTCTATCACCTCGTTAACGCTAGCCTAGGGCTCACATAAATGAGCGTTAACGCCAGCTTAATTGAGGTGATAGCGCTCCGCCTATGTCACCTCCCGATCGCCAGCGAGTTAAAAAACCCATTAGCGAATCGGTATTAGCGTTCTTTAGCTCCAGTTTACCGTACTTTGCTCTCCCTATACCTAACATGGGGAGCACAGAGTGTAAGCAGATAGTAACTAGCCTTAGGATCACAAAGTCCTAACACTAACTACAAACAGCTGCCACTAACTGAAAAGTTTGCTACAGCTTAAAGCTGGTGCTAAGTGGTACTGCTTCTGCAGAATCAGTTAGCAGCAGCTGAAACCCCCTCAAAAAAATCAAATACTCAACTCTCATCCTGGGGCATGAACGGCGGCCCTATACACCACTTCTGGCAAGACCAGAGTGAGACTGGGGAGAAAAAGTCCCCAGTCTCCCTCTGCGTTCACTCCGCCGACCTGCGGATCACGGAAGAGGCGAGATCCTGCAGGTCCTGTGACCCGACAGCAGAAACTTCCATGGAGTCCTATGGACACCACGGAGGGGATGCTCAGGGTGACACATTAGTGCTGCGTCGAGCATCCTGTGGCTAGCAGCTGTACAGGGCAGGCTGCTGGACTCATTGCCTGCCCTATATTCTAGTGGTAAAACGGGGGCACTAAGGGGAAATTAGCGAATGCAAATTTTTCCCTGTAGCGTCCCTGTTTTAACAAGGGCCAGGTGATTGGGCCCAGTTGTGTTTCATCAGCTGTATCCTTTGCTGCCGCAGGGAGTACAATGTTGTTCCTGTGGCAGGTAGGTCTTGAAGCCATGGGGCGGCATATTACACCCAGCTGACTTCAATGGGCCTACTCCGGCCCTACCCATTAACTGGCGCAAACCGAACGCCATTCGCTGCTGCAGGATAGCCTGTTTTAGGCCATCCCCAGCAGCCAATGATGTGCGATGCATGTCCGCTGCATCGGAGGGCCGAAGGAGTGACTGCCGCAACAGCCGGCGAGCGGGGCATACTAGTTAGCCCGGCCAGCGTTAAAGCCCTCCTAAAGGGCACCACCTGCCTGGTGTGAAAGGGTGAAGCACATTGCGATTGTTTTTGCAGGACAATTATCCTACGGGCACTGCCATCTGTCCCTTATATTTTATAATTTATTATGTCACCTGTTTGTGCTTCCCTAATGTGAAGCAGCGCGCTACCGAATCTGTTGGTGCTGTATAAGTACCTGTAACTGTATACTTGTGATTGTGATTAGTGATGGGCCAAACACGAACATCTGAAAATTTTTGAATTCGAACACAATGCAAGTCAATGGGGCTAAAAAGTTTGAAAATGAAAGTGCCCTCCAAGAGGGCATATATGCAAGATATTGGCCATAAAAGCTGTATGGGGGTCCGGGTACTGCCCGGGGGGACAGGAAACAATGAAAAAAAGTTTTAAAAAAACATGTTTAACCCTTTCACTGCTGAGTGCTGAGCCATTTCACCGCTGTGCACTGAGCTCATTTTTACTGCTTTTGCTCATATTTAAACGCGATTTGAAGCCATGGGAAATGCTTGAGCAACAAGGTGTGGGAAATGTTGAATCCCATAGGCTTCAATGATAAAAAAGGTGCGAGAAATGTTTCACCAACAATCAGTGGGAAATGTTGAATCTCATAGGCTTCAATGTTAAAAATGGTGCGGGAAATGTTTGAGCAACAAGGTGTGGGAAATTTTGAATCCCATAGGCTTCAATGATAAAAAAGGTGCGAGAAATGTTTCACCAACAATCAGTGGGAAATTTTGAATCCCATAGGCTTCAATGTTAAAAATATTCCCGTTTTAAATCAATATCTAATAAACCGTTGCTTATAATATTCTGCAGTAAAGAGTCTCTTTATTTTCAGATTTTTTTAGGATCTTATAAGCATTTTTTTTTTCTTTTTTTAACTTTCCTCAAACGGCCCAAAAAGTTCGTAGTTCGTGAATTTTCGAACCGCCGAACCAGCAGCCCATCCCTAATTTTTGTGATGAAGATAAGACAGTTTAGGAGTGGACCAATTCATGTAGAAAACCAACAAATTCCAAAGGGTTCACTCTTTGTCCTGGACTAGCTGAAACCCTCAAAATACTTTCTGTAGTAATTAAATCAATCTGTCTGTCTATCTACCATACCATTCTATCTATTCCATATCTGTCATTCTATTCCCATCTCTATCTATCTCTATCTATCTATCTGTCATTCTATTAACTATCTATAATTTTATCTGTCATTCGTTCTATCTATCGTCTGTCAGCCTATTCACTCATACGGTACAATTTCATTATTTGATCGCGCACTTCTATTCTACTGGGATTTTCACAAATTGTGTTCTGGTCACCGTCACTTGCTTGCAATGATACATTTTCCTGCGGGATCTTTAAGGATACTGCTTAGTTATGACTGTCACATTAAATGTCTCTTTCCTTATTTAACACTGTAAAACCTGTTTTCACTTCAACGACTGCAAAGGTGATTGAAATTCTAGCAATTTTCATATCATATTTGATTATATTCTGTACATTCTTGAATCCTTCCTAAGTGATCTCAAACAGCTCCCCTGGTACAGGCTAAACCTAATCCCAGACCTAGACTGTGCAGTTGAATACTTTCAGTCTGAGCTCCTGCAAGTCTGGAATTCCCATGCCCCGCTGCGTAAAGTGCGAGTAAAAGGGACTCATCTCCCCTGGGTTACAGCTGATCTTACACTAATGTACCAGCTTAGAGATTCACGGTGGTCAAATTTCAAGAGTACTGGTTCCATGAACGATCACTACGAATACCGAAAATGCCTGAATGAATGCACAAAACAAACAAAAATGGCCAAAGCCCATTACTTCAATGAAAATCTAAACAATAACATATCAAACCCTAGAAACTTTTGGAGAACCATAAGTAACATACAAGCACCCCCAGTCCACTCCCAGCCAGCTGCTGTCAAAGTAAACAACCAAACCCTGCAACACCCCCTAGATGTAGCAAATGCCTTTAATGATTATTTTGTTGGATGTGCCACCACTTTGATTGCCAAGCTAGGAAATGACATGCAATCAGAGACGCCTCATGCAGGTCAGGCCCCCCCAACTGTGCAAAGTCCCTGTATCAGACAGGAATTCAGTTTTAGACCAGTGCCTGTCAGTGTCATTACTAAACTTCTCCGTAAGCAAAAAATGAAATACCAGTCTGGACCTGATCAAATACCAGCAATGCTGCTGAAAATCAGTGCGCCAGCAATTGAAAATCCTGTCGCAACCCTAATAAATGAGTCACTGGCGACTGGATACATACAATGTCATACAAGACTGCAAGAGTGGTACCTATCCATAAAAGTGGTGACAGTACTTTGGTATCCAACTACCGTCCAATATCGTTGCTCCCTGTAATGTCAAAAGTCTTGGAAAAATGTGTCTACACACAATTACGTGATTATTATCAATATTCGAACTACTTAACCCCGGATCAATCAGACTTTCGTCCAAATCACTCAACTACAACCGCCCTTTTAAAAGTCTGCAATGATATCCAGGCTGGGATGGAACAAGGAAACCTAACTGGAGCCATCTTCCTTGATTTTGCCAAGGCCTTTGACACGGTAGACCATGGCATCTTGTTAGAAAAACTTAAAAACTCTGGCATTGGTGATCGCACGCTAACCTGGTTTCAATCATATGTATCCGACCGATCACAATATGTGTCAATTTCTGGCAGCTCCTCCCTCCCACTCCCAGTCACTTGCGGTGTACCCCAAGGCTCAATACTAGGCCCCCTGCTATTCACAATATTCATAAATGATCTGCCCAACGTCTACAAAGCCTCAACTGTACATATGTACGCAGACGACACTGTGATCTATACCAGCAAACCAAATCTCCCGCAGCTGGAGGCCGTGCTGCAAGAACAATTCACAGAGGTAGAAAAGTGGATCAAAAACAACAAACTTTTTTAAATACTGACAAAACTGTAACGATGCTCTTTGGAACAGCACCTAAACTACACAAATTGCAAAATCCCCATCTATGTGTTGGGACAAAATCAAATGGCACACTGACCACAGTCACTTCTCTCAAATATCTAGGTATGTGGTTGGACCCTAATCTATCCTTTGGCCCCCACATCGAAAAACTCTCATCTAAACTTTACCCCAAACTAGGTGCCCTGTACAGAAACAAATCCTGCCTGAGTCCCGCGGTAAGAAAGCAGATTGTACAGCAAATGCTTATGCCGGCTATTGATTACGGAGATGTAGTGTATGCAGCCGCCCCGCAAACACACCTTCAGAAACTTACTACATTGTATAACTCATTCTGCCGCTTTGCGCTACAATGTAACTACATGACCCACCATTGTGACATGTTAAAAGAGCTAAACTGGCCATCGCTGGAATCCAGACGCACCCTTCACCTTTCCAGCCTGGTGTTTAAGAGCATCTCTGGGAAGCTGCCACCCTACCTGAATAGACTGCTTCCCCCAGCAGCTCCCTCATCCTATAACCTCCGATCCAGGACCAGCACCTTACTTGCTATACCACAATACAAAAAGACAGTGGCTCGGTCCTCATTTTCCTACAGAGCACCACAATTATGGAATAACCTCCCAGACACCATCAAATCTTCCCCCAGTCTTAAGTCACTCAAAAGCTCCTTACTAACATACCTCAATACAGAATGCACCTGTAAACATGTAACCTAGTGACTATATTTCCTACATATTTTTCTGTTAATCTGTATATTTGTGTTGTTTTTTAATATCTTGCATTGTATTACTTTGTATTTCTGTAACTGTAACACTTCAATGTTCTTGAACCCAGGACATACTTGAAAACGAGAGAAATCTCAATGTATCCTTCCTGGTAAAATCCTTTATAAATAAATAAATAAATAAACATTCGCATGTTCAGCTTAATTGCCATGGCGTGACAAGAGCGCTGTACCTTTATCACGAGGATACTGAGTCTTCCAGATTAGCCTAACTTTATATATCTTAATGATTTAAATCCGTCGAAACGCTGCTTTATCAGCGACTTCTTGCTATCATCGCAATGCGTGTCTGTGACTCCCTCTACTGAAATTTTAACATTCCTTCACTTTTACTTTATGTTTTGAAGAATTCCGTCTCGGCTGTATTTGAAACACCAAGTCTGTATACAAAAATTACTCTGTGACGGATGGAAAGTAAAGCTAAGATTAAAATGATCAAAAATGAAATGATATAATTCTATCCCAAAAGTCAACATATCGACTAGGTGACAGGTGTAGCGTGAGAATTAACTTTGCGTCTTATTTCTGTTGATGGGATATCTAGGTTCTATCAGAGGGATAATGCCCTAGTTTGATATTTTCAACCCCGTGTTGTCATTAAAGCTTCATGATTCAATGGTACACATTTCATTTTCCTTGAAATGTTGAGGATACTGTATCTACCTGGTGCACTAAACACCCAGGGCTCTGTTACACTCTTCACACAAAAATGTGCGCCTTCGCAAAAACGCATTAACGGCGCGAGGGGCAAAACCCTTTGCGCTGAACGTCGTATTACGACCTTAGTGTAAACAATGCACGATAACGTCTAACACGAGTGACCCTGCGCAAAGCCTGCACGAGCGCAAGTTCGTGCGCGCATCCCATACTTAACATTGTGAGCGCAAATGCGTTCTTGCGCGGGTACGCGGATGGTAATACAATCGATGCGCAAATTTTTATGAACGACGTTTGCGCGTATAATTTTAACGTCTTTTAAAAGCTGGTGGTAACTGCAAATCTGAACGTTCTGGCCGAAACCAAATACACCAGCCCGAAAAAAAAATACAGCACAGTATAGTTACACATTCTACACATACCCAAACAATAAAATTGAGAGGTTGTTCGTGTTTTTATTATTGCTGCAGCATATATACTCAGATTGATTTTGCCAGGCGCAAAAACTGAACGGGAGACAATTGTGGTTCTTAATTCTTATTGTTTTTTTACGCGATTCAGGCAGTCTGCCCACCGATTTCTGCGCTCAACGTTAATGCCCGCGCGTTTTTGTGCATCTTTTTTACGCGCGTTATTTTTTGACGGATGAAAAAATGCACTCGGATTGTAATACCAGCATTAATTAAGGCGCGTTAACGTTTAACGCTGCGTGCAAAAAAAATTGTGCTGCGCTGCGCGTACGAATTTGCTCAGAGAATGTAATAGAGCCCCCAATTATTGCAATTGCATGTAGTTGAGAAATAATAACCGGGCTGCAGCACGGTATAACACATTTTAGGTATAACTGAATTCACTATTTCAGCTTTTTCTTTTTTTTAAATTGCCTAAAATGTCACATTTTATGTCATTTCAGGGTTTATATATAAATTACTATGCGAACGTAAAACCCTCATTTTGCTTATGAGTGCTGCTCGTTGTATTTTTAAATATTTCCATCCATTAGCGTCAGTACCTTTGTCATCATATAACCATCATTCGTGTTAGCACCATTGTTTTTTGCAGATTCTTAAAATAATAGAATAAAATTACCAAAATGACAAAGAAAATTGGGTGTACAGGGTCTCGCCAGATGAGCTTACAATCTATACAGCTTACATACATTTTTTTTACATTTATTTCCATATTGTAGGCACCGGAGAAAACATATCAAGCAAATTCTCTAAAATGTCAATCTCTGAGATCTCTCTCTCTCTCTCTGTACCGGCTACACATAAGGGATTATTCAGAGAGCACCGAACTCAGCATTCACCGCGGGGTCACCGAAGTGCGTCGAGTCAACTCGCTGCAAAACCGTCGACTGCAGCTGCAAACCCGCCGAAAAAAGCCGATGATTAGCTGAACAGACCACCGAATCGATCCTCAAGCAGCCGACGACCTGCCAAACAGACCGTTGACCAGGTGTTGGGAAAATCGGAGGCAAGCCACCGAACAAAAAAAAAATGCAACTTTTAAAATGCGTTGTAACAAAAATTAGTGCATGAAAATGCCTGGAAATAATACAGTATATTCGGTCCTATGAATAATAATGATAAGGTCTGTTACAGATAAAATGCTGTAAAATGCCTAAAAAAATCCTAAAAAAAATAAATAGACTTTTTGCTGCAAATGGAATGAATAAAAGGTTGCATAAACACTTAAACACTGGGATTTTTTTTTTTACACTGAAACCTATGGGATTCACCTATTTAAATTTGTCGAATGAAACCACCAAAAATCAGGGCATTTCACTGGCATTTCGGTGCTGTTAGGTGTTCTCTGAATAGATTAACCATTACTTCTCTACAGGGAACTTCACTGCTGCCGAATTGCACTGTATTACATTGGCAATTCGCCAATATTTTGTTGAATTGCCAGCTTTTTGAATAACTGAATGGCCATAAAATTGCACCGTACGGGGAAATTCACCATTCGGTGTATTTCCATGGTCAATTCGGTGCTCTCTCAATAACCCATTTAAACAACACCTTCGCTACCACAACCGATATAACACAACCTTCAAACACACCTTAAGGTGACTGAGATTGTGTTCACTCTATCTGATCTCTTTCTGGAGGAGAGCAAACATATTTTGTTTATTGACAAAGCTCCAGTATGTCAGACATGACATCTGCCATTAGAACTGTATTACTGAGATTGACCCTCTGTCTGTCAAATAATGCATACAGCCTGGAAATGCAATGAAAATACTGTATATTACAGTGCATTTATACTGACTGTGTTTAGGAGTATGTAGGTGTGTTTGCCTGTGTATGGGTATAGGTGTGTGTGTGTGTGTGTGGTGTTGTCAATAGGGTTAGGGAGCAAAATAAAGTGGATTTCCATAACACCATTGGTTACTGCCAGTGCTTTCATGGAAAACCACTTGGTAGTGAAGGGGCGAAGAATGCAGATGGGTATGCAGACCTTTAAGTATAAACTGAAGATGCATATTTTCTCCAGCACTTTGGTCTTCTCTGGTACCTTCCTGTATGGCGGTGCTGCGTCTCTCATAGAAAAAGAGCTGTCTTTGGGTTCACTTGACCATGCAGTCAATTCAGTGCATTAAGAGGACCAGCCAACCTGACCAGAGCTGTGCATTGATGAAAGACCACCAGTTGGGAAGGACGAGTCAGCCCAGTGAGGGGGTTCTAGGGAACACTGGGTTTGCCATGATCCTTTAAATTCCATTAAATGGTCATGGCGGATAGACTGTTCCTTTTATTGACACAGACTGTGATGTGACCAAGGCCTCCAAAGTGTCCATATTCCTTGTGCATAAAATGATCCAACATACTTATATACCCACATTCATATCCACTTTGGACACTTAATAATGAAATAATGATTGATCATGAAACGCAGGCATCGCAAGAACCATGGTAAAATGAAAATTTACTGGACTTACTCTCCCAGTACAGTCAAAGCCAAGCTCTGTTACACTGACTCTGAAACGGAACACCTGCTGCTACGAGATCCTGAATATATGCTGCTATTGTAGAAAATACTTCATCACTCAATCCGCACCTGGTTTGACGTAAGAAGCTTTAAGGACCTCGCCAGACTACAGTGAGTGATTATTGGCTCCTTACCTCTTTTAGCAGGTGACACAGACAACAATATGACTTCAGTTTGAGCTTTTCTGGAGCTTTCTGCTCACTTTGAAACAAAGAATGTACCTTACTATTCTTTGAAATTCATTACCAGAAACTTTATGTCAGAAGACAGTGGTGTGAGAAGAAAGATTTCACGAGCGGAATGCCTATCTGTTCACTACTGCTCTACAGAATTAGCGACACTGGGCACGCTCCATTGCACGGCAAAACGCGAAGAATTCTCTAAGTAACCTCAGAGTGAGCGATGGAAAATACTGTGTTTACTTTAAAAACATGTCTATGCTATTTTTAGGGGTGTTTTGCAGAGAAATATGCTGAAGGAATGATATGTGGGAAAAGTTGAGTTGCCGAGTTTGCCGCGTTACATCGTAAATCAATAAAACTCGATTCCACTTTCATCTTCAATATATCTACTGTATCTAACCCTAGTGCTTGCGTGATTCCACACCAGAGATCAATCTGAATATACTTTCACATCTGTCTGGAACATGTTTCGGATAATGGGAAAAGCAACCAAAATTGGCTTTTTTTGATAGACTTGAAAGGCACACTCTACCCACTCTGACCACTTTAGCTTTTTTAGGTGGTCAGAGTGAGACGAGAAAGCATTCGCCGTCTCTTCCACCACCTCTGGATCAGCCCTGACAACTGTGTGAAGTGGAGGAGTTTCCTTTGCCCAAACTGCTGTCACTCAGCAGACATGATTTTGAAAAAATAATGTGCCATTTTGCATGGAAAAGGCTCCAGGAACTTCCACATTCGAAGCCCTGGAATGAAAATGGAGGGGGAGACCAGTGCTGTTGGACTATATAAGTATTTTATTTATTTTTATTTATTTATTTCCAGGACGTACTTGAAAACGAGAGAAATCTCAATGTATCTTTCCTGGTAAAATACTTTATAAATAAACAAATAAATAAATTTTAACCTATCTAAAAGAGATAATAAAAAAATAATTCAGCAGGTCCCGTCATCAGAATCTGCACAGTTATTAATGGGAAAAAAAGGAAGGGTGTGTTTGTAAATTTTTGGGTAGAGCGTCTCCAATAGTGCACAAGGAACAGACTACGCGAATTACAGTTTGGAATAAGCTCATATTTATCTACGCAAATAGATACCTATCGCTCGTTTTTGTAATGGAATTTTACTGCCGTGCAGTTCTGTCATACACTCACGCTCAACGAATTTATGGAGAGCCAAAAAAGGAGAGAAAGGTGTTAGAATTAAGTAGAACAAAGAGGTTTGGGTTGATATAGGGTCTGTACCATCCAAGTTCATTAGCACACAACTTATAGCCTGAAAGTACATAAATTATATTGTAGCTTTAAAGCCCCCAAAATGCCAATGCCCTGCATAAAAAAAAAATACACAAACACAGTTAAAATCATAACGAACCGTTTCAGCCCAAGATACATTTCATACCAAGGAACACTGAATAGATATCAGCTCAATGTCTGCAACTGGTCTTTTTCGATTTGCATTTGCAGAGAAAAACAATCAGGGTTATTCAAAGGGATCCGAAAAGTCACTGCACGTTCGGTGACTTTTCGTTCCCTGCACTTCGGGGCGATTCGGCAATTCCTAGGTCGCCGACCCTACGGTGTATTCAGCAAGCACCGCAGGGCCCCCCATAGTGCAGGGAATACTCACCGCAAACCTACAGAACACTCGCCGAACACTCACCGAAAACCCGCAAAAACCAAGCTGAAGACGCCGGAAAAATCCGAGCAGCCACCGATCACAGCCGCCGAAAAAAGCCGACAAGCAGACGAATGGGGTAAAAAAAAAAAAAAAACAGTTCGCTTGAAAGTTTGAAATTTGAAACACTGTTTGGAAAAAAACTACTGAACGAAAACATCTGGAATTTACATATAAGATCCAATGAATGATAATAAAAAGGTCTGTTACAGAAAAATGAAATAACGATTTAAAAAAAAAAAAAATCAGGAAAAAAAATGTTGACAAATAAAGCCCAAAAAATGCCTAAAAGATCCTAAAAAATCTAAAAATAATGAGACTTTATACAGCTGAATAAAATAATTTATGTTTTTTAGCTATTGAATTAAAACGGGGATATTTTTAACATTGAAGCCGATGGGATTCTCCTGAATAAGGCTAGGGTCAGACGAACGCATTTTCACGTTGTCTGTGAAAAAGTACGTTCGAACGAATGGACGCATTTTTTCACGGAGTACGCGATAGCGGTCATACGATGCGCATTTGCATCCGTGATTTTGTACGGATCATCAATAAAACACTTTGTGCATCTGGACGTTATGTTGGCCGGACATTAGCAGTGTCTGACATCTCCAATTCATGCACACACGCCGCTAGCGGGCGCAGCGCACTCTGTACGTCCGTACTAGAGGTTTAACGTTCTCGACAAAATGCGTTCATTTTCCACTTGCGTTGCGCAGCCGGACTTTTGTGCGACCGTACTTCGTATATTGGCCGTCATTGCCTGGCATTTGCTGCTACTACGGCCGTGATTAAGTGCGCCTGCACGCGCGTTCGCACTGCCTCAGTCTGACCCTAGCCTAAACCTGTCGAATGAAACCACCGAACAGCAGGGTATTTCGGCACCTTTTCACTACTGTTCGGAGTTCTCTGAATAGACAAAGCATTGCTTCTCTATGGGGGATTTCACTGCCCTCGAACAGACAACGAACAGGCACCGTATCCGTATGTGCAGGCTATTCGCCAACATTTGGTGAACTTCCTGCTCTCAGAATAGTCGAATGGCCAGGAAAGGTAACTGTACGATGAATTTCAGTGTCCGGTTACATTTCGGGGCCAGATCGACTCTCTTTGAATAACCCTGAATATGTTGCAGCAAGGTTTTGACAAAATCCTTATATCATAAAGATTGGTTGAGTTTACACTCACGTGGTTCTCAGCCTCAAGTAAATTCTGACTGAGTATTAGCAGGGATAAACCTGTTTAAGGCAGCCTCCCCTTCTATTTTTTTGAGCACATCATTTACATTTTGCTTACACTTAGTCCTATATATTCAGCAGAATAACGGATACTACAGACCCCGGCCCGAGAGGCGAGAGTTACTGCATTTGTGCTCACAGCATGTCCTGGTGAGGGGAGGTTGAAGGTACTGCAGCTATGCGAAACAGGAACTCGTCCACATAAATAGTGACTTTGTGAGTAATGGGACCCTGAGTTTATTGTTAAGTACAAATAATTAGGAAAATAAATACAATGAGTATGAGCTCCTCACCTCTTTCCTGATAGATAATTTTGTGTCCCAGTTAGACTAGTAGTGGGAAAAGACACATAGGACCCTATTCCAAAGGAACCATTAATGGCATTCCGTTAATGGATAAATTGTGTGTGAGCTGTCATCCACTAGTGCAAGGGTCATCAATCTTGGCCCTCCAGATGTTTTCCCAACCTCAACAGCTCCTGAGCATCATGGGAGAAGTATTAGTGTCCCGCTATTAATGGCTCCATTCTGACAGAGTCGCAATATTTGTAAGCTGCAAGTAGATACTGGCAACGCCATTAGTATCAGCTCCCGGAGTCCAGCTGTATGTGAGCTCGCTTGTGCTGGATCACATGTGAGTCATGGATTAACACTGGGTTTTTAGTATGATTACTTTGAAGCAAAAGCAAAATCACTTAAAGGGACACTCTAGGCAACATGACCACCTAAGCTATTTTAGGTGGTCATGATGCCCGGAGTATCCTGCCCTCTGTCCCCCCTCCCTCCGCTCATCGGTTCAGCAGAAAATGCTGAAAACAGCTGAGAGAGGCGGAGGAGTTTACTCTGCCCTCCCAGCTGTCAGTCAGCAGAGCGGGAATCATATTTCCCGCTTCTGCCGACTTTTGCCGAGTAGGAGACGTCATCGCGCTTTCAGCGCGATGACGTCTCCAACTCACCGCAGAAGCTGGCGGTTTCCTCTTGGCAGCATCCTCTTGCGCGCAACACTAATCCACAGAGGGAGCCTGGAGGAAGCCTGCCGATTGGCTGGCTTACGTGAGAGGCGCGCATGCGCGCTTCTCACGTAAACCAGAAGACAAGTCGGATGGAAGAAGGACGGGAGCGGAAGAGGAGGGAGGTGAGTATGAAAAAAAAAAAAACACCGCTGGAAACAAGAGGATTTTAGGGTAAGTATTACAGTTACAAAAACATAAAAAAAAAAAAACTATTTATTAAGGGAATAGGAATAGGTTAGGATTAAAAAACGGGGGGGGGGTGATTTTTTTAGTAGAGTGTCCCTTTAACTCCAGGGTCTGAAAGTCTGAGGTGAGAAGAATGAGCTATGTTGGAAAAGCATGTTCTTCTCTGGCTAGTCACAGATGAATGGCTCGTATAATGAGTACAGGAGCTGATAATTTACAGAAAGGAGTCGCAACTTCTGAGCCCACAGACAAAATGTGCAGCTCAGTTGGAATAGCGGCTAGCATTAACCATTAAATTAATGACTGGAGCCTCTATTTAGGTTGGAATATGGCTGCTATAATATCATATAAAAATTTCCCCATCAACATGGCAGAGGAGCTATATCTAGAGTGTATAAGCGATGCATACTTCGTATCTGGTGTGTAATGTTTGCGACAGGGGACAGCAACCTTGGCCCTCCGGAAGGTTTGGAATTGCATTTCCCATTATGTTTGGTCAACCCAGGGGTCAGCAAACTTGGCTCCCTGATGTTTTGGGAACTATATCTCCCTTGATGCTCAGTCAGCCATTAGGCTGACTTTGCCAAGTGGGAAATGTAGTTCCCAAAACATCAGGGAGCCACGTTTGCTGACCCCTGGGTCAACCTAATGAGTTGCAGAAAATTATGGGAGACCTAGTTCCAAAACATCTGGAAGGCCAAAGTTCCTGACCTCTGGTTTAGGAGTACCCGGTTTGCCCATGGGGCCCATTCTAAACAATATGTTAAGGAGGGGAAAGAACATAGTTTATCCATTAAACATATTTTTGCCAGCTAACCGATGTGTAGCAGAGGAGATAGCAAATATGTGTATCTATATACACATCTCAAAGATACAACCCAGAAACAGCAGCAATGTTTTCTAAGAGCTATTGTGCAATATGTGTAATAACAGCTGGGATATTTCATGACTATTCTTCTGTTTGAGTATGATAAGCAGTCCATTTTTTTTTATTTTTTTGCTCGAGAGTAAAAGAAACAGTTTTTAGTGCTTCAACTATAATGTCTTGTAAACCTTTACCGGAGCAGCTCGTCCTCTCCACACACCTTGGTTTCTGTACTTCTTTGTCTCACAGTCTTTCACCACATGAATGGTCTCCCGCTGACATACACTCCAATGGCAGAGAACATACTGGAATCTTTGTGCGCTTCCACTGGGAAGTGTATCATTTATTGTATTGTTTTGCGGCCTCCTGGTCTGAGAGATACATTCAGGCCTTTCAAAGTCATTTTTTTTGTGTGCGTGTGTGTGTTGTTTCTTTTCATGGAAATGAACGATTACAACCCCCTTGTGTTCATTTTTATACATCTACAAAATAGAAGAACCGAGGCCAGTGGGATTCACCTTAAACAGAATGAGGCAGGGAGGGGAAGGAAGTGGACTCCTTCATACACTGAAACCCTGGACTGCCTTTGAACTTCTAGAATTACATGACTCCGGTGTGGTTAAAAAGAAACTGAGAGGCGACTGGCCTAATTCTTGATTTTACTCATTGACATGCCTCAGTGGGTAGTGGAAAAGTCTTATCTCTCCAAATATAGTGCTCAATAACCTACAACCTGTCCTGCAGTCAACTATCTATTTGTTCTGCTCAGGATGGGGAAGACATACAGTTACAGTTACGAGTAATTATAAAACGCCAATAAATTCCTTAGCGCTGAACAATGGGAGAGACAGAATAACAAATATACATACACGTTACACACGCGGAACAGAAGGAGGGAGGACACTGCTAGAGAGTTTACAATCTAAGAGGAGAGGGGTCACCCATTAGGTGAGGGTGAACAGGGTAGGTGGAGTGGTGGGTTGCAGGAGGGCTGTATGGGAAGAGGAGCATGGAAATGACAGTGGGGAGATCATGGAGTGAGCCGATAGGTTTCTCTAAAGTAATGTGTTTTCAGAGACTTCTTGAAGGACTGGAGAGACAGGGAGAGTCTGATGTTGCGGGGGAGGGAGTTCCATAAAAGGGGGCAGCTTGGGAGTAGTCCTGAAGTCAAGAGTTAGGGCAACTGATAGCTTCAGATCATTGTCAGAGCGAAGTGGTTGGGATGGGATGTACCTACCTAATAAGGAGGAGATGTAGGCAGGGGCGCGGTTATGGAGAGCTTTGTATGTGAGTACCAGTATTATGAAAAGGATTCTGAAGGAAACAGCGAGCCAGTAGAGATTGACAAAGGGGCGAGGTGTGTGAGGTGAGGTGAGGTGAGGTGGATGAGCCTGGCACAGGCATTCACTACAGACTGCAGAGGGAGAATCTGGGATCTCTTAAGGCCAGAGAGAAGGAGGTTGCAATAGTCAAGGTGGGAGATAATAAGCAGAGTCTGGATTAAGAAAGGGACAGATGCGTGCAATGTTTTTTAGGTGGAAGTAGCAAGATTTGGTTAGAGACTGAATGTGAGGAGTAAAAAATAGATTGGAATCCAAGAGGACCCCGAGGCAAGGAGCCTGAGATGTAGAAGTAATGGTGGCTCCATTCACCTTAAGGGAAATGGGTGCAGGAATCGAGGTCTTAGAGCGTGGGAAGATAAGAAGTTCAGTTTTTGAGAGGTTGAGCTTGAGGAAATGGGATGTCATCCAGTCGGAGACAGCGAAGAGGCAGGCTGTAACTAGGGATGATCTGTTCGGGTTCGGACGGTTCGGAGTTCGACCCGAACTTTGGCAGTTCGAAAGTTCGCGAATTTCGTACTTTTTGGGTCTGTTCGGTTCGAGTTCGAAAAAAAAAAGAAATTTTGAAAAAAGTATAGAAAATGCTTAAAAAAATACTAAAAAATCTAGAAATAAAGAGACTCTTTACTGCAGAATATTATAAGCAACGGTTTATTAGATATTGAATTAAAAACTAATGTGTACGTAGAAAGATTATCAACTCTAAATGACCTCTGTTCACAAACGGGCATAACACCAGGTGTTTTTAGTCTGGTAATCAATTTGATACATTGTACAACATACTGAGGGTGGGGTGGTGTCTGCTTCTGATTGAGATTTGAGAATTAATTTCCCTAAAACATCCTAATATGCTGCATTTAACCCTTTCGCTGCTGAGACTTTTCACACCTCTGTGCTGAGGTCATTTTTACCGCTTTCGCTCATCATGATTAACCGCGTTTTGTAGCCATATTTTGATATATGACCCAGACATATTATATATCGTTCTTTCCGGCAGACTTGGCAGATTCATAATATGTCATTATTATATGTATACGTTATGTCATGTCTGTATATTATAACAAAAATGCAATAAAATTAGAATTTTCAATAATTTATTATGTGTAAAGTGTATTTTTTCACATTTTAACATGCGATCATTTGCGGTTATATTTTGCATGGGGTGCGCTTGTTAAAAAAATTAGAAATGGGGTCTCGTTAAATTTTTTTTTGGGGAAAATTTCGCTTTTTTCAACAAACGCACCGCATACAAAAATTGTTAGAGCAGCATTATTGTTCACACTATAATTGAAATGGGAACAATATTGCTGCATTAACAAAACAAAAACAAAAAAAAACTTGTTTATTTTTTTTAGAATTTTTTTTAAATATATATATATTTTTTTTAAAAAAAAACAATTTTCATGCTCATGTTTGGTATCCTTGGAAAGGCCATGCTCTGGCCGATCCAACGATATCAAACATTAACCCCTAGCTGCCATGGATCGGCAGATAGGGGGTTCATTGGAACCCCCTATCTCCACCATTGGTGGCAGCTAGGGGTTAACTCCAGGACTGGCGTCATCGTGCTATGCACGATGACGCCAGTCCTCAGGGGGAGTTCCTGGAGGCTTGGCCGACATCCAAGATGTCTGCCAGCTGCAGGAGAGGATCACGATCCGTCGCTTTTCAGCGCCGATTCGTGATCCGGCTCCCCAGGGGTTAATCACAGCCACCGTTTGGAAGGGCAAGCTGTGCCCTTCCAAACGGTGCCTGGATTAACCCCCTGCCCCCGGCGATCGGGAGGGAGAGAGGTCCGAAGGACCTCCCCCTCCCTTTCAGGCACTTCCTCCGCACATGCGGGGGGGGCGCCTGAATTAGATGTCATTGCGCCGCCGCGATGACATCTAATTGCTCCGCCGGGGTCCCGGAGTGCTGGTCTGACGTCCAAGATGTGAGCCCGCACCGGGGGGCGCAGCAATCCACCGGAATCAGCGCGTCCATAGCACAGGAGAACCACTTGGCTGGACGCGCTGAGCGCGTCCATAGCAGCCAAGTGGTTAACTTGTGTTTGAAAAAAATTCAAAATAAAATCTAAGGCTAGGGTCAGATGAGCGCATTTTGTATGGACTGTGCGTCCGTGCAGTACGGACGTACTTACTGACTGGTAGTGGCCAAACAGTCCGTTTTTTTCACTGACGTATTTTTTCACTGATGTAGCAGGGAAAATAAATTAAAATGAAAAACATTCTGTCCGTCAAAAATGCTGGATGTATAAATGCAGTCCATCTGACCTCGTTTCATCACTATAGCACAGATGTGGTGTGACACCTTAGGTAAAGACAAATTAACCTTAGTACTCCCGGGTCGTTCTTCCCAAACGTCCAAGTACAGCAATCAATGTAAAACAGAAATTGGGATGTCTAAGGAATAATGACACAGAAATACAATCATCGTGCATTATATCTACATTAGAAAGTGAAATGCCCCCTTGATACTGGTCGCACTCACAGAATGCCAATTCTTTAAAGCATATATATATGAATATACTCGCTGTTATCCCACTGCTTCGTCCACTGGAAAGTCTGGATACTCAGCTCGGTAGCTCCCGCCGCCACAGGAACACAAGCGAGACTTGTCAGTGGATGGTAGAAAGTTTAATAAAAGGGCAACAAACAAGTACTCCAACGCGTTTCGTGCATATACTGCACTTCCTCAGGGATTAATACATAAACATAAACATAATGGATCAAATAATAGTCTGTCAGATGACTTATCTAAGTTAAATCTAGCATATGTGCCCTCTTGGAGGGCACTCTAAAAACCGAATATTCAGCCCCATTGACTTGTATGGGGTCCGAGTTTGGGTTAGAACCAGAACATTTGGAAAGTTCGGGTTCGGCTTCGAACCGAATTCGGGGAGTGTTCGGCTCATCCCTAGCTGTAACACGTCCAACACCGGACAAGAGCGAACGGGAGAGGAAGTGTCATCTGCATAGAGATGATAATTGAATCCATAAGAAGAGATGAGGTTACCCAGAGAGGCAGATAGATTGACATATTTAGTGCAGGAGGGGTGGGGTCGCGCCTATTCCCCGAAGGGTTGGCTGCAACCACCAAATGCATCCAGCCCAGCAACATGTGTAGAACATAACAAAGAAAAATAAAATGTCATCTGCGCTTACTTCAATTATACCGTGTGAAACTAATCACAATTAGAGGTTTGGTTTCTTATCAATGGCCATTATAAGACTAGCTCGCCCGCCAACGTCACGGCACCTCTAAAAGGGCGAGTCCTAACCAAAATGAAACCACAGGCTGCTACATAGCAAACCATACCTGCTCATGCTGCTTGTCAAACATGAGGTAGACTGGTGGGCCTTTACCTTTATTTATGCTCCCCCAGAAACAATATCCACTTTGGGATCAAAACAAAGACACGGAGCGGAGTCTTGCTGCAGGGATGACCTGGCTGATGATGACCTGGAAAGATTGACATATTTAATTAGCATAAATGCATCCATTGAAAAATTACTAATTACAGAAAAGAATAATTATTTTAGATAACATTACAGTAAATTTAAAACTATAAGATTATAATCAGCAAAAATCATTTACACAGATACACAACATCAAATTGTTTCAGAAAGAATTAAATTGGATAACAGATTGTAACAATTTGTCACCTGGGCACATCCTGAAAAGATCTTCCATAGCCCCAGACACACTTCTCTTTCCTGCCATAGGCTATAGCTTCGCCAAGAGTATCCTTTACCTGTCATTAACAGGGACACTGTAACAATGTAAACTAATCATAATAGTCATGGTGTAAGAGTCTATCCTACTTTTTTATCGCTTCAGCCCCACCTTGAAGTCTCAATCAGCAGACATTTAATAACCTCTAGAGGACTCACGTAGATGAGAACCTAAAACTTTGGACGTCATATCAAGCCAGTCGTTAACATTAACAAGTGAGCTTTAAAGTATAAAAGCCTCACTTGTTAATGTTTTGGCTTTTTGTCCTATTGCAGCCGAGTCGCAACTTCTGGGAGGTTTGGCTTTTACAGCTGTCTATTTTTTGTATAGGAAGTTCTAACTTGCAGGCAGCTGGAGAATGACGAGTTGTAATCAGAGTTTTCAGTGACATGTTTTGTTCTCTGTGAGTCTACAGGATAATCCAGACATGGATCATAGGTGCCTAGAGAGGTGCCTAGAGAGGTGTCAGCTAGCTATACCCTACTGATGAGGCCTAGGTAGGCAAAAATAGTCAGTGGGGTGGCTGTATCTCTTGTGAAGAAGAGACTTTCTTTGCATTACAGATCTGGCTGTCCCATCGGGTGGAGACAGATTTGCATTTGGTATTGTATTCTCTGTAATGGCGCCAACGAGCTACAACCTACCTATGAGACCTGAATGGGGACCCACTGAAGGGCAAGACATTAGCACCGATGCCTGTTCTCATAGATATGGTTTTGTTTAGTTCTAGTCTTGTCTGTTTAGATTCTGCTTTACTATTAACCCTTTCTCTGCTGAGCCATTTCACGCCTGTGTGCTGAGCTCATTTTTACAGATTTTGCTCATCATGTTTAAACGCGATTTGGAGCCACATTTTATTATACGACCCAGGCATATTATATATCGTTCTTTCCGGCAGACTCCGCAGATTCATAATATATCATTTTTATATGTATGCGTCATGTCCTGCCTGTATATTATAACAAAAAATGCAATACAATTAGAATTTTTAATCATCTCCAGCGTGTAAAGTGTTTTTTTTTCACATTTTATCACATGAGCGTTTGAGATTATATTTTCTTTGGGGTGCGCTTGTACAAAAATTAGAAATTGGGACTTGGTACATTTTCTGGGGGAAAATACGTGATTTTTAGCAACTGCACCCCGTAGAAAAAAATCATTAGTGCAGCATCATTGTTCACATTATAATTGAAATGTGAACAATATTGCTGCATTAATAAAAGCAACACACATATTTTTTTTATTTGTTTATTTTGTTATTTATTTTTTAAAAATTGTATTTTACTTTGTACCTGGTCATGTTGGGTATCATTCGAAAGGCCATGCTCATGACTCCCTAGCTGCCATGGTTCTGGAGATATCGGGGTTCAAAGGAACCCCCTATCTCCACCAGGGGATTTCCTTGGGAAATCCCCGGGCAGCTAGGGGTTCCCCGGCTATCTGACGTCATCACTCTATGCGCTATGACGTTGGGCAGCGAGGGGGGACCAAGGGGTGGAGCCGCCATCCAAGATGGTGGCCCCCACCGGAGCTAGGCTGCACTTCGGCGCCGCATGGCGCGATGATGTCATTGACGTTGGGAGGGTCTTAACTTACAGCTTCTGAGGACGCTGAAGTCAGACTGCCGCGGGACCCTGGACAGAGAGGAGAGTATCTCCGCTGGGGGTCCCGCAAAGCTGATGACATGTGGGACATGTTCCTCAGCATGTAACGTGCGTCACTGAGGACGTGTCCCACACATCCTTAGCAGTGAAGAGGTTAAAGTCTGTTGTTACACCTGTAACCTGTCTGAGCCTATTCACTGCACACTGGGCTCATAACAACCCCCCTGCACACAATGTATGGCCTGAATCTTGACAGTTACACTTGATTCTGCTCTTTCCCTCATCCCCCACATCCAGTCTCTTTTCTCCTTCTGCCGCTACCAACTACGTAATATTTCCCGAATTCTACCTTTTCTTACCACTGACACCATAAAGCAACTCATCCACGCCCTTGTAATCTCCAGACTTGACTATTGTAATAATCTTCTAGCTGGTCTCCCTCTCTCCCGCATCTCCCCCCTACAATCCATTCTGAATGCCTCTGCTAGGCTAATCCACCTCACCCGCCGCTCTGTCTCTGCCGCTCCCCTCTGCGAGTCCCTTCACTGGCTCCCCATCCACTGCAGAATTAAGTTCAAAATCCTTATCCTTACCTACAAAACCCTCACTAACTCAGCTCCCCACTACCTGTCCTCACTAATCACCAAATACACCCCAGCCCGCTCCCTAAGGTCAAACAGTGACCTGCGCCTAGCTTCTCCCCGCATCACCTCTTCCCATGATAGACTGCAGGATTTCTCACGTGCAGCCCCCATCCTCTGGAACGCTCTTCCTCGTACAGTCAGACTTTCCCCTAAAGACTTTCCTATTTAGAGAAGCCTACCACCCGACTCACTGGTGCAACCAGTCCAAAACTTTCACTTTGCAGCCCATCACTCCCACCTTGCAGTCCATCACTCCCACCTTGCAGTCCATCACTCCCACCTTGCAGCCCATCACTCTCACCTTGCAGTCCATCACTCCCACCTTGCAGCCCATCACTCCCAGCTTGCAGTCCATCACTCCCACCTTGCAGTCTATCACTCTCACCTTGCAGTCCTCTTCTCCTGTTTCCACCCCAACCCTTCTAGATTGTGATTTCCCACAGAAATATGGCCCTCGTTTCCTCCTATACTGGTTTGTCAAAATGTTGTTCAATGTATTGTAACCTTTTCTATATTGTGCCCATTGTACAGCGCTGCGGAATATGCTGGCACTTTATAAATAAGGAATAATAGTAATAATAATAATAATATAATGTTTGTTTGACGCAGATGACATTCGCTGATTCTCTGGCAGTAGTTCACGGATTTGGTCCATGTCGGTGCTTGAAAAAGCACATTAATATTAGCAACAATCATGGAACCTTATGGTATGAACATAATAAGTTTACGAAGACTTACTCAAGTTGGAAATAATTAAGAATCTGGAACTGGAAAACATGCTGCTGAGAATAGTTTTGCCATTATTCAATTGACTTGTTATTTTCGTAATCCCCAGCATTGTGCATGATGTATCCAAAAAGTCTTTAATGTTTACAATGCACAATGCTATTAATACGCATTGTTTGCTTTACTTGCATTTTTTTTAAAGTCAAAACCCAATCCATTTGCTTAGTTGCTAAATAACGCAAGTTTACAGAAAGTTCTACCAAACACGGTATTCCGGCATTGTTTACACGTAATGGAAAACTCAGCTTATATAAGTTGATGCATGAGCTCATTATTTATGCATATGTGGTCTATAGCTCCAGGCGGTCCGTAAGAGGTAATTCCATTCCTTTATGATATTACCGTAATGCTCATGGAAGCCTCGGATGGTCATTTATAGAAATGGATGACTTGGAAGACACTCGCAGGCTCTCCTGAAAAGTTAACATTGCGAAATCAGTTACTGTAGAAACAGGATAAACATTAACAAAAATAAACATATCATTAAAAATAAATGGAGCGAGTAACATTTTCTTCGTGAAGGATTTTTTTTCATGAGTCAAAAAGGGAAACTTGACAACTTGAAAACCAAAGTACAAATTATTGACTGGTAGTTTGGAAACACAGTGCAATGTGTCCGACTCATCATTCATGGTCAACATTCAGATGCCATCGTGCTACACCTCAATACATAGTACATAACATTTACGTCTATGTTAATCATAACATCTGTACACGACTCTGACAACTTTGGTAAGACCAGCTGGGTAAACACTGGATATCTTTGAACCGTTGAATACTTAAGGCCATCAGCTTGTTTCATGCTTGGCTCTTCTACGGCTAATGCCACTCACTGCTGCTGACCTTGGCATCTTTTTGTTCTGGATAGAATTTTTTTAATAAAGAAACCGAGACCGCACATGGATAACAGCGGCTAACTGCCTCTGATGTGAGGAATGTTGGCTCCATCAAGTCACCACGGCAGTGTCAACCTCTCTGAAACTGTACTTCTTGTCTTCTCTCCCTCTAAAGTAAAAAATCCTGCACCCATTTCCCTTCAGGTGAAAGCTACCACCATTACCTTTACCTCTCAGGCTCGTTGTATCAGGGTCCTCTTCGACTCATCCAAGACATTTATCCAAGCTCTTATTATCTCCCGCCTTAACTACTGTAACGTCCTTCACGCTGGCCTTAAGAGATCCCAGATTCTGCCTCTGCAGTCTGTATTTAATGCCTGTGCCAGGCTCATCCACCTCACTTCCTGCACCTCTCATACCTCCCCTCCCGCACCTCTCGCACCTGGCCCCTTTGTCAGTCTCTACACTGGCTCCTTGTTTCATTTAGAATCCAATTCAAAATACTGGTGCTCACTTAAAAAGCTCTCCATAACCGCACCCCTGACTACATCTCCTCCCTTAGTAGCAGATATTTCCCATCCCTACCACTTTACTCTGCCAATGATCTGATATTATCGTCTCCTTGTACCCGCACCCCCAACTCCCACCTTCAAGACTTCTCGCGAGCTGTCCCCTTTTTATGGAACTCCCTCCCCCACAACATTAAACTCTCCCCATCTCTCCAGTCCTTCAAGAAGTTGCTGAAAACACATTACATCTAAACACATTGTCTCACTCCATGATCCCCCATTGTACATTTCTTGCGCCATATTCCCACACAACCCCTTGCACCCCGCTACTTCACATACTCAGATATTTTCCCTAATTTAGTGTGTCATCCCTTGCCTCTTAGATTGTAAGCTCTCGAGCAGGGTCCTCTGTCCTACTCTTTTGTGTGTTTAACCCTTTCGCTGCTGAGCATTTCACGCCTGTGTGCTGAGCTCATTTTTACCGGTTTCGCTCATCATATTTAAACGCGTTTTGAAGCCAAATTTTATTATATGACCCAGACATATTATATATCGTTCTTTCCGGCAGACTCGGCAGATACATAATATATCATTATTATATGTATACGTCCTGTCCTGTCTGTATATAATAACAAAAAATGCAATAAAATTAAAAATTTCAATAATTTACAACGTGTAAAGTGTTTTCTTTTTACATTTTAACATGCGAGCGTTTGCGGTTATATTTTCTATGGGTTGCGCTTGTTAAGAAAATTAGAAATGGGGTCTCGTTACATTTTTGTGGGGGGAAAATCATGCGATTTTTAACACACCCCATACAAAAATCGTTAGTGCAGCATCATTGTTCACTTTATAATTGAAATGGGAACAAAATTGCTGCATTAACAAAAACAAAACAATTTTTTTTTTTTTTATTCTTTATGAAAAAAAATTTAAATATTTTTTATTTTCATTTTTATTTATTGTTTTTTTAAAAAAACTTTTTACATGGTCATGTTTGGTATCGTTGGAAAGGCCATGCTCTGGCCAATCCAACGATATTATCAATTAACCCCTAGCTGCCACGGATCGGGAGATAGGGGGTTCATTGTAACCCCCTATCTCCACCATTAGTGGCAGATAGGGGTTAACTACAGGACTGACGTCATCGCGCTATGCACAATGACACCAGTCGTCAGGGGGAGTTCCCGGAAGCTTGGTCAACATCCAAGATGTCGGCCAGCTCCGGGAAAGGATCACGATCCGACGCTTTTCAGCACCGAATCGTGATCTGGCCCCCAAGGGGTTATAGCCAGTCACCATTTGGAAGGGCAGGCTGTGCCCTTTCAAACGGTGCCTCACTTTAACCTCTGGCCCCCGGCGATCGGGAGAGAGAGAGGTCTGAAGGACCTCCCCACTCCCTTTCAGGCACCTCCTCCGCACTCGCTGGGGCGCTTGAAATAGAAATCATCGCGCCGTCGCGATGCACAGCAATCAGCCGGAATCGGCACAGCAATCGGCCGGAACCCGGCCGATCACTGGCTGCAAAGGGAGGATGCGCTCAGCGTGTCCTCCGCAGCCAACACTTCCTGTGGCTGGACACGCTCAGCGCGTCCACCGCAGCGCAGTGGTTAACGTGAATGTATATTTGTTATTCTGTCTCACCCATTGTTAGCGATTTATAAATACTTGTAACAAGTGACCAATGTCATTGGTTATCATATCGGTCATATGGCATTGCAACATGAAGGGTGTTTTCATTGCTCAAGGATAGAAGAACACCTTTTATCATGAACTAGTAAGGGACCACAGAAGATTCCCTTTGCATTTGAAAAAACTTTTTAAGGGATTTTATCACATTTACAAAAGGTCCCGCAACCTGAGATCCCCATTTGACCTCGTTTTCATCAACTATGATTAAAGAAAATACATCCTCCAGTCTTAAGGCCTAGTTAAAGAAAGACGTGAGTACAATGGAAACCTATAGGGTCATTGTTCTAGTTTTACTTTAGGGGTCAACATTCCAGAACTTCCTAATATAGCCAGAGTCAGTGGGTGGGAGACGTCCCACAGTGAGACCTGACATTCAAGATGTCAGTCCGCTGTAAACAAAGCCCATGATCAGTGCCAAGACACAGGACTTCGATGACGAGCTGAGTGTGTACTTGGCAAAGCAGGGAGAAAGCAGAGGACATGCAAAGCGCGTTGTCTGTTGCAAAGGGTTAAATTTAGCATGGCTAGGTTCGGATTTAGGTTAGGCTGTGTTCCAAGGATGGATATATATTTATGTCCATTTCACTGACATCAGTGGAAGTGGATTCCAGGGCAATGAGATCACAACATACATGAACAGCGTAGACATTAATGTGGCTGCTGTACTAAACATAACTATTGCAATTTTCCAAAAAATGTAAATGTTACGTATTTTTTTTTAGAACAATGTTGTCATCCTGGGAATCAATAACACTTTGCAGTTGCTCGTGTCTTCTCGGAGATGCCTTATGCAGGATGTAATCTATAAAAGGCAAAAAAAATAATGAGAAAGAAACAACATCATGTTTCAAATGCTCTTTCTGACACCAGGAGCATATGTAATAGATATTTATAACATAAGGAAGTTATAAGTAAACTTTAGAATAGTAACACGCACAGAATATGGTGTAAATTACTCATAATGAGGAACACTTACACATACTGAAAATATATACAGATACTGAACATATATCTACGTTAATAATAGCAAGCAACTACTGATCATTCCTGGCTTTTAGCCCAGAAAGCTTATTGTCAACTTTCTGGGAAGGGACGAGTCCCGCACACTTGAGGGTTGAATCAGCCTTTTGGGACATCCTGTGGAGAGCAAGAGGGAGGGGAAACTTAGGTCACTGTGGCCATTCAATTAGTGTTGAATGGTCACAATGCCTATAGTAGGGGTGTCAGACTCGCCCCCCCCAGATATTCATTGCCTGCAACTCCTAGAATTCTTTGAATGCAATAAATGACCAAAGAATCATGGGAATTGTAGTTCAGAAACATGTGGGAGGGCTGGAGTTTGATATTCCTGGCCTAGAGTGTCCTTTATAATTATATCATGGTACAACTCTTAATAAGCACTACCACTGTTGACTATGACCACACATAAGTTGTTACTCATCTTTTTCTCCTCCAACCCAACTACTTCAAGTAAGCTCATAAGATCAGGCCCATATGCCTCGTTTTCTAAAGCTTATTGTCTTGGCTTAATTATTCCCTGATCTATACTGAAAGTGTGTATTGTGAAAACTGTTAGCACTGCAGAAATTATGATGATGATGATGATGATGATGATGATGATGATGATGATGATGATGATAACAATGATGGTGATAGCATAAACGCCATGATGTCTTGACAGTTTCAATTTTACGATTCCGCTTCACGACTTGATTACTTCAACTCACTCCTTATTGTTCTCCCCAACTCCCATATTGCTCCGTTGCAATCTGTAATGAATGCAAGGGCCAGGTTTATTTTTCTCACTTGCGTACCTCCCCCTTCTGCCGGTTCCTCCATTCGCTTCCTGTACATTCCAGGATACAGTTTAAAATACTGACGCTCACATGCAAATCGCTCAATAACTCAACCCCTCCCTACGTATCTTTGTTACTCGGCGAACACGTCCCATCTAGACAACTCCGGTGGACGGGCGATCTCCACCTGTCAACTATCTACACCCAAACCGCCAACTCTCGCCTCCAAGACTTCTCAAGGCCAGCTCTGGTCTTGTGGAATGACTTGCCTCACCTTTTCAAACTATCCCCTGATCTTCAGGCCTTCAAGAAATCCATTAAAAACCCATCTCTTCAGATTAGTTTACCACATCACTGACGCAACTCATCCCTCTGCTCACCTACTCACACAGGATTGAAGCCACTTCTATGACCCCACCATTCCCGAACCACTGGCAGTAACGATCCTGCTATCTAGTAAAATTCCTCTCATCTTCCTCAACCCCAATCCCTCTAGACTGTAAGCTTTTATGAGCAGGGCCCTCTACGCCTTATTTCCATCCTATGTCCATTTATCTGTATCTCGTTCCCTTTGGTTATTGTAAAGCGCTGCAGAAACTGTTGGCGCCATATAAATGATGACAACAATAATAATAATGGATTTGACCAATCCTTAAATATAGTATTCTTTATATATAAATATTCTATTCTAAACAGTATTTCTCAGGGGCGGACTGACCGTTATGGCAAAAGGGCACTGTCCAAGGGCCCTGGCCTAATAGAGGGCCCCATGAGGGTCCCCTTAAGACTTGGTGAGGCCTGCTCTACACTAGTAATGAGCTCCTGCATGTAGAAAGCAGCCGGAGGGCTCCCTTGTGTGCCAGAGCCCCATAATGACGGGTCCCATGATTTCCTATTGCCCGAGGGCCCCAAGTCATGTCAGTCCACCCCTGGTATTGCTACTACAAACAAAAAAAACCCACACCATTTCACAATAAAGTAGGAAAAATAACTTTTTAAATTTATTCTCAAACTAATAAAATGCCGAGGTTATTTTCCGCTCATATTTAAAATTAAATTAGTACAATGAGCGGGATAGTAAATAAATTAGCGGGATTCTTTCTTAATGAGACGTCCTCACGGCATAACTTAACAGCACAACAATACAGCCATATTCGTGATATTGTGCCGAAGACTGAGAATAATAATGAATTCCTCCGAGACGGATTATGATTGAATAAAAACATTTTGTTCTTTAGAAAAGCCATGTTTCCTTCAACAACTATAATTAGAATGCGCTGTGCAAAATGTCTGCTCGATTTGTTTCACAGGGCATCCAGAGAGGAAAGCAGGAATAAGGATGAATAGATAAGTGATATCCGTTTGTATTTGCATGTGCAGACAGTGACATAATGGTAAAATGAGACTGCAGGAATCCCGATTCTGATTATCACCTCACATTTCATTTCATGACGACAGCGACTTGAAGTGGATCTGTCGTGGTGGGAGATTGTTTTATTTTTCCTGGCGCATCGGAATTTTTCTTTATGAAAATATTTTACGAATCGCCCCATTCTGGACACGAGACTCTTTCAAATAAAAAGGTCTTGATGTGCCAAAAATGACTAATAAGTGCAGAAAAGGGAACAGGCCAGACTCAGATCAGTGTGATATTTTACCTTCCACGATTTTTTAAAACGTTGCTGGCACAGAGTAAAAAAATGGCCAAAAATGCCAGTTTTTATCAATCGCCCTCATCCGATATGCAAAATAAGAAAACACATATTTGAGATCCATACAGCATGTAAGATGTCCATATCAGTGACGTGCGGTGAGGTCAGTGGCTGGTGAGGCACTGGCTAGTATCAGAGCCAGATGTACACAGGGTTACACAGTCGCAATTTATGCATTTGATTATCGTTATATAGGAGAATAGTTTCACTATTTATAAAGTAAAGTTCGCATTTTTTTTTACAGTTTTAAGAGCATACACTTACAATACTGACTAATAGAGGGCGCTATTACAACTCTTTAAAATAAAGTTTGCATATAGGTTTAGATCTAAGTCTGAGCATGCACTTACAATACTGACTAATAGAGGGTGCTATTACACACATGCTGATTTCTGAGCTCTGCCTACCCGCCCCCCCACAACTGACGAGGACAGTCATATGACTGTCCTGCGTCAATCAATCCATGGGGAGCTCTGCCTGCAATGGGGGTGTTTTTTTAAAAAAAATAAGTGCTTGAGACCATTGGCACTGAAAAGCGTAGAACCAGAAAGTCAGCTTGAGCTACGCAATTAGTGTAGCATTCAGCTGCGCAAATTGCGTAGGCTAGGCTGGCTCAGTGCTGCCCCTGCTGTCTGTGTAGTGAATCACACACACACACACACAAACAGCAGCTGGCAAACTGAAAGTGCAGGGGGGAAAAAAAGCGGAGGACAGAGAAGCACAGCGAGGGAGCATGGAGAGGTGAGTATGAGAACTTTTTTCAATAAATAACATTTTATTTACAATTTAAATAAACAAACATGTCATTACAGCACAATGAGCATATTAATTTACTGGAATTGCTCTGCCTCCACTGCCACCCCTGACTGCACGTCCCTGGTCCATATGTTCAAAATGTGTCACCTCAGGATCCAAGCAGAGGATTCGTTTGACTTGCCAACCTCAAAAATTAATAGATATAAGGGTAATTCAGAGAGCACCGAAGTTTATCGAAATTTCAGTGCTCTCTCGTTCGGTACACTTTGGTGCGCTTCATCGCTTTCAGTTAACCGACTCTGCAGTGAATTGAGCATTCACCACTGGGTGCCCAAAGTGCACTGACCGGGATCCACCGAATGCTGCCAATCAGCCCACCGAACACCACCACTGTCTGCCGAACGCTGCCAAACTGACCGCTAAATGCAGTCGATCAGCCGCCAAAAGCGGCCAAAAAAGTAGATTGGCCGCCAAATGCTGCTGAACTGGGTGTAAAAGTGTTAAAAAAAAAAAGACAATTTTTTAAAAGGAGTTTCAAACAATAAAAATGCATGAAAATGCATGGAAATAATACCCTACCGGGATCCGCTGATGCCAATCATCCCGCCAAACAGACCAGCGAACACTGCCAACAGCTGCCAAAAAAAAGTCAATTAGCCACCGAACGTCGACGGGGTAAAAAATCAATAAATAAAAAAAAAACTGAAATATTTTAAATAGAGTTTAAAACAATAAAAATGCATGAAAATAATAAAAAATGGTCCTATAAAAAAATAATAAAAAGGTCTATTACAGAAAAAAAAATACCCGCCGTTCTCTGAATAGATTAACCATTACTTTTCTATGGAACAATTTCCCTGCCGTCGAAGGCCTCCTAATTGCGGGGATCTGCAGCGAACTGCAAAGTATTTCACTGGCAATTCGCCAACATTTAGCAAATTGACAGCTTTCTGAATTGCCGAATTGCCACGAAATTGCACAGTATGGGGAAATTCACCGCATTCATTCGCAATTCGGTGGCAAATTCAGCTCTCTTTGAATAATCCCTTATATATTTGCTGTCTAATGTAAGGTTTCGTCATAGACTTATTACTTCACTCCTGCTGCGGGATGACCTGAGTTAAAATAAAAATCACCTGAAAAATGTTTAGGCTTGTAATAAAAATAAGAATAATTCAATAGAAATTTCTGCAAAGTCTCTGGGAGGAAATGTGATGCTTGCTACTTAACGTGGATGGTGAAAAAAAAGCAGAGTTCACATGGTCACTGAGGTTTTTACTATTCTATATCCTGTCATGTTGCATATATTTGGATTTGTTTTTCGTGCCTTGGGTTAAGGGTGTATTTGTTTGCTGCAAGGCTAGTGATGCACTGCAAAACAAATACTTGGCTTCATAACTGAGATGACTTAAGTGTTTTGTCATCATTCCTACATGTTTTGTTAACTCGTGGGGTTAACGCCACTTTCCGGCTGCTCTTACACAAACCGTATAAAATCTGCGTTACTTTATTAATAGGCATTGCATTGCCTTATTACTTATTCATACTAAATCTTATTTTATCTTTTATATAACTCATAAAATTAGATTGAAGTGGCATTTGAAGGGGTAGAAGTGAGTAAACGGTGATACCTGACGGAGCTTAATTAACCCCATTTAATACCAACTGATTTTTCATATAACCACTGACTGGACCCTTGGGCACCTTGTCCTGCCATCTTAGTTTTAAAAGCTTTCGCAGGCAGGGCATGTTGAAGTGGTTGAGCTGACGGGCATGCCCCTTATAAAATGCCCATGTCTCACAGGCCAGATTTGCATCTCAGGAGTTTGTAGAAACATAGAAAATGTCGGCAGATAAGAACCTTTTGGCCCATCTAGTCTGCCCAATTACATGGATACTTTACCTGGATTTATCTTTTGTTTAGGATAGCCTTATGCCTATCCCATGCCTGCTTAAATTCAATTACTGGTTTGGCCTCTACCACTTCAACTGGAAGACTGTTCCATGTATCCACCACCCTCTCAGTAAAATAATGCTTCCTGATGTTACTTTTAAACCTTTGCCCCTCTAATCTAAGACTATGTCCTCTTGTTTTGCTACTTTGTTTCCTTTTAAATATACTCCCTTCCTCTACCTTGTGGATTCCTTTTACGTATTTAAATGTTTCTATCATATCTCCTCTGTCTCGTCTTTTTTCCAAGCTGTACATGTTAAGATCATTAAGCCTTTCCTGGTAACTTTTCTCCTTCAAGCCGTACACCATTTTAGTAGCCCTTCTCTGTAGACACAGACATGTGGAGCACCCCCCCCCCACACACACACACAACATGACAAAATTACTTTTTAAAATTTCGTTTTGGGGGGAAACAAAAAAACATTTAAAAAGACCAAAAACAGTTTCTCTCTGCGCTCAAAGCAAAAGAAGAGGCCGAATCTGTTAGCTGAGTTAGTGCAGTGGCATTGTTTGTTTTATGTGTAAAAGCATATACTGCCTCAGCTGTAGACGGGAGGAAAAAATACATTTTGCATTTACTTTTTTTCAGTTTTTTTTTCCATATTACATGGTCATGTTTGGTATCATTGTAAAGACCAGACTCTGACCTCTCCAATGACACCTCACTTAACCTTGTGCGGTGTACAATTCCGAGATGCAGGATCCAAAGTCCCACTGTCTCTCCTCAATGCATTGCCACGGTCTAGATTGTTGATGAAACAATGCCTTGCATCATCGGCTCCACATTTGCTGGCAGTGTGGGAAAAGAGAAGGTGAGTTAGCGCAGCATCACTGTTCACTTTATAACTGTAAACTGAATAATAGTGATGCATTAACAAAAAGAGAAAAATATTATTTATTTTTTTGTACATAATTCTAACCTAGTTATATTTGGCATCACTGGAAAGGCCATAATCTGATATTTCCAATGCTACCTCATATGTCGCTCTAGGCCTTAGGGCTCCAGAGATACAGCGGTCTAAATGATTAAAAAAACAAACAAACATTTTTTTACAGAGCAAGGCGCCTCCTGTGGCAGGCGCCTGTAGGTACATGCCTACTCTGCCTAGTTACAAATCCGGCTCTGAATATAGGAAGCACCACAGCTCGGTAGTCGACCTTTAGTTTTGTTGGTATGCTGATCCCTCGATGTTCCCAGACTTTAGAGGGCAATCTGCCAAAGGCAGAGCTAGCTTTAGAAATTCTGTAGGTCACTTCAGCATCAATTGACACTGTCTGCAGGGGCGTTGTAACGTGGGGCGGGGGGTGCGGCCCGCACCAGATGATACCCGCCCTTAGGGTGACACCGTCACCCTAAGGGCGGGTGTCTCACCTTGCGCCGCATGTTCGCTCCCTGCGAGCGTCCGAAGCTATGCAGCTTCGGCACTCGCCTGGGGGAAACACATCACCAGCCGAGTTCTCGCGAGATCGCGGCTGGTCACGTGGCTCCCCCAGGCGAGAGCCCAAGCTCCATGCCGCCAGATGCTCAGAGGGAGCAGAACACGTGGCGCAGGAGGTGAGCTGGGGGCATTATCCATGAGCTGGGGGCATTATCCATGAGCTGGGGCATTATCCATGAGCTGGGGCAAATCCATGAGCTGGGACAATATCCATGAGCTGGGGCATTATCCATGAGCTGGGGCATTATCCCTGAGCTGGGGCAATATCCATGAGCTGGGGCAGTATCCATGAGCTGGGGCATTATCCATGAGCTGGGGCAGTATCCATGAGCTGGGGCATTATCCATGAGCTGGGCAGTATATCCATGAGCTGGGGCATTATCCATGTGCTGGGGCAGTATCCAAGTGCTGGGGCAGTATCCATGAGCTGGGGCATTATCCATGAGCTGGGGCAGTATCCTTGAGCTGGGGCAGTATATCCATGAGCTGGGGCATTATCCATGAGCTGGGGCAATATCCATGAGCTGGGGGCAGTATCCATGAGCTGGGGCATTATCCATGAGCTGGGGCAATATCCATGAGCTGGGGCATTATCCATGAGCTGGGGCAGTATCCATGAGCTGGGGCATTATCCATGAGCTGGGGCAGTATCCGTGAACTGGGGCATTATCCATGAGCTGGGGCAGTATATCCATGAGCTGGGGCATTATCCATGAGCTGGGGCAGTATATCCATGTGCTGGGGCAGTATCCATGTGCTGGGACATATCCATGAGCTGGGGCATTATCCATGAGCTGGGGCATATCCATGAGCTGGGGCATATCCATGAGCTGGGGCAGTATATCCATGTGCTGGGGCAGTATCCATGTGCTGGGGCATATCCATGAGCTGGGGCATTATCCATGAACTGGGGCATTATCCATGAGCTGGGGCATATCCATGACCTGGGGCAATATCAATGAGAGGAGCTGGGGGCATAGCCATGAGAGCAGCTGGGGAAGTATATCCATGAGAGGAGCTGGGGCAAAATCCATGAGAGGAGCTGGGGCAAAATCCATGAGAGGAGCTGGGGCAATATCCATGAGAGGAGCTGGGGCAGTATATCCATGAGAGGAGCTGGGGCAGTATATCCATGAGAGGAGCTGGGGCAATATCCATGAGAGGAGCTGGGGCATATCCATGAGAGCTGCTGGGGCATATCCATGAGAGCTGCTGGGGCATATCCATGAGCTGGGGTCAATATACATGAGAGCTGCTGGGGCAAATCCATGATCTGGGGGCAATATCCATGAGAGCTGCTGGGGCATATCCATGACAGCTGCAGGGGCATATCCATGAGAGCTGCTGGGGCATATCCATGAGAGCTCCTGGGTCATATCCATGAGAGCTGGGGCATATCCATGTGTGCTGGGGGCAGTATCCATGTGTGCTTGGGGCAGTATCCATGTGTGATGGGGGCAGTATCCATGTGTGCTTGGGGCAGTATCCATGTGTGATGGGGGCATATCCATGAGAGCTGGGGCAATATCCATGTGTGAGCTGGTCTGGGGGCAATATATCCATGTGTGAGCTGGTCTGGGGCAATATATCCATGTGTGAGCTGGTCTGGGGCAATATATCCATATGTGAGCTGAGGCGCAATATATCCATATGTGAGCTGGGACAATATATATCCATGGGTGAGCTGCTGGGGGCAATATATAATTGTGAACTGGGGCAATTTATCCATATGTGAGCTGGGAGCAATATATATCCATGGGTGAGCTGCTGGGGGCAATATATCCAGAGCTGCTGAGGGCAATATATCCAGAGCTGCTGGGGGCAATATATATCCATGTGTGCTTTCACTGCCTTCAAACAGGCATCGTACTTGCTGGCAGTTGGCAAAAATTTGTGTGAGCATATGAGAGAGCTCCACAGCAATAAACCTCACAGTAATGTGCGCTGTTTGTATGAGCATTCAGTGTTATATGGGAGTACTGATTTAGGAGTAAGAGTAGTTAAAAAAATCCGTAAAACTCGGGGGGGTGACACCATAAGTTACCGCACCGGGTGACACCAACCCTAGTGACGCCACTGACTGTCCGGGAAAGGGTAACGCCCAGGTACGTGAAGTGGTCCACTGCCTGAAGTTTCTGTCTATTTATAGTAATGGATGATTCTAAGTACAGCGAGTTTGGAGCTGGCTGGTGCCTGTCTTCTTGATGTTAATGGTGAGGCCAAAGTTGTCACATGCTGATGAAAACGTGTTCATACTAGCTTGCATGGAAGCTGTACTTGCATTCAGAGCACAATCACTAGCAAACAGAAAGTCTCGGAGCACAGTTTCCTTCAGCTTAGTAATGGCATGCAGGCACCTTAAATTGAATAATTTCCCATCAGTTGATGTCCAATACAGTAACTATAGGGGTTATTCAGAATCTGGACCTAAAATTGCACCTCACAGGGATTTTCCTCTTATGGTGCACTTTCGTGGCCATTCAGCTATTCAGAAAGCAGGCAGTGCGCCAACTTTTGGTGAATTGCCAGGGAAATACGGTGCCTGTTTGACGGCAGAGAAATCCCCCATAGAGAAGCAATGGGAAACCTATTCAGAGACACCGAACAGCAGAGAAATGCCCTGATATTTAGTGGTTTCATCTGGCAGTTTTATTCAGGCGAATCTCATCTCACAGGCTACAATGTTAAAAATATTCCCATTGTTATTCAATATCTATTAAACTATTTATCATTTTAATCTGCGGCAAAAGTTTCTTTACTAATTTATTTTTTAGGATTTTCTATGCGTTTTTCAGTATTCTTTCGGCGGCATTTTCTTTTCATTTGTTTTTAAAAAAAGCATTTTATTTCTGTAACAGACCTTTTTATTATTATTCATAGAATCTTATACGGTAATTCCAAATATTTTCATATAGTAGTGTTTTTTTTGCAAACAGCGTTTCAAATTTGACACTTTGAGGCTAGGGTCAGAGTGGGGCAGTCGGAACGCGCGTGCAGGCGCACTAAATCACGGCGGCAGTAGCAGCACATAACGGCCAATGACGGCCAATATACGCAGTACGTGCGTACAAAAGTGCGCCGACACCACGCAACCGGCAAATGAACGCATTTTTCTCAGAACGTGAAACCGCTGCTACAGACGTACAGAGTGCGCTGCGGCCGCATGGCAGCGTGTGTGCGTGATTAGGAGACGTCAGACGCTGCTAGTGTGCGGCCTACATAACGTTCAAACAGCCGGATTTCCCTAGAATTGCGTTGGTGAGTACCTGCGACTGTGCGACTGTGGTCGTCTGACCACTTAAGCGTATTCCGTGAAAAAATGCGTGCGCAAGCATCGACGTACATTTTGACGGTGGCCGCAGAAAATGCGCTCATCTGTCCCTAGCCTCAATCGTTTTCTCTTTTTTTTTTTACCGGTCCGGCGGCTTGTCAGCTTTTTTCTGCAGCTGGTCGGCGCTGTGTTCAGCGGTTTGTCAGCTACATTTGGCCACTGTTCGGCAGGTTTGCAACGGCTGTCTGATGGGTTGGTGTCAGCTGCCAGTGGTTCTACGACGAGTTGGCTGCGGGGGTTTGGCGGCTGATTCGCTGCACTTCGGGGACCCTGTGGTGAATGCTGAATCAGCGAATCGGACTTGCCGAAGTGTGGCGAATCAGAGAGCACCGAAATGTTAGTGACATTTCGCTGCTCTCTGAATAACCCTGTATGTATTGATTTCCATGAATGTATTTGCTATTTTGTTACCCTAATCTTTTCTGATTCCTCCTCTGCTTTTCACCAGCACAATGCTTTGGGCAGCATAGCTAATGTTCCCTTCACGGAAGTAAGGAAATTCCTGCTTCAGATGGTACTATAACTTCATTTTTTACCTATGTGATAGACAAAGCTACCAACTACAAATGTTACAAGAGGCAGGAGGTCAAGAAAGAATATAAACGGTTTCATTATCCTGCATATGTTCAAAATAAATATATCTTTATTAATAATGATATATCGACACTATTATGGTTATTATATTTATTATTGTTATTACCATCATGCTCACATTTTAGATATATTATGTGTTAAGATATATTTTGTTCTGGGGTAACATAACAATGTTGCTGTTATTTATCATCTTCCTGTGTTAGAAAAAAAGTGTTACTTTTAAAGGTGCTGTGGTGTTTCTGACGCGTTGTCTGCTTTATGTCTTACAGACCACTTCTTTGCTTCCTTTGAGGTTTGGGTCAACACTTATGGGTGTAAATTTCCTGCCATCAGATTGTCGCAGAAAAAAAACCCCTCCTATTGATAGTTACAATAAGCAGCAGCAGGAAGACATTGCGGAGGCAAGAATAGAACTGGAAAGTCAAACTGAGGTCTGTTGCTTTGGTTCTGTGTAAAGCATCGAGCACACATTTCAGAAAATATAAACAGAATACAATATCTACAAAAAGAAAAATACAGCAATAATTAACTTACTTATTGAACATATAGGCCCCTATTACACGCTTCGCGCAGCGCATTTGCGTGCGCGCAAATGCGCTTTTGTGCGAGGACAAAACCATTTGCGCGGAACGTTGTAGTACGACGTTCGCGCAAACGATGCGTGTTAACGTCTCTCTCAAAAAATCACTGTGATAAAGACGTCTTGATAGTCGAAACATTAATGAATTTGCACTACATTTTATTAAATCTTGGAATAGTTAATTATAAGTTCTCGGGTGCGTCTCCTTTTAGCATTTTTGGAAATATGGATACAAAGACCTAGTCGACTAATACACACGACAAGTGTCATACGTCTGAGTGAGTTTTGGCTGGCTTAATGTTTTTTGGAGAGCTATATATATATATATATAGTGTGTTTATTATTGCAGAAGCCACATGCACATCACAGCAATTCGATGAATTGCATCCCAGAGCTCCTGTGCCACATTCCCCATATGCAGAAAGGAATTCTGGGTAGGATATGCGAATGACATCTGTCTCACTTTTATGCATCCTGGATCTGTTATTACACAGAACCCTAAAATCAGCATTAATCAGCGCTGGATTATAAAGTCCCAGCGCTTATTAACGCCTGGCTCTGGTTAGCGAAAAGTTAACCAGAGCCAGGACTTGGTGTTAACGGATTCCGCTTCTGAGGGCCGAATTTGCACCTCAGGAGCCTGTAGGCACAGAAATGCGGAGCGCCCCTATCCCCCCAAAACTGAAACTGTTTTTCACCGTGCTCAAATCAAAAGAAGGGGCAGAATCTGTTGCCTTAGTTGAATTAGTTACAGTTAAAGTATTTATAAAGCGTCAATAAATTCCTTAACGCTGTACAATGGGAGAAACAGAATAACAAATATACATATATATAAATACAGAAAAAATGACGTCGCGCCCATACTCACCGGAGCGGCAGCAACTGCCAGGAGTAACAGCCCAGTTGATGTATGAAACATAACAAGGAAAAAAGGTGTCATGTGCGCTCGTTTCTATGTGTTCCATGTACAACAAAACTGAGGTTTTTGTTTGTTTCAATGGCCATTGCAACGTAAGCTCACTCGCCACTTCACGGCACCTCTTTACAGAGTGAGTACCTAACAATTGTAACCAAAAGGCCGCTCTCCTGAGCAGCTCCAAGCCCCTCCTGCTGCTTTTCAGCCAAGGAGAGGCAGAGATGGTGGGTTTTATTTATACACGCACCAAACACTTCCCATTTGGGATTAAAAGCAAAAACATGGAAAGAGGAACAGCTGCAGAACGACGGACTGGTGTTACAAGCATGATATACATAAATACAGAAAAAATGGCGTTGCACCCATACTCATTATGCAGCCGGGGGGGACTTGGAGCTGCTCAGTAGAGAGGCCTTTTGGCACATTTGTTAGGTACCCACTCTAAAGAGGTGCCTTGAAGTGGCGAGTGGGCTTACGTTGCAATGGCCATTGAAACAAACAAAAACCTAATTTTTGTTGTACATGGAACACATAGAAACGAGCGCAGATGACACTCTTTTTCCTTGTTATGTTTTATACATTGACTGGGCTGTTACACCTGGCAGTTGCTGCCGCTCCGGTGAGTATGGGCGCGACGCCATTTTTTCTGTATTTATGTATATCATGCTTGTAACACCAGTCCGTCGTTCTGCAGCTGTTCCTCTTTCCATGTTTTTGTTTTTGATCCCAAATGGGAAGTGTTTCGTGCGTGTATAAATAAAACCCAAAATCTTTGCCTCTCCTTGGCTGAAAAGCAGCTGGAGGGGCTTGAAGCTGCTCAGTAGAGCGGCCTTTTGGCACATTTGTTAGGTACCCACTCTAAAGAGGTGCCTTGAAGTGGCGAGTGGGCTTATGTTGCAATGACCATTGAAACAAACAAAAACCTCATTTTGTTGTACATGGAACACATAGAAACGAGCGCAGATGACACTCTTTTTCCTTGTTATGTTTTATACATTGACTGGGCTGTTACACCTGGCAGTTGCTGCCGCTCCGGTGAGTATGGGCGCGACGCCATTTTTTCTGTATTTATGTATATTGCAGGGATGCCTCAACAGCGAGGCATCCTTGCAATATGTTTACCTGCCGCCGGTCCGCTCAGTGATCGCTCCCCCCGAGCGATCACTTCCGGTAGCGGCAGGAAGTACTGAGTGCCACGAGGTATCGTGGCACTCAGTACAAAAAAGATCACATGAGTGATCAGGTGCTCTGCTGGGTGCCTCGAGGAATCAAGGCACCCAGCAGACTAAAAAAAGTGTAAAAAAGTGTAAAAAAAGAAAAATAAATGAATAAAAATGAATAAAATAAAATAAATGTGACAGCCAAGATGGCGCTGCCCTTCTAAGGGCAGGGTCATCTTGGGGCTGTGTGGGATGTTCCTAGCCTGCCTCATCAGAGAGGCAGGCTAGCAACATCCAATCAGAAGTTATAAAAAATCTAAATAAAATTTCTAATTTGTCAGGTCAGGTCAATATTTTGTAAATATTGGCCGTGACCTCTGTGATTCTCCCTCCCTCTCCTCACTTGTGTTTTGGTGAGCGAGAGAGAGATCAGATTTGACAGGTTAGAGATTTTAGGGAGATTTAGAACAATTGAGGCAGGTTTAGAGGGATTTAGAGAGATTTAGGTGTTTATTTGTATTTTCTTGTGAAACCCAACGGTTCTTCTAAGAACCAATAATCCGTTTATATATATAATAATTATAAAATTTTATAATCTATTATATATAATGTCTGAGAGGGTGTACAGCGCCGAGGAGGCATATGCCATCCTGGCGTCAGAATCTGAGGCATCTGCGTCGGACTCAGACCCAGATTTTGACCCCGCTAACTGCTCAGAGACATTGCTAGATACATCATCTACGCTGGCTGATGTATCTCCTAGTGATGTTTCTGATGCAGATCCTGGGCCACCACCTGCCAGCAGGAGATGCACAGCTCCAGCTGAGGAGTGGGTAGTGCTTCATCGCCAGAGGCCAGATATCCCTCCTTTCACGGCAAATCCTGGCATCAATATTGATGTTGCAGGATTTACCGCCACACAGTTTTTGCAGGTGTTTATGGGGGATGATTTGTTGGGCCACATTGTGGCCCAATCAAATCTGTATGCCCATCAGCATTGTGCTGCGAACCCAGACTCCTACTTGGCAAGGCAGCAATGGACCCCGCTAGATGTGCCAGAATTTCTGAAATTCTGGGCACTTACTATGCTGATGGGCATCATAAAGAAGCCCTCAATTCGCTCCTACTGGAGCAGTAGGCCCATCTGCTCTACCCCCATTTACCCCCAATCAATGTCACATAGAAGGTATGAAAACATTTTGCGTTTCATGCACTTCAGTGACAACAGCCTGTGCCCTCCTAGAAAGCATCCCCAGTTTGACAGGCTGTATAAAATCTGCCCCCTGATTACCCACTTCGCCGCCAGGTTTGCAGAGGCTTATACACCTGGAAGGAATATCTGCGTGGATGAATCCCTAATGAAATACAAGGGAAGGCTGGGATTCAAGCAGTATATTCCTTCCAAACGCTCCGGTATGGAGTGAAGGTGTATAAGATCTGTGACAGCGAGAGTGGGTATACTCAGGCCTTCCGGGTGTACGAGGGAAAGGATAGTAGCCTTGACCCTCCAGGTTGCCCAGAACACATGGGAACCAGTGGCAAGATTGTGTGGGACCTACTTTATCCCCTGATGAACAAAGGGTACCACTTGTATGTTGATAATTTTTATACGAGTGTCCCTTTGTTCAAGCTGCTGTATTGTTTTGATACAGCAGCATGCGGTACTGTTCGCAAGAACCGCGTAGGTTTCCCAGCACAGCTTGTCCGCACCCGGTTAAAAAGGGGGGAGACCTCAGCTCTGCGCCAAGAGGAGCTGTTGGCGGTCAAGTACAGAGACAAGAAGGATGTATACCTTCTATCCACCATCCACACTGAGAGGTCTGTGGAGGTCTCTGTACGTGGCAGAGCTGAGCGCCTCAGGAAGCCAGTGTGCATCAAAGCCTATAACCGGCATATGGGTGGGGTTGATCTGGCAGATCAGCTGCTCCAGCCCAACCAGATTACGCGGAAGTCAAGGGCCTGGTACAAAAAGGTTGCAATTTACCTGATGCAAATTGCAACCCACAATGCCTTTTTGCTCTGCAAAAAGGCAAACCCCGGAGTGACGCTGTCCTTTTTACAGTTTCAGCTCCAGGTCATTTCGGTTTTTTTTTACCAGGATGCACCTGCTCCCCGGGCGGTGATAGGGGACAGAGTTGGGGCTACACATTTTATTTATAAAATCCCCCCTACTGAGGGCAAACAGAAACCCCAAAAAAGATGCAGGGTGTGTTTCAAGAGGGGGCAGAGGAGAGACACAATCTTTTACTGCCCAGAATGCCCTGGACAACCCGGTCTGTGTCTTGGGGACTGTTTCAAGATATATCACACTGTGCGTGATCTGTGATTTTTTTTTCCTTTCTATTTTTTCTTACACTCTAGTTAGTTAGTTCAGTTTAGTTTTTTTTTTCTTTTACTGCACCAGACTTTTACATTTTATTCCTACATTTTTATGTTCTACAATTGGTGCTGTATTTTGCCAAAATCTTTGCACACCTATGCATGGGGGGCATGGGTGTACTCAGGAGACCTTGCAGAAAACAACCTGGAGAGTTTTCATGCAGTAACCAACAACAGTGTCTCCTAAATCACAGTCCAAATCTAATGTGGGCGTAAAAATCTGAAAATTGAAAAATTACTGCCACACACCTTCTCAAATGTTTTGGGCTAAAACCGTTGCATCCATGGCATCAAAGCACTCCATATGCAATACCTTGGGGTGTCAACATAACAAATATAAACAATTTTCTGGCAATAATTCAAACTGGGGTATGCGGTAGACCCAAAACCAAAGATAGGCCTAGCTGAAGAAATAATCTCAATTTCAACTCCAATGACAAAGTCATAAAAATTGTATTTGAACCTTCCCAAAATCCTCTCAAACCTATGCATGGGGGGCATGGGTGTACTCAGGAGACCTTGCAGAAAACAACCTGGAGAGTTTTCATGCAGTAACCAACAACAGTGTCTCCTAAATCACAGTCCAAAACGGATGTAGGTGTGAAAATGAAAAATGACCACCAAACAGTATCCAATTTGTTTGGAGCAAACGGTTGCATCCATGGCATAAAAACACTCCATTTACAATACTTTGGGGTGTTAGCTTACCAAATATATGCACGTTCATAAAACTGGGGTATGTAAAAAGGCCCCTAAAAAGAAGATAAGCAAAGAAGATACTGTTTGTCAAATTAGAAAATTGACAAGCACATGTCAAAAGATTGGCGTAGCACCCCAAAAACAACAGAACAAATCTATATATGGGTGGTATCACTTTACTCAGAAGATGTTGCTGAACATATTTTGGGGTGTTTTTTGGCAGTAACCCATAACTGGATTTGACAATTCATGCCTAAAGTACAATGTGTGTGGAAAAATAACACAAAATGTGACTACCTGAAAGTTTGACATAGAGCTAGTGCATGGAAAGTGTTAAAATACAACTCTTTGAAGTACCCTAGGGTGTGCCCTTTCTAAAAATATATGGTTTGATGGGGGTAAATTACTTTGGCCGGCTTCAAAAATGTCCCAAATAGGACATGGGTGCATGATGACGAAATGTGAAAATTCCAAGTTGGAAAACTGAAATGCGCTCCCCCCAAAATAAGGCCTATTAGCCTCCAAATGACCCGACATACCTATACATGGGTGGTATCAATTTACTCAGAAGATGTTGCTGAACATATTTTGGGGTGGTTTTTGGCAGTAAACCTTAAAGTTCACAGTACATATATTCTTAAATTGCGTTCAAAAAAAAAAATCACCAAAACTTTTTTTTTCTCAAACTTTAGCATAGATTTGTGGTAAAATGGTTTGCATGGAAAGAGTCAAAATACCCCAAGTTTAATACCTTGATTTGTGTACTTTAAAAAAATATGTATATGTGGAGGGTTATTCAGGAATTAGTGACAGATATCAGTGTTACAATGTCACTATCACTAGTTTTGAAAATAAACTCTTTGGAAATGGCTACTTGCACTTATTGTTGCATAAAATAAGGAAAAAAGCGAGGAATATGTAAACATTGGGTATTGCTAAACTCAGAACTAAATTTAGAAACTACTAAGGAATTAAATTTTTTTGACGGTTGTTGATACATAAGAAATTTTGGGGGTCAAAGTTCGAGAAAGTGGTGTTTTTTCAATTGTTTTGTCATATTTCACAATGTTTTTTATAGTAAATTATATGAAATGATGAAAAAAATGGTATCTTTATAAAGTCCATTTAATGACGAGAAAAACAGTGTAAAATATGTGTGGGTTGCATAAACGAGTAAGAGGAAAATTTGTCCTAAACACTAACAGCGCAGAAACGTAAAAACAGCAGCGGTCACTAAAGGACGGATTTGTGTAAAACCGCCCGGTCACTAAGGGGTTAATAGATATTTTATTTTTTACATATAACCTGGTTATAGTTGATATCACTGGAAAGGCTATAAACTGACCTTTCCAATGATACCTCATATGTCCCTCTAGCCCTTAGGGCTCCAGAGATACAAATTCTTGCAAATTGTAAAAAAAAATTAAAAAAAAAAAATTTTTTTTACACACAGAGCAAGGAGCCCCCTTGTGGCAGGCGCCTGTAGGCACATGCCTACTGTGCCTAATGGGATCTGGCCCTGCCGCTTCTACAGACTCTGTTAACACCAGACTTAAAAAATGAAAAACATATCCTATACTCACCTCCTGTCCTGCGGTGAGGACTGCAGCTCCAACCGCCTCCTCCGGCTGGCGGGAGCAGAGGAAGACTGTTGAAAAAAATCCCCCCAGTCTCTCCCTGCGTATCCCCACGCCGACTGGCCGGATCTCGCAAGGCGAGATCCGGATGGTCACGTGACCGGCAGGGAGGAACTCAAGGGAGTTCTATGGACTCCAGCGAGTGGATGCTAACGGCTGCGCTCACCGCTCTGCACTGCCGCGAGCTTTGCTGATTTTAACGCGCGATAACAATGCAGGCAGCATTTTTTGCGCCTGCATTGTAATCCAGCGTTAAAACGTGGGCGCGAGGGGGAAAACTGCGGGTGCAGTTTTTCTTCCCTTGCACCCGTGTTTTAACGTTAACTACAGCATATATATATATACTGTATATAAACAAGAACAAAAGAGAAAGGAAGAAAAAAGAGGGAAAAAAAGGAAAAAAGGTGTCATCTGCGCGCGTTTCAATATAATTCCATGTGCAACAAAACAGTCAGAGGTTTTAGTTTGCTTAAATGGCCATTGAAACGTAAGCTCACTCGCCACATCAAGGCACCTCTCGGTAGAGTGAGTCCTACCCAATGTACCAAAAGCCGCCGCTCCTCTGGGCAACTACATGCCCCTCCTGCTGCTTTTCAGCTATGGAGAGGCAGAAAAATGGTGGGTTTTATTTATACATGCACCAAGCACTTCCCATTTGGGGTTGAAAACAAAATCATGGTAAAAGGGACTGCAGGAAAAATGTCTAACTGGTGTTACAGCATAATATACATACATACAGAAAAAATGGCGTCTCTGTACCAGATATATATATTTATATTACACCAGGAGGGCACTACTCAAGCTTAACCCTGGGTTCATACCCGAGCATATCTCATTTGCGCGTTTTACACGCGTCTTTGTCGGGCATTTTATGAGCGTATTACCTGTCGTTTTCGCGCGTTTTTTCGATTGACTACTGAGGCGTCCAATGAAAAATACTTCCTGTCTTACGGAGGCGTCCAATGAAAAATACTACCTGAGATGCACCAATTTCGTTTCCTGTGTCTTTGTTTAACAGAGGAGAGGGTGTTGTTTGCAGTCTGTTAACATGGATATCTACAAACGACAAACAGTTTGCAGACATGTACACACCTAGATGTATATAATGAACCAACAAATAACCTTATGTATGGTAATGAACACTGCACACATGTACCTTTCGCTTTCACTTGCTCGTTCATTTGTGAGTTTTTGATGACGAAAACGCGCAAATGCCCATTTTCAGTGCGTTCACGTTGAAGTCTATGGCCGCAAACGCAACGTAATACGCCCCAAAGAAGCTCCTGTACTTCTTTGGGCGTAGGGTGTTTTACAGCGTGTTCCTATGCGCTGTAATATGCCCAGTTGGGAACCATGCCCATAGGAAATAATGGGATTTCAGTGTTTGAGAATTTTACAGTTCGCAGGAACGCACTGTAAAATGCCAGGTGTGAACCAGGCCTAACTAAGCTGCATGGAGTAGAGGTAACATCACTGCTCTATAACCGTGGAGACCCAGGTTTGAATCCCGGCAAGAGCAGGCAGAGCTCCAGTAAGTGTCCTTGGGCAAGACACATAATGGTACATACGTACCTACCACACAATATCAGCTGTGGAGTCCAGTGGTGGTAACTAGGGATGAGCCGAACACCCCCGTATTCGGTTCGCATTCGACCTCGAACAATTTCAAAAGTTTGAGTTCGAACACGAACACGAACCAAACTCAATGCAAGTCAATGGGACTCGAAAGTTTGATTTTTAGAGTGCCCTCCAAGCGGGCATATATGCAAGATATTTGCCATAAAAGGTTTATGGGGGTCCGGGTAGTGCCCTGGGGGACAGGAAACAAAGACAAAAAGTAAAAAAAAACGTTTTTAAAGGAACAGTGAGTTTTCCATGAAATAAGGGTTAAAAATAAAAATGAAAAATTCCTTCAAATATCGTGCCTAGGAGGTATGTACATTCTGAGTTGGATGTACATACCCTCAAATTAAAGCTGACAGTCGGCAGCACATTGTGTTTGTTTCATTCCAACTCCATTGTGGTGGTGTATAGAGACTGTATATATATGTGGCGCTATATAAATCCACCTTTGTTGGATTAACTCACTTACTGTTTACTGAGGACAGAATTTTGTGAACTAAATCCCCATCATTTTTTAAGAGAGCCTAGGGTTGTCTCTCATGTTCCTCCTCAACTTGACCCCTGGTTAAAAGTCATTATTTTCCCTACTATGAAGAACGGTTTAATCTGTAGGATGTAGGCAAAATCTTCCTTCCTAGAGTCTCAATGGATGAAGAGGTCACTAGAGATCTGTTTGCAGTGAACCCGTATATATGTATACCATTTTAACACATTGAGGCAGAGTGCGTCAGTTATGGGGATGGGGGAATGGAAAAATGTTACTTTTGTCAAAAGCAGATTTTAGACATTTACCTGTCTGAAAGTTCCTTTTTCTGTAAATTATGTTTAAGATTTTACTTCCTCGCTAATGTAAAACTTAAGTATCTTTGCTGTTTTATTAAGTGTTATCTGGGCATCATGGCAGGAAGAGCACAGTAGTGAATGTCGGGTCAATGCTAAATGTTTATAACAGGCAACAAAATATTTACCAGATGTTAAACTATCATAAAATCTAATGATTTCCTCTGTTGTAGCACCCTATTTTTAATTGTCTTTGTTCAGTGTTTTAATGAGTACAGGCAGGAGCAGTGCTGCATTTTGACCTTACCGGAAGCTATCAATAGGAGCACACATACACACACAGACCCGTGGGCAGTTTTGTTTTTGCAGGGAAGGCAACTGAATTTCCAGCAGTTACTTTAATAGCACTTTAACCCCTTGGCTGCCAAGTCATTTCACCCCCCATGTGCTGCGCTCATTTTCAAATTTTTCGCTCATCATATTTAAAAGCTACTTGAAGTCATGTTTTATTACGGAACCCGTACAAATTATACATGGTTATTTTCAGCAGGCTCAACAGTAGGGATGTGCGTTACGGGTTGCGGAATTTCGGAATTTTCACGAAATTTCCCGATTCGTGCATTCGGATTCGGACGATTTTAGATCCGAAAACGGCAGATCCGAACAAATTTCCGAGCCAAAACGAAAACTTTTCGGAACTTTCGAATGGACTAGAAATGTGTAAAATCGAAAATCATTTTCGTTCCATTCGTAATTTCGACTCCATTCCTGATTTCGGTTCCATTTCAGTAATTTCGGACAACATATTTTTTGGTTATATCGCTGATTCTGTAATTTTGTATCATTCCCATCTCAATGTATCCTTCTTGTAAAACATGAGAAATCTCAATGTATCCTTCCTGGAAAACCAGAGAAATCTCAATGTATCCTTCTTGTAAAACATGAGAAATCTCAATGTATCCTTCCCGGGAAACCAGAGAAATCTCAATGTATCCTTCTTGGGAAACCAGAGAAATCTCAATGTATCCTTCTTGTAAAACATGAGAAATCTCAATGTATCCTTCTTGTAAAACATGAGAAATCTCAATGGCAGAATTATCGTATCGACAGAAATATCGGATCCGAAAAACCATTAGTTTACGTCAAAACGAATAGACACTTTGAAACGAGGAGAACAGACGTTCCGAAAAACACGAAAATTTCTGAAATTACGAAAAAGTCGAAACGAAAAACGAAACGAAAACGAAATGAACCGAAATGGAAATCGGCCGAAACGAGCCGAAACGAAAATTTACAAAATACGAACAAACCGGACCGAATCGAACCGAAAAAAAAATCGGTGCACAAGTCTACTCAACAGATTCAAAGTATATCATTACAATGCGCGTGTGTGTCATGTCACGCAGAATTCTATATAAAAAAGTGACAAAAAGAACAGTAAATTTTGATTCAGATTTCAACCATTAACAGGATGCAAAATTTTCAAATTGTTTTCCATTTTACTAAACCTTAACATATAATATCTCCCTTGTAGATTGTTCGCTCCCTCAGGAGCAGGGCCCCCAATCAAACTGCATTATTCTTGTCACGTTATGTCTGCTGTTCAATTCTATTTTGTGAAGCACTGCAGAATCTGTTGGTGCTATATAAATAACAATAATAATAAATTCAAACCTTAAGGCTAGGGTCAGACGAACGCATTTTTCACGTTGTCCGTGAAAAAGTGCGGTCGAACGAACGTACGTATTTTTCCCCGGAATACGCGATAGCGGTCATACGATGCGCCTTGTCGTCCGTAATGTTGTACGGATCATCAATAAAACACTTTTTGCGTCTGGACGTTATGTTGGCCGGACGTGTGCAGCGTCTGACGTCTCCTAATCACGCACACACGCCGCTATGCGGACGCAGCACACTCTGTACGTCAGTAGTAGCGGTTTGACGTTCTCGAAAAAATGCTTTCGTTGGCCACTTGCGTTGCGCGGACGAACATTCGTGCGGCCGTTTGTCGTATGTTCCCCGGCATTGGACGTCATTTGCTGCTAGTACAGCCGTGATTTCGTGCGGCTAAACGCACGTTAAAACTGCGCTAGTCTGACCCTAGCCTAAGGGGTTATTCAGAGAGAGACGATCTGGCTCCGAAATTTCACCGAATATGGAATTTCCCCGTACGGTGATATTTCAGGGCTTTTTGGCTATTCAGAGAGCAGGCAGTTCGCCAAATTTTGTAGAACTGCCAGCCAGTGCAGTGCCTGTTCGAGGGCAGTGAAATCCCCCATAGAGAAGCAATGGTTAATCTATTCAGAGAACACCGAACAGCAGTGAAAAGTTGCCGAAATGCCCTGCTGTTCGGTGGTTTCATTCGGCAGGTTTATTCAGGTGAATCCCATAGGCTTCAATGTTAAAAAATATTCCTGTTTTAATTTAATATCTAACAAACTGTTTATTCTTTTAATCTGCAGCAAAAAGTCTCTTTATTTACAGATTTTTTCGTATCTTTTAGTAATTTTTCTGAATTTTTTTGGGCAATTGTTTGGAAGTGTTTTCTCTTTTCTCTGTAACAGACCTTTTCATTATCATTCATAGGATCTTATATGTAAATTTCATGCATTTTCATTCAGTAATTATTTTTGCAAAGAGCGTTTCAATTTTGACACTTTCAAGTTTCCGGATTTTTTTATTTTTACCCTGATCGGCAGCTTGACAGCTTTTTCCAGCGGCTGGTCTGTGCTGTTACTGGCAGCTCATTGGCTTTTTCCCGACGTGTTCAGTGTGTTTCTTGAGGTGGGTTTTCTGTGAGTGTTCAGTGAGTTTTCAGCGGATGTTCAGTGGGTGGGTTTTCCCTGCACTTCGGGGACCCTGCGGTGAATGCTGAATTCACCGCATTGTGGGGAACTTTGATTCCCCAAAGTGCAGGGAAGCAAGGGGAACGTGAGAGCACTGAAACATTTAGGGCTCTATTACATTCCTTGCGCAAATGTTAACGCGTGCGCAAAAACGCATTAACGCGAGGGGCAAAACCCTTTGCACAGAACGTCGTATTACAACGTCCGCGCAGAAAATGCGCGTTAACGTCTAACGCGGGTGAACCTGTGCGAACCCTTTGCGAGCGTAATGTACTTTGCGTGTCCTATACTTAACATTGTGAGCGCAAATGCGTTTGTGCGCTGGTATGCAGATGGTATTACAATCTATGCGTAAATTTTAAAGGACAACGTGTGCGTGCATAACTTTAATGTCTTTGAAAAGCTGGTGGTAACGGCAAATCTGAACGTCCTGGTCGAAACCAAATACACCAGCCCGAAAAAAAAATTAACAGCACAGTATAGTTACACATTCTACACATACCCAAACAATAAAATGGAGAGGTTGTGTGTGTTTTTATTATTGCTGCAGCATATATGCTCAGATTGATTTTGACAGGCGCAAAATCTTAACCAGAGACCATTGTGGTTCTTAATTCTGAATGGCTGATTCGCGTGATAAAACAGTCCGCACACCGATTTCTGCGCGCAGCGTTAATGCACGTGTGTATTTGCACATCTTTTTTACGCGCGTCATTTTTTGACGAATGATTGTAATACCAGCGTTAATTTACGCGCGTTAACGTTTTAACGCTTCGCGCACAATTTAACGTGCTGTGCGAGCGTTTTTGCAAGAAAAATTTAATAGAGCCCTTAGACATTTCGGTGCTCTGTGAATAACCCTCATAGTCTTCAAGGTACTCTTTTGGAAAAAAAATTACAAAATCAAATCAGAATTGGTGAACCTGTTACTGTACTTTTCTTAGAAATAAAAAGCTATTTTATTCCAAATGTATGAAAGCTAAACTTTTGTTTCGGTGCTTTGCTTTTCAAAAAATAATATCACTCTGTATAAAACAGTGTACTTGCTCCCGGTGTGAGAAATGGGAAGGTGAGTAATGGCAGCAGCACTGTTCCATTTACAAGTGAAAAGTGGACAATGTTGCTGCAATGTGAGAGACGGCTCTAGAGTATGTGATTGTAGACTTACGGTACCATGGAATGTCAGGATGTACATGAATGCAGAGGTGTACTATTATGGAGCGTTGTAGCATTTGTTTAGATGTAGCAGGTTAGCAGTGCAGATTTTCAAGTGCAAAGATGATACTGTGAGTGAGCAAAAATATGTGAAGGCCCTGAGAATGGGCAACCAAAGCAACGTGTTATGTGCTCAACTCCCATTGGTGGGAGGGCGTACTAGTCTGGCGGGAGAGCCTGCCTGGCGCTTGCGAGCGTACTAGGATGCCCCACTTGCCGGCCACTTCACCGGGCCCTCCTCCGGCCTGCCTAGAAGCTGATGTGTAGCACATAAAGCAGGTCAATGGTGCTACAGCTCGTTTTCAGAACCCTAACAAACCTTGCTTTTGTTCACAAGGGTGACACTGTGTATGAATATGTTGTTGTGTGATTTCAGCGGGAGCCACACATGATAGAATGAGGGAATGATGGGAAGGAGAAAGATTGAGGTACGGAGATGGAGTGAAACATAGAAGGAGTAAGGTTTAATCATTTTGTATAGAAGAGGACGTGCATTAATGATACTTTGTGTTGTTTTGATGCATTTATTACCCCAGCTGTTGGCCTTCTCTGTTGGGCTACGTAGGTAGGTTGACCCCCCCACGGCCTTTAAATGACATAATGATTTTCTCATAAATATCTAGACATTAAAGATCATGAAGGAAATACACAGCCCAGTCATTTAATGAGGCCTATGCTGTATAGTGATGCCGATATTAAATGGATAGGGCACTCAGCGTGGGCATTATAGTTGCATTGTGTAGACCAGGACCCCAAATGGACCCCAAATGTTTCTTAACTAGATGTCCCTCAATGCTCAACCATCCTAAAGGGTGACTATGTATCATGGGAAACGTTCCAAAACACCTGGGATGCCAAGGTTCGCCATCATTGGAGTAGACAATACAGGTTTGATAACACAATGGGGAGTTGATATGTACGTTTTGTCTTTCCTGTTTAATTAATGCTGTCAATACATTATTACCGTAGATACTCGAGTATAGCGCGACCCGAATATAACACGAGGGATAGAGATTTATTATGGAAATGCAAGAATACTCAAGAGACTCGAATATAACGCGAGGAACAATATTTTACTGTACCCAGTGGCGTCGTAACGTGGGGGCGGGGGGTGCGGCCCGCACCAGGTGACACCCGCCTTTAGGGTGACACCCAGTGGGGTATCTAGTGGGACCCGCCGCCCCCATGTTCCGAAAAAACCCCGCAGCCAAGCGTTCACGCGCAGCTATTACTGTCTGCGCTGGGAGGAAGTGATATAACGTCACTTCCCCCCAAGCACTCCGTCTCCACCACGCAGATGCCGCTGAGGAGAGAGGTGGCGCGATGTGGCTGATCCTTCCGTACCACCCTGACAGCCCTGTCGCCTCACACGCCTGAGCTTGCAAGAGGAGGAGCTGGGCTATGACCGTGGAGCAAGCAGCAACCCTCCCAGATGGTAAGCAGCGGCACCCCTTCCCCCGGGAGCTCCGGGGAATGTCACATACACCCGACCATTCCCTGCCTCCTGTCCTCGTTACCCGCCAGGCCCGGTCCCTCTCTGCCCATCATCGGAAGGAGTATGCTGGGAGTCCCTGGGCCCCCCTTCCCCTGCTGGCCGCTTGCTCTACTTGAGCCCCCCCCTGTCTCCAAAAACTGACAGGGGGGTTGAAACAAAAAGAGTGGGGGGTTTGAATGAAATCAGGAGAGAGTGGGGGGGGTTGGAATTTAATAAAGATAGGTGGGGGGCTTTGAATTTAATATGGAGAGGGTGGGGGGCTTTGAATTAATATGGAGAGGGTGGGAGGTTGGAATGAAATGGAGAGGGTGGGGGTTGGAATTTAATAAGGGGAGGGTGGGGGTTGTAATGAAACGAAGAGGGTGGGGGTTGTAATGAAACGAAGAGGGTGGGGGTTGGAATTTAATAAGGAGAGGTGGGGGTTGGAATGAAATGAAGAGAGTGAGGGTGAGATGAAAAGAGGGGTCCGTTTGGAATGAAAAGATCTAGTCTCCCAATTACATGGATACTTTACCTGGATTTATATTTTGTTTAGGATAGCCCCAGTATATCCATGAGAGGAGCTGGGGCAGTATATCCATGAGAGGAGCTGGGGCAGTATATCCATGAGAGGAGCTGGGGCAGTATATCCATGAGAGGAGCTGGGGCAGTATATCCATGAGCTGGGGCAGTATATCCATGAGCTGGGGCAATATCCATGAGCTGGGGCATATCCATGAGCTGGGGCAAAATCCATGAGAGGAGCTGGGGCAAAATCTATGAGAGCAGCTGGGGCATTATCAATGAGAGCAGCTGGGGCAGTATATGCATGAGAGCAGCTGGGGCAGTATATCCATGAGAGGAGCTGGGGCAGTATCCATGAGAGGAGCTGGGGCAGTATATCCATGAGAGGAGCTGGGGCAAAATCCATGAGAGCAGCTGGGGCATATCCATGAGGTGCTGGGGCATATCCATGAGGTGCTGGGGCATATCCATGAGCTGCTGGGGCATATCCATGAGGTGCTGGGGCATATCCATGAGGTGCTGGGGCACATCCATGAGGTGCTGGGGCATATCCATGAGATGCTGGGGCATATCCATGAGCTTCTGGGGCAAATCCATGAGGTGCTGGGGCATATCCATGAGCTGCTGGGGCATTCCATGTGCTGGGCAGTATCCATGTGCTGGGGCAGTATCCATGAGCTGGGGCATTATCCATGAGCTGGGGCAATATCCATGAGCTGGGGCAGCATCCATGAGCTGCTGGGGCAGTATATCCATGAGCTGCTGGGGCAGTATATCTATGAGCTGCAGGGGCAGTATATCCATGTGCTGGGGCAGTATATCCATGAGCTGGGCAGTATATCCATGAGCTGGGGCAGTATCCATGAGCTGGGGCAGTATCCATGTGCTGGGGCAAATCCATGAGCTGCTGGGGCAAATCCATGAGGTGCTGGGGCATATCCATGAGGTGCTGGGGCATATCCATGAGCTGCTGGGGCATTCCATGTGCTGGGCAGTATCCATGTGCTGGGGCAGTATCCATGAGCTGGGGCAATATCCATGAGCTGGGGCAGTATCCATGAGCTGCTGGGGCAGTATATCCATGAGCTGCTGGGGCAGTATATCCATGAGCTACTGGGGCAGTATATCCATAAGCTGGGGCAGTATATCCATGAGCTGGGGCAGTATATCCATGTGCTGGGGCAGTATATCCATGAGCTGGGGCATATCCATGAGCTGGGCAGTATCCATGAGCTGGGGCAGTATATCCATGAGCTGGGGCAGTATCCATGTGCTGGGGCATTATCCTTGAGCTGGGGCAAAATCCATGAGAGGAGCTGGGGCAAAATCCATGAGAGCAGCTGGGGCATTATCCATGAGAGCAGCTGGGGCATTATCAATGAGAGCAGCTGGGGCAGTATATGCATGAGAGCAGCTGGGGCAGTATATCCATGAGAGGAGCTGGGGCAGTATATCCATGAGAGGAGCTGGGGCAGTATCCATTAGAGGAGCTGGGGCAGTATCCATGAGAGGAGCTGGGGCAGTATATCCATGAGAGGAGCTAGGGCAATATCCATGAGGGGAGCTGGGGCAATATCCATGAGAGGAGCTGGGGCATATCCATGTGTGAGCTGGTCTGGGGCAATATATCCATGTGTGAGCTGGTCTGGGGCAATATATCCATGTGTGAGCTGAGGCGCAATATATCCATATGTGAGCTGAGGCGCAATATATCCATATGTGAGCTGAAGCATTATATATCCATGGGTGAGCTGCTGGGGGCAATATATAACTGTGAACTGGGCAATATATCCATATGTGAACTGGGGGCAATATATATCCATGGGTGAGCTGCTGGGGGCAACATATATATCCAAAGCTGCTGGGGGCAATATATCCAGAGCTGCTGGGGGCAATATATATCCATGTGTGCTTTCACTGCTTTCGAACATGCAACGTACTTGCTGACAGTTGGCAAAACGTTATGTGAGCATATGAGAGAGCTCCACAGCAATAAACCTCACAGTAATGTGCGCTGTGTGTATGAGCATTCAGTGTTATATGGGAGTACTGATTTAGGAGTAAGAGTAGTAAAAAAAAAATCTGTAAAACTCGGGGGGGGGGGGTGACACCATAAGTTACCGCACCGGGTGACACCAACCCTAGTGACGCCACTGACTGTACCGGTAAACAATTAAAACCTTTCCAGGTTCTCTTAACACAGTAAGGCTACCCATCAGGTAAATTTTTGTCACCAAAATCTAGCGGTATACTTAAGTATCTACAGTATGTACAATGTGTATTTTAAATGATAGATGTGAGCGCACACATATCCGCCAGATTCATGTGAGTGGTATACAGCTATATACTGTTACCTCCATACATGAAGCAGCAGAATGTTGTTAAACGTATTTATATCATGTGTTTCAATAGATTCATATAACGGAAGATCTTCAGGAGTTTCTCCTTTACTCCAGACTGAAACATTCCTCAGACGTGATGAATGGAACACGACCCGACAGCTTGCCATTCCTGCATTCTAACAGTCCAGCGACATGGCATCGATTGGGATTTATACACCCCTCATCATAACTGAGCGTCAGTGGGATTAGCTGGGGTTGTTCCAGCCTATCACTTTGCAGCCAAATGAAAATTCCCGGATGGACATTTTCAATGCAGAGACATTTTTTTTTTTGCAGACTACAAAGTGATTTTAAGAGAATATTCACAACTTGATATACTCAAAAGCAAGAGGGCTGTCAATGAATTTGTCCCTGGTTAGACATTTTTATAAAAAATAAATAATACAAATCATCTTAATAAGAGGTGATAGGTGAAAATATATGAATCTAAACTAAAGGTTTTGTATCTTCATTATCTCATCATGTTCACACTCATCTTTAAAGGGCCACAACCACCAACAAATTAAATTTCCTTATTGTGTTTATTTGAAGTCGCTGACATTTTACATGTGTTTTGTTTTTCTCTTGTATGTTTAGTTTAGTAGATATTTTACTCTATATGTGTCACTGGGTGCATCCATTGTGTGATCTTTAGTGTTTTAAACTCCCTCCCCCCGTATCTTTACATCACTTGCTCCTCACTGTGTGGCATTGGGCATAGAATGGGCCAGATCTTCAAAAAAAACTGATTCATAACGATTGCATTGTGTGGGATGCATGCAATGGACTTCACCAGCGGGTAGCTTAACATTTTGTAAGACAACTGTCAGATCTCATTCAGCTGCCATGTCTTATCTCAGGTAATACAACACAATAGATCCCCTGCAGGCTTGCCTAAACATTCACTCCACCCCACATTGGGTCCTATTACATTCTTCACGCAAAAACGCACGCGCAACGCGTGAATTTGTGCGCCCAGCATTAAACGTTAACTTGCGTAAATCAAAGCTGGAATTACAATCCTCGCGCATTTTTTCATCCGTCGATCAATAACGTGTGTAAAACGGATGCGCAAAACGCATGCGCAGCAACGTTGCACGCAGAAATCAGTATAGGACGCACAAAGTACAGTAGGCTCACGCAGCGTTCGCGCAGGTTAACCCGCTGTAGACGTATACGTGCGTTTGTTGCGCTGACATTGTAATACGACGTTCAGCGCAAAGGGTTTTGCCCCTTGCGTTAATGCGTTTTTGCGCGGGCGCAAACGTATGCGCGAAGATTGGAATAGGGCCCATTGCCTCTTCACTCCTGAATTAATGTATACCACAGCTGTAAAGTGAAACTTGTGCTAAGATTTTGGTAAATGTTGCATGGGAAAAATCCACAAAATGAAAACAGAAGGAAAAAAAAAGAACTTTATTTTTCCGTTTACTTGTAATTACTTCAAAACAAATAAAAAAAATAAAGCAGCAGCACGTGTTTTATAATGTGTGTTTTTTGAGATGCACAAGTAATCTAGTTACAGCTTATTTTAGTAGTAGTGTCCCTTTAAGCCAAAGGGTATTTACAGACACATGGGAAAATCTTGGTTGTAAATAGTCCTAGTTCTTCATTGAGAAGAGGTTAATTTATCATACATCCTTACAAAAGAAGCTTTTTATGTTTTTTTGGGCAGGGGTTTTCCATTTATTATCTATAAAATTCATTGTAAAGTTGCGTATTGTTTCTTTATCCATTTTATATCTTATCCATGTGTTATCCCTCCATTCATTCAACAGACCAATATTATGAGCTATAAACATATAAAAAAAATCTGCAATGTAAATAAATTGTCTTTAGTTATTAATTAAACCCTGGTAAAATCCTTTATAAATAAATAAATAAAATAAATAATTCACAACATTGGAGTTTAGATACATTACTGACATTACCAAAGGAAATGTGAAACCATTCACTGAGTAAATGTTGACTTGTTCGGAATAGCTTTTGTTGTTTAAAGTAGTATAACAGTTAACAGCAACAAATGGTACAAATCTTATCACAGATTACTGAGAAAGGCTCTAAAAGCTAAATGAATATCCTCTGAATAATGAATGTATCAGGAGTCCTTTTGTGTAACATTTGCTCCTAGTAACAAGCCTCTTCCCCTTTTGTTTTAGGAAAATCCGTAAACAAATGGTGATCTTGGTATTGTTGGATTCTACAGAAGATAGAAGTTGACAGGCAATGATTGATTGCTTTTCTAGCAAAACAAGCTGAGGGGGGAAAATAAGAAGCCTTTTTTTCACTTCATGGACTGAATGAACAAAATAATTGAATATGTTTAGAGAAAACATTCCAAGTGTGCGGACGTTTATATTTTGCATAATTATTTTTATGCTGAGATATTTATAAGATTAAATTAATGTAAACCTGTTCATTTTTTATTTTTTTATGAATTTGTTGATCATTTACAGAAATCTTGTTGAGATGAAAGGTTCTAAAGTTTGGATGGTGTCCCTTTCTTGAACAATGTCAAATGTGGTCTGCATTATTGGCTTACAGGCACAAATGGTGTTTGTAGCAAATACAGTAAATGTGATAAAGATGATAAATGTGATCAATATAGATAATAAAAATGATCATATCTCCTGCTTAAGGGGATTTGTACTAATCACAATGAGATCCATCTATCTCACTCGCCGTTTGTCTCTGCCGCTCCTCTCTGCGAGTCCCTTCACTGGCTCCCCATTCCCTGCAGAATTAAATACAAAATCCTTACCCTGACCTACAAAGCTCTCACTAACTCAGCGCCCCACTACCTGTCCTCACTAATCACCAATCACCAAATACACCCCAGCCCGCTCCCTAAGGTCAAACAGTGACCTGCGCCTAGCTTCTCACGACATCACCTCTTCCCATGATAGACTACAGGATTTCTCACGCGCAGCCCCCATCCTCTGGAACACTCTCCCCCGTCCTGTCAGACTTTCCCATAGTTTCCCTTCCTTAAAATGCTCCCTTAAGACATTCCTATTCAGGCAAGCCTACCACCCGCCTCACTGATACAACTCACTGCCCCAACGAGTCCATCATGTGTTTGCATGTATATGTCTCTGTATTTGCATGTGTGCAGGTATCTTTGTGTTTGTATGTGTGTATGTATCTGAGTGTTTCTGTGCATGCGGGTATGTGTTTGGATGTATGTGTGTGTCTCTGTGTAGGTATGTGTGTGTGTGTCTATGTAACTAAATGACCCACCATTGTGACATGTTAAAAGAGCTAAACTGGCCGTCGCTGGAATCCAGACACACCCTTCACCTTTCCAAACTGGTGTTTAAGAGCCTTTCTGGGAAGCTGCCATCCTACCTGAATAGACTGCTTCCTCTAGCAGTTCCCTCATCCTATAACCTCCAATCCAGGACCAGCACCTTACTTGCAATACCACAATACAAAAAGAAAGTGGCTCAATCCTCATTTCCTACAGAGCACCACAATTATGGAATAACCTTCAAGACGCCATCAAATCTTCCCCCAGTCTAAAGTCTCTTAAGAGCTCCCTATTAACATACCTCAATACAGAATGCACCTGTAAACATGTAACATAGTGACAATATACAGAATGCACCTGTAGACATGTAACATAGTGACTATATACAGAATGCACCTGTAAACATGTAACATAGTGACTATATACAGAATGTACCTGTAGACATGTAACATAGTGACTATATACAGAATGCACCTGTAAACATGTAACATAGTGACTATATACAGAATGCACCTGTAAACATGTAACATAGTGACTATATACAGAATGCACCTGTAAACATGTAACATAGTGACAATATACAGAATGCACCTGTAGACATGTAACATAGTGACTATATACAGAATGCACCTGTAAACATGTAACATAGTGACTATTTCCTACATATTTATTTTCTGTTAATCTGTATATTAGTGTTTTGTTTTTAATATCTTGCATTTTATTACTTTGTATTTCTGTAACAACTGTAACAATTCAATGTTCTTGAACCCAGGACACTGAAAACGAGAGAAATCTCAATGTATCCTTCCTGGTAAAATACTTTATAAATAAATAAATAAATATCTGTGTATTTGTGTGTATAAAGCAGCAGACATTTTCACATGAAGTTGCATAAGGTAATCATCATCACGGCAGAGAATGAATTATGTGGAGTTATGAAAACAGATTTTCTTTGTTTTTCATTACTCTGCAATTAGGAGGACAGGATGAGAAAGAATTCATGGAAGTGAGTTGCTGAGCAAGTATTATGCTGCGGCTGTGATCCCGATGTCTTCCTTTGTCTGTTGGCTTGGCACGGGCGCATGTTAGCCTGCGAATACAATAAAATAATTTAACTATTATGCTTCACTTATTAATATCAGCAGAAAAAAATGCTGCTTATTTGCTGCGCAGTTTGCTTGTCGGACGGTTGGACAGGATAGAAAAGAATATGTGGAAATGAGCTGCTGAGCAAAATATTATCATAGCTGAATGTTCACCAGGTCAGACTATTAATACATTGCACTCATATGATCGGCAAACTAAATTCTTATAATCTCATTGATTGTATTTTTTTAAAAAAAAATTAATACAAGTGAATTTCTTCATTAAATACAAAGTAAAACTATATATACGAACATATATAATATAACTAAATTTTTCGAAGAAATTTTGACCTTTTTTTTATGTGTCCAGGAGGATCCTTATGCTATTACTACCTTACACAAAGGTTCTAATTTCTTTAGAATGTAAATGAATAATTTTATAGGGTTACACACAACAAGTACAAACAGTATGTAATCATCCATGAATTGTACGAACCGACCTAAAACCTTGGTTCTAAATTCCAAATCATGTGTAAACTTATTTGGTGTTCCGGTAAACTTACCAACTCCTTAGACTTGAATGGATCTGGCAGCATCACATCAGCTCAGGATTTTTATACTCTTTTTTTAATATATAACTACAGGGCTTAAAGTGCCACAATACCACCAAAAAAAATGACATGTCCTTATTGTGTTTATTTTATGTTGCTGATACACTATATTGCCAAAAGTATTCGCTCACCCATCCAAATAATCAGAATCAGGTGTTCCAATCACTTCCATGGCCATAGGTGTATAAAATCAAGCACCTAGGCATGCAGACTGTTTTAACAAACATCTGTGAAAGAATGGGTCGCTCTCAGGAGCTCAGTGAATTCCAGCGTGGAACTGTGATAGGATGCCACCTGTGCAACAAATCCAGTTGTGAAATTTCCTCGCTCCTAAATATGAATACAGTCAACTGTCAGCTTTATTATAAGAACGTGGAAGTGTTTGGGAACGACGCCAACTCAGCCATGAAGTGGTAGGCCACGTAAACTGACGGAGCGGAGTCAGCGGATGCTGAGGCACATAGTGTGAAGAGGTCGCCAACTTTCTGCAGAGTCAATCGCTACAGACCTCCAAACTTCATGTGGCCTTCAGATTAGCTCAAGAATAGTGCTCAGAGACCTTCATGGAATGGGTTTCCATGGCCGAGCAGCTGCATCCAAGCCATACATCACCAAGTGCAATGCAAAGCGTCGGATGCAGTGGTGTAAAGCACGCCGCCACTGGACTCTAGAGCAGTGGAGACGCGTTCTCTGGAGTGAAGAATCGTGCTTCTCCATCGGGCAATCTGATGGACGAGTCTGGGTTTGGCAGTTGCCAGGAGAACGGTACTTGTCTGACTGCATTGTGCCAAGTGTAAAGTTTGGTGGAGGGGGGATTATGGTGTGAGGTTGTTTTTCAGGAGCTGGGCTTGGCCCCTTAGTTCCAGTGAAAGGAACTCTGAATGCTTCAGCATACCAAGACATTTTGGACAATTCCATGCTTCCAACTTTGTGGGAACAGTTTGGAGCTGGCCCCTTCCTCTTCCAACATCACTGTGCACCAGTGCGCAAAGCAAGGTCCACTAAGACATGGATGACAGAGTCTGGTGTGGATGAACTTGACTGGCCTGCACAGAGTCATGACCTCAACCCGATAGAACACCTTTGGGATGAATTAGAGCGGAGACTGAGAGCCAGGCCTTCTCGTCCAACATCAGTGTGTGACGGTGACCTCACAAATGCGCTTCTGGAAGAATGGTCAAAAATTCCCATAAACACACTCCTAAACCTTGTGGACAGCCTTCCCAGAAGAGTTGAAGCTGTTACAGCTGCAAAGGGTGGACCGACGTCATATTGAACCCTATGGATTAGGAATAGGATGTCACTTAAGTTCATATGCGAGTCAAGGCAGGTGAGTGAATACTTTTGGCAATATAGTGTATCTTACATGTGATTTGTTTTTCTCTTGTATGTTAAGTTAGGAACATATTTTTTTTCTCTATATGTGTCACTGGGTGCATCCATTGTGTCATATTTTGTGTTGAAAACTGCCCCTCTCCCACAGTATCTTTTCATCACTTGCTCCTCACTGTGTGGCAATGGCCATACAATGGAGTCTATGGGTCGATCACTGACTCACATCATTGTATTGGTTGGGATGTATTCAAAGGACATCACCAGGGAGTAGATTAGTAGTCTTTAAAGCTCCCTGTCATATCTCAGTCAGTTGCCATCTCTTATCTGGAGTAGCCTGGAGAACAATAGCCTCTTGCCAGTTTATCTAAACATTCCCTCTTCCCACTGACCATTAAATACTGTAGATTAAATAGATAACAGCCACAAAGTAAACCTTTTGCACAGATTTTGGTAAATGTTTTATCACAGGAAAAATACCCAAACATGGAAACTGGAGATAAGGAAACTAACTTTATTTTTCCTTTACACATGCTTATGTTAAATTACTTCAAATAAAGAAGCAAAACAGCAGCATGTGCTTTATAATGTGTTTTATAATGAGTTTTTATTTGTAATGCACAGGTAATCTAGTTACAGTTTATGTAAATGGTAGTGTGCCTTTAAAGCAGGGGTCTAGTTAATTAGGAGCACCTGTTTCCTACACTTTGTACAGGTGGAATTTACTGATATGGTGCAAAGCTGCAATACCTTTCTGTTTAGACATAAATGTACAAAAATGTCCAAATTTAAGAGATTTTTCCAGGTGTTGCATATATTAGGAATCACAATTTGTATCTACCAGAGGAATGGTATTCTCGTACATACAGAAGTTTTTTTAAAAAGGACTTGACCCCTGGCATAAAGTGCACCTGCCATGGGGAAAATGACTTACGCCCATTTGACAGAGCACCTTTCTGTTAATATAGGCCATCGTTTGTTCACTGAACTATATAAAATGTAATTGAGATATTTCCAGTTTATAGTTTCTTCCTCTACCCTGGAGCTGATGCCGTGTTGCCTGGGGGAGGGAGTGCAGCGTGCAGAGCGTCATCCTACAGGACAGCCCTCTGCACAGTCAGTGAGCCGCGCTGGCTGTCACTCCGGTCATAACAGGCACACAGTGCAGCACTAACAGCAAGCAGAGGGCGGTCTCTGCTTGCATCTGTCCTCCTCACTGTGGCATGACGCAGTCACAAGGGGATGGGAGAGGAACCTAAAAATGGGACGTCTCCATTTTTTTACATTATATAGGTCAGCGTGGGAGTTGCCCTGTCTCAGGGGCAAAAGTCATTTTATCCATGACACTCGCACTTTAAAGTGACTAAAATCATAATACCATCCTGGTATCCTGGTAGAAACTTCAACATGGCCAGGTGAGAGCAGGAGAGAAGGTCTAAACGAGGTTCTTCTGCTCTCTGTTGGACAGTCTATGACTGCTCACTCACAGAAACCAAAGCCATCGCGTCAGCATCACTCCAAACAGCCTCCTGCTTTGGGAAGTGTTCCTCAGCAGATCCTCTTGTGCAGGCCATGGAGCCACGGCAGTGTCCAGCAGCTAAGCATGATGGGTTCACTTTAAAGTCTGGTACTTTTCCAGCAAGTCTTGCTACATACCGGTTAAGCCATTTTACCTGCATTCACCCTCTCTTATCACGGTAAAGTCAAATAGTTCACTTATCGGCCTCCAACTTGCAGATAACGAATATTTATGTAATATTTCAGATACGATCTGAAATGTATGAATTGAATTTCACAACCCGTTGTGCAACAGCAGAGCAAAGAACCGCATGAAGCAGAACAAAAAATCCGTTATCAAATATACAGACATAGGTCGGTTTACCAGATCTAAGGGAAAACGATTCTTTAGAAGTTTTCTGTTATGTGGTTTATTAAACGGGGGCAGTTTTACTCCTTTGTTACTGTTGTGTCACCAGTCTTTAGTATTACAACTGAGGGGGAACGTGTGGTCTACAGGAAACAGGTGACAAAATTATTTATTTTCGGTGCTGCTTGCAAGACCTTGTACAGTGTGAACACAATATATCACTTCGTAATGTGTTTTGTCAGGCGAAATATCACCCTTTAACACTGGTCACAGGACGAAACGATGGACTATCAAGGCACACCATGGAGGAACGTAGGAACTGTTTATTGTTGTTCGTGTACATGCGACATTTTGCCTCTACTTGAGACTTTTTCAGGCCAAGTCGAGTTGAGACGAAATGTGGCATACGAGTGGACACCAATATATGGCTCCCATGTGACTTCCTGCTTTACATTTTTGGATTCAACTTGTAATGCTTGCTGCCTAGCTCTGTGGAACCCTTAAGCGGTTATTCAAAAAGCACCGAATTGGCCATCGAATTGCACCAAATGGTAAATTTCACCAAATATTAGCGAATTGACAGCCAAAAAACCTATAACCTCTGATCCAGGACCAGCACCTTACTTGCAATACTACAATACAAAAAGAAAGTGGCTCGGTCCTCATTTTCCTACAGAGCACCACAATTATGGAATAACCTCCCAGACGCCATCAAATCTTCCCCCAGTCTTAAGTCACTTAACATACCTCGATACAGAATGCACCTGTAAACGTGTAACATAGTGACTATATACAGAATGCACCTGTAAACATGTAACATAGTGATTATATTTCCTACATATTTATTTCCTGTGTTAATCTGTATATTTGTGTTTTGTTTTTAATATCTTGCATTTTATTACTTTGTATTTCTGTAAGTACTGTAAAAAATTCGATGTTCTTGAACCCAGGACATAGTTGAAAACGAGAGAAATCTCAATGTATCCTTCCTGGTAAAATCCTTTATAAATAAATAAAATAAATAAATTGAGTCCTTCTTTTATGGTGTTAAACTATGTGATCATTCTCAATTCAAATGTCTGATGTTCACAAGGGTCTTTAAAATTTCTTTTTATATAGCAATAGGATCCATTATTTATATATATATATATATATATATATATATATTATATATATATATATATATATAATCGTATCAATATATATAATCATGTCAATACACATCATCCACAACAGGACACTCACCACCATCTGCATAAATGCATGCAATAAACCATAGTAATAAAATTCCTTGTGCTAAAACATATATCAAATGTAAAGAAGATGCACATTGGGGGTTTCGAAACACACAATATGACTGATTAAGTGGCTAAAATTAGGATCAGCTTTTCAGCCCCATTGGGCCTTTATCAAGATCATCTTAGGCCAAAACAATGATCCTATTTTTAACCACTTTAAAAGTCATATCTTATATTTTGAACCAACCAGAGTGCATCATCTCTATGTTTGATATATGTGTACAAATATTGAATAACATTACTTGTGGAAGCAGTGATATGTGTAATGAAGATGCCTAGAAAACATCCTAACAATCGTTTAAAGACCCAGAATTTAAATTTCTGGCAAATCTATTGTATTTGGGTGCACAAGCAATATATTATCATTTATACCTTAATTAGCGATGACCTTGCATTGAAACGGATGATCTGGGAATGGGTGAAAGGTTTCGGTCAAAGTGAATAAAAAGGCAGAGTTGCCTCCTTTACAATGGAAACACAATAGTGAAAACTAAACAGTTGTTTATCGGGTTTCAATGGCCCTTTACAAATGGAATTATCTCTAAATTGTCTGTCTGATTAATGCACTCCACTAATCTTGGACCCCTCTCATTGCTAGTCCGGGTACCACATATGGATCAGATGTGAACGCAAAGGACGTGGGGTCACATTGCAGAGACAAGGAATGGAGTGACGTTAATTGTTTTTTGTTTTTTTATTGATGCATTTCTTTATTTCTTTCTTTATTTATTTATAAAATATTTTACCAGGAAGGATACATTGAGATTTCTCTCGTTTTCAAGTATGTCCTGGGTTCAAGAACATTGAAATGTAATAATTGCATCACTTTTTTTATGTTGTTTCACAGTTTAATATTATTCCCTAAGATGATAAACTTCTATATTTGTTTTGACTGGTCATATATTTACATTTTTCTTATATAAATAGTCTATAATAGTCTATGACTGCAGTCACTTCTCTCAAATATCTAGGTATGTGGTTAGACCCAAATCTATCCTTTGGCCCCCACATCGAAAAACTTTCATCTAAACTTTACCCCAAACTAGGTGCCCTGTACAGAAACAAATCCTGCCTGAGCCCCGCGGTAAGAAACACATTGTACAACAAATGCTTAAGCCGGCTATTGAATACGGAGATGTAGTGTATGCAGCTGCCCCGCAAACGCATCTTCATAAACTTACTACATTGTATAACTCATTTTGCCGCTTTGTGCTACAATGTAACTACATGACCCACCATTGTGACATGTTAAAAGAACTAAACTGGCCATCGCTGGAATCTATATGCACCCTTCACCTTTCCAACCTGGTGTTTAAGAGATTTTCTGGGAAGCTGCCACCCTATCTGACTAGACTGCTTCCCCCAGCAGTTCCCTCATCCTATAACCTCCGATCCAGGACCTGCACCTTACTTGTAATACCACAATACAAAAAGAAAGTGGCTTGATCCTCATTTTCCTACAGAGCACCGCAATTACCAAATTTTCCTATCCGGTGACGGAAAGTTTGGATTTTAATAAAGACTCGGAGGCGAGTATTTGCTTATCTCTTCTTTATTAAACTTACAGCAGCAAAAGAATTCAACAGAAAAACACCTAACCTCCCAACGTGGGAGTATCCCTTCCCTTAGACCCTAGCCATCCCCTCCTTTCCGTCCATAGGGGGGCGTGTCCGGAGCATCATTTCCTCTTTTTTGCGTTCCGAACATCTCAACAGAACATGCTCAATTCAAGAGGGTCCTCAGGGAAGGTAGGAAAACAAGAAGCCATCGGAACAGCGGTTCAAGGTCCTGAAAGGAAACAGAAGCACGAAAACCATATCAGCTTCACGGAAGACTAATCGTCAACCAAACCACAACACACACAACCAAGCATTCCGTAAGCGCGGGAGCGCAACAGTACGCGGGCACCCCAATCCCCATCAAAATAATAACCAGAAGATGGAGAACAAAGCATCCACAACCCCCACAATGGGTGGGAGAGGCGGGAAATACTCGCCTCCGAGTCTTTATTAAAATCCAAACTTTCCGTCACCGGATAGGAAAATTTGGTAATTTTAAGACACGACTCGGAGGCTCCTATTTGCTTGTTCAATGCAACAAGTCCTCCGCCCAATGCGGAGCCTGACGAAAGTAGAAGGTGCGGAAAGTCGATTCTCTCGTCCAATCCGCCGCCTTCATGATATCCTCCAAACAACAACCAACCGCGAAAGCCTTGGACGCCGCCGCGCCCCGGATTGAATGCGCCCCAAAGAGGGAAGTGTCAACCTGGAAGTCCAGTGCCCTCACGTCATTGACACATTTGCACGAAATCAGACACAAAAGAACCAACAGTTTGGCGGATAATTGACGTAATGATAGACCTTCATTATCCGGCCAAGAGCGTAGAAACAGCAGGACCACCGACACATCCCAGGTGGAGGTGTATCTCGGCATGGGGGAACGGGAAAGTCTGACCCCTTTCAATAAACGGCAGACCAAGGGGTGACGTCTGACCGGGGCACTGTCAAATCCAACATGACCGGCCGAGATAGCTGACCGGTAAACATTAACGGTTCTAAAGGCTAAACCCTCGTCGAACTGTGAGGCCAGGAAATCCAAAACGGATCCTAGAGGAGCCGAAAAGGCATCCTGACCCCGTCCCACACACCAACGTTGCCATCCATCCCAGGCGGAACGATATGCAGTCCTGGTACCCGGGCCCAAGCAAGTTGGAGCAGCCCCGCAGCTGATTCCGAAAGCTCAGTGCGTTGCCAGGCGAACCTGAAACAAGCCAAGCCATCAGGGGCAGTCAACCCTCCTGAAGCAGCGGGTGAGGGAGGCTGCATGGGTCCAGGAGGAGGTCCCGAGACCAAGGCAGGAGCCGCGGTACGTTCACGGACAATTCCAAAAGCGTTGGAAACCACAGCTGCATCGGCCACCATGGATCAATGAGAACCAGTTCCGACGCCGACAGGCGAAGCTTGCGAAGCACGGATCCGAGAATTCGGAACGGTGGAAAGGCGTAGAGGCGAGCCGTCGGCCAATCCTGTAGGAGTACGTCCGTCGCCTCTGCCTCCGGGTCCGGTCTCCAGCTAAAAAACCTCAGCAACTGACAGTTCAGTCGAGACGCGAACAAGTCCACCAACAGCGGACCCCATAATGCGTTGAGAGCGTCGAAGACCGATGGAAGAAGCTTCCAATCCCCCGACTCTTTGAAGTTGCGGGAGTTCCAGTCCGCCACCGTGTTGTGGAGTCTCTGTAAGAATTGGGCTCTTACAAACAGGCCTCAGGGAAGGCAAAACTCCCATAGGCGTGTAGCCATGGCCGTCAGAGCCAGTGATCTGGGGCCCTCCAGGGCATTTATGTATCGCACCGCCGGAAAGTTGTCGAGGCGTAAGAGGACCGATCAGTGCGTGGTGTTGCGTATGAAGCAGCGAAGGGCAAACAAGGCCACCAGAAGTTCCAGCGAATTTATGTGCAGCTCCGTCTCCTCCATCGACCAACGACCCCCCGTCTCCAACGGACCGCACCGAGCCCCCCAGCCCAGATGACTGGCGTCCGACTCGATCACCAACGTGTGCACCGGGTCCACCACTGGGCGGAAGTTCCACTCCGACCAGCCGGCTGACTACCAGTGCAGGTCTAGGATCGCATCTTTCGAGAGCGGAACTAGGTCCCGATAGGCCATGCCTGACCGGAGAGAACGGGCCGTCAATCATTGGAGGGCCCGATAATGGAGAGGAGCCGGGAGGACTGCCAGGCGAGTGGCTGCCAGAAGACCCACCACTCAAGCCTGAGATCGAAGAGTCGTCGACTGGACCCTCAGCAAGGAGCTGATCTCCTTCCGGATGGACTTCGCCTTGGAGTCCGGAATACTGAGGGACATGGATTGTGAATGCAGAGTAAACCCCAGGAATTCCAGACGCTGGGAAGGGATCAGCGAAGATTTTTCCCCATTGACGAGGAAACCCAGATCCTGCAGAAGGGACACCGTCCATGACACATGGAGGGACGTCAGGTATCGCGAAGTCGACATAATCAGTATATCGTCTAGATATATGACCAGTCGGACCCCCCGGGATCGAAGGTGGGCCATAACCGGTTTCATCAGCTTTGTGAAGCACCAACGGAGCCGATGAAAGGCGGAAAGGGAGGCATCTGAAGCACCAGAGCTCTCCATCCCATGGGAAGCACAGGTAGTCGCGACTTTCTACCGCCATCGGGACGGACAGATATGCATCCCTGAGATCCAGTTTCGCTAGCCAGTCCCCCGGACGCAGCAAGTCTCTCATGGTGTGCACCCCTTCCATTTGAAAGTGTTGATACGTGACCCAATCGTTGAGGTCTCTGAGGTTTATGACCGGTCGACACCCGCCGCCCTTCTTGGCGACCAGGAAGAGGTTGCTGATGAATTTCGGGGAGGACCCCGAAATCCATTCTATTGCGGCCTTCTGTAGCAGGGTGTGAACCTCGGCTCAGACCAGAAGAGTCTGGTCTAACGAGAAGCACAATTGCGGAGGCGGATGGACGCGCATGGGAGGGGGCGCAGCAAACTCTATTAAATACTCTTGTATCGCTTGGAGCACCCAGGGATCCGAGGATATACGAGCCCATGCCTTGAGAAAGAGTCCCAGACGACCCCCTACAGGGAACACGTGATCCGGAATCAGAAGTGGAAGGCCTACCTGACGGTCGTCGTGGATAGCCGGATCCTCTACCGCGGTAGCCGCGACCACGCCAACAGCCTGCTCGGGAATGGTATGGCGGTCCGACGGGACCAGACTCCTGTGTCCCTGCTGCGGAGGGTTGGGCGGGGCCTTTCTGATTGCGGGAAGGACCCGCTCTGCCGGCAGCTCGACCCCGGTAGTTGCCGGCTCTCCCAAAAACACGCTTGGGACCGAAGACTTTTTTGATGGAGGTCTTGACCTTTTCTAGATTCGTGAAGGTCCCTGCCTACTTCCCCCAGTTTTTAATAAAAGCTTCCCCAAACAGAACGCCCTGGGCTTCGCTGCCCATATCCTTGCTGGCCATAGTGGTCAGTTGGGGATCCATTTTCAACAGGATCGATTTCCTGCGCTCAGCAGCAAGCGCCGAATTAGCAGCTCCCAGCAGACATAAAGATCTTTGCACCCATTCTACAACCATGCCCGAATCCATGGTAGCGCCCTGGAGGCGGGCTTCCTCCGCCACGTCAAAGAGATGGACTAACGGGGCAGTCACGTCCAGCACTTTGTCCTCGCACGCCCTGAACGCATGGTCAATGTCTCATTTCGGGGACCACCCTTTGGTGGTGATATATTTCTGAAAATCCAGATCCACCTCTGGGGTAATACAGGTTTTCCCCGTGGTGGATGGCCGTGGGCATTCTGCTCTTAAGTTAGCCCGGGTTTCGCGATCCATGGGAAGACGTAGATGTGCGTCCACCCATTTCTCGACATGCGGTTGTGGGGTCCACGCTGTGGATCGGGGGTTAGCGACCTGTACAGGGTCGAACATGGGCTGGCCCTGTGGGTCTCTGATAATAGGCGCGGTAGAGGTGTGTCTGGGGGCGTATGGCTCCTCATTGACCATCAGGTCGGAATCCTCCGGTGCATGAAGCTCGATGGCTTCGATATCCTCCCCTTGCTCGGGTTCCTCACTCTCCGAGTCGCTGTACACGGGGAGTAAGCTGCGGCACGTGGGCTTGAGCTTTTTATCCTCAACCGTTTTTTGTGCCTCACGGTCAGAGGCTCTTTTACGCGAGAAGTACTCGCCATCATCATAAGGCAGTGTTGTGGGGATGCCAGCCCCTCTGGGAGCAAATTCACCATGCCGTATAACGGCCAGAGAGTCAGGCTCGCAAGGGGTCGCAGAGCGGGATGATGCAACTGACTCGCAGATAGGGCGGAGTGGTGGGGGTCCCATGGAACCGAAAGGGGGTCTGGAGGAAGGACCATGTGACGGGCCAGCGTCCAAGGCATCCCTAAGGGATGACACCACCGAGGTCACAGTATCCACAATGGTTGAGCGCAGCGCGGCCTCCATTGCCGCGAATCGCGCTTTGGATTTTGAGTGGCGACGTGAAGGGGAATGTTGTGGCTGAGGGTCCCCTGAGGCCGAGCGTCGGGAGCTGGCAGCGGATTCCGACCTAGGAGAGGTCGAGCAAGAATCCGATGTGGGCTTAGAGAGGGACATATTTACTGCGTGCTGGGATCCTGGAGTCGCGTGGTAAAATGGCGCCGAAGGTAGGAGATGAACTGCGCAAGCGTGGGGTTGCGCGAGGCTCTGCCCCGCAGTTTCGTGGGCAAATCAGGAATCCGGTGATTACATGAAGCGCGGTACAGGACCTCTGATGGATTGAGTCGACTATGGGAATAAGCAGTGCGGGTGCAGAACAGCCGGTGTAAATAAGCGTATGGCGCTAGAAATAACCCCGCAGCGCGACCCGGTTATTCGAACCAGTAATTGCGCGGGTAGACCCGGGCGCCAATCCCCGCGGTTACAGCCAGGTAGACCGGGCCCAGGAATAAATGGATAGAAAACAGTCACTCCCACACAGTCAACACACAAATTTTGCGGAGCGCAAAATGGAGTACTTATCTGTGTGAGGAGCAGCAAAAGAAGAGGAAATGATGCTCCGGACATGCCCCCCATGGATGGAAAGGAGGGGGTTGCTAGGGTCTAAGGGAAGAGATACTCCCACGTTGGGAGGTTAGGTGTTTTTCTGTTGAATTATTTTGCTGCTGTAAGTTTAATAAAGAAGAGATAAGCAAATAGGAGCCTCCGAGTCGTGTCTTAAAATTATGCAATGACCTCCCAGACGCCATCAAATCTTCCCCCAAGTCTAAAGTCCCTTAAGAGCTCCCTTTTAACATACCTCAATACAGAATGCACCTGTAAACATGTAACAAAGTGAATATATTTCCTACATATTTATTTTTTGTGTTAATCTGTATATTTGTGTGTTGTTTGTAATATCTTGCAATTTATTACTTTGTGTTTCTGTAACGACTGTAACAATTCAATGTTCTTGAACCCAGGACATACTTGAAAACGAGAGAAATCTCAATGTATCCTTCCTGGTAAAATACTTTATAAATAAATAAATAAATAAATAGTGTAGATGGGATAAACTGTGTCAGTCCAGATGCCAAAATCACCAGAGTATAACAGTAGTATAGTAGTGATACCTTTTTTATTGGACTAACGCTACATTTAAAAAGACTTTAAAAGACTCACGAAATCTTGTATTTTTAAATGTAACGTTAGTCCAATAAAAAAAGGTATCACTAGTCTACGACTGCTATACTCTGGTGATTTAGTCTATAAATACTTATATATATGCACAGAATATGCCTAGGTATTGGTGTTGATATTTTACTATATAATAATTTGTATGTTCCTTATACTTACAGTGTTTACTGGTTTTCCTGTTGCCTTTAGGGCTGGTTCTGCCCTTGACAAAGTGTTTATTTACTTGTGTGTTGCAGCAGTTTGATTATTTGAAGCCTTCGCGCTCTTGCAGAGTGACTTTTAGTTCAGGGTTCTATTTAGAATTTCCGTGAGTTGTTTTTTTCTAACAGAAATTTTCTTAAGTTTTGTTTCACCCTTCAAACAAAAAGTGGTTTTTTTTCTGTTCTGTTTTATTTCAGCTTCAGCTTTTGTTTATCTGTGTTTTTTCTTTTCCTTTTATTGCTATCATTCAGATTTTGGAGGAACAGATACATCGCCCTGTCAGTTTTGTTTCTGTTCTTGATAGCTTTCGGCTTACATCAGCCAGTTTCTATTTTATGTTCAGATCTTTGTCAGGTTGGTGTTTGTTTTGGTTAGGGATTCCTGTCCTCACCCCCTCCTCCATTTGTCTTTAAAGGTTTCCCTTCAATGTCCAAGCATGTTCCTTTTATTTAGTGTCAGTCTGGTTGAGGCGGCTATCTTTGCCAGAAGTAATAATGTGAAGTAATAATGTGAAGTAATAATGCCAAAGCAGTTGCCTTCCATTGTAGATACACATTTTACTAGACGTGGAGACATTGTAAATATATTTGTATATATTTATATATATTATATATACTATTATATGTATTTACCTTAACAGTTATTCTATGTCCAGAATAGTGATAGCAACAAATATTTATTACATAATCAAAATCCAAATGTATCACAAACAATGTTGTGCTTTGCTTGGGTATTATTATAAATTATTATTATTAATCCTTATTTATAAAGCGCCAGCATATTCCGCAGCGCTGTATCTTTTGGGTGAATGAGACTGTCAGGGTTATTCAAAGAGATCCGAATTGTGGCTGAAAGGTAACCGAACAGTGAAATTCAGCGTACGCTTACCTTTCCTGGCCATCCGGCTATCCAGAGAGCGGGCAGTTCGCCAAATTACTACGATGCCTGTTCGGTGCCTGTTCGAGGGCAGTGAAATCCCCATAGAGAAGCAATGCTTCATCTATTCAGAGAACGAAAACCAGCAGTGAAAAGTTGCCGAATTTCCCTGCTGTTTCATGCGGCAGATTTATTCAGGCGAATCCCATAGGCTTCAATGTTAAAAATATTCCCGTTTTAATTCAATATCTAATAAACTGTTTGATTATAATATTCTGCAGTACAAAGTCTCTTTATTTATAGATTTTTTAGGATCTTTTAGGCATTTTTGGGGATTTTTTTTGCGATTTTTTTTTTTCCGTTAATTTTTTTTAGTCGTTTTTTCTTTTTTCTGTAACAACTCTTTTTATTATCATTCATTGGATCTTATATGTAAATTTCAGACATTTTCGTTCTGTAGTTTCTCTGCAAACAGCGTTTCACTTTTCAAACATTCAAGCGTACTGTCTTTTTTTTTGTTCACTCCATTCGTCTGCGGTGTAGGCTTTTTCAGGTGGCTGTTCGGCGCTGGGATCGGCGGCTGTTCGGGTTTCTCCGGCGTGTTCGGCGGGGTTAATCCAGATGCTTTTGCGGCTTTCGGTGTGCCTTCGCCTGGGTTTTGCAGTGAGTGTTCGGCAGGTTTTCGGCGGATTTTCCCTGCACTACAACAGCCCTGTGGTGCTTGCTGAATACACCACAGGGTCGCCGAAATGGAATTGCCAAATCGCACCAAATTGAAGAGAACGAAAAGTCACCAAACGTGCGGTGACTTTTCGATTCTCTTTGAATAACCCTGTAACTTTTCATTTTTGTGGGTTATGCTGCTATATGGGCATCATTAGTTGATTTAAGGCAGTGGTTCCCAACCCTGGTCCTCAAGTCCCCCCTAACAGGTCAGGTTTGCCAGATATCTGAAGCACAGCACAGGTGATATGATTTACTGTGCTCAGTGATTGCAGGATTCAGTCTGCAATTCCCCAAGGTGATCCTTAAAACCTGGCCTGTTAGGGGTGCTCGAGTGCCAGAGTTGGGAACCACTGATTTAAGACAACTGTTGAATGAATATGAATTACAATTAAAATTTTCTTTATATAATGATAATAAGAGCTGTGTTTAGGCGCCGTTCAAGAACAGGATGATAAGATAGTTGAGACCTAAGTCAGGAGTCAAGGATGATTGTTTGGACAATTCTGGAACGGCCTGTCAAGTCTCACAGTCTGTACTCATGGCAAAATACTGAATAATGTGCAGGATTCCAACACGGAGCTGGAATGGGAATTAGATGTAGAGAATATAAAGGGACACTCTAGCCAACATGACTAAATTAACTTAATTGCCTACAGTTTGGTAAGTGTTCCCCTTTCCTGCCCCTTGGCTATCTCAGTTAGCTGTCACAGCCTTCCTAGGTGAAATTCTTCCCTCTGGAAGGGTGTCAATAGCAGAGGTAACATCACTGCTCTATAACCATGGAGACACAGCTTTGAATCCCAGCAAGAGCACCTCTCCAGTAAGTGTCCTTGGGCAAGACACCTAGCGGTACATACTCGCCACCCAGGACATACTTGACATCGAGAGAAATCTCAATGTATCCTTCCTGGTAAAATCCTTTCTCAACAAAAAAATCAGCTCACACTGGGAAAGCCTCCTGGGTTTAAGATCCACACTGGACAGATTTTTCCGAGCGTATCAACCGGTGCTTTTCGATGCATTTGCAAACGAGGGGCCTATGATTAGCTGAGTGCTCAGCACAGCTACATTGTTTTTTCTCGAAGCAGATACTGTCATTCCAGAAGAGCACCAAGGGAGGCCACAGCAATGGAAACCAGGTAGGTTTGTGGCCCAATTGGAGTAGTGATGTATAGTCAAGGATGCCGTGGGATAGGTGAGCCACGTTTGGGGGAAGGAGGGTTAAGCTGTGTTTCTCCATTTCTCGTTATTAAGGTGGTATAAGCAGGGCTTTTAGCAGACCTTGGTTATGGAATGGATAATGTAAATACACAGTGCTATTTACCAAAGAAATAACATTGGAAAGCATGGGGAATTGTTATTTTAAAGGTAGGCAGTAACATTCAGGAGAAACATTCTGGAGCTATCAACTGATTTTTCCTTTTTACATGCAATTAGTTTTAAAAAACAAAACAAAAACAACAACGTGTTTTATAATGTGATTTATTGTATTGCGCAAGTTATCTAGTTACAGCTTATGTTAGTGGTACTGTCCCTTTAAATCCTGGGAATAGGCTGGAATTTGACGGTATATATGGAAATTCATCTTCCTATTAATATACCCTGGATATAGAACTACGTTCTATTTTCATAATGGCGAGATTTCTGTGTCTACAGGCCCGGGAGATGTGAATCAAGCCCTGTTTGCAGGGTGACACAAAAAGAACATAACTCTTTCTAAATATAATAGTCATAACTTTTACTTCTATTAGAAAAAGCATTGTGTTTGCTGTTACATCTGTTTCAGTGTGGAGGGTTCTAGGCACGTTGATTGTTTATTATCCTTATGGTTTAGTGGCATGTGTTTGCAATACTCAAATATCGAGTCGCACAAACGTTTATCATTTTATGCATGCCCGTGCCGTATTTATTTCACACATGTGTGAGTAGATTATTTTCTGAAAGTGATGAGATATGAGGAAATTGTGTAAGTGTTACTTGTTTTTCAGCATATTTTTTTAACGAGCTGTTGATTAAATGACCGCTTTGTCTGTTGGGAACGTTTGTGGGTTTGTTGTTTTTAATCTTTTCCTTTTTTTTTTTTCATTTACAAAGATTGATGGATTTTTCTGACTAAAATATATGCATTCATTAGAAATATGATTGTGCTACTCTGGAGCCCTTAGGCATGCTAAAGCGGTGTGAATATACTGTAATGCGCTCATTCCCAGAATTTGTTTTCCTCTAGGATTCAAAGACCCGGACTTTATGTTAGGGACCTGCGAAGCTTCGAAATTCGATTCGAAATCGAATCGCTGGTCGAATTCGATTCGAATTCGAACTAGCAGCTCGATTCGAAAAAATTTAGAATTTGGAAGATCCCATCCAGCTCACCTGTCACCGCCGGGTTAGGCTCCCTCTGAGCGTGCGTCCGGCGGCAGGAAGCTTGGGCACTCGCCTGGGGGAGCCACGTGACCGCGATCTCGCGAGATCGCGGTCACGTGGCTCCCCCAGGCGAGTGCCCAAGCTTCCTGCCGCCGGACGCACGCTCAGAGGGAGCCTAATGCGGCGGCGACAGGTGAGCTGGGGCACATCCATGAGCGAGCTGAGGGCAAATCCATGAGCGAGCTGAGGGCAAATCCATGAGCGAGCTGAGGGCAAATCCATGTTGGGGGCAAATCCATGTTGTGGGCAAATCCATGAGCTGGGGGACAGTGTCCATGAGCTGGGGGACAGTATCCATGAGCTGGGGGACAGTATCCATGAGCTGGGGGACAGTATCCATGAGCTGGGGGGCAGTATCCATGAGCTGGGGGACAGTATCCATGAGCTGGGGGGCAGTATCCATGAGCTGGGGGATGGGGGGCAGTATCCATGAGCTGGGGGGCAGTATCCATGAGCTGGGGGGCATATCCATGAGCGAGCTGAGGGCAAATCCATGAGCGAGCTGAGGGCAAATCCATGTTGGGGGCAAATCCATGAGCTGGGGGACAGTGTCCATGAGCTGGGGGACAGTATCCATGAGCTGGGGGGCAGTATCCATGAGCTGGGGGGCATATCCATGAGCTGGGGGACAGTATCCAAGTATTCGATTCGATATTCGATTCGAGTTCGAACCATTACAGCCGATTCGATTCGTGATTCGATTCGAGCGAAAATTTATGATTCGCAGGGTCCTACTTTATGTCTAACACAGGTTAGGAGTATCGAAGAAGTACAGGAAGATACTTATGAGTTGCCCACTGATATGACCACTCGCCCGCAAGGACCAAGAGTAACCTTACTAAACAATAATAACACCGACAACCTTTTGTTCTGTGGATTATTATTTATTATAAGCCACAGGTTACAATATCCTCCATATTTAAAAATATAACAATATAAGAATATGAACAATAAAAATTGAAGACAGTGCTGGTATGAGTTCTCTCCATCTCACCTGTACCTTTCCAAACCTAAGGCCGGGTGCACACTAGACTAGAGTAGACGTTTTTTTTAACGCACTAACGCGCGTTAAAAAAAAAAACATCGTACCCGACGCTCGTCCACGCCCCCTTGCGTTATCTTCCATAGGAGGATAGTGGAGCACCCGTCGACGTGAATCCTAGCGTTCTAGAATGGCGATGCGCTAGGATTCGCGTCGACGGGTGCTCCGCTATCCTCCTATGGAAGATAACGCAAGGGGGGGTAGACGAGTGTTGAGTACGATGATGTTTTTTTTAACGCGCGTTAGTGCGTTAAAAAAAACGTCTAGTGTGCAGCCGGCCTAAACCCAACTTAACTCTGTTCCCAACTCACTTACTTTCAAACATCAAATTATACGTCCTACCAAGAACCCTACCTCAGCACTGCCTACCGACCCCCGCTGTGACAAAGGGGAATAACTAAACCCACAAGTGTCCCAAAAAACACCCAGACTAATCCCTATAATTAAAGGGAGGGAGGGTGGGGATGCTGCTGTCCAGGTTACCTCAGGAAAAAAGGCACTCAGAGCATCTGCACATGCGCCTTTTAATTACCCCACTTGGCCCCGCCCACTCATCTTCCCGCTCTAACTGATTACCAAAACAAAACTCCTTGCCTGCTGGCATCAGGGCTAACTCAAGGGCCCCCAACCTGAGTTGTTCCTGACCGTCATAAGATAAGTTAGAAATCATGCGTCGTAGACCAGGAGGTGAATACAAAAAGAGTAAAGTGCAGCAGGTTTGTTAGTCCAAAACACAGCCATAAGGCAGTCCAAAAAGGAAGGCAGTAGATACGGTAGACCAGGTCCCTCAAACTTTGGTTCCCCAGATGTTCATGAAATACAACTCCCATGATGCTCTGACCTGCCATTGCATTTAAGAATTCTGGGAATAGTAGACTATAACATAGTTACATAGTTACATAGTTACATAGTTATATAGGCTGAAAAAAGACATGCGTCCATCGGGTTCAGCCTCTCCCACATAACCTACTGCTGTTGATCCAAAAGAAGGCAAAAAACCCAGTCTGAATGCTTGCCAATATGCAACATACTGGGAAAAAATTCCTTCTTGACCCCAGAATGGCAGTCAGATTTCTCCTTGGATCAAGAAGCTTTTACCCACATATTAAATATTATAACCCTTAATATTCTGTGTCTGCAGGAAGTCATCCAGTCATCCATAACACATGGAGGGCCACGGTTTGAGATCCCTGGCATAGACAATGAAACAGGCAAGGTATGGCAATGACATATCAAACAGTGGAAAAATGCTAAACCACAGAGAACAACATTGCAGCCAAGCAGACTCCAACCACCTACCTGTAATTTATATAAGAACTGTCGGTAGCCTCTTTGGTGATCTCCTGTCATATGCCAACCCGTAGCCCTCCTAAACGGCATCATAGACACCGTACCCGAGCTGGTAAGAACAATTGAACTATTAACCCCAACATATGTATTCATACATATTAAACACAAATTCCACCTCTGGCCTCTGGGAGTCCCCTTCTCTTGCTGCTCTTGGATCTTCAATCAACTTCTACTACACCTGTAATGAAGCAAGCCTGAATTCCTTTATAAGGATTATTCTCCCATCTATCCTTGCTTCATTATTGCAAGACCACTCTTCAGCCAAGGTGTGTACCAAGAAGCTCTCCCAGATCTCAAAGCTACAATCAGAGCATCAGACCTTCCACCTTTGCCAGGCTTCATGTCCTGCTAGGCCGGCATCTTATTTATTCAGGTCTGTACAATATACCAAGTCTACCCTTCTAAAATATCTACCTTATGCAAGGTCTACCCTTCTAAAGAATCTACCTTATGCCAAGTCTACCCTTCAACCTAAGGAATCCACCTTATGCCAAGTCTACCCTTCAACCTAAGGAATCCACCTTATGCCAAGTCTACCCTTCAACCTAAGGAATCCACCTTATGCCAAGTCTACCCTTCAACCTAAGGAATCCACCTTATGCCAAGTCTACCCTTCAACCTAAGGAATCCACCTTATACCAAGTCTACCCTTCAACCTAAGGAATCCACCTTATGCCAAGTCTACCCTTCAACTTAAGGAATCCACCTTATGCCAAGTCTATCCTTCAATTTATGAAATCCACCTTATGCCAAGTCTACCCTTCAACTTAAGGAATCCACCTTATGCCAAGTCTACCCTTCAACCAAGGACTCCTTCTGCTGTAATACTTATTACTAAGGACTTCCCTTCCACCCAAAGAATTCACCTACTGCCAAGAGACTCCTATCATATTAATTATTGTTTATCAATCTTGTGCCCTTCTTTGCCTCCAGCCTCTTGTTCCCTTCTCTGCCTCAAGACTCTTGTGCCCTTCTCTGCCTCCAGCCTCTTGTGCCCTTCTCTGACCTATCATATATTCAGATTACCCGGTTTTCTTTATCTTGTTGTTTGTTCTAAATAAACCTTATTATTTTCCTTACCTGACTTTCCTCTTTTTGTGTTCACTGCACATTGGGCTCGACATCCCTCGCACAACGTGACATCTCCTTGCCATCAGAATGAGCTTAGAGTCTGTTTTTTTAAATCCTAGTCTGTACTGTGCATGAGCCAACAGCACAGCTAAGATCAACACTAATCAATACACAGGCACACCACAATTGGCACAGCAAAGATGCAGCGGCAACATGGCGGCCAACCTGGCAACACAACAACACTGTTGCACAACGATCAAAGAGGAGCACTTCCCATGGCACCTGCCGTGGAGGGGCTCCCACAGTGCCATGTAGATCGGAGTCTATGACATGGGTACCACAACAGGACAGATATATTGATGTAAAAATCTCATGATGACTACACATCAGAAAACATGTGCACCTCCATTGCCTTCATCCTGTTTAGAGTGACATTCTTCAATCTTTAACATGTAGTTGCTCTAAGAATTGGAGTGGCAACTATAGGGGTTATTCAAAGAGAAATACAAACAAAGTGGTAGGCGCCCCTGCCTGTACCGCCACCAACTATCCAAAGCCAGCCAGCAATCAGTGGTTTCCCCCAAACCAGTGTGTAGAGATTATAGAATACATATCTGGCGGCACGATGGCAGTCGCTTATGGATCGTGTGATGGTTCTCTTTAGAAATACCGTCCACATGTGACATGAAAAGACAATAAAAGGTACAATAGTGCAGAGCGATAACAATTGTAGATAATAAACTTGTGATACTGCTCCCACTCACAAAAGAAGAGCCCCAACACTGGCTCTGAGCGGGTCAATGCATTCGGTCATTAGTTTCTGTATTGAAGGAGGCAACCCACAACCTTCAAAGATGCCGGTCCTCCTCTGGTACCGATACGTATGGAAACATGCAACAAAAGGAAAACTTTCCTGTGTAGAACTGTTGAAAGTACAATATAAGTACATGTAAGGGGATCGCACTCACATGTGTTGGAGTTTATAGCCAAGCTCTGGGGTCAATCGCCTGTGGACTTTTTTACGGTAAAGCCCATAGAAAACCTCTGTACTCAGCAACACACAAGGGACTGGTGCAAGTATAACAATTTATTTGAACATAAAAACAAATAAAATGGATCAACCTGGCTCAGCCAGTATACCCAGATGCGTTTCGCCACGTAGCGTGGCTTCCTCAGTCGGTGTACAGGTGATATAACAGGTCAAAATATATACCCTTCAAGTCCTAATTTCAATTGTCCCCAGGTGTTGCTTGCTGAATCGGCGTGCGATTCACGCCTCAAGATCACTTGAAGATCGGGTGTTTTCCGCGGGTCCGCCATTTTGCGCCTGCGCATTCTAAATGCTTGCGTTCCAGAATGGATGTCTGCCATCTTGCGCATGCGCATATCCTGTCTTTTCTCTCCGATCGGCGTGTGTGAACCGGGATGTCTGCGTTCATCTCAAGCGGCCAAACAATCGAACTTACAGACCGCAATGACAGTGGGGCCGGGTGTGGACATCCCCAAGAGCTCTTTCTCGTGTCCCTTGCAAATAAACAGATACAATAAGCGTAAATTCCAATAAACGGCCTTATTATTATGCCCAGGATCCTAATTGATCCTGCGAAACTTCTTACATTCCGCATTTATTGGACCTCATAATTATGAAAGGATGAAATTAAATTCATGTGTATCTATAACTATCAACTTTACATATGAAGATATGCTTTATAGTTTATACATTGAGAGTAATGATATAGTGTGTATTACATCGCTTACAGAAGTAAACTGATGTATAATGTGCATATTGCTTGTGCATATATGACGTAATTATCATTAATATTACTTGTGTGAAATATAGACTACGAATGTAGTAACAATGATAGTGCTGTTCTAATACTATGCTAATCGTGGGTGAGAATATATCTAATTAGTGTAAATATTATTCTAATTATGGTGGTAAACATATGTGTATATGGCCAATCTTATAAACCATTATTGTACGTGGATGGTGGTTAATTGTTTTATAATAAAGTGCTATGACTAATATTGATGGATTATAATTCGCTCATGAAAATACGTGGACTGGTAAATGTGGATGGTAAATATGAATTGCTGATGGATTATCAGTGATCTACTATTTAGTGAATACTATGCGCTAAGAAATATATTTCCACTATCAAATATATTTCTTAGCGCATAGTATTCACTAAATAGTAGATCACTGATAATCCATCAGCAATTCATATTTACCATCCACATTTACCAGTCCACGTATTTTTATGAGCGAATTATAATCCATCAATATTAGTCATAGCACTTTATTATAAAACAATTAACCACCATCCACGTACAATAATGGTTTATAAGATTGGCCATATACACATATGGTTTACCACCATAATTAGAATAATATTTACACTAATTAGATATATTCTCACCCACGATTAGCACAGTATTAGAACAGCACTATCATCGTTACTACATTCGTAGTCTATATTTCACACAAGTAATATTAATGATAATTACGTCATATATGCACAAGCAATATGAACATTATACATCAGTTTACTTCTATAAGCGATGTAATACACACTATATCATTACTCTCAATGTATAAACTATAAAGCATATCTTCATATGTAAAGTTGATAGTTATAGATACACATGAATTTAATTTCATCCTTTCATAATTATGAGGTCCAATAAATGCGGAATGTAAGAAGTTTCGCAGGATCGATTAGGATCCTGGGCATAATAATAAGGCTGTTTATTGGAATTTACGCTTATTGTATCTGTTTATTTCCAAGGGACACACGAAAGAGCTCTTGGGGATGTCCACACCCGGCCCCACTGTCATTGCGGTCTGTAAGTTCGATTGTCTGGCCGCTTGAGATGAAGGCAGACATCCCGGTTCACACACGCCGATCGGAGAGAAAAGACAGGCTATGCGCATGCGCAAGATGGCGGACATCCATTCTGGAACGCAAGCATTTAGAATGCGCAGGCGCAAAATGGCGGACCCGCGGAAAACACCCGATCTTCAAGTGATCTTGAGGCCTGAATCGCACGCCGATTCAGCAAGCAACACCTGGGGACAATTGAAATTAGGACTTGAAGGGTATATATTTTGACCTGTTATATCACCTGTAAACCGACTGAGGAAGCCGCGCTACGTGGCGAAACACATCTGGGTATACTGGCTGAGCCAGGTTGATCCATTTTATTTGTTTTTATGTTCAAATAAATTTTTATACTTGCACCAGTCCCCGGTGTGTTGCTGAGTACAGAGGTTTTCTATGGGCTTTACCGTAAAAAAGTCCACAGGCGATTGACCCCAGAGCTTGGCTATAAGCTCCAACACATGTGAGTGTGATCCCTATACATGTACTTATATTGTACTTTCAACAGTTCTACACAGGAAAGTTTTCCTTTTGTTGCATGTTTCCATACGTATCGGTACCAGAAGAGGACCGGCATCTTTGAAGGTTGTGGGTCGACCTCCTTCAATACAGAAACTAATGACCGAATGCGTTGACCCGCTCATAGCCAGTGTTGGGGCTCTTCTTTTGTGAGAGGGAGCAGTATCACAAGTTTATTATCTACAATTGTTATCGCTCTGCACTATTGTACCTTTTATTGTCTTTTCATGTCACATGTGGACGGTATTTCTAAAGAGAACCATCACACGATCCATAAGCGACTGCCATCACGCCGCCAGATACGTATTCTATAATCTCTACACACTGGTTTGGGGGAAACCACTGATTGCTGGCTGGCTTTGGATAGTTGGTGGCGGTACAGGCAGGGGCACCTACCACTTTGTTTGTATTTTTCACTGTTGGGATAGAAAATTCCCCCACTGGTATTTGGCAGCCCCAGAATGTCTCTCTTGGAATATAGGAACAGGATTGGAAGTAATGTTGAATCTATGTTAGGGGGCACTTTCGTTTCTTCTCAACTCAAAGAGTTTAAGAATGAAGACAATAAGAGACCGCTACTAGACTTGGAAAAAAATTTGATTAAGGAAATGAAAATAAAATTAGAAATAGTCACCCTTGAAAAATATAAAAAAGATAAAATTACACCTAGAGGCCTAAGGTTCCAAAAGACACCCTCTTCTGACAAGGATGATCCCGAATTCATTTTGGGGTGGAATATGTTGTTAGAAGGTTTTGCCGTCACTATGATGGATTATGTCATCCAAAAGAGAAAGGATAAACTTCCCAGTATTAACAACTTGGTGGAAAACCTGTCTAAACAAATTGAGCAGGAACATTCGAGTAAGGATATCATAGACATACATAAGAACTTGGGAGAAAAATTGGAAAAAATCGAGAAAGAGGTCTTAATTATCAAAAAACGTAAATATGAGCATGATGTGGAAGACTATAGGAAAGGCAATGTGCATAAAAAACATGAAGAGACTAAAATGGATGATTGGCATTCAGAAAACAAGATTGAACCCGTAAATAGGAATGGGTGGGTGGAGGTCAAATATGGACGACACAACGAAAGACAAAATCCCCATCGTAGGAACTGCGGTAGTGAGCGTAACCATAGGAATACATATGCAGACAATACCGGTTACTATAGAGCTCCACATCAGAGGGGTATCCACTATTCATTCTCTGAAAGACAGCAGCACAGAGATTATGGATACCAGGGCCAACAGGACAGACGACAGTGGGATAGACCGCATAATTATGGGCACGATAAGGACCGGCAATTTAATGAATGGAATCATGCAGATAGCGCGACCCATGATCCTACCCCCACCGTACCCTCTAATAAAAGGGAGAGAGAGCAAATAGACAATACTGTCCAATTGAGGAATAGATTCGAACCGTTAGGGGATCAAAAAGAGGAGGAGGTTTTTCGGAAGGACCCCCTGAACAAGAACAGCAAGCAGGGATTACACAGAGACCTCGACACACGATTAGAAAGGGGGAGGGCAAAAAAGACCCTGGGAAAGATCAGAAGAGGGTCGAGAGCCGGAAAATATGTACGTAAAATAAAAGAGAGAAAGGAAGCGATCCCCATGAAAGGAATCTTTAATTTGAGTGATAAAGTCCTCACCAGATTAGAAGTAAGCGTTTTAAATAAGGGCCTCAAGTTTGCCCCCTCTAAACAGCTGGACAAATTTGGGGTCTTTATTGACTTGCAAAGGTTTAAACGTAAATTGAGTTTAAAAAAATATTTTTTGAAACAACCAGCGGAGAGAGAAGCGGTACAGAACGGTACTCCTAATATACATACTACTCTAAAAAATAGATCGAAATTTTATCCAAGACACATGGTTTCTGATGAGATCAAGATGTTCGAGAGTTTAGTTATGAAGGACATAGAAAAGATATCCACCAAAACAGATAAACATAACCTTACTAAAGAAGAACGTACGGCTCTAAAAAACCTCCAGAAAGACCCTAATATCATCATAAAACCTGCCGATAAGGGTGGTGGGATAGTAATTTGGGCAAAGGAATCATACAAGGAGGAAGCACTCCGCATTTTGAATGATAACTCTACTTACACTAAACTGAAGAAGGATCCAGTCAGCGACATAAGACTTAGATTAATACCCTTTCTACAGGAAGGTCTTGATAAAAACATCCTAAATAAATCAGAATTTGAGTATTTATCTATAGAATTTACTAAAATACCATATTTCTACATCCTTCCAAAAGTGCATAAAAATCCACTTAAACCTCCAGGCAGACCCATAGTGGCGGGAATAGATTCTATCAGCAGTCGTCTGTCCGAGTATGTCGACGTACTCCTTCAGCCATTGGTTCGTAGTATTCCATCATATTTAAAGGATACCATTAGCATGCTACAGGTATTAAAAGAAGTGGTTTGGCAAAAGGGAGATCTCCTAGTAACATGTGATGTTAATGCATTATATAGCAGCATACCACATGAACTCGGTTTAATAAAGTTGGAGGAAGAGATTCTAAAAACCAACATGATCGGTTTTGACCATATGCAGTTTATTCTCGAAAGCGTAAGGTTCATACTTAACAATAATTATTTCAAGTTCGAAGAGGACTTTTACGTCCATTGTAAGGGCACAACAATGGGCACCAAATTTGCGCCCAGCTATGCCAACCTGTACATGGCAGCCTGGGAAACCGGGTTCTTGTATGGGTCGCCTAGCTGGGCGCAAGGAAGGGTCCATGCCTACAGACGTTACATAGATGATGTGTTTTTTGTTTGGAGAGGAGGAGAAGACCAGCTACGATCCTTTCTTGAAAGCCTTGATAGCTCAGATTGGGGTATCAAACTAGACAATTGTTGGAGTCCTAATGAAGTTAATTTCCTAGATTTAAACGTATATGTTGAGGATGACTGTATAAAATCCAAAACCTTTTTCAAAGAAGTCGACAAAAATACCTTTATCGACTGTACCAGTTGTCATCATCCCCCTTGGCTTAGAGGTGTCCCTAAAGGGCAGTTTATCAGACTGAGGAGAAATTGCTCAGATAAAGACACCTATAAGGAACAGGCCCTGTCACTTAAGCAAGATTTTCTGGATAAAGGGTATGACGATACGGAGTTAGACAATATGATTCTAGAATTATCACAAACAGATAGGGATAAGTATCTTGAATACAAACCCAAAAATAAAGAAGTCAAGGAGCCCCTTTTTATCTGCGATTACAACAACAAAGCGGATAAAATAAAAAAGATTTTGAAAAAACATTGGTCAGTGCTGAAAAATGATGTAGACCTTGCCGACGTCATAGGGCCCATCCCTAAAATAGTTTTTAGGGGGGCTGAGAATATAAAATCGAATCTGGTGCGTAGTAAACCTAGGAAGAAGGGAGGTACCACTAATAACCACTTTGGACTCAAAGAGGGATTCTACCAATGTGGGATGTGTTTAGCTTGTAGGTCTACCTCCAATAAGAAAAACTACATCGGTTAAAATTACAACCACAAGCAGAAAAAACTGATTAAGATAAGAGGGATTCTCAATTGCTGTTCAAAAAATGTGATCTACATGTTGGAGTGCCCTTGCGTCTAGGCTTTATAGGACGCACTAAAAGAGCCCTGAATGTTAGAATATCAAAACATGCCAGAAACATTAGGAATGGTTATGATAAGCATTCCGTTTCCCTGCACTGTAAAATATATCATAACAGCTCACCCGCAGGTGTTAAATTCTGGGCATTGGAGCAGATAAAAAAAATAGAGATAAAAGAAAATCTACCAAACAAATTAGGGAAGGCAGAAATGAGGCACATTTTTGAGCACGGCACTATGGTGCCTAAGGGACTAAATGACGATTTCGAAGTTATTCACTTCCTTTAGAGAGAATAGAGGCCTCTTTAAATTCTGCATTTGGGACCTATTAGATTTATATTGCATGGTATTCAATAAATTTACCAACCACTACCAAATATATTTCTTAGCGCATAGCATTCACTAAATAGTAGATCACTGATAATCCATCAGCAATTCATATTTACCATCCACATTTACCAGTCCATGTATTTTCATGAGCGAATTATAATCCATCAATATTAGTTATAGCACTTTATTATAAAACAATTAACCACCATCCACGTACAATAATGTTTTATAAGATTGGCCATATACACATATGGTTTACCACCATAATTAGAATAATATTTACAATAATTAGATATATTCTCACCCACGATTAGCATAGTATTAGAACAGCACTATCATAGTTACTACATTCGTAGTCTATATTTCACACAAGTAATAGTAATGATAATTACGTCATATATGCACAAGCAATATGCACATTATACATCAATACAGAAAAAATGGCGTCGCGCCCATACTCACCGGAGCGGCAGCAACTGCCAGGAGTAACAGCCCAGTTAATGTATAAAACATAACAAGGAAAAAAGGTGTCATCTGCGCTCGTTTCTATGTGTTCCATGTACAACAAAACTGAGGTTTTTGTTTGTTTCAATGGCCATTGCAACATTTATTTATTTTATTTATTTATTTATAAAGGATTTTACCAGGAAGGATACATTGAGATTTCTCTCGTTTTCAAGTATGTCCTGGGTTCAAGTACATTGAAGTGTTACATTTACAGAAATACAAAGTAATACAATGTAAGATATTAACAACACAAATATACAGATTAACAGAAAATAAATATGTAGGAAATATAGTCACTAGGTTACATGTTTACAGGTGCATTCTGTATTGAGGTATGTTAACAGGGAAATTTTGAGTGACTTAAGACTGGTGGAAGATTTGATGGTGTCTGGGAGGTTATTCCATAATTGTGGTGCTCTGTAGGAAAATGAGGACCGAGCCACTGTCTTTTTGTATTGTGGTATTGCAAGTAAGGTGCTGGTCCTGGATCGGAGGTTATAGGATGAGGGAGCTGCTGGGGGAAGCAGTCTATTCAGGTAGGGTGGCAGCTTCCCAGAGATGCTCTTAAACACCAGGCTGGAAAGGTGAAGGGTGCGTCTGGATTCTAGCGATGGCCAGTTTAGCTCTTTTAACATGTCACAATGGTGGGTCATGTAGTTACATTGTAGCGCAAAGCGGCAGAATGAGTTATACAGTGTAGTAAGTTTATGAAGGTGTGTTTGCGGGGCGGCTGCATACACTACATCTCCGTAATCAATAGCCGGCATAAGCATTTGCTGTACAATCTGCTTTCTTACCGCGGGACTCAGGCAGGATTTGATTCTGTACAGGGCACCTAGTTTGGGGTAAATTTTAGATGAGAGTTTTTCGATGTGGGGGCCAAAGGATAGATTAGGGTCCAACCACATACCTAGATATTTGAGAGAAGTGACTGAAGCTCACTCGCCACTTCACGGCACCTATTTACAGAGTGAGTACCTAACAAATGTAACCAAAAGGCCGCTCTACTGAGCAGCTCCAAGCCTCTCCTGCTGCTTTTCAGCCAAGGAGAGGCAAAAATATGGTGGGTTTTATTTATACACGCACCAAACACTTCCCATTTGGGATTAAAAATAAAAACATGGAAAGAGGAACAGCTGCAGAACGACGGACTGGCGTTACAAGCATGATATACATAAATACAGAAAAAATGGCGTCGCGCCCAAACTCACCCGAGCGGCAGCAACTGCCAAGAGTAACAGCCCAGTTAATGTATAAAACATAACAAGGAAAAAAGGTGTCATCTGCTCTCGTTTCTATGTGTTCCATGTACAACAAAACTGAGGTTTTTGTTTGTTTCAATGGCCATTGCAACGTAAGCTCACTCGCCACTTCACGGCAGCTATTTACAGAGTGAGTACCTAACAAATGTAACCAAAAGGCCGCTCTACTGAGCAGCTCCAAGCCTCTCCTGCTGCTTTTCAGCCAAGGAGAGGCAAAGATATGGTGGGTTTTATTTATACACGCACCAAACACTTCCCATTTGGGATTAGAAATAAAAACATGGAAAGAGGAACAGCTGCAGAACGACGGACTGGCGTTACAAGCATGATATACATAAATACAGAAAAAATGGCGTCGCGCCCAAACTCACCCGAGCGGCAGCAACTGCCAAGAGTAACAGCCCAGCTAATGTATAAAACATAACAAGGAAAAAAGGTGTCATCTGCACTCGTTTCTATGTGTTCCATGTACAACAAAACTGAGGTTTTTGTTTGTTTCAATGGCCATTGCAACGTAAGCTCACTCGCCACTTCACGGCAGCTATTTACAGAGTGAGTACCTAACAAATGTAACCAAAAGGCCGCTCTACTGAGCAGCTCCAAGCCCCTCCTGCTGCTTTTCAGCCAAGGAGAGGCAAAGATATGGTGGGTTTTATTTATACACGCACCAAACACTTCCCATTTGGGATTAAAAACAAAAACATGGAAAGAGGAACAGCTGCAGAACGACGGACTGAGTATGGGCGCGACGGCATTTTTTCAGTATTTATGTATATCATGCTTGTAACGCCAGTCCGTCGTTCTGCAGCTGTTCCTCTTTCCATGTTTTTGTTTTTAATCCCAAAACAAGCTTTTTTCCTTGTTACACATTATACATCAGTTTACTTCTATAAGCGATGTAATACACACTATATCATTACTCTCAATGTATAAACTATAAAGCATATCTTCATATGTAAAGTTGATAGTTATAGATACACATGAATTTAATTTCATCCTTTCATAATTATGAGGTCCAATAAATGCGGAATGTAAGAGGTTTCGCAGGATCAATTAGGATCCTGGGCATAATAATAAGGCTGTTTATTGGAATTTACGCTTATTGTATCTGTTTATTTGCAAGGGACACGAGAAAGAGCTCTTGGGGATGTCCACACCTGGCCCCACTGTCATTGCGGTCTGTAAGTTCGATTGTTTGGCCGCTTGAGATGAAGGCAGACATCCCGGTTCACGCACGCCGATCGGAGAGAAAAGACAGGCTATGCGCATGCGCAAGATGGCGGACATCCATTCTGGAACGCAAGCATTTAGAATGCGCAGGCGCAAAATGGCGGACCCGCGGAAAACACCCGATCTTCAAGTGATCTTGAGGCCTGAATTGCACGCCGATTCAGCAAGCAACACCTGGGGACAATTGAAATTAGGACTTGAAGGGTATATATTTTGACCTGTTATATCACCTGTAAACCGACTGAGGAAGCCGCGCTACGTGGCGAAACACATCTGGGTATACTGGCTTAGCCAGGTTGATCCATTTTATTTGTTTTTATGTTCAAATAAATGTTATACTTGCACCAGTCCCTTGTGTGTTGCTGAGTACAGAGGTTTTCCATGGGCTTTACCGTAAAAAAGTCCACACGCGATTGACCCCAGAGCTTGGCTATAAGCTCCAACACATGTGAGTGCGATCCCCATACATGTACTTATATTGTACTTTCAACAGTTCTACACAGGAAAGTTTTCCTTTTGTTGCATGTTTCCATACGTATCGGTACCAGAGGAGGACCGGCATCTTTGAAGGTTGTTGGTCGCCTCCTTCAATACAGAAACTAATGACCGAATGTGTTGAACCGCTCAGAGCCAGTGTTGGGGTTATTCAAAGAGAGCCAAATTTTTAAAAAAAAATTTGAGAAAGTATTTTAACAGGAAGGATACATTGAGATTTCTCTCGTTTTCAAGTATGTCCTGGGTGGCGAGTATGTACCGTTAGGTGATCTGCCCAAGGACACTTACTGGAGAGGTGCTCGTTGGGATCAAACCCATGTCTCCACAGGCTCTCTCCATGCAGAGCAGTGATGTTACCTCTACTCCACCCAGTCGGTACTGGCCATTGAATTGCACCGAACGGTGAATTTCCCCGTATGGTGCAATTTTGTGGCAATTCGACTATTCGCAAAGCTGGCTGGTTGGCTTTTTTTTGGGGCTTTCGGCAGCTGATCACTAGTCTGTTCAGCAGATCATCTGCTGCATTCCGTGTTTTTTCTGCGGCATTCGGCGGTTTATCGACTGTGTTCGGTGTTTATTCAGTGTTGTTCAGCAGTTTATCAGCTGCGTTCGGTGTTTTTCAGCAGCGTTCTGCGGTTTAACGGATGCGTTCAGTGTTTTTTCCGCAGTGTTCGGCAGTTTTTCGGATTCGTTCGGCAGTTTATCAAAATGTGTTTGGCGAGTTTATCAGCAGCGTTCGGTGGATCCATTCGGCGCACTTTGTGGACCCTGCGGCGAATGCTGAATTCACCACAGGGTTAGCAAATTCAGCTCGCCGAATTGCACCGAATGAAAGAGCACCGAAATTATGGTAAAAATTTGGTGCGGTTTGAATAACCCCTTATGTGTCTGGGAAGCTTTTGGTGACTCCTTTTCTTCCCCTGATATTTCTATTTATAATAAGCCATATTTCAATATCGTTCTATCAATGTCTGTATAAAGAATCCCGACACGTAGGCCCATGCTAGATCATGAAGTCAATACTGCATAAGACATACCGTCTAAATCTCATAAGTGCTTTGAGATTAAGATTCCTCTCCTCTCTTTTCTAATGGAGAGTTATCTTTTACTTATAAATTAATCTTAAGCAAGGTTTATGTTATGTTTATCTCTTTCAACAGTTATATTCAATCTTTCTTATGAGCAACAGCTGACTGATTGTAACCCTTTGAGGAGAACTTTGAGCTCTATTTTAAGTCAAGCAGTGCTGTGAAACCTGTTGGCTACCTAAATAATACTCGTTAGTAAGGTGAGTGTTGGAGCAGCCATTTCAACTAACATTACTCTGCTTTTCCTGCTCTTTTTCTGTACTTTAACCTGAGTGGTAACAATTACCCTTAATCAGTACTATACATTGAATAGGACACACAAAACTCTGCTTGTTCTAAAAATAACCAGAGGTGAGCAGCCATTATGCTTGAAATTATTATTATTATTATTGTCCTTTATTTATATAATGCCACAAATTCCGAAGCACTTTACAAGATCAGTGTACAAGGGGTTGATACATTGGAATACCCCACTTGGATGATGACCTGATACAGGGTGACCCTGTTCCCAAGAGAACTTACAATCTATGAGATGTACAAGTATTTTTGTGAGGTAGACGTTTCCATCTTTCGTTTGGTGTCTTGCTCAAGGACACTCGTTGGTGGGGCCTTCTGAGTAGGATCGGGTCGTCTTTCCATGATTGTAGAGCAGCGACCTGGTGGTTAGGTTGAACCCATTTCTCGTAAAGTCGAGACTTGCTTCTCTACAATTGAATTGGAGGAATGTGCTGGATGGTATTTTTGACTTGCTTCTCCACGGTTGAAGGGTATGGACATTACCACTGGACTCCACAGTAAATATTGTGTGGGAAGCAAATATATACCGCTATGTGTCTTGCCCAAGGATTCGCGATTCACCTACTCCTCGCTCCACAGGCAGAGGAACACTGGTGACAAATAGTTTCTTATATTCCTTCACGTACCCTCTACTGCCCTGACTGGATATCATTCATCATGTCCATTTCCACAGATTCCTTTGGACTCCAGGAGCAGATAGCACCAGAATTACTAAGCGCAATCGTGTTATCATGTTGTGGCTCAAAAGTATTATGACTCGAGCTGCTGCCAAAGTGGCATGGTCGCTATATGGATGCTGAAGGTGAGTCTAAAATGGAAAACAGCTGATGCAAATGTTTTCCATTTGCGTCTTACCTTTAACGACCGAGTTGTGATCCAGCCCATGGTCTATGGCAGGGCTCAAAATTTCAAGTCCCAAGATACTAGCCAGGCCTTAAGAGTTACTCACCACTAGTTGCCCCACCTAACCCCTTATCCTGCCCTGCCTCTGCATTCTTACTCGCCCACATGTAATTTCCACTCGCCAAATGCAAGCAGGCGAGTGGAAATTTTGAGGCCTGGTCTATGGAGTTAAGTACATAACAGCTCTTGTCAAGTTTCTAACACGGTTGGAATAGACCACCATGAGTACTAAGTGAGACTTGTGACAAGAGTCACATTGGACTTGGGGTACATGTACCATATGTTCTGTATATATATGCGTGTGCTGGAGATATGTGCATAATTTGAATATATATAGGTGTGTGCTGTGTATCATGGTAAGTTAACTGGCAGCCCAGGTTGTCTGACTTGAAGCGTGAACATCCCACTGGAATGGAAGCAGTCACTAGTTTGGTGTAGTCCGCTGAAGTTGCATGAGCGATGTTGGATGCAGTGGACTACGTTCTTCTCATGTTGGGGAATTAGTCGTACAACTGCGAATGACTTTAAATGACTTGTTGGTCTCTGACTGCAGATCCAGTGAACCACTAGCCGTGATGTAACATTCAACCCTTCAAAGAAACGTATATTTCCTTCCCGAATGTGAGCATTAAAGAACCTTTTTGGACCATACCCAAATCTCAACTGATATTCTAGGTACTGGAACTTCACCACAACATGCTACCTTAATGTACAAAAGCAAACGGAGAGATCGTCAAATCCAAAAGGTGCTTTATTAGGAAGCAAAAGATTGCTGAGCATCGTTTCTGCCCGTACATTGGACTTTATTTAAGTTTCCTTCCCTGCGCCTATTCTATGGCTATCCTTATTACAACATGCTTTCTAGTCATAAGGAATTTAGGCTTCTATATGCATTATTTTCCGCAGTGTTCTCAAGGGATTCGTGAGATCCATCACACTAATTCACACAAGGAACCTTCTTGGGTCATGGGTCCAAGAACAGATGCAGGCCCCTCGACCAGTTTGTTTGTGATATTGAGTTGCTCTGTTCTATTTTACTAAATGTCAATTGTCGAGCAGACTAGCATCCTCAGCTCAGTTTTAACACAGTGACAGCTGCTCAGCCCTCACACTCCATTAACTAATGACCAAATGGGCAAGGTTTTTAGTTTAGGCCAGCAGAGCTTCCTCAGTGTAAACAAGAACAAAATAGGTGCAGCATAAAAGCTGAAAAGATTAATGAGTGTGATGTGTTGTAATAATCTGTGCATCCAAGTTTATACATAATTAGTCAATCCGTTTCAAGAAAGGTGAATAGTTCAGACAATAATTGAACGCGATCATTTATCTGGAATGTTTCCAAGTGGTGGAGTAATTTATTATGTTTGAATGGATTGCACGTGAGGGGATTTTTTTTTGTAGAAACATTAGCAGTCATTTCTTTATTATTTGCCTGCATTTGTCATTACCAGTTGAAAAGCAGAACTGATTGACTTGTCAGAAAGCCTTAAACCCCTTCACAACCAAACATTTTTATTACCAAATTACATAGTATTGTGTTACGCTTTGCTGGGAAAAATCTACTTGCAATTTAATACTATCTTCCTTAAATCTTACACTTCGATGTTAGAAAATTGGGTGACAGAAAATCCACTACATCAATCGGACCCGTAAGGTTTTCATGTGCTCGACAGCTCCACTTATTCGCTATTTATTGCAAAAGTGTTAAAGGCCATTTGTAAACTTCACAGATTTATACATCAAGGTTCATCTGCACACTTCTAGATAAGATGCAAGTGTCACCTTCATTTTCCAGTCAGTGGTTCTTGTAGAGGATTACGTTACAAGTCACCAGTCAACACCTTCCGGACTTCATTCTAAAATCAGTGATAAACATTCTATGTAAACCAATAATTTCTTAGAATTCTTCGGGAAGTCATTTTCTTTGATACCTGGTTTATAGCGACACTTCAACTTCCTCCCACATGTGAAAGTTTATTAAAGCTATTCAACTAATGTTGTTTGTTTTTTTTGGTTTTTTTAGAAGGGATTTTACCAGGAAGGATACATTGAGATTTCTCTAATTTTCAAGTATGTCTGGGGTGGCGAGTATGTACCACTAGGTGTCTTGCCTAAAGACACTTACTGGAGAGGTGCTCTTGCTGGGATTGAACCCATGTCTCCACAGGCTTTCTCAACGCGGAGCAGTGATGTTACCTCTACTCCACCCAGCCGGTACATAATGAAAAAGGTTAATATATTTGGGAAAGCATGTTGGATTCAAGAATGGCAAATAAAATGTATGCATTGTGCACTTCCTGACTTTCCTTCAAGCTTTTTCCTTGGTGTCCATCAGCATCTGTGTTTTTTGCAGATTCTACACCGCCTGGCCAAAAAACAGTCACCACCAAGCCTGTTATGATCTGGGGTTGCTTCAGTTGGTCAGGTCTAGGTTCAGCAACATTATCAGGTCTATTCAAAGAAAGGTGAACCTCAAGAGAATGACTGGAGAAGTGAAAATTCTAGGTCAAAATAGCCAAACCAGAAAAATTATCCATTTATCTCACTTTCCAAATCAGCTATTTGGTCTATATTGTTCTCTTCTCCTGCCAGTTCTTCTGGTTTTCACCTTTCTCTGAATAACCCTGTATGTCTCCAGAAATTGCGGTCACGTGTCTCCCTAAATATACTGGATGAGCAGATTTTTCCATCGATGAGTTTTTTGTCCCTGATGACACAGCGGGCATATTCCAAGATGGCAATGCCAGGATTCGTTGGGCTTAAATTGTGCAAGAGTGGTTCAGGGAGCATGAGGCATCATTTTCACACATGGATTGGCCACCGCACAGTTCATACCTTAACCCCATTGAGAATCTTTGGGATAATGTGCTGGAGAAGACTTTACGCAGTGCTGCGACTCACCCATCATCAATACCAGATCTTGGAGACAAATTGATGCAACTCTGGACAGAAATAAATGCCGTGGCATTGCATGAGCTTATCAAAACAACGCCACCAGTAATGTGTGCCTTAATCAAAGCAAAAGTTGGTCCAACAAAATATTAGAGTGAGTGACTTTTTTTTGGCCAGGCTGTGTATTTTTCACTTGCTTTAGTTCCGTGTTACAAGTGGATTATTCCTCACCTGAAAATATAAACAGGGTTATTCAAAGAGAGGTGAAAAGCAGGAGAATGACTGGAGAATGGAAAATTCTAGGTCAAAATAGCCGATTTGGAAAGTGAGATGAATGGGAGAATATTTCTGGTTTGGCTATTTTGACCTAGAATTTTCCAGTCATTCTCCTGATTTTCACCTCTCTTTGAATAACCCTGAAAATGTTCCAAAATATGGAAGTTTTTCGAGTGCCAACATGATGCTACAAGTGGAAAATTCCACACCTGACCTTATGTGACAAAAATTGTAAAATTATTGTATACCATTACTTTCAGGTTAGGTGTACATCGTTGCTGCAGAAGGTGCCCCTAAAGTTTTAGCCCTGTTGGCATAATGCCCAAAGAGCTAAAACTGTTAAATCAGCTGCTCAAAGCTCTGAAATAATCGGACTTTCAGCAGCCGATGCAGGGAGAAAAAGAAGAAAGCAGACTAGCCGCTCAAACCTCTGTAACACAATTTGGCAGTAGGTGGCGCCATCTACTGGCCAAAATAGGTTATTTACAGTAAGAAATACAATGGGTATAAACTCAAATATTTCTTACTTATAATTAAGTTAGAATGATTTTACAAAAAAACATTGGTTTCTGACAATGTTTTTTTGGAAAGTCACTTGGTAGTGAAGGGGTTAAAATAGGAATTGTGAAGAAACAGCACCATGGCTTCTTCAGTTCTGAGTAACAATGACTTTAAAAGTTCTTCTTGGGGAATTTGACTTATACTTCCCATTATTTTATTGTTATTTTTATTCATACCAATGAAGTGACTAGAGCGCAGGACGCGTATTATTACAAACATACCGCACAATGGACGTGCCCCACCAGACCCGCAAAGAATGTTGAGGGTTTGGACTTTTTGTAAGCTCAAATGTAAATGAACAAAAAAAGTTATCAGTTTACAAGGGTGAGTCCAGTGGCTGTTTGTATCTGTGAGCCAAGCAATGCTTGTGGCTGAATGTTGAGCACTCATGCATGTTATTTTTGTCCAGCTATTTGCTTCCAAGCCCTGACATGTCTCCTTCCACCATTCTCAAATTACACTGGAAGCTTGAGATTATTGGAAATCTGTTGACAAACATGCCTTGATCTTCTGAGCCTGGTGGAAAGCGTATCAGTTCAGGCTTTAATTGCATCCTTCTCTACGTACGCCCGTAAAGGTGCATGAAAACTTTTAACCTTTGGCATGGGCGAGTGCATTATATTATTTTATCCGCGGCTCTCGATTTGAGACCACCACATCACTCAACGCGACAGAGAGTCCTAATCTGCGTTTTATCACACTCAGAGCTGCTTTTACCGTCTTGCGAGAAGCCCGAGGGTATCAGCAAAGACACAAGAGCTTCTCAGATATCCTAATAACATCTACAGAGGATTTAGGGTTAATAATAGGACAGGAACTTAAGAAGAAAGGAATGATGATCCTCAACATAGATTGCCAACAGTTTCCTTGAATCATGTATTAAAGAAGCCATTGATGTTCGTCCTCTTTTGGTAAATTTGGTGTGACTGAATGACTTAATACGAGCTATTTTTCAATGACTTGTGGCCTGTTATTGTCTGCAAAGGATTCTCGATAAAGTTTTAAAAATTAACAGTTTACTTATGAATTTCTAAATTTGTCCAATTACATTTGAGCCCCTGAAATAAGAGGCCTGTGCATGAAAATGGCTGCAATTTCTAAATGTTTCCTATAGCAGTTTTGTTCAATCCCTTGAATTAAAGGGATAATCTAAAACATAGAGTTCTCTTTTTTTACCATAAATATTTGGAAAGATGCTGCTGACCAATTAATTTATTTTTTTTTATTTTTTAGGCTATTTTGCTCACCTTTTGTCCCTCGTTGCTCAGCTCCACCTCTTCGGCTCAGGGTCTCCCGAACCCAGAAGTCCTGAAGCTGTTTTGTGCAATTTGCGCTCCTACGCAACTTGGTCAACTTAGGAACTGCAAATTGTGCATCGCTACGCAACCTTCGCATTTTGGGCAGTATTACAAAGCTGGTGCTAACTTAAACAGAGCTGTTGTAAATTTACCAGAGCCATTGTAGTCTATGGAGTTGCTAAGTTGAAATACTGCCCTTTACGTACGCAAATTGCGCAGTGCTTGAACAAAGAATCGGATCTGATACATTGGCTGCCGTTAGGAAGCTGCCTTTCTAAATGTAACCTCTTCAAAGGATGTTCCGCCCACTCACCCACTACAACTGGTTTTGACACTGTCATGGCATGCCGTTTGGCACGAAACTGTTAACACTATCAGGGTTATTCAGAGAAAGGTGAAAACCAGGAGAACTGGCAGGAGAAGAGAACAATCTAGACCAAATAGCCAATTTGGAAAGTGAGGTAAATGGGAGAATTTGACTGGTTTAGCTATTTTGATCTAGAATTTTTACTTCTCCAGTTATTCTCCTGAGGTTCACCTTACTTTGAATAGACCTGATAGCATCCTACTATTTACAATTTAGAATTACTACATGGACCATTGTGGTGTCTTTCTATGTTTCTTGTTGAAGTTGTTGCCTTTTGAGTTTACGTATAGGGTTATTCACTATGTACCCGTGTTTGTAGATGTTGAAAATAATGCTGCAGATTACTTGTTGCTACATCGATAAACTTTGATGATAATAGATAGGAAATTTCAAACAATGGCAGGTGAGGTTGAATTGATGACGTTTCTCATGGTTGCAAAAATAGTGTTTTTCACGATTGTTTGCAACATGGGTAAACATGGGCGACTAGTGAATACCTCACCAGGTGTCCAGAACATTTTATGGGTTTAACAAGTGTCTAGGAGGATCCTATTCTATGATAATATTATGTTTATCCTGAATGGGTTAAAAATAATCCCTCGTCACTAGGTGCTTTTCATGTTGCTAAAACTGAGTTCATCCAAAAAGCATAGACTTATATAAAGAATAGCGCGCTCTCATTCCGTTCACATAGAGACCCGTCTTTAATTGTGCTGCGATTTTACCGCACACCTAATCCTTATCACTCATTATAAGAGTTGCATAAACAAAGAGAGGTCAGGCAGTGACTCGTGGGCATAAACTTTCATAACGGCGATTGTTTGTACTTATTAAGCCCTAGAGAAATATTATTCATGGGTACCTGTCTGAGAATACAAGCCCTTTTCATTTTTATTTGATGCTTGGATAAGTAAATACTGTTACAAAATACATATATTTCATTTTATATTTACACAGGATGATTAATTGCTGGCTTTGTCCAGTCTAGACAAAAATGTGCTCTCCTTAACCCTTTGACAGCCAGCCAGGGTCCATGTTGACAGTCAATAATTAATGATCTGATTCATTACCGTGTAAGCAATGGTTCTTGTCCTTTCAGTAACTGTATATCACACTTTATAGGGTGTCCTACCACTTGACTGGTAAACACGTACTGTTTGTAAAAAGGTTGCTATGAACTGTCTGAAGCATTTGTCTCAGTTTATTACTGCACCTAGTATCTTCATGTAATATTGAAAGCCCATATGCATATTGTATCACAGAGAAAGAGCTTAAATACGGGTATAGTACATGATATATCAATGACATTCTCATACCTGCCAACTTTGGTAGGTCCAAGAGCGGGAGGGTGGGAGCATGGCCACCGAGGGCACTTGGCTGTAATGTGATTGGCATAAACTATGACTACCATACCACTAAAGGGGGCATGTAAATATATTTTCGCATGTGCACCCTCAGAGGTCAAATTGAGAAGGAACGCGTAGAAATATAGACGCTAAATAATAGAAATAAACGGAGCTGCCATTAGCCAATCATAAGTTTCTTTGTCATAATAAATAAATTATTTATGATATAGTTTCGCTTATACCCAGCTTATATATATATATACATATATATAGTCGCATAAACTTTATTTTTTTATGTGGATAATAATGACAGTGCAAGCCATTAGTGAACAGAAGTCATGTTCCTAGAAGAGAACACACAGAACAGGACAGGAAACGCATCACAGGAAACAAGTGCCATAGAGATGAATCATAGAGTTGCATATAAACAAAACATAACACTCATAACATCTCCTTCTTAATATTAATAAATGATTCAAAACATAAGACTCATAACACTTCTCTCTGCTACAAAGCCACAGTGTGGCATAGCATTCATTTAAGGGTTCTGTGTAATAACAGATCCAGGATGCATAAAAGTGAGACAGATGTCATTTGCATATCCTACCCAGAATTCCTTGCTGCATATGGGAAATGTAGCACAGGAGCTCTGGGATACAATTCTTTGAATTGCTGTGATGTGCAAGTGGCGTCTGCAATAATAAGCATAACTATATATATATATATATATATAAACCCAAAATGTTTAGCTCAACTCTATGGATTGACTCCAATTTTGCCGAGGTGCAATGTCCCAGGTTTAAATAGTATATTAACAATTATTGGAGCACTCACGGTCTTATAATAAAACAATAAACTTTATTGGGGATGCATTAAAAAATTCCAATGTTTCGGCTCATACAAGAACCTTTATCGTTCCTCCTGGAAACGTTCCCTTTTGCCCCACACACTGAACAGCTTGTATTAGTTATGCAATTATCATACAGGGTTATTCAGAGAGAGCCAATCTGACCCAGAAATTGCATTGAACAGTGAATTTCCCCGTATGGTGCAATTGCGGGGTCATTCGGCAATTCAAAACCTGGCAATTATTGGAGAATTGCCAGTGAAATACAGTGCGGCAGTGAAATCTCCCATAGAGAAGCAATGGATAACCTATTCAGAGAACACCGAACAGCAGCTTGTTAATGAAATGCCCTGCTGTTCGGTGGTTTCATTTGACAGGTTTAATCAGGCGAATCCCATAGGCTTCAATGTTAAAAATAATCCCATTTTTATCCAATAAACTGTTTATTCTTTTAACCCTTTCACTGCGGAGGACATGTGGGGAACGTCCTCATTGCCTCCCGCTGTATGCGGAGGACGTTCCCCACACGTCTTCCACTCGGTGGGGGGCCAGAGAGATACTCACCTCTCTGGTCCGGGGTCCCGTGGCATTCTGACTTCCTCTAAGTCAGACACCGCTTTTATAGACCCCCCCGCCGTAATGATGTCATCACGTCAGACGCAATGATGTCATTTTCAGGCGATCGGGAGGGTCTACGAAAAAAAGACAGTGTCTTCCCATTAAAGCGGTGCCTGGTTTTAACCCTTTAAATGCCAGACTGTGATCTGGCGCCATTCGCTGTCAGATCGGGGCCTAGATTCGGTGGGGGCTACCATCTTGTATGGTGGCTCCACCTCTGGGTCCCCCCTCGCTGCCGGACGTCATCACGCATAGCGCAATGATGACAGTTAGCCGGGGAACCCCTAGCTGCCCAGGGATTTCCCAAGAAAATCCCCTGGTGGAGATAGGGGGTTCCTTTGATAGGGGGTTTCCTGTTCCTCCGAACAATGGAAGCTAGGGGGTCATGTTTGATATAATTTGAAAGGCCTGAGCATGGCCTTTCGAATGATATCAAACATGGCCATATTTAAAGTAAAAACAAAATAATAATAAAAAAAATAAAACAATAAATAAATAAAAACTTGTTTTTTTTGTGTGTGTTTTTATTAATGCAGAAATATGGTTCACATTTCAATTATAATATGAACAATGATGCTGCATTAATGATTTTTTTCTATGGGTGCGTTTGCTAAAATTCACGTAATTCCCCCCCAAAAAATGTAACGAGTCCCAATTTCAAATTTTTTGACAAGCGCACCCCATAGAAAATAGAACCGCAAAGGCTCGCATGATAAAAATGTGAAAAAAAAACACTTACACACTGTGGATGATTGAAAATTCTAATTTTATTGCATTTTTTGTTATAATATTTAGGCAGGACATGACGTATACATATAATAATGACATATTATGAATCTGCCGAGTCTGCTGGAAAGAACGATATATAATATGTCTGGGTCATATAATAAAACGTGGCTTCAAATCGCGTTTAAACATGATGAGCAAAAGCTTTAAAAATGAGCTCAGCACAGAGGTGTGCAATGGCTCAGCAGCTAAGGGGTTAATTTGCAGCAAAAAGCCTCTTTAGTTTTTTTTTAGGATTTTTTTGCCATTTTTCTGGATCTTTCCCTGCAAAATGTTTCTTTGATTCTTTCTAGTGTTTTTTTTTTCTGTAACAGATCTTTTTATTATTAGTTATAGGACCTTATATGTCACTTCCAGACATTTTCATCCGGTAGTTTTTTTGCAAACAGCGTTTGAAATTTTTTGTGTTTCAATCGTTTTTTTTTTGTTGTTACCCCATTCGTCGGCTTCTCTGCTTTTTCCAAGCTGTGTTCAGCGGATCATCGGCTTTTTTCGGTGGGTTTGCAGCAGATCGTCGGGTACGTTCAGCGGATTTTCTGTGGAATTTCACCAATTTTTCTGTGATTTCTCGGATCCGTTCGGCGACTTTTTCCCTGTACTTCAGGGACCCTGCGGTGAGTGCTGAATTCCCTGCAGAGTCGGGGAATTTGATTCCCCGTAGTGCGGGGAACGAGAGAGCACGAAATGTCAGTTACATTTCAGTGCTCTCGGAATAACCCCTATAATGATTCCATAAAACCCAACTTATTGTTGTGTTTAAATATTGGTTTAAGTTTGAGTGTTGGGTGACGGGATAAGCGCGGCATGTCCAGGTTAATTGGGAAGCAGAACTTGTGGAGAGTTCCCACACTTCTTTTTATTTAGGATTAGAACCCTGCTGTTATTACAGTTATCTATTCAATAATAAATTCCTGCCTTTAAATGTTTCTTTACTTTTATTTAAATCCACGATCTTAAAAAATACTCTTCCTAAAACAAATAACATTTGTTCATCTTTAGAATTGTACAAAAACTAAGATTATTATAACCCGACAGAAAGTACACAATACATTTTTGTTAAAGCAAAAATAAATAAACATTTTCCCGCAGGGAAATTCTATGAAAGGCCAGTGCTGGGCTGCATCTAATGAAACAATAAAAATACACCGTATTATCCAACACAGACATTGTGTGTTTATGTAAATTTGTGTACGGTGCACAGAAAGTACAGCCAATATTAGTACTGCCAGTTCTTCGTCTAATGGATCATTCTGTATTACTAAACAGATCTCCTTTTGTAATATTGAAAACGGCATGCGAGACAAACTTATATTTGCAGGTATTAGTTCTAGGAACATAGTCTATAGATTAGATTAATGAAGCAATTTTCAGAATAATTAATGTTATGTTAAGCATTTCTACTTTGTTATTCTCCATTTTATTATTCTTTTAGCCGGTTAGTCCCATGCTGTGAGATCTTTAATCCTTTTATGATTGGACAGAGTTCTATCTCTTCTATTGCATAAATTACTGAATATTTGCACAATTTATTTACCATTCAGTAATGTGCACTCGTGTTAAAACATGTACAGAGCACAGGTTAACCCCTTCACTGCCAAGTGATTAAAAAAAAAATACTGTCAGGAATCCGTGTTTTTTTTTTATAGAAAATCATTTTTACTGAATTATACAGTAAGAAATATTTGGGAATATTCCCAATGTATTTCTTGCTGTAATACCCTATTTGGCAGGTAGCTATCGCCACATACTGGCCAAATGGAGTTATTACACTACTGAACTCCGTGTAGGATCAGCTAGAGAGTTGTCATTCAGACAAATTTCCAGCTGATTTTAAAAAATGTTGGCACCTCAGGCATCACGCCCACGGCGCTAAAAGTTTGAGGGCACCTTTTGGAGCTCAAATGCAAATGAAATTAAGTTTGCAACAAACTAGTATAGCCGATTTGGAAAGTGAGATAAATGGGAGAATTTTTCTGGTTTGGCTATTTTGACCTAGAATTTTCTCTTCAGTCATTCTCCTGAGTTTCACCTTTCTCTGAATAACCCTGTCAGGGTTATTCAGAGAGCGGTGAAGAGCAGGAGAATGACTGGAGAATGGAAAATTCTAGGTCAAAATAGCCAAACCAGAAAAATTCTCCCATTTAGGCTAGGGTCAGACTAGCGAATTTTTAACGTGCGTTTAGGCGCACTTAATCACGGCCGCACTAGCAGCAAATGACGGGCAATGACGGCCAATATACGAAGTACGGCCGCACGAAAGTCCGGCTGCGCAACACAAGTGGAAAATGAACGCATTTTTTCGAGAACGCAGAACTGCTAGTACGGACGTACAGAGTGCGTTGCGTCCACTAACGGCCTGTGTGCGTGATTTGGAGACGTCAGACCCTGCTCGTGTCCGGCCAACATAACGTCCAGACACCCAAAGTTTGCTGGTTTGGATCCGTAAAAAATCACGCACAAAAATGCGCATCGTATGACAGTTTTCGCGCATTCCGTGAAAAAATACGGCAATGCGTTCGGACGCACTTTTTGACGGTCACTGCGAAAAATGCGTTAGTCTGACCCTAGCCTTATCTCACTTTCCAAATCGGCTATTTTGTCCAGATTGTTCTCTTTTCCTGCCATTCTCCTGGTTTTCACCTTTCTCTGAACAACCCTGAGAGAGAGGTGAAAGCCAGGAGAACTGGCAGGAGAAGAGAACAATCTAGACCAAATAGCCAATTTGGAAAGTGAGTTAAATGGGAGAATTTTTCTGGTTTGGCTATTTTGACCTAGAATTTTCACTTCTCCAGTTATTCTCCTGATTTTCACCGCTCTCTGAATAACCCTGTGAATGTTTAATCCCGAGGTGAAAAATAACATTGCTTTATGTTATTTAGATTTTTTTTCAAACACCAGTTAAATGCAGCATATTAGGAAGTTTTAGGAGGGAAATTAATTCTCAAATCTCAATCAAAAGCAGACACCACCCCACCCCTTCAGTACCTCAGTATAGTGTGCAATGTATCAAATTGATTACCAGACTAAAAACACCTGGTGTTATGGCCGTTTGTGAACAGAGGTCATTTAGAGTTGAGAATCTTTCCACGTATACATTAGTTTTTAATTCAATATCTAATAAACCATTGCTTATAATATTCTGTAGTAAAGAGTCTCTTTATTTCTAGATTTTTTAGCATTTTTTTAAGCATTTTCTATACTTTTTTCAAAATTTCCTTTTTTTTTTTCGAACTCGAACCGAACACACCCAAAAAGTTTGAAGTTCGTGAACTTTCGAACTGCCAAAGTTCGGGCCGAACTCCGAACCGTCCGAACCCGAAAAGCTCATCCCTAGTTATAATACATGTTGCTCTCAGATATACCTCTTGTATGCTACATCTCTATCCATATCTGTTCTTACGGTTTGGGTCATATAGGTAGCTGTGCCGACCATTACAAGTAACAGAAGTGTAGGATAGCAGTGCTGCATAGACGGATTAGCTTATTAGTGGTTGGGGAGGAACGCGTCAAGAAGTTCGGCTGTCAGTAGATTAAACCTTTCCTCTAGATTTCAGCCAATCCGACGCCTCTTACTGCACTCAGCGATGCTGCTTTTGCATGTTAGTAGCTCTCGTTTATTACTCTTCATTCGTAATAGAGTGAGTAATTGGGGGCTTCTAATGGTTATTAGATCCCGATGCATTTTTCCACTAGTGTAGTGTTTCTCAAACCTGCTCCTCAGGTACCCCTAACAGGCCAGGTTTGCCAGATATCTGAAGCACAGGACAGGTGATATGATTTGCTGCTCATGTTCAAATCGCTCAATACCTCGACTCCTCCCTAAATGTCTTTGCAAATCCGCAAGCACGTCCCATCTAGACAACTCCGTTCGGCGGGCAATCTTCACCTGTCATCGGTCTACACACGCACAGCCAACTCTCGCCTCTAAGTTTTCTCAAGGGCAGCGCCGGTCCTGTGGAATGACTTGCCTCGTCCTATCAAACTCTCCCCTGATCTTCAGGCCTTCAAGAAATCCCTCAGAACCCATCTCTTCCTATTAGCATCACTGATGCAACTCATCCCACTGCTCACCTACTCACACATGATTGAAGCTGCTTCTATTTCCCCACCATTCCCAAACCACTGGCACTAATGATCCTGCTATCTAGTAAATTCCTTTTGTCTTCCTCAACCCCAATCCCTCTAGACTGTAAGCTTTTATGAGCAGGGCCCTCTACAACTCTTTTTTCCATCATATGTCCATTAATCTGTATCTCGTTCCCTTTGGTTATTGTAAAGCGCTGCGGAAACTGTTGGCGCTATATTAATGATAGCAACAATAGTAATAATGTTCAGTGATTGCAGGATTCGGTTTGCATTTTCGCAAGGTAATCCTTAAAACCTGACCTGTCAGAGGGTCTTGAGGTGCAGGGTTGGGTAACACTGCACTAGTGGATCCCTGTTGCTGGCTCAGCCAGAATAATGCCCACTATCTATTAAAAAAACATGAATCACCTATAGCACATCCCTCAAAAGCAATACCACTCTACACATACTGTACCTTTTTCAAATGCTTTGTTTAAAATTAGACTTTTTACTATTTTTACTCAGTTACTCTACTCTGATCTTTTACCAACTAGTGCCTCAGAGAGAATCAACACTGTCACAGCCCTCGAAGAGTTAAAGAATGTCTCTGCTGTTATCTAGACTTTTTTTTAAGGTTTATTCCTTTTTATCTCTTGGTTGATGAGTGTTCTTGAATGGTCTCTTAGTAATAGCTGCCTCTAGCCTCTCCCTTTATCTTTATTGACTCTGGGATAAGAAAATGGGAGTGATGCTGATTAAGGGAGCACTTGATTGATAAGTATTTATACAAAATTCAGTTATTAATTAAGCAGATGGAAAATCACCAATCAGAGTCATGTATATTTTTTTTTTCCAAAGGAAGCCTGCAATCTGTATTCCAAATGCTAAGCAGAAACCCTAAGGCTAGGGTCAAACGAAAGCATTTTTACACGCGAACGTAAAAAAGTGCGTCCGAACGTATTGACGTATTTTTTCACAGAATACGCGACAACGGTCATACGATGCGCATTTTCGTGCGTGATTTTTTACGTATCCAAACCAGGAAACTTTTTGCGTCTGGACGTTATGTTGGCCGACACGAGCAGGGTCTGACGTCTCCAAATCACACACACACACCGCTAGCGGGCGCAGCGCACTCTGTACGTCCGTACTAGAGGTTCTGCGTTCTCGAAAAAATGCGTTCATTTTCCACTTGCGTTGCGCGGCCGGACTTTCGTGCGACCGTACTTCGTTCGTATATTGGCCGTCATTGCCCGTCATTTGCTGCTAGTGCGGCCGTAATTAAGTGCGCCAGAACGCACGTTAAAAGTGCGTGGTCTGACCCCAGCCTAAAACTCGATTATGAATGGAGCTAAGAATGTGCGATAATGTAAAATATCGTTATGATGTAGATCATAGGACATGTGATTTCTTTGAGAACAACACAATATATCTTGGAAAACTTAAAAAAAGACCTTATATAAATAATTTTAAAGGGACAGTAATTGAAAATAGAGTTCCCTTTCCCCCAATTATTCTTTTCCCTTTTTTGTTAGATTTTAGGTGATTTTACTCACCTTTTGTCCCACACTGTGCGCTGCTCCTCCTATTCAGCACAGGAACTCCCGAACCTGGAAATCCCTGAAGCTTTCCGCTCCTAAGCAACTTGCGTAATGTAGAAACCACAAATTGCGCACCGCAACGGGACATGTGCACTTTACATATGCAAGTTCTGTAGCACCTGTGCAGAGCGAAGGATCGGAGCTGCGCGCATGCGCATATCTGATCCATCGGCTGCCTCTCTGAGACCCCTCGCTTTTGTGGGCCATCTCAGAGGGTGACATCGGAAGTTCTCTGCGTTCTGACGTCAGTCGCGACCTATCAAAATTCCGACTGCTGCGACACTGGGTGGGGTGGAGGAAAGTTCTCTTCTTCACCCAGCAATTTCACCTGATTGGGTAATCAGGGGCACGGGGCACACTCCAGTCATCATGACCACTATCAAACAATAAAATGGTCAGGAGCAGTGTCCCTTTAAACAAACAATAATCTATGCAAAATTATATATTTTTTTCATGTATAATTTTTTTATTTTACAAACATGTCCGCGTATAATTAAACAGTGAGGGCCTCGCAGGGCCACAAGTGGACATCAATGAAAACACAGCAGAAGGAAAATAACAAAATGAGGGCCTCGCGTGGCCACTCAAGAGTCATCTACAACAGCACGGCATAGGGAACATAAAAAAAAAGAGCAGAGAAAAAATAATTAAATTAAAAATAAAAAAAAAGCACAGCTCAAGATAATACAAAAAGGCATCTACAGACAATCTGGATAATAAGGGGGAGGGAAAAATCAAACGGGGCAGTGGCAATGTCCAAAACTGTGCCTTCCCTGGTTAAATCCTGCGAGCCCGCAGGGCCAGGGGAAACAAATGGCACTAGGCCGGGGTACTCGGGGCGGTCAGGCCATGCGTCAGGCCATGCTGGAAAACCCCGGGGAAACCCGTGAATGCCACAAAACAAAAAAAAACTAAAAATGGGGGAAATGAGTCCTCGCGAGGGGAAGGGAATCAAAACAAAACAAAATACACGGCGAGGGGAGGTTAAAGGGAATCGTCTGCTAAAGTAAACTCAAAACTTTGGTCTGCACAAAAAAAAAGAAGATGGGAAGGGGAATGACTCGTCAGATGTGCGAGCATGTCTGCAGAGTCAACAGCAAAAATCAAAAAGAGTCCTCAGAACGGGGGGGGGGGGACGACTATAATAAAGCACAGCGGTATCAAAGTGATAAAGCAAAAATACATCTGTGGGTTAAGACATAAAAGGGGAGCACATCTAAAACATCTCTCAACTGGGACGACTAATGATAACAAAGACGGGTGTCCTGTTAAAAACTATGGGGCGTGTCACTTCAGCCTGTGTCCAAAAATGGGACCAGGGCCACGGCAGGCAACTCTCCGCAGCCAAGGCATGTCACCTCTGCAGAGCCGACGTCGTAGAGCCAGTCCCTCAACACACGCAGTTTCCAAACCGCATCGTGAAGCAGGACACCAGCCTCGGATGCAAGAACTCCAGCCAGCAGCGGGGCAAGAGACAGAGCAAGAGATCAAGCCAGCAGCGGGGCAAGAGACAGAGCAAGAGATCCAGCCAGCAGCGGGGTAAGAGACAGAGCAAGAGATCCAGACAGCAGCGGGGCAAGAGACAGAGCAAGAGATCCAGCCAGCAGCGGGGCAAGAGACAGAGCAAGAGCTCCAGCCAGCAGCGGGGCAAGAGACAGAGCAAGAGATCCAGCCAGCAGCGGGGCAAGAGACAGAGCAAGAGATCCAGACAGCAGCGGGGCAAGAAACAGAGCAAGAGATCCAGCCAGCAGCGGGGCAAGAGACAGAGCAAGAGATCCAGACAGCAGCGGGGCAAGAGACAGAGCAAGAGATCCAGCCAGCAGCGGGGCAAGAGGCAGAGCAAGAGATCCAGACTGCGGCTTCCTCCTGGCAAACACCAAGGGGTGCTCCTCCATCTCCAGACTGTACTCACGGCCGTCAGACCCTGCCACTGTCTGAACCATCAGGCCCCACGCAGGCCGGAGATCCATAGACAGCCAAGCACACCAGGATCACTCAGCGGCGCCAACTCTTCCTTCCGCATAGACAGGGATTTGGAGAAATCCCCCTCATCACAGGGTTCTCCCATGGTCTCACAGTCAGGTGCGCCGGCTGTCCCTCTCCACGATGGGGCTCTGCTTGGGGAATCCACAGCTCCGCATCTCACCTCCGCTTTCGTCAGGGTCACCCCCTCTCTGCAGCCCCGCAGTGCCGCCATCATCTGGCGCCAGATGCCTTTGGTCATCGGGGCGTCTTCATTTTCTGCCTGCAGCATCCACAGACAGGTATCTAGGCCCACAGCAACGGCCACCATCCCTCCAGAAAGGGAAGTGGAAGCCCCTCGTTGTCCACCCGCCAAGTCATCCGTCTCACCCGGAGATGTGGGCCCACCGCCTCCACAGCCCCCGACACCGTTCCAGACTGGGATAATGTGCTCAGCGCTTTAGAGCAAGGGGACATCCGGAGTTGAACGGTAGGCCACAAGATGGCTGCCGGCATCGTGGTGGAGACAGCAAGCAGCTCCAGGATAAGTCTCTGGTCCGGGGGGGACAACAAGGACCCCATACATCTCGGTTCTGTTGGCCAGCCCTTCAGGTGTCCCCCAAGTAGTCATCAGGTAGAAAAAAAGTCGTCAGGAAGACCCTAAAGTAAAACGCTGAAGCAGAGCTCCTCTAAAGAACGTCTGCGCTCATCGATGGCTGGCCACGCCCCCCGCAAAATTATATTATGATGTGGTGCACTCGTTAGAGGTTCCACTCTTTACTATAAGAATAATACCCAATCTACAACCTTGAGGAGTAAATCCCCAAGCATCATTTAGCAAATTCTTCTTTCTGCTTTTTTGTATGTGTTTACAATAAAAATGTATAAATCATAAGGCAGGGTTATTCAGAGAAAGGTGAAACTCTGGAGAACTTTTGGAGAAGTGAAAATTCTAGGTCAAAATAGCTGATTTGGAAAGTGAGATGAAAGGGAGAATTTTTATGGTTTGGCTATTTTGACCTAGAATTTTTCATTCTCCAGTTATTCTCCTGCTTTTCACGCTCTCTGAATAACCCTGCTAGAATTTTCACTTCTCCAAAAGTTCTCCAGAGTTTCACCTTTTAGTGAACAGACCCTTTATTCATGTGTAGGGGGTGTGCCCAGGCATATGAATGCTGGATGATTTAGTCCAGTCCCCCTATTTAGATCAGTACATATATTTTATGGATGTCTCTTATGTGGTTGAAAAACATAGAGGTTGCCTAGGTGTTTGTATATTTTGATTTCTGACTTTCAAAAACACGTCGTGATGTTTTGTACGAGTAGAGAGATTATTCAAAGGCAGCCGAACTTGCCACCGAATTCCACTGAATGATGAATTTCACCGTACGGGGCAATTTCGTGGCAATTTGGCTATTCAAAAAGCTGGCAATTAGCCGAATATTGGCAAATTGCCAGTGAAATACGGTGCAATTCGCCTCAGATTGCTGCAATACGGCAGTGAAATTCCCCATAGAGAAGCAATAGTTAATCTATTCAGAGAATGCCAAACTGCACTGAAAAGTTAGTGAAATGACCAGATTTTCGGTGCTTTTGGTTTACAGGTTTAAACAGGCAAACCCCATAGGTTTCAATGTAAAAAAAAAAAATCTGTTTTTATTACATTTTTATTCAACTGTTTATTCTTTTCATTTGCAGCAGAAAGTATTTTTATTTTTTTAGGCATTTTTCTGTATTTCTTTGTTTAAATAGTGTGAATGTGGAGGCAGCGCTTCTATGTGCTTTAATTAAATAAACGTTAGAAAGGGGTGCCGCCGTGGTAAAATACAAAGTGTCCACACGCCTCCAAGGACACGACAGAACAAGAAAAGCAAAAAGTATTCCAGGTGCACCTAAGCAGTAACTAACAGGGTTATCCAAAGAGATCCGAATTGCTTGAGAAAGGTAACCGAATGATGAAAATCAGCATTCGGTTACCTTTCCTGGCCATTCGGCTATCCAGAGAGCAGGCAATTCGCCAAATCCTGGCGAATTGCCTGCAAATACGGTGCCTGTTCGGTGCCTGTTCGCTTGCAGTGAAATCCCCATAAAAAAGCACTGCTTCGGCTATTCAGAGAACACAAACCAGCAGTGAAAGGTTCCCGAAATGCCCTGCCATTCGGTGGTTTAATTCGGCAGGTTTATTCAGGCGAATCCCATAGGCTTCAATGTTAAAAATATTCCCGTTTTAATTCAATATCTAATAAACCGTTCATTATAAAATTCTGCAGTAAAGAGTCTCTTTATTTATAGATTTTTTTAGGATATTGTAAGCATTTTTCTGATTTTTTTTTTTTTTTAAAAGTCCGATTTTTTTTTGATTATTTTTTAGGTTTACTTATTTTTTCTGTAACAGCCCTTTTTATTATCATTCCCTGGACCTCATATGTAAATTTCAGACATTTTCACTCAGTAGTTTCTTTGCAAACAGTGTTTCACTTTTCACACCTTCATGCAAACTGTTTTTCTAATTTATTCACTCTGTCGGCTTTCTCGGCTTTTTCCGGCGGCTTCACTGAGTGTGATCGGCTCCTGCTCGGGTTTTTCCGTGGTTTTCGGCAGGTTAATCCAGATGTTTTTGCAGGTTTTCGGCGTGCATTCGCCGGGTTTTGCGGTTCGTTTTTTGTCGGGTTTGTGGTTGCTTTTCCCTGCAATTCGGGGACCCTGTGGTGCTCGCTGAATACACCGCAGGGTCACCGAAATGGGATTGGCAAAAGGAACCGAATTGAAGAGAACGAAAAGTCACTGAACGTGCTGTGACTTTTCGAATCTCTTTGAATAACCCTGATAGTATATTATTCCAAATACTTTTTATATAGCAGCAATTTTGTGAAAGAAGTATAAATGTGTAGAGAAAGCACTCTGGAATAGAATAAAAGTAATACTTATATTTCAAGTTGTTATGAATTCTTATTCCTCCTTTTCGGTGTTGGATTCTTCTGGTTGAATACAGGATAGTCGCATGAATTCCTGGATAGCGAGGAGATATTCCTAGTGCATACGATACTCGGAGCAGGAAAAAAAAAAACTTTTTTTTATAATTTTTTTTTTGGTATAAATAAGCAGCAGAGCAGGTTTCTAGTAGTATAAACTAATTTATTTCAATAAAAAACAAGCCATATGGCAAGGCAATAAAAATGCATAAAAGCATAAAAAATAGTGAACAATCTTAGGTAAGGATGTATTTCTTTGTGAAAGTTTTGAGTTCGGTTTAATATAATGGCTTTTTTTTTTTATTCTGTAACAGTCCTTTTAATTTTTATGTATTATGTATTATTTCCATGTATTTTCATGCAATTTTTTTTGGTTTTACTAATTGGGTTGTTTGTTTTGTTGTTTTTTTTACTCCTGTTCAGTGGCTGATTGGCTTTTTTCGGTGGCATTTGGAAGCTGATCGGCGGAGTTCGTCGGTCTGTACAGAGGCGTTCGGTGGATCAGCGGCTGAGTTTGGCAGTTTGGGGCTGCGTTCAGTGGTCTGTTCAGCAGATCGTCGACTGTGTTCGGCGGCTTTATCGGCCGTGTTTGGTGGATCCCTTCAGTGCATTTCGGGGACCCTGATGTGAATACTGAATTCATTGCAGAGTCGGCAAACTTGAATCGCCGAATCACACCAAAAGTGTGTCGAACGAAAGAGCACCGAAATTTCGGTGCTCTTTGAATAACACCTTAAGTATTCCATAGGTGCACTCCCTTGTGACATGGGCTGTTCACGCTGGGGATATATACACTCACATTTATATGTACATAGAAAGACCAGTGATAGAACATAAGTCGGACCTTGACTTGCCTTTGATCAAACCAGAAAAACGAATGGTGGGTCTCAATGACAATCGGCCATGGACCAGCTGGATAAATCCAATTACTTGCCTTGCTGACCTGTGGAAGGTTGGCAGTCACGCTGTATGTGGCTGTATATTCCTGGCTCAGCACAGCCTTCCTGTAAAGGACTAACCTATGTCCCACTTACAAACCTTCCCATGACCCACGTATGTCCCATCCCCAGTCCAGGCTGATTTCCTGGCCCAGATCTACACCTTAAACAATTGCAAATATACACTGTATACGTGTATCTCTATTCAGTGTTTGTAGGAGGATTGAGTGAAAAGGTCAATGGAGTACATCTATCAGACTTGCTATGTAGGAAGACATGGATATTATTTCGTGGTCTATCCTCCCATGGTTGGCCTCTATTATAGTGCCGTGTCATGTTGTAATTCAGCAAGAGCCGGTTATGAGTGGATAAATTCAAACAAGTGCACTAGAAAAGCATTATATTTGACCTAACAAGAATAAAACAACTCTTCACGTAATATCCTTCCTGTTAAGCCATTCATACACAATAACTCTTAAAAACCATTGGTATAATCAGGACTGCCCTTACAGAGTGGCAGTACCCAGGCTCTAGGACCCACTCCTTGCCTTGAGGCACCATAACTAGGGTTGCCAGATTCACTATATTGTCCTAGACTCATATTACTAATCCATGCAGAGGGAGAGCTCAGGGAAGGATCGACCCTGTTATATGTATAATTCATATGCTGCAGGAAAAATCAGTTACCGGGTCAAGACAGGTCACATTGGATTCCTCTTTGGTTTCTTACCTGCAGCATATGGATTGTACATACTGCAGGGTTGCATCTCTAGATTGTAAGCTCATTCGAGCAAGGCTCTCTACATCTTTGTTGCTGTTCCTATTATTTTATTTTGCCTTGTTTCCATTTGTAATTGCCGCGGAAACTGTTGGTGCTATATAAATTATAATAATAATTCTTCATGCGCTGCCTTATTAATTCAGCATGAATAAATTATATGTGTCTGGGAAAACATGGCCAGTTTGGCAACTCTACAATGTATTTCTTAGATGAGAATTCATTTTTTATGCTCTTGTGGACCAGTATTTTTCATGCGATGAGAAGTGGTGGAGTGCATCCACCAGTGTAAATTCCTGACACTAAAGGTATGTGCATGGACAAGTGCACGTCCTCATCTCTCGCAGGTTGGTTGACATATAGTTCAACTGGTAAAGGGTTGGACACGACCTGTTTGGAGTTGTCTTGCATTGGCTTGGGGTGGCTCCAGATAGACGCCATTGCTTACAAGTCGATGTATAGTGATGGAAAGTGGGAGCGGAGACTTTTTCCATCAGTTTATTTACTATGTGTAAAAAACTATGCTATTTGCTAGCAATTTGGTTGAAATAACATATAGATAAAACTGCATACCCTTTCAAAAGAGCTCAAGTTATGACAGCTCCCTATTAATAATCTGCATCCATTCATACGGCGTGCATGCTAAAGTAAAACTGTCAGTGTGTCACAGCTGTGCATTGCGGATCCTCACACCAAGCAGCGTCCTATTAATATCATATAGCTAATAGATACGGTAAGCAGAATATACGTCAAGTGTTAAGGGAACGAGAGTCAAAGTGTTTTCAACAACATCAAAATATAAGTGATAAGGCATTCTTCAGATGAACGTGGGGGCAAAAATAGGAACGAGATAACAGTAATTTATGTAGAGCTGCAAAAACGGAGAAACCGAACGAGACGTTATCAGCTCATTACACACCACACCCATTAAATTCTGTATGGCATGAACGTCACGTTGGCATCTTACTCTTTAAAGATGGGAAACGTAAACTAAAGAATGTTAACGGATTTGGTTTTTATACCTTTTTACTTTTTTTTAATTATGTTTATATATGTTTTTTCTGTTTGTGTTTTCTGTTTTGTAATTGTGTGTTTTCTGTTTCGTGATTGTGTTTTCTGTTTTGTAATTGTAGAACCTTTTTCTGGTCCAATCAAGTCATTTTTTGCAGTAGAAGAACTTTTCGAATCGGAACAGTAATTAACCAAAAAAAAACCAAAACACATGAAGCAACTCCGTGGGGCAACTTTCTGGTCTTTGACAAGTAAGATGATGGCAGTGGTTGTGCATGATGGCACTGCTGGTAAGTGTTAGCAGCTCCCATTAGTCGAGCTGGTAACATAGTGTCTCATTCAGAATAGGACCAGTAATATGGAAGTGATACTGGTTTGTAGCTCAGGTCACATTTTCCCATTCGTTGGTCCATATTTCCAGCTCATTCAGAATAGGACCAGTAATATGGGACTGCTCATGTATAATGCTCAAGTCACTTTTTTCAATTAGCCGCTCCCGATTTCCAGCTCAGCTCATAGTGTGTGAATGATACAGAAAAAAGATTGAGATCTACAAAAGGCATAGACAATAGAAGATCATAGTGTTATACTGTAAAAAACAGTGTTATAACACGCTGCCCCTGCTAGAATTACCCTCACAGGGTTTTAGAAGTTTTAGCGCACATAACGTTACCCCTCCTTTGGGTGCTTGTTATTAGAAGCCCAGGGTACTGTCTTGTGGAAATATTCCTCCGCCAGACTCCATGTGCCGCCATTGCCCCCGAGATGAATATCAAGGCTCCACTCAAGGAAGGATTCAGTCAGGAATCAAGTAAAAAATATATTCCAGAACATAAAATCCAACGCGTTTCGTCAGCACTAAGGCTAACTTCATCAGGGAATTTAGGGCTGGCGAAACGCGTTGAATGCACAATAAGTATAGGACGCATTACGTACAGTAAGCTCGCGCAGGTTCACCCACGGTAGACGTATATGTGCGTTTGTTGCACTGACATTGTAAAACGACGTTCAGCGCAAAGGGTTTTACGCTCGCGTTAATGAATTGTTACGCCAGATTGTAATAGGGCCCAACATGGGGAGTGAAAACATCCATTAGCGCTAAATACCATCAGTATGCGTAGAGCCAAAAGTTAGCAGCTTCTAAAATCTGCGGCTAAATGATTCTGCATTTGCAAAATCATTTGGCACCCCTACACTCCCCCCCCCCAATAAATCCCTTACTCACCTCTCATCCTGTAGCGAGGACAATGGCCCAATTCACCACTTCTTCTGGCAGCGAGCAGAGTGAGACTGGGGACAAATAGTTCCCAGTCTCCCTTTGCGATCACTCCATGGTGCTGTGCAATCTCAAGATATTGCGCAGGGCTTACTGCCCAGAAGCGCAACCTTCCATGGAGACTTATAGACTCCAGGGGCTGATACTTGGCTATCCAAGTGGTTACTGCTGCGTTCCATGGCAAGGTGCTGAGGTAGCCAGGGCTGGTGCTAGACTATTTTGCACCCTAGGCAAAGCCAGTTACTTGAGCCCCCCCCCCAAAATGAATTGTTAACTGTTGAATTACCACACTCTCTGACAGCGCAGCACCACACTATGGGCCATTTTACAAAGCTGGTGCTAATGTAGCCAGAGCTGTTGTAAACTTACCAGAGCCATTATAGTCTATGGAGTTGTTACGTTTACAACGGCTCTGGGTAAGTTAGCACCAACTTTGTAATATGGCCCTATATATCTTATCATATACAGACATATTGCATATGCCCCAAAATCACCCCAAACTGAAAACCCCCATCTGTAGAAATAATAAACTCCCCATATGTACAAACACTCCCCAAATCATACACCCTAACCCACTCACACACTGTGCGGACACACACACACACACACACATACACACACTGTGCAGGGACACACACTGTGGGGGGCACACACACACACTACGGACACACACACATACACTGTGCTTGGGTACGACACACAGACTGTGCAGGGGGGACACACACTGTGCAGGGTCGCCGCACACGGTTGGTAGGTGCCCGTCTTAGGCTGAAGTCAGACAAGCACACTGATTGCGCACAGTGCGTCTGTTGAAACTGAAGCACTTTATAACGCATGAGATTGTCTCCACGTCCATTGTAGCTTTTACACATTGATGCCTCCATGGTATCAGTTGCAACACTCGTTGCCTGTGCGTGAAGAAGTACACACGTGCTTCGTGTGTTGTTCTCCATTGACTCCTTTGAAAGACAGACAGCAGACAGCACACAGGTCAGACGTAGGTGCTAAATGTGCTTGTCTGACCGTAGCCTTACCCCCTCCGTTGGTTGGGCCCAGGATCGGCCTGTGCCTCTTTCTTTCTGCCTGTGTCTTTTCTTTCTTCTGCTTCTTTTTTTCTCTGCCTCTTATTTTTTTCTTCTCTGCTCTTCTCTCTGCGCCATCAAATGGCACCCGTGCGTTATCAGTTGGTGCACGTGTGTCATCAGATGGAGCCCCTGCTCAAGATCAGATGGCGCCCCTGCACATCATCAGATGGTGCCCACCTTCCGTGCCGCTAGAGGGAGTCCTTGAGCAAACACTGTCGGCTTTGCGTTCCGCAAGCCACCACTGCCGGCTACAAGAGTGCACAATGAGGAACTCGGGGCGGATGCACCCTAGGTGCCAGTACTCCCTAGGCAGGTGCCTAGCCTGCCTAGCGGGAGTATCGGGCCCTGGAGGTAGAGTCTGCTCTGGAATAGTGCAGATTTTCCCCGTTAGCATCTCTATGTTAGCACCAAATAGGGAATAGTGCCCCTGGAGGGTCATGGCTGATGACCCCTGCCCTAGGTCCTGGCCTTGCTGGGATATGGAAGAACAAACAGCTGTGTGAGGCACAAAAAAGAACAGCACAATAAAGTGTTTTAATAATAAAAGTGAAAGGTTGAATGGCTATGCCCACTGGACTCCCTGATCAGTGCCTTATCATTCCATAACAAACAGCTAGAGACAGGGAGTGAAGCAACTGCTTGTGGTTTATTTGAGGGATCCCACCCCTATCCTGCTTTACTTATTATAGCAGTTTTATTTTTACGGTTATCGTGTCTGGTCCCTTTTTAAAGACTGACAACAAGTGTTTAACAGAGGTAGTAGGAGAACGCACTCTACGTGCACATGACGTCCATGCGAATCGTGTGTTACAAGTTATGGAAGCTCTGATCTCACGGCAGGCTAGATCTGTCAATACAAAGAATTAATTACTCCAAGCCTGGCACATCCAAATCAAAGCTTAGCACATGGATCCCTCAGATATATCGCTATTCCCTGTGGCAGTGATGGCAATGACCCAATAACAGATGGGATCACAGCATACATTTGTCACTGTCTTGTTGGGTTTGCAGTTTGACCTTATTGCAATAGTTGCAGCTGTAGCCATCCGTAAAATTGCCTGAATTGGATGTGTTATTCCTGCTTTTGCACAACATGTGAGGGGAAACAAAAGAAAGCGCTGGGTGTTTTATCAACATCACAGCAGGATTTAGCATTGTACTCAGACCTATAATTTCACTTTGGGTTTGACACTTTATGGGAAGTGACCTGTTCAGACTGCAGGACCTGGTAGCCCCATGTAAATTAGCAAATTAACTTTGCATGTTAACCCTTTCCCACCGCAGGACATGATATGCCGTCCATGCGGCGGGAGGGCTTTGAAGGCCTCAGCCCCTCTGCACAGCGCGCCGTTGGCTGCAAAGTGACAGCCTGAACTCAGGCCATCCCCCTGCAGCCAATGACATGTGTGGCATGTTGGCTGCGTGGGCAGGCCCAATCAGAGGCCTGCAGCGGCACCTGGCAGCGAGGCATACCAGTACACCTAGCCGCCATTAAACCCCTCCCGATGGGTGATGCCTGCCTGTCATGAAGGGGTTAAAAAGGACTGGGAAGCCCCACACTATATATATATTACACCAAAACATTGCCGGCCCAAAAACAGTCGTCAACTAGACTTAACTAAACAAATAGGTGTTAACCTTCCATTGGATAATTACTGCAGTGATTAATATGTTTCAGCTGCAAAAAATGAGGTCATGTGACTCTCTGAATATACAGAATGAGCAGGTTTTTCCATCAATGGGTTTTTTCTTCCCTGATGGCACAGCGGCATATTTCAAGATGGCGACGCCAGGATTCATCAGGCTCAAATTGTGCAAGAGTGGTTCAGGGAGCATGAGACATCATTTCCACACATGGATTGGCCACCGCACAGTCCAGACCTTAACCCCATTGAGAATCTTTGAGATAATGTGCTTTACGCGAGAAGAGTTTACGCAGTGCTGCGACTCTCCCATCAATACAAGATCTTGGCCAAAAATTAATGCAACTCTGAAGCAAATAAATACTGTGACATTGCATGAGCTTATTGAAATGATGCCAGGGCGAATGCAGGCTGTGATCACTTCAAGAACAATTCACAGAGGTAGAAAAGTGGATCAAAGATAACAAACTTTTTCTAAATACTGACAAAACTGTAACGATGCTCTTTGAAACAGCACCTAAACTACACAATGTGCAAAATCCCCATCTATGTGTCAGGACAAAATCAAATGGCACGCTGACCACAGTCACTTCTCTCAAATATCTAGGTATGTGGTTAGACCAAAATCTATCCTTTGGCCCCTACATCGAAAAACTGTCATCTAAACTTTATCCCAAACTAGGTGCCCTGTACAGAAACAAATCCTGCCTGAGCCCCGCGGTAAGAAAGCAGATTGTACAACAAATGCTTATGCTGGCTTTTGAATATGGAGATGTAGTGTATGCAGCTTCCCCGCAAACACACTTTCATAAACTTACTACATTGTATAACTCATTCTGTCGTTTTGTGCTACAATGTAACTACATTGTAACCATTGTGACATGTTAAAAGAGCTAAACTGGCCGTCGCTGGAATTTAGACGCACCCTTCACCTTTCCAACCTGGTGTTTAAGGCTGGGGTCAGACCAGCGCACTTTTAACGTGCGTTCTGGCGCACATAATTACGGCCGCACTAGCAGCAAATGACGGGCAATGACAGCCAATATACGAAGTACGGTCGCACGAAAGTCCGGCCGCGCAACGCAAGTGGAAAACGAACGCATTTTTTCGAGAACGCCGAACCGCTAGTACGGATTTACAGAGTGCGCTGCAGCGGCATAGCGGTGTGTGTGTGTGATTTGGAGATGTCAGACCCTGCTAATGTCCAGCCTACATAACGTCCAGACGCAAAAAGAGTTTTATTGACGATCCGAAAGAAATCACGCACGAAAAATGCGCATCGTATGACCGTTTTCGCGCATTCCGTGAAAAAATACGTCAATTCGTTCGGACGCACTTTTTTACGTTCGCGTGTAAAAATGCTTTCGTTTGACCCTAGCCTAAGAGCTTTTCTGGGAAGCTACCACCCTACCTGAATAGACTGCTTCCCCTAGCAGTTCCCTCATCCTATAACCTCTGATCCAGGACCTACACCTTACTTGCAATACCACAATACAAAAAGACAGTGTCTCGATCCTCATTTTCCTACAGAGCACCACAATTATGGAATAACCTCCCAGACGCCATCAAATCTTCCCCCATTCTTAAGTCACCCAAGAGTTCCCTATTAACATACCTCAATACAGAATGCACCTGTAAACATGTAACATAGTGACTATATTTATTTTCTGTTAATCTGTATATTTGTGCTATTTTTTTAATATCTTGCATTTTATTACTTTGTATTCCTGTCACGACTGTAACATTTCAATGTTCTTGAAGCCAGGACAAACTTGAAAACGAGAGAAATCTCAATGTATCCTTCCTGATAAAATCCTTTATAAATAAATAAATGCAGCCCAACCAAATATTAGAGTGTGTGACTTTTTTGGCAGTCACAGTAATAATTGTTATATATATATATATATATATATATATATAGAGTAGAGGTAACATCACTGCTCTGCGTGGAGAGAACCTGTGGAGACATGAGTTTGATCCCAGCAAGAGCACCTCTCCAGTAAGTGTCCTTGGGCAAGACACCTAACGGTACATACTCGTCACCCAGGACATACTTGAAAGCGAGAGAAATCTCAATGTATCGTTCCTGGTAAAATCCATTCTCAAAAATAAATAAATATATATATATTAATTCGATAGGCCGTGTTAGTCCAGATGCCAAAATCACGAGTATAGCAGTACGTAGTGATACCTTTTTTATTGGACTAACGTTACATTTAAAAGACAAGCTTTCGAGAGAATACCTCTCTTCCTCAGGTCTGGATGATATACTGATCAGTTCCTAGAATATTAGTTTTACTTGCTATTTATTTATTTTGCCATTTATTCAGAGATGGGGCTGCTACATTAGCAGCCCTATCTCTTAATAAATGGCAAAATAAATGTGAAACTTGCTATGAACAAAATCTGTTGCATATTTTTACTACTACTACTGCCTGCGTTGCACCTGCTCCCAATATTAATGTGAAACATAGGTGCATATTTTTATATAAAGGCCAATGCATGCTTATGATACTTATATGCAGGGCTGGCCCAAGACATTGTGCTGCCTGGAGCGAAGGCTGAAATGCTGCCCCACATAAAATGACACACACACACCCTGAATATATGGATATATTTTCCCCCAGCTCACATAGATATATTTGCCCCCAGCTCACATGGATATATTTGCCTCAGCTCACATGGGTATATATTGCCCCCAGCTCACATGGGTATATTTGCCCCCAGCTCACATGGATATATTTGCCTCAGCTCACATGGGTATATATTGCCCCCAGCTCACATGGGTATATTTGCCCCAGCTCACATGGGTATATACTGCCCCCAGCTCATGTAGGTATATACTGCCCCCAGCTCATGTGGGTATATTTTCCCCCAGCTCATATGGGTATATACTGTCCCCAGCTCATATGGGTATATACTGCCCCAGTTCATATGGATATATACTGCCCCTAGCTCATATGGGTATATACTGCCCCCAGCTCATATGGGTATAAACTGACCCCCAACTCAATGGGTATATACTGACCCCCAGCTCATATGGGTATATACTGCCCCAGCTCATATGGGTATATACTGTCCCCAGCTCATATGGGTATATACCGACCCCAGCTCATATAGGTATATACTGACCCCCAGCTCATGGGTATATACTGACCTCCAGCTCATTGGTATATACTGACCCCCAGCTCATATGGGTATATACTGACCCCCAGCTCATGGTTATATACTGACCCCCAGCTCACCTCTCATCTCCTCTGCTGGCCCCAGGCTCCAGCGTTCTTCTCCATACGAGGAGGCGAGCGGCCGCTGACATGTAGCTTGGCCGCTCGCTGGGAACCACCTGACCAGCTGCGCAGCCGCGTTCTCGCGAGATCGCGCGCTGGTCAGGTGGTTCCTGTCCCAGGCGAGTGGTCAAGCTGCATGTCAAGCTGCATGTCAGCGGCCGCTCGCCTAGGGAGAGGAACGCCGGCACCGGTGGCGGTGGCCATTTTAAAGCAGCAAATCCGCTCGGCAGCACTGCCCTTGTGCGCCGGCGACATAGATGCTGGCGCAACGAAAAATAGTGCAGCGGTCGCAGATTTGCCGCTTTAAAATTCTGCCGCCTGGAGCAAGTGCACCGCACTGCTCCATCATCGGGCCAGCCCTGCTTATATGCAAGATATACACCATGAATTTACAGTCTCCAGAGAAGCATAACTCTGTGTGTGTATGTGTGTGAATATATAGAAATACTGGAAATATATATATATATATACACACACACACATATGTTCATGTAAACATCATATAAATTAAATTTTGATAACTGATAAGGAGCAGGATGCTTTAATGCTTCAAAATAAGGTCACACTGTTGGGTTTTACAGTTTGAATTCCCAGCTAAAGGGCTGGCCATTAAATACCCGCGCAGCTGGAAAGCAGCCTTTTTACAGGAAATGCCTTCGGTGCACAGATACATTAGTAGGACAGCATGATCCGTGAGAACATTTTTACTACTACTGCCTGTGTTGCACCTGTTCCTAAGATTAATGCGAAACATCGGTTTGCAGGGCCATCAGTGTGGCACATCCCGCCAGCCCACACATTTATATAGCGACAGCACACACATACACAAAAAAAATGTCATGGATATAGGCACATGTTGAAAAGAAGAATCCATCATCGAGGTAATCCTTGTTTTGCCTGGATGTGAGGGTGTTTGCTATTAAAAGAAACCTGTAGATGTGCCCTTATCCACAAGTAAATCTAGAAATGCGTTCACAATCACAAAGAAGGACAATATGCCAGCTGCAACACTTATAAAGAGAAAAATTGTTAATCATTTGTAAGGTTAAACAGTTAGGTATAAAAACGTCCGATATATGTTTCTTAGCTACAAGGAAGCTGTTATTACACCTTAAAATTACAGCCGCTTTGTGTTCTGTTTCTAATGCATACCCATGGGGAAATAGCGTTGTGCTTCTAATCACTCCCATGCTGTGTGGGGGCGGCCATCTTTAATTCCTTTTCTGAGAGGAGCAAAGTCTCCTCCTAAAGACCATGCAGGTTGTTGACTGTTAGTGTGTTTTGTTTTTATTATCACACTGAGCCTGGTATCAAGCATTTCAGAAAACATAAAATTGAAAAAACACAGAGGCTTCAGTATCTATAGGTGCACCGATATGTAGGAAGAACCAATCAATGTGGAGCTTCGATAGTCTTTCCGCATTCAGAAATGAATGAAATAAAATAAAATAAATCCAATAATAACGGATTTTTTATTAAATAAAAACAATATAAAAGTAAAATCCTGACGCGTTTCATCTATCTCTAGACTTTTTCAAGGGCAGTAGTGATAAAAAATCAATCAAATATCATATGGCATAACATGTCCCATCATTCCTTCATATAGTGTAAAAAAGTCTCTGATTGGTTCTCTCTCTCGCCATAGCGTTATCCTTATATGGTAACTTCCTGTGCCCATCCATTATTTTTCTTCCCATAATTCCAAATGTTGAATCCCCATAAGACCATCCGGGTATCCGTATCCATTTGCGCTCGTGGAGACCGATTCCAACCTCTCGCTGCTTCCTCATTCGTCACATCCGCCTCTCCAACCCTTGGAACCGCTTTCAGTTTCTGTATTTCCGGATTCCTCTCGCGATACGTCATATCCGGTTTTGGTAACATATGACGTATCGCGAAAGGAATCCAGAAATACAGAAAAATAATGCTTGTTGACTGCTATCAGTAAGTCTGTCAGAAGAGGTCCTGGAGTGCCTGTTCCCCTTTTCTTGCACAATTACTGTCCATATGTCTTTCTTTCTATACCTGTCCGTCAGTAAATGTTATCATTGGATCGATATTTAAATTCTCTGGAGATGCTGAATTGAAATGTCTTCACGAATATGATATATTCCAGCCAGCAGGATGCAGATTGGTGTTTAAAAAAGATAAAAACTCCAGCATCCACACTTTTTCTCGAATGTGGCCATAGATTCTAATCAGGCTCTTAATCGTCTTTACGACTTTTCTCAAACTCAGATCCTGTGCTCATACTGCTTTTAGTGAAACCTTTTTAGATACCAATGCCAAAATCAGTTAAAGCCCCTCACCAGGAGGAGGTTTAGCTGTGGAGAGTAGCACCCTCCTGTGATGAATTATAGATCTCCCAGTGTTCCAAAGTTCAGGAAATTAAGCAGACAAAGAAAGGGAAAAAAAACATCTTTCCCTGGTTAACGAGGATTTATGGGAACACTAATAAGTGGTATAGGAGAGCATGCATGGATCATTTTTACTTTTTTTTCCCATGAGGCAGATGATCACGCTGACAAGGTACTCACAAAACTGATCTTGACAAAGAGGCCATTCACAATGACTGTGGAATGCCATTACAGAATTTCCAACGAAGAGCACCGATTTAGCTACACATTACCCCACTGCTAAATCCTGGCAAAGATTTTGAGTTTCCTTTTGCAAATTCTTTTAAAAGAAACTCTCGGTGTGGCTGTGCTTTAAGCAAATGTAAATTAATAGCATGTGGCAAAATTATTCTGTTTTCAGCATATATATTTCTCGTTTTGGTGGAGTATTGGAAACATAACTTTGTGCATATGACTTTAATGTCCGAGGAGGAAAGCAAAGTAAGAGAAGACTTCCGGGTCTATTCACTAAAGGGTGAAGTCAGGAGAATTGTCAAGAGAATTGAACGATATAGACCAAATAGCAGATTTGGAAAGTGAGATAAATAGGAGATTTTTTTTGATTTTTGGCTATTTTGGCTATTCCTAGATTTTTCATTTCTCCTGCCAATTCTCCTGACTTCACCTATTAGTGAATAGACATGTTAATGAGAGAGCTACAGTCTTGGTTCTGGTTCTTGGTTCCGCCTATAGAACATTTCAGTAAAGTATAACTAGCACGGTCATCCCACTTACAAAGAAAATGGTTTGTTGTGATTGGTTTTCTTCAGAATTTCGGGCAATTTTTTTTTGAGAAAGGATTTTAGCAGGAAGGATACATTGAGATTTCTCTCATTTTCAAGTATGTCCTGGGTGGCGATTATGTACCGTTAGGTGTCTTGCCCAAGGACACTTACTGGAGAGGTTGCTCGCTGGGATCAATTTGGCTATTCTTGAAGTACCAATCAACTGGGGTACACTTCCATGAAAGAGCTAAAACAAAATCTTAAAGGAAAGATATTTTTGTTTGTGCGTTATGTTTTGGTTTGTTTCATTGCACCCACCACAACCACATTAATGGGTGCATTGCTTTAAACTTGAATGGCAGCCTGTCCATTCTCCCCATCCCAATGGGAAGGCAGTATTAAAAATAGAAGGGACTCGCATAAACTCTTTACTCTCCCAGCCATGGGAGTCATAACCCTCAAATTTTTAACCCTCCATCCAACTGCAATAGCAGGGTGAGTAAAGAGGGGATGGGAGTACCCGGGGATGAGAAAAGCGGGGGTAGGTCCCCCTTATTTGTAATTCACCCATTTTAACTATTCACCTGCCATGGGAGCATGAGTGCACTACATTTTAAAATCTGAGATTTTAACCCCTCACTAGTAGGAGTGACAGTATATTTAAGAGCTGTAGGCGTGGACTTCCCAATCAGGCACCCGATCTCCAGAATAACCACTCGCCGCCTGGTGATGGATGAGGTCTCAATTAAATGATTCATTGAGCAAAAGCTGTCCCAATGAACACTTCATGATATTGTGCTATGTCCTTGGAGTGAGGACTTTCCAGTGGCAGCTCGAAGGTGGGTGGTTGCAACCTGAACTGAACTTTACTCCAATGAACACTTCGTTCAGATGAACCAAAAATGATTGACTCTTAAGTTGGCAGCCATCATTCTCACCAAAGTGTTTATTGATTTAGGGCAGTATTACGTAGTTGGTGCTAACTTAACCAGAGCTGTTGTAAACTTACCAGAGCCATTATAGGGCTACATTACATTCTGGGTGCTAACGTTAGCGCTCACCTGAGTGAGCATTAACGTTAGCCCTGGTAGCCACCGCATATTACAATCCAAACGCTAACGGGTTAAGAAACAGAAAGTTAACCACAGCCTGGACTTGGTGCTAACGGATTCTGCTGGTGCAGAATCCGTTAGCACAAGCAATAACCCCCCCAAAAAAATCCAGATACTCACCTACTATCCCACGGTGAGGACCACGGCTCCGTCCGCCTCCTTCTTCCAGCGGATCACTACGCCTGCCTGCTGGATCTTGCGAGGAAATTTGGACTAATGGTCCCTCAAGATTGGTTTAAGGATGGGGAAGGATAAGGCTACACCAAATATATCAGGATTTGAACTATTGAAGATACTTTTGTCAATTGCTTTCTTTCACTTAAAGGAACACTCTAACAAAAAAATCACCCCCCGTTTTTTTTTTCCTAACCTATCCCTATTCCCTTAATAAAACTTTCTTTTTTTTTTTTTCTTGTAACTGCAATACTTACCTTCAAATCCTCTTGTTTCCAGCCACGTTTTTTTTTTTTATACTCACCTCCCTCCTCTTCCGCTCCCGTCCTCCTTCTTGCTGCGTCTTGGCTTCTGGTTTACGTGAGAAGCGCGCATGCGCGCCTCTCACATAAGCCAGCCAATCGGCAGGCTTCCTCCCGGCTCCCTCTGAGGATTAGTGTTGCGTGCAAGAGGATGCGCGCAACACTAACCCTCAGAGGGAGCCGCCAGCTTCTGCGGTGAGTAGGAGACGTCATCGCGCTGAAAGCGCGATGACGTCTCCTACTCGGCAAAAGTCGGCAGAAGCGGGAAATATGATTCCCGCTCTGCTGACTGACAGCTGGGAGGGCGGAGTAAACTCCTCCGCCTCTCTCAGCTGTTTTCAGCATTTTCAGCTGAACCGCTGAGCGGAGGGAGGGGGGACAGAGGGCAGGATACTCCGGGCATCATGACCACCTAAAATAGCTTAGGTGGTCATGTTGCCTAGAGTATCCCTTTAACATTTTTTAAAGTGTTTTATTCAACAGTAATAAAAAATTTCCATAAAAAAATTAAAATGCAGTTGAAAGGGAAAAGAAACTTTTCAACCCAATCGGACGAGATACCGGTCAAACTCCTAGCGTGCTCAATACAAGCTGGCATCCTTAGTCAAGTAGCTACCTGCACATACTAACAACATAATCCCCGTATTTTTTAGGAATTAAAATTCAATATGATGGACATCTCCTAGGACTATTGATAAAAGTTATATTGCATGCATACATTTCTATGTGTCTTTGTCTTATGCTTTTGTTAGAATAATAAAAAATAGGTAACACTGCATACCGCAGTATCTTATTATTTATACGTATGTTTATATATACTTTATATGTACATTTTGTATATATGTGTATATACACATACACTGAATATATATATTTAACATATTATGAGTTTTTTTTTTTCATTTCATTTTAATAGTAATAAAATAGTGGCTGCCTGAAATAAATTTTAAAATAAATTGTGTCTTTTGTACAAAAAAATAAAATGTAGAAAAACAGGTCAGCTTAACTCAAATCTGAAATATATCTAGTTTCTTTTTAGCTGACCAGAAAACTACTCACGCATCTGACTAACATTTCTAAAGTAATATTTCAACATAAATAGCAAGACACGTTGCATTGCTAAATTTTAACTTCTCTATCCTGCAATTTTTTCCTTTCTTTCTTTTCCCCTTTTTCGTGAAATACTGCACTGTTTTCTTTTTGTTTTTTTGGTTTTTTTTACTATGCTTTTTGCTAAACAAACTCTGACTTTACACCCTTTGAGGGTCAGTGACACCCCATAATTTACAGTCTGGAATGTAGACTTAAGGGAAGGAGAATGGATGAAATATTGTGCCCAGGATATATCTGCTCGCATTTCACACACTACAGAGACATGGCCCTTTGGCTTGTTGCCATAGTGAATTTTCTTTTGGAAGTAAATAAGTCAAAGGAGAAAGAACTTGAATTCATACCAACCCAGCTGTGAAATGTCACTACCTCTCAAAAGATGTTATGTGCCTTGTGTGAAAGGAATTCTGTAATCTTAATATATGTGACTGCAGATCCAAAATGCCATTTGCAATAGGCCTCGTTTCCGGGACCTTTTTAAAAATGTATTTATTTTGCTCTCTGAATAAATCAATTTATAATCATTAATGCAATTAGCAAAATGAATAATTAATGTAAAAATAAATTCAATTTTTTTAACCATTCTTTACATCAAGCTTTAAATACTAATAAAATAATTTATTTATTTTTATTTATTTATTTATAAAGGATTTTACCAGGAAGGATACATTGAGATTTCTCTCGTTTTCAAGTATGTCCTGGGTTCAAGAACATTGAAGTGTTACAGTTACAGAAATACAAAGTAATACAATGCAAGATATTAATAAAATTAATAAAATAATAAAAAAATACACCTCGAAAGGATAAAATGATGACTACTGTAAGAAAATATGGCATAGAATGTATTTAACTGCTATATATTTTATGCATTTTCTTATTATTACTGTTTATTATTTATAAAAAATATAGATAAACACATAACTGTTTATTTTCACATTATTTTTAAATAACTAACATAAAAAAATTCCAACAGCGGCATTAAGTAAATATTGATATAATTTAAGGTGCTATAATTAAATTTGAAAATTTATTTCAAATTAAATATATTTTAGTGATAAAAAATATAATTTTAAAATTATAATTAATTTGGCAGTAACACACCCACTATTTATTTATTTATCTAGTGTAGATTTGGTAATTTGGTTATTTATCTAGAAATACTTTGGGGTATATTATTGCTTGCAATTGAAATATTGCCATATTAATAAAAAATATATATCACAGAAAATTATATATATATATTTATATCTAAACTCTTTTTTTATTTGTCCCCACTATTTGAATAAATAAGATCTAGTGGCGTATATTTATTCTGTATATAATTTTTCTTTCCTGTTTTGGCCATTCCAGTCAGGCCATGACAGAATTAAACAAATAGTTTTAATATCACAATGTTACTGTTTCCCACTCCAGACTTTTTTTTCCATGGACATATCCTAACACTTGAAAGGTTTGGCACTTAGGGAGTGACTCAGCGATTTAACGTCCCTTATTGTAAACAATAACATGAGGTTTTTAGAGTGCTTTAAAACCACAGTGTCATGACCTTGGGCGAGTCATTTAATCTCTGTGTGCCTTAGGCATCAAAACAAAGTTTTAAATTTATTGAGCGAGCCTCAGAGGTGTCCAGGGAAGCCTGGATTATACACAATGCTTTCAGTTAACTCCAGAGAACCAATCTTTCATTTTATTACTTGTCCTAGTAGACACATCACCCGATGAGCTTGGCTTCATGTTGTTTTACATTTTGTTGTAACGGCATAGTAGTTTTTTTAATTAAAAAATTCTTAATTGGATAATGTCATGGAAGCAATCCCTATCTCTTCTTCTGGAAACACATATTTCCCAGTGATCAAGCTTCCTGACCGGCTGCTCCTTTTTGTTGCTGTTTAGAAACTTTGCAACATGTTTTATAATTGTTCACACAATTTTGAAGAGTGTTTTCTTGTTGATTGTTTATTAATCCAACAATCATTGGCATTGAATCGCTAAGTCTCGAAATGATAATTTTATTTATTTATGTATTTATATTTATAAAGAATTTTACCAGGAAGGATACACTGAGATTTCTCTCGTTTTCAAGTATGTCCTGGGTTCAAGAAACATTGAATTGTTACAGTTGTTAAAGAAATACAAAGTTACAGTTACAAGTACTTATACAGCGCCAACAGATTCCGTAGCGCTTTACAATGTGGAAGCACAAGCAGCAGACTTACATGAAACAAGAGGAAATACTGGGGTAACTGAAACAAATGGGAGAAGAGGGAAGGTGATACTGGTGGCCAGAAGAATATCGTGGGGATTGCATGGGAAGGACCAGAAGTTTGGGCTTAGAAAGAGTAATTAGCGAGAGAAGTGGAGACAGCTGGAAAGGAGAGCTGAAATTAGGGACAGGCCCTGGGTAGGCGGGTGGATGGGGAGAGTGGGTTGGGGCAGCAGAGGGAAGAGATGGAGTTGAGTCTGTGAGTATGCTGTTGAAATAGAATGAGGTTAGTGACAATGCACAGATAGCCACTATTTACAACTTGTGGGGGAGGGATAATGATGACTGACCTGTGAGATCCCGAAAGGAAATAGAAGCTTGAAAAACTCAATCATCGCTATAAACTGCAGCGGACAAATGGAGCCACGATCTGCTCACCATCATTTATTTATTAAACCATTATAAGTATTGGAACCCGCATTCAAAGGCATAGACGTAAGTGCCTTCCAAAATGGGGTCATGGTCAAAAATGAACAATTTAAGGAACTTAGCCCAGTTTGTCCAAAACCAAAATAAATAAGTCAAGGAAATAAAACACACTTCCGCAAATACACATCAAAATCCAAAACTGCAGAAAAATATGCAAGTCCACTAAAAACTGGCCTCATTGCCAACTCCAAAGATCTGATTATTACTGTGAGGACAGCCATATTGCAAGGCAAATGCACACTTTAGCAAATTTTTGGACTGGTCCGATATAAACATATAAACAGATATTCCATCCACAGATCCGCAAGGACAGTGATCCCAAATCCGCTATCAAGAACTAAAAGCAAAGAGCAAACAAGTTGTACATATCACTTTTCCACATGCAGGGCCCTATTGCATTCTTCGTGCAAACGTTAACGCGTGCGCAAAAGCACATTAACACGAGGGGCAAAACCCTTTGCGCAGAACGTCGTATTACAATGTCCGCGCAAAGAATGCGCATTAACGTCTACAGCGGGTGAACCTGTGCGAACTTGGCAAGAGCGTAATGTACTGCGCGCATCCTATACTTAACATTGTGAGCGCAAATGCATTTGTGCGCTGGTGCGTGCATGGTATTACAATATTAGTGCAAAATTTAACGCACAGCGTTTGCGTGCATAATTTTAACGTCTTTGAAAAGCTGGTGGTAACGGCAAATTGTAACAAACTGACCGTACCAAACTACAGATTCACAACGTCGATGCGCATGTTTTTTTTACTAGAGCCGTCAAAAATGATGGCCACTACCTTGTCTTCCGTCAAAACGTACGAATGTTGTGCGCAGTCAGCACAAAAATGATGGACTCGCGTCAAAACGTACGATTGTTGGGCTCTATTACATTCTCTAGGCAAATTCGTACGCGCAGCGGAATTTGTTTTGCGCGCAGCGCTAAACGTTAACGCGTATAAATTAACGCAGGTATTACGATCCGAGCGCAGTTTTTCATCCGTCAAAAGATATTGCGCATTAAAAAGATGCGCAAAAACGAGCACAAATTAACGCTGCGCGCAGAAATCAGTGGGCAGACTGTTTTTTCACGCGATTCAGCCAATCAGAATTAAGAACCAAAATTGTCTCCCATTTCGTTTTTGCGCCTGCCAAAATCAATCTGAGTATATATTTATTTATTTTTATTTATAAAGGATTTTACCAGGAAGGATACATTGAGATTTCTCTCGTTTTCAAGTATGTCCTGGGTATATATGCGCCAGCAATAAAAAAAACAAGCACAACCTCTCAATTTTATTGTTTGGGTATGTGTAGAATGTGTAACTATACTGTGCTGTATTTTTTTTTCGTGCTGGTGTATTTCGTTTCGGCCAGAGCGTTCAGATTTGCAGTTACCACCAGCTTTTAAAAGATGTTAAAATTATGCACGCAAACGTCGTTCGTAAAAAGTTGCTCATCGATTGTAATACCAGCCGCGTACCAGCGCACGAACGCATTTGCGCTCACAATGTTAAGTATGGGATGCGCGCACGAACTTTCGCTCGCACAGGGTAACTCGCGTTAGACTTTAACGTGCATCGTATGCGCCAACGTCGTAATTTGACGGTCAGCGCAAAGGGTTTCCCGCCTCACCTTAATGCGTTTTTGCGCACGAGCACATTTTTGCGCGAAGAATGTAATAGAGCCCGTTGTGCGCAGTCCGCACAAAAATGACGGACTCACGTCAAAACGTACGAATGTTGTGCGCAGTCTGCACAAAAATGACGGCCTCGCGTTAAAAATTACATTGCGTTCACTGATTTCTGCGTGCAACGGTACTTTTTTGCAATGGTACGCATTTTTGTGCGTCGGTTTAACGAGCACAATTTCCTGACGGATGAAAAAATCCGCGAAGAATGTAATTCCAGCAGCGATTTTCGTGCGTTAACGTTTAATGCTTCGTGCAAAAAAACATGCGTTTAGCGTGCGTTTTTGCGTTAAGATTGTAATAGGGTCTGCAAGTTCCTGAAGTCTCAAAACAAAATGTGTATAGCAACATACAAGTGAATTCAACGTAAAGCTACCGTGAGAAATAATGGTTTCCTAGCTGTGAGACTGTACACACAGTCATCCGATTCTTCCTTTGTGGTAGGCTATAGTGTGTAGAACGGTCACCACGGGCGGCTATTTTGGAATATGTCTTATTTATACCTATTTTGTTGCTGTAAAGGAAACATTAAGGACACTATTACATTCATGGCGCTAAAATGGGGACGCTAATGTGAAATACCTGTGCCTGCAGGTTTACCCCTACCGTCCCCGTTTTAGCACCATATTACCAGGCAAGCACTAATTCAGCAGCCTGCCCGTAACGAAGCGCTAAACTCCCTGTTGCTCATGGTAGCTGTTCTGCGTCACCGCGAGTATATAGGACTCCATGGAGGGTTGTGCTGCCGTGCCACGTGCCCTGTATGATATCGCTGTCGCAGGATCGTGCAGGACGGCAGAGTTATTCGCGAAGGGAGTCGGGGGACTATTAGTGACCCCTGCTAATGGACCCCTGCTAGTGTGACCTCTGCTAATGGAGCTTTGATTAATGATACTGATCATCATGAGTTCATATCCTGAAACCAAATAAAATTAAAAACAATAAAAGTAAGAGCATAAATCAAAACGGCCCCGTACTACGTGAAATCCCCTTCAATGGCATTTGCTGATGTCTCACTAGAGCCCTGGCGGTGGCGAAACATCATGGCATGTAGACTTTCCAATGCCTCTGGAGATTCTGGAAGCATTCCACAAAAAAACCCTCAAACCGATCTAATAAAAAACGTTAGATTTCAGCAGCGTCCAAGTATTGTCATAGTAGTTGATGTTGTGTATAAATCGAGTTTGGCCGATCTTTGGCATTCCAGCTGCTACGACTTTAGAATCCCATGGAACTCATCCAACAGAATGGCAAAGCATCAATTATTGTGTAGAACACGGCAGATGTTTTTACACAGATTGATTATCTGAGTTGCACGTATGTTACATTTCTAACAGCAAATGGTTTTAAGACAAAACCAGAAATTCCAAGAAGTACATTTACTAACCGTTAGTTGTGGTGAGTTAACCTCCATAAATAAAGTCTCAGAGTCAGCCCAACATGAGTTTTTGTTTTCCTAAATTCATCTATTTTGATCTAAAAATCGCTGGCCGGGAGTGAAGTCGCTTGCATAGCGAATACACCCATAAGTCCCATGCGGAATGTGAAATCTCCGCTTCCAAATATTTTGGTACTTCTCTCATCCAGGAAAAAAAAAAAGAAACATTAAGAGTATATATTTAAGACACCGAAATTACTTTAAATATAGCTCTTGACCGAAAATTGAACCTTGTAGATTTAAGGGAGGAAGAGGGAGAAAAACAAAACCAAAAAAACGACATACACACAAACGACCGTTTAATGACTATTTAGAAGTCCAAATTGAAAGCCGTCATTTCCCGAAAGAAAAGTCCGCTGTCTTTTCGTGCAATTTGCAGAGTGAACTTTCTTAAAATGCGAACGCAAGAAAAAAAAAAAGAATGAATTTCCTCACCATATGACAATCATCAGACTCTATATATGATTATCTTTCCAAAGTTCTAAAACTCCTTCCCTTCCCTAGCTTTCTAATCCAATTTAGTGAGATAGTTCCTCCAAATCCCTCCGAGGCCTGTAGTTCACTCATTCTCCCACAGTGCTGAGATTTCTCTTGGCCCAGCTGGCAGGAGATTTTAGAAATAACAATATCTCAGGGGGAAGGATCTGGACTTTGAAAGAGGCCCTTTGTCCAAGGCTCTATGAAGCCAGATTAATTATGCATTGCAGAACACAGTTTTAAAGCTCCGAATTAGGTCCTCATTGTAAGCAAAGGACAGCATAGGTTTCAATCTAAAAGAATTCCAATTTCCATCACAGGGACAGTCGTATAATGACTCAAAGAATTCCAGAATTAAAGGAAATGCAATTAAACAGTATTTTCGAGTTAGCGCTGCACGCTAGTTATATGTGTTATTCATAAAAAATAAAAAAATTCTGGGCCACTTTTTATTTTTTCACGATCGCTCCGTAGGTGGCAGCTCTTTTGGAAATCCTGTAGCCGAGCTACACATACGTGTTCTTGCATAGCCATGAGAATTTTTTTTTCTTTTAAAAAGTGTCGTTTTGGCTCGTTGATTAAAAATAACTTCCCTTTTGATGTGTATTTAGTTTTCTGAGATTAGGCAGTTCTGTTTTGATCATTCTTAAGAAATATATATGTGTCTAAAAAAGGAAATAGATGAGGAGTGAAGAGAAGAAATACCTAAAATTGTCATGAAGTGACAGAAAAAAAACAATAAATGCTGAATTCAGTAGAAATACTCTGTTTTTAAGTCATTTATGGATGGTCAGCAGCGTTAAGCAATTATGTATTTAAAGATCTGTGTATCGTTGTTTTGCCTGTTGTTGTATTTGAGTATTTTGCAGTAATAAAGAAACTGATTGTTCTATACGTCATATAACCTATTTTTGAGGAAGAATCTATCAGGGTTATGCAAAGAGAATCGAAAAGTCACTGCACGTTCGGTGACTTTTTGTTCTCTTCCATTCGGTTCGTTTTACCGATCCCATTTCGGCCACCCTGCGATGTATTCAGCAAGCACCACAGGGTCCCCGAATTGCAGGGAAAAGTCACCACAACCCCTCCGAAAACTCACCTCAAAACCCGGCGAATGCACACCGAAACTCGCAAAAACATCTGGATTAACCCCGCCGAACACGCCGGAGAAACCCGAGCAGGAGCCGATCACACGCAGCGCCGCGGCCGGAAAAAGCCGACACCGCAGACGAATGGAGTGAAAAAAAAAACAGTTTGCTTGAATGTTTGCAAAGTGAAATGCTGTTTGCAAAGAAACTACAGAGCGAAAATATCTGAAATTTACATATAAGATCCAATGAATGATAATAGAAAGGGCTGTGACAGAAAAAAGAAATTTTGGCAAAACAATCCAGAAAAATGCTTAAAATATCCCAAAAAAATCTAGAAATAAAGAGAATTTTTACTGCAGAATATTATAATCGACGGTTTATTAGATATTGAATTAAAACGGGAATATTTTTAACATTGAAGCCTATGGGATTCGCCTGAATAAATCTGGCAAATTAAACCACCGAATGGCAGGGCATTTCGGCAACTTTTCACTGCTGGTTTCTGCTCTCTGAATAGCTGAAGCATTGCTTCTCTATGGGGATTCACTGCCCTCGAACAGACACCGTATGTGCAGGCAATTCGCCAGGATTTGGCGAATTGCCTGCTCTCTGTATAGCCGAATGGCCAAGAAAGGTAACCGAACGCTGCTTTTCAGCATTCGGTTCCCTTTCGGCAGCCATTCGGATCTCTTTGAATAACCCTGTATATATATATTTTACATCCAGTGGTATTTATTGTTCTGGTTCACATAGCCAGCATGCTGCTCAGAGGTGGCAGGGCTGGAATTTTATGCTACATCATGGTTCTACAGAAGACAATTTACCTATGTTTACTTATAATTCCCTAAAGCAGTGTTTCCCAAACCTGTCTTCAGGTCATGCTACCAGACCAGGTTTGCAAGGTATCTGAAGCACATCCCGGGTGATATGATTTGCTGCTCAGTGATTGCAGGGTGCATTCTGCATTTCCCAAAGATAATCCTTAAAATATGTCCTATTAGTGGGTCTTGAGGACCAGGATTGGGAAGCACTGTACCAAAGGGTTGAGTTCCCCATTGGGGTTTTAAAGGATTTTAACGTTCTGCGTGTTCCTCCAAGAGACCGTGGTTTTTTTTAAGTATCTGTAGCTAGAGTCTTTTCACTAACAACCAACTGCATTTTTTTTCAACTGTTTTTGCTCGTCTCCGTTTACACTCGTGTTTTGTTTTGTTTTCCTGCTGGGTGGTAAGCAAGCTTCACAGTACTTAAGAAGGCACCAACCACAAATCAATGGGTTTTCTGCACTCAAGATTAACCCCTTCAATTCCAAGATCAAGTACATTTGATCTTCAAAAACACATGATGGTGCCCTGATATTAACCCCATCACTACCAATATTGAGATATCTCGGGCTTCAAAGGCACCATCTGGTGCCCTGATATCTCGGTATGCTGATCTGCAGCCCAAAAGATAATGAAACTAATTTGCTGCAAATGAATTTCATTTGCTTTCGGGCTGCAGAAGGTGCCCCTAAAGTTTTAGCCCCGTGGGCATAATGTCCAAAGAGCTAAAACTGTAAAATCAGCTACACAAAGCTCTGAAATATCGGGCTTTCAGCAGCCGGTGCAGGGAGAAATAGAAGAAGACAGACCAGCTGCTCAAATCTATAACTTAATTTGGCAGTAGATGGCACCATCTACTGGCCAAAAATAGGTAATTTACAGCAAGACATACAATGGGTATAAACTCAAATATTTCTTATTTATAATTAATTAAAAATGATTTTACAAAAAAACACTGGTTTCTGACAATGTTTTTTTGGAAAATCACTTGATTTTGAAGGAGTTAAGTATACTAGATTTGGTCTAATTACTTTTTTTTTTAATTCTGGAACAATAGAAAGGTATATAGCTTATGCAATTTAATTGCAAATGGGCTTCAGCAGGTACCCCAAATGTTTTAGCACCTCTGTTAAGAGAGTCGTGGGGCTAAAACAGTTTTAACAGCTGGGATTCTGTTTCTAACACACAGATTCCCAGCTGATTCGGAACAGAGCCCCCGCTGCAGCAGCCATTTTTGGCCAGTAGATGGCAACGTCTGCCTGTCAAGTAGAGCTACTAGAGTAAGAAATTCATTGTGACATCAAAATAATCCTCTTTACTGTATAATTAATGGAAAGTGATTAAGAAAAAAACCACTGGTTCCTGACACGTGTAGTGAAGGGGTCAATGGATGCAGCTTGCTGTTTTGACCTGACAAAAGGGATTAAACAATATTTTCATTTTGTAGTCAGTTGTCATTCTGCGCCTTGTTAAGGACTTGTCACTTGACAATTTTAAAGTCAGTCAGAGGCTAATCCACTAGGACACACCACTTACTTATAAGAAGGCCACACATGGTTTGGATGGCTGAAATATTCATAGTATACATATTTTTCCCATGATGTAAGGAATTGTAAATGCCCACTTTCTTTTAATTACTGTTATAGTCTTGAGACTATGAGAAGTGGAACATTTGGCCGACATGGCTTAAACACGGACACTACTACAGAAACAGGGTTGGGAAGGAGAAGGTTAGAAAAGGGATATTTATGTACGTGTTGAAATTATACAACGATACAAATTGAGGCTATAATACATGTGGTATTTTCATAATAATAATAATACTTTTTCGTTCAATTATGATAGACGCAGAGAAAGGAATGCCAGTCACACTGCAGGATTTGATGGCTGTTTTAGGCCTGGTTCACACCTGGGCGTTTTACAGCGAGTTCCTACGCGCTGTAAAACATTCAAACCCTAAAATCCCATTATTTCCTATGGGCATGGCTCCCACCTGGGCGTATTACAGCGTGTAGGAACGCGCTGTAAAACCCCCTACGCCCAAAGAAGTACAGGAGCTTCTTTGGGGCATATTACAGCGCGTTTGCGGCCACAGACTTCAACGTGAACGTGCTGAAATGGGCGTTTGCGCGTTTTTGTCATAAAAATGCGCGTATCAACACGCGTTCCGCACATGGCAACAGGCACAAAAGGCTTTTTCGTTGAACGCCTCTGTAGTCAATCAAAAAAATGTGCGTATGAGGCGCGTTTCTAATTGTCAAAAACGCCAGATAATACGCTCATAAATCGCCCGAGAACACGCGTAAAACGCACATATGCGATATGCTCAGGTGTGAACCCAGCCTTAATAGGAGCAAGGAAACAAAATGTTTCAAGTCGATAGATGATGCAAGTACTTGAAAAAGGCTCCTGTATCGATCCAAAACATTGTTATTTCCTTGCTCCAATTAAAGCAGCCATATCAAATAATTTGCAGCCTGTGCAATTTGCGTAGCAGTACGCTTCCCTGCTACGCTAATCGCGTAAGCTACACAAGACGTCTGCAGTGCGTTTCTGTTCAAATATGAACAGACGAGCGCTCCCTACTTCCTGAAGACTGCGCCTCAGAGCCTCAGAGAAGCACTGAGAGAGCAATGTAATAGCATGGACCAATGGGAAAGCACCATTGGTCCAAGCCATTCATAAAAATGCCTGTATGGGAGTCTAACCTCCCATGGACAGGAAGTGTACCCAGCAGCTTCTTATTTGCTCTGCATGCTGTCACATAGTCCCGGTTGCTATGAAAACAGGCGAATCGGGGGCTGCACGCTTTGTATCCCCGTTACTGTCCCACCCTCTGGGAGCTCTCAGCAGCTCTCCTGCATGTCTTATGGAACACTGTTCGCCTGGCGGGGATCTCCTTGCTGCTCAGTCTTCCTCTATAGCTCTGTGCCCAGAAATGAGTAGTGATGTCTGGTGCATCAAGCGAGGAGAAGAACTGCTGCAGGTTACTGAAGCCTTTCCTGGGGGAATTTAGGGGACCTTTCGGGGAGGAGGATCCCATCCCGCTCCGGCCCCTGGCGGATCACATCATCCCGGAGGCTCTTGCTCTGATACTAGCCAGTGCCTCACCAGTCACTGACCTCACAGCTCGTCCCTGTCATACACACCACACATTACTTTGAGTTTTATTGCTGTGATACAGTAATGTGCGTTGTATGATCATCATATCACAGAGCTCCGGGGTGGGGGTGAGAGTAGGGCACTTTTCCCATCCTGACCATTTCAAAAAACTGTAGTGGTCACCAGGTGTAGAGTGTCCCTTTAATAAACTGATACAAAAGAAAAATATATATTGGGAGATGCTGGATATCGATGAACATCATTAGTGGTATTGCTGTTTATATTGCCATTTCCAGATATAAAGTGTTAATGTAATATATTCTTTTATTTTTCCATTTAATCAGAGTGGCAGCAGAGTCATAGATTAACTAGGACATAATTAAATCATGTGTCTGGCTATTAACTGTAAAGGAGCTTTCAGAGCAGAGGTCCGTCATATAAGAGTCTAATTGCACATGGATTTGTTATAAAACAGATGGAACTCATTCATTTTATTGTGATAATTATGATTACTATTAGTATTACCATTAAGGTATATTTATATAAAGTCGCTAAAATTGACATCATTGGAAAAATCTGGAAAAAGTAAATAAAGACCGACGGATATTATAACAAAGTTTGACAGATCGAAACAAAACCGTGCAGCGACATCTGAGTGTTTGTGCCCTCGAGCCTGCAACGTGAATGTTTAATGACGGATTCTAATCAATATACAGACTGCATGCCGTAACAGGATCCGATACAGTTCTGCAACGTATAATTATCATAATCATCTTGTGTTAAAGGGTCGGCCTTGTCAGCCTCAAACCCCCATTTACATTGTCACGTCTCCTTGGCTTCCAGGTCTCCTGCCTGCAGTGGTATGGGATTTTCTTGCAGTCTTTTGACATGTGAGAGCAGATAGGGATGCTGGGCTTCTGATTACATCCTCTCTATCCCGTCTATTACGAAGTATTTCAACACTAGGCATCCTCTTCGTAATGTCACTCGAGGCCCTGTTTACAGATGCAAGGGATTTCAATCTCACTCGAGACCAGAGTTTTGGAAAATCTAAGGGAGGAAATAACAGGGGATTTTCCTGTAAGTGTGTCATTTTATCTGCCGCTATTACCGGCGTTAATCTGGATTCACTCCGTTTGGTCTGTGTCGGTTGTGCTTTGTACCTTTATAAAGGTTATGTTAAGGAATGACAGTTCCTTAGGGAGCAGGGCCTTCTCTGCCGCATGTCTCTGTGTATCTATAAGGGTTATTCAATAAGCGCCGAACTGGGCACCGAATTGCACCTAACGGTGAATTTCACCATACGATGCAATTTCATGGCAGTTCGGCTATTTAGAAAGCTGTCAATTTGACAAATACTGGCGAATTGCCAGAAAAATACAGTGCAGTTCGTCGCAGATTGCCGCAATTCAGTGATCTTCGGCGTCAGTGAAACTGTCCCATAGAGAAGTAATGGTTAATCTAGTCAGAGAATGCCGAACTACACTGAAATTTTGGCAAAATTCCCATTTTCGTTGGTTCAGTCAACAGGTTTAAACAGGCGAATCCCATAGTATTCAATGTTAAAGAATATTGTCATTTTTATTATTTTTTTATTCAACCGTTGATTCTTTTCAGTTTCAGCAAAAATGCCTTTTTATTTATTGTTTTTCTTTAGAATATTTTAGGTATTTTTCTGGAATTATTTGGGGCAATATTTTTGATTCTCATTTTTTTCCGTGTTCGGCAGCCCACGTTCGGCGCACTTTGGGGACCCTGCGTTGAATAGTGAATTCACAGCAGGGTCGGCAAACTGAATTCGCCGAAGTACGCCAAATGAAAGATCATAGAAATTTCCCTGAAATTTCAGTGCTCTTTGAATAACCCTCTATGTCTTACATTAGATTGTAAGCTCATCGGAGCAGGGCCATCTACACCTCTTGTTTCTGTTCCCATTGGTTATTGTATCTGTTGACGCTATATAAATGATTATAATAATAATTGTAAGCCCTGTACTGCGCTGTGGAATATGCTGCTACCATTATTAATAATAATAATACAAATGTAACTAGGGTTCAAATAAATAAATTATAAAAAAAATTGTGTTGATTATTCTAACATATTTACCAATTCTAGGTTATACAGCTGATCCTTTTTATTAGTATAATAGCACACCTACACACCTATCCATACCTGTATGGCCTTGCAATAATAATAAGAACCAAAATCTGCCTTGTACCAGCACACATACACAAACACACCAATCCTCATATACAGTATAATACACAGATATTATGCATTTTTTGTAAAGTGACACAAACGGTATGTCATACATACATTGTGTCTCAGTACATGTATATTCTTCTAGTTGTTGCCCTTTCATATTGTATTGTGTACAGGGCCACCATCAGAGGGGTAACAGCCCATGACATATAAAGGGGCTCAGTGGCTCCTGTGAGCCTCGGCTCTTGCCAAATCCTGTGCAGCACAGATATTAGGGTCCGACCCTCCATACCACCAAGGACTGAACCACCAAGATACCAACAAATTTCCTGCTGGTTGCAGCATCCGGGACTGATATGAGCACTTTGTCTCATCACTGAGGGAGCGATTAGTATGGTCTGCAACACGTAGAGGTGCCGAACGAATGCTCTCCCACCAGGGAGCACTTTTTATCTCCTTGCTGGACCACTTGGGATTCAGCCCACTCCCTGTATAATAAGATAAATAGAAATGGAGGCAAAATGTTTACTTTTTAACTAGTTTGCTGAAATGGGCAGCTGAGGGAAAGGGGTCCTGAACAGAGGTTCAGTAAGGGGCCCCAAGATTTCCAATAGCAGCCCTAACTGCATACATAAGATATGTCTTATGTTGCTCAATTTGTCAGGTTCCCCGTTATTCTTAGGCCAGGGACATCCAAGCGCACCAAGTGCATCGATAGTGACCCCTCCTCCCAGCGTCCGTCGTATCGTGATGGCGACTCAACTGGGAAGGCCACACGGTGTAACGTGCATAATAGTATCGAATGTTACACAGGACATGCTGAAACCCTCCCAATCAAAACACTACGATGGACGTTCAACGGGCCTACAAAGCGCAATCCTCCATAGGAGGCTCGCGCTTTGTACCACTGTACAGTGAGGTGGTCACACGGGTGTCCGAGCGGAGAGAACGCCCGTTATCACGGATGTTCCCTCCACGCTCGTGTGACCCCAGCCTTAGACCTCACAAAATAGACCTCACACCCTGTGCAAGCTCACAATTGTATGTTTACACATTTACATTCACATACAAAAACTTTCATTCACATAATCACATGCACAGAGAGCTGATATGGGGAGAAAAAAATCACTTTGTGTAACGTTGCTGCTGTCAACTGGATTTTTTTCAGTGAGATGAGAGATCTCCAGAGAGCACTCTCTAGGGATACGTTTGCAAAGTGGAGCCTATCCTTATGGAAAGGGATAAGAGAAAACTCAATTATTTGTCTGCACTCAAAGGTTATTCAAAGAGATCCGAATTGCTTGAGAAAGGTAACCGAACGCTGAAAATCAGCGTTCGGTTACCTTTCTTGGCCATTCGGCTATCGGGAGAGCAGGCAATACGCCAAATCCTGGCGAATTGCGTGAACATACGGTGCTTGTTCGGTGCCTGTTCGAGGGCAGTGAAATCCCCATGAAAAAGCACTGCTTCGGCTATTCAGAGAACACAAACCAGCAGTGAAAGGTTCCCGAAATGCCCTGCCATTCGGTGGTTTCATTCGGCAAGTTTATTCAGGAGAATCCCATAGGTTTCAATGTTAAAAATATTCCCGTTTTAATTCAATATCTAATAAACCGTTCATTATAAAATTCTGCAATAAAGAGTCTCTTTATTTATAGATTTTTTTAGGATATTTTAACCCTTTCGCTGCTGAGACTTTTCACACCTCTGTGCTGAGGTCATTTTTACCGGTTTTGCTCATCATGTTTAAATGTGTTTTGAAGGCTTATTTTAGTATATGACCCAGACATATTATATATCGTTCTTTCCGACAGTCTCGGTAGATTCATAATATGTCATTATTATATGTATACGTCATGTCCTGTCTGTATATTATAACAAAAAATGCAATAAAATATGTATTTTCAATAATTTACAACGTGTAAAGTGTTTTTTTTTCACATTTCAACATGCGAGCAATTGCGGTTATATTTTGTATGGGGTGCGCTTGTTAAAAAAATTAGAGATGGGGTCTCGTTACATTTTGTTTTGGGGAAAATTACGCGATTTTTAACAAACGCACCGCATACAAAAATCGTTAGTGCAGCATCATTGTTCACATTATAATTGAAATGGCAACAATATTGCTGCATTAACAAACCAATAAAAAAGAAAAAAAATGTTTATTTTTTTTTTTATAAATTTTTTTTAAAATATATTTTTATTTTTAATTTTAATTTTTTTTTTTTTAAAAACTTTTTTTACATTCGAGTTTGGTATCGTTGCTGGCCGATCCAACCATACCAAACTTTAACCCCTAGCTGCCATGGATCGGGAGATAGGGAGTTCATTGGAACTCCCTATCTCCACCGTTGGTGGCAGTTAGGAGTTAACTCTAGGAATGGCGTCATCGTGCTATGCACAATGACGCCAGTCCTCAGGGGGAGTTCCCGGAGGCTTGGCCGACATCCAAGATGTCGGCCAGCTCCGGGAAAGGATCACGAACCGGCGCTTTTCAGCGCCGATTCGCGATCCAGCTCCCCAGGGGTTAATGCCAGGCACCATTTGGATGGGCAGGCTGTGCCCTTCCAAATGGTGCCTGGGTTAACCCCCACAACGCCGCCAATCGGGAGGGAGAGAGGTCCGAAGGACCTCCCCCCCTCCCTTTCAGGCGCTTCCTCCACACATGCGGGGGGGCGCCTGAATTAGGTGTCATCGCGCTGCCGCGATGACACCTAATTTCAGCGGCTGCGGTTCCGAAAGCTGGGCTGACATCGAGGAACCCGGCCGAACGCTGGCCCCAAAGGGAGGACGCGCTCAGCGCGTCTTCCGCATACCAGCAGCCATGCGGAGGACGCGCTGAGCGCGTCCTCCGCATTGAAGTGGTTAAGCATTTTTCTGAATTTTTTTTTTTTTTAAAAGTCTTATTTTTTTTTTATTTTTTTTTTAATTTTACTTATTTTTTCTGCAACAGCCCTCTTTATTATCATTCCCTGGACCTCATATGCAAATTTCAGACATTTTCGCTCAGTAGTTTCTTTGCAAACAGCGTTTCACTTTTCAATCATAAATGTAAACTGTTTTGCTAATTTATTCACTGCCTCTTCTGCTGTGTCGAAGGCTGCGATCTGCTCCTGTTCGGGTTTTTCTGTGGTTTTCGGCAGGCTAATCCAGATGTTTTTGCGGGTTTTCGGCGTGCATTCGCTGGGTTTTGCGGTTCGTTGTTGTCGGGTTTGCGGCAGCCTTTCCCTGCAATTCGGGGGCCCTGTGGTGCTTGCTGAATACACCGCAGGGTCACCGAAATGGGATCGGCAAAACAAACCGAATTGAAGAGAACGAAAAGTCACCGAACGTGCAGTGACTTTTCAAATCTCTTTGAATAACCCTGTCAGTTTTTTATTAATAACCATATTGATTGTGTATAGCCTCCTAGCTGTGCATAAATGGAGGATACGCAACATGTGTAGCGTTTTCCAGTGTTCTGAAATTTTTTCACACGGAGCAAGCAGTATTTAAGACATAAAGACCGCGCTTGTTTCCATTCACTGCGCTGCTTTTTACTGTCCACAATTTTAGCGATGGGGTTGCCTAATATGTTCTCAAAAATAGCTCTCATTATCCCAAACGACCCTCTGGCCAATAAGCGTTGCTCTTGTTCTGCTTGTGCCCGGAGGTGTTGAGGAATGCGTTGCCTTCTCAAGCGTATAATTTATTTCATCCTGATTGTACAATCTAGTTGACCCCTTTAAAATATAGCTTCCATACTGCTTGCTCAACAGAAACTGCGTTCCCCAACGTACTCAATGACCTCCATATGGTGATATCACAAGGAACCCACTGTACTGTGTCCTCATCCTCGTTGACCTCTCTGTAACTTTTGACTCAAACTCTGCATTTTTCAGTCTCTTGACTCCCAGACTGATGCTCTGTTCTGGTTTTGTACTTCTCTTTCTCAGCGCCCTTACAGAGTTTCCTATTTTTCTATGCAAACTGTTCCTCTGCGTCTATTAAATTCTCGCTGGGGGGTTCTACTTGACTGCTTTGATTCTCTGTTTTGCTCCCATTCAACTTTCCCCTCGGTGCTTTTCTCATTTATCCGACTCCAATTACAAAATTATTTATACAGGTATCATTACGTGCTGTATGTGGTGTTGCACTTAAAAATAATATGTAATAAATGATATTACGGACGATGGCCTTATCCATGCCTAGTTCTTTAATGCCAGCAACGAGGCCACAAATAATCGATTGTCTGTCAGCGATCTCTGACTGGATGGGTGCTTCTTATACAAAGGAGCTTTGTTCACTTTTCCATTACAGTCAATAACACCTCTATTCATCCAGTCTCCAAAGCACATTGTCAACGGGTCATATACTATTACTGCCTTTCTTACTAGCCATATATTAACTCTATAAGAGATTGGGAACAAATTGATATCCACCACTGGGCCTCGGATGTGCTGTCTTGTTCTTTTTTACATATAAATATCTATGGGCAGGATTACATACAGTGTTATACAAAGAGCACCGGAATTGCAGTGTTCTTTCTTTCCCTACACTAGGGGGAATCAAATTCCCTGACGTCAGCATTCACCGCAAGGTTCCCCGAAGTGCAGGGAAAATCCGCCGAACGCATCTGAAAACCCCCTGCAAAACCGCCGCATCGATCGGAAAAACCGCCACAAAACCGTCGGAAAAAAAATCATTAGCGACCTGAAAAACTGCCAAAAAAAGTTAAACGCACCCCACGCTCTGTCGCAGAACCCACCGACCGCATCCGACAAAAGATGACGATCCGCCGAACAGAGCGCCGACCAACCACCGGAAAAAGCCAACAAGCAGATGAACAGAAAAAAGGAAGAAAATGTCGCCGAAGAAATACTAAAAAATAAGTAAATATGCTTTTTGCTGCAGATTAAAAGAATAAACGGTTGAATAAATATTAGATAGAACCGGGAATATTTTTAACATTGAAACCTATGGGATTCGCCTGATTAAACTTGCCGTATGAAACCACCGAAAATCAGGGCAATTCACTGACATTTCTGTGCTGTTCGGTGTCTCTGAATAGAGTAACCATTGCTTCTCTATGGGGAGTTCACTGCTGCCGAAGATCACCGGGTTTCTCTGGCAATTTGCCAATATTTGGCAAATTACCAGCTTTTGAATAGCTGAATTGCCAGGAAATTGCATCGGTGATTGCATGAGTTTGCGCGAGCTTACTGTACTTTGTGCTCCGTATACTTAACATGGGGAGTGCAATCAGTAATTAGCGTTAGGATACGTAAGGTATTACAAAGTGCTAGCGCTAATTACTGCACTGATGGGTTAACTAAAAATATAGTTACTCCTAAAAGTTAGTGCTAAATAATTTTACTTTTGCAGAATCATGTAGCACCCCCTAAACCCCCCCAATAAATCCCATACTCACATCCTGCAGTGAGAACGGTGGCCTGATCTGCAGCTTCTCCTGGCTTCGAGCAGAGTGAGACTGGGAAAAATAGTTCTCAGTTTCCCTCCGTGATCACTTCGTGGCGCTGGCTGCACGATCTCGCGTGGCCCAGCCGCACAACCCTCCACAGAGCCCTATGAACGCCAGAAGGTGATACTCGCAGTGGTGCGAAAGCGCTACCGTGAGTATCATTGAGAGTAGCACTGCGTTTCGGGGCAAGCTGCTGGGGTAGCACCTGACCCGGACTCTAACACTAATATGGGGACAATACAGGTAAACCTGCAGGCACAAGTTTTTCCTGTTATGGTCCTCATTTTAGGGTTCACTTCGTAATCTAGCCCTATGTGTTTTGGTCTGGACTTCCCAGCTTGTAGCTTTAAAAGTCACTCTCACTCGTTGAAATGTCATGAATGTCTCGACTGATGGCTCCTATAAAACGTATATATATAGAGCATGTTTATTTGATAGGATGTGTTTCCTATTTGTAAATAAATAAAACGAGCAATGTGTGGAAACTTGAAATTTTCGAAAAGGGTCCCCAATGTTTCGTGTAGTTTTGTTGCTGTATGTTCTAAAGATAAGTAGTTCTAATTCCGTCACAGCATGGATAATATTTGCCAGCGCTTTCTTAAGACTTTAAACTCATCTGATAACTATAATAATGATGAGAAATTAATGAGGAGTCATTACAGACAGGGGTCAAGTCCACTAGTCCAACAAAAAGGCCAGAGAATTAAGTCCCCTCACTTTTTTTACCAGGGGGAACTTGCCCCCATCCCTACGCTGGTGGCAGCCGCACCGTCGGCTCACCGTTCGCTAAGCTACTGCCTACGTGATAGGAAAAGAAAATCTGCAAACTAAACCACCCATACATTGGAATTTCTAAAGGAAAAAAGGGACTGCCTCCACATAATCTAAATATCATACAAAAAGAAAGTCTTTTATACATTACCAATGGGTTGGTGCTCAATGGGTCGTGGAGTAACCAGTTCCCCGACAAACCATGCAGAAAAAAAAGGGAGGCGTAGAATAGTGTGTGTCATCTCTGTTTTATTATTATCTGCTACTTTAAACAAACTGTACCATATTGTTTTTTATATGTTCTGTTTTCTTTTGAGACACCAGAGTTTTAAGTGAAGACGATCTTGTTTATTAAAGAATTGTATGCACCAGTATTGAACCACTAACGTTTCTGAACAGACAAGCACTAGTTGTATATTGTGTGCACTTTGACACACTTGCTTTGCACTTTTACTATTTCCTATTATATACCAAAGTGTATTTTGCGTGATATTTAACCATCAAACGACCTGAACTGTACTTGCAAGTGCTTGCCTCCTTATATACAGATCTCCACTTCATAGGGCCTTTTTATTTAGTTTTTGTAAATTGTCAACAGCCTACGTTATGCATTTCATAGGTTTTTTATAGTATGTTGTAACGTGGGGGGTCCTGTGCCCACGAGCAAAATGCTCCCCTCGCTGCTAGTATCCCAAAGGAGTACTGGTTCTGGCCCAAACCCACTCAATACAGGAGATCCTCGCTGGGTGAAAATCAAACTGGGACAGACTTTATTTACATTTTGCAATGTGGGAAAAACACACACACACAGTGGGAATTGTATAAGACAATGGAAACACGCCCAGCATTGAAACAAAAGATTAGGGAGTAGTACAGGGATCTGGTTAAAGCTAGTTGTTGGTGGAAGGGGTGATGGAAGCATGTGAAAACAAAGGAATCCATTACTCACAAATACACATGGAAAACCAACACAGTATATACCACAGGAGACTTCACAATAAATACATAAGGGAATATTACTATAACACAGACATCAGGGCATAGGGTACAGAAAACATAAACACCCTGCATCTACAATTGTAGATACAGGGTGACTTTGACAAAGGAAAAGCAACATAGGGTAAAACCCCTTAACACACATAAATCCCAAATGGCCACTCACAAACAGATGGATTTCTGAACGTATAATCTCCTCTTTTCTCGCCGAAAATCAAAAGGATTCTCCCATCATGTTATCCTCAAAAGAGAAAATAAAGACCATGATGCAGTATGTATTGTACTTTTTAAAACCAGACAATTTATTATGCTTACAATGTAAAAGTGTTAAAAGGCACATCAGTAAAATCACCCAGTTGATAGTCAATGGTAAGGACTCATCCTGGGATCCCACTCAATGCGTTTTGTCTGGACAACTTCCTCAGGAGCTAGACCCTGTTCCCAAGGGAAATTACAGTCTATGAGATATACAAGTATTTTGTGAGGTAGGTGCATCCATATCGTTAGGTGCCTTGCCCAATGACACTCGCTGGTGGAGTCTTCTGAGTGGGAACAAGTCAGCTTCTCATAAAGTCGGAACTTACTTCTCCACAGTTGTATTGGAGGGATGTGCTAAATGGTATTTTGACCTGCTTCTCCATGGTTGAAGGGTAGAGACGTTACCACTGGACTCCACAGCGGATATTGTGTGGTAGGCAAGTATGTACCGTTAGGTGTCTTGCCCAAAGACACTTACTGGAGAGGTGCTCTGGCTGGGATTCGAACCTGGGTCTCCACGGTTATAGAGCAGTGATGTTACCTCTACTCCATCCTTCCAGTTTCTTTCTAGCTTAATATTTACATGACTTATTGCACATTCAAACATACCAAACCAATAAATTTGAGAAGTTGTGCGTGTTTTTTTTATTGACGCAGCATATATGCGCAGATTGACTTTAACAGGCGCAAAAACTTAACGTGAGACAATTGTGGTTCTTAATTCTGATTGGCTGAATCGCGTGAAAAAAACAGTACGCACACTGATTTCTGCGTGCAACTTTGCTGCGCGCGCGTTTTTGCGTGCCTGTTTTACGCGTGTTATTTTTTGACGTATGAAAAAATGTGCGAGGATTGTAATACCAGCGTTGATTTCCACTCGTTAACGTTTAACGCTTTGTGCAAAAATTCACACATTTACCGTGCGTTTTTGGGTGAAGAATGTAATAGGGCCCTGAGTGTTTCCCAAACCTGTCCTCAGGACTCGCTGACAGGCCAGGTTTGCCAGATATCTGAAGCACGGCCCAAGGTAATCCTTAAAATCTGACCTGTTGATGGGTCCTGAGGACAGGTTTGGGAAACAATGGTCTTAGAAATCAATTCCAATCCTGGTAAAAACATAACCAGAGCTGTCGTAAACTTCTCAGAGCCATTAATGTGTGTGGAGACTATTCGACACTTGACAATAAGATAAGTACAAAAGATGTTATACATACAGGGTAATTCAAAGAGATTCGAAAAGTCACCGCATGTTCGGTGACTTTTCATTCTCTTCAATTCAGTTCCTGTTGCCGATCCCATTTCGGTGACCCTGCGGTGTATTCAGCAAGCACCACAGGGTCCCCAAATTGCAGGGAAAAGCTGCCGCAAACCCACCGAAAACTAACCGCAAAACCCACCGAATGAACACTGAAAACCTGCAAAAACATCTGGATTAACCCATCGAAGACGCGGGAAAACCCGAGCAGGAGCCGATCAAACTCAGCGAAGCCGCCGGAAAAAGCCGAGACCGCAGACAGAGGGAGGTGAATAAATTAGGAAAACAGTTTGTATGAATGTTTGAAAGTGAAACGCTTTTTGCAAAGAAACTACTGAGCGAAAATGTCTGAAATTTACATATGAGGTCCAGGGAATTATAATAAAGAGGGCTGTTACAGAAAAAATAAGTAAACTTAAAAAAAAAAAAAAAAATTCAGAAAAATGCTTAAAATATCCTCAAAAATCTATAAATAAAGAGACTCTTTACTGCATAATTTTATAATGAACGGTTTATTAGATATTGAATTAAAATGGAAATACTTTTAACATTGAAGCCTATGGGATTCTCCTGAATTAACTTGCCGAATTAAACCACCGAATGGCAGGGCATTTCGGGAACCTTTCACTGCTGGTTTTCGTTCTCTGAATAGCCGAAGCAGTGCATTTTCATGGGGATTTCTCTGCCCTCAAACAGGCACCGAACAGGCACCGTATGTGCAGGCAATTCGCCAGGATTTGGCAAATTGCCTGCTCTCTGGATAGCCGAATGGCCAGGAAAGGTAACTGAAGGCTGATTTTCAGCGTTCGGTTACCTTTCTCAAGCAATTCGGATCTCTTTGAATAACCCTGATAGTGTCACACATAAGGTCTCCTGTAGTTATCTTATTGCCAGGAATCACTATTCCACCATTGCTGGAAGCTGGGCTTGTGGCTCGAGTGTTGCGATTCCCTGCACGTCCTTACTGTAAATTAACTTCACCTATACTTAATATCTCAAGGAGTATATTGCAAGAATAAACACGCGCAGAGTTTGCAGCCGGGATGTGCAGGGCTCCATGGAGTCCTATGTACTCCACCAGCCGATACCTATGGTGGCATGCAGCATTGGAACCGGTATCAAGCTGCTCTCTGGTTCCAGGACTAGGTGCTATCAAAGCGCCACCCTGGAATAGGTATAGTAAAATGGAGATAGTATGGGAAATCTGTAGGTACAGACTTTCTTACTTACCGTTTCCATTTTACCGACTGGTACCCAAGTTTTTATCTCATGGAGTGAAAAAAGAAAACAGGTTTGTACGGAAGAACTGTAGCTCTGAGTGGGCATAGCTGCTCTGAGGACGTAATAGTTAATAAACATTAAAACGTTCATTAAAAAGAGAGAAACACCAAGAAATGCCATATACATATCCAAAGAATTTTTTTTTGTTGTTGCTCTATGTATTTTGCTTCTGATCGTTTTCTTGGGAAATGATGGAGATTGCCCTTGTGGGACACTAGGTCACATAGAAAAGCACAATGGATTTTTTTCATGCAGAGAAATTCTTTGCCCCCTGACTGTGTGGTCCCCCGAGTGTTTTCACAATCCTCCGCAGGCTCCATCTGAAGACTGGCCTAGAGATACATAAAGGAATTTCTAGAGAATCCGTTTAAAGTTATTGATAAAGTGGCTTCAATACATTCCCTCACATTCAACAGCAGCAACGCTAGCGGCGGTGATCTGGAACTCAATGGAACTCTTTGTACCTATATGACATGCACCTTGGTTACATCTCTGCTCAGAGATCCCCATTGTCTTTCTCTGTAGAGCATCCCATTGGCTTTTCAAAATCCATTACAGTTCAATTAATGATGTTTTCTGGGAAAACGACATGCTTGAATGATAAATAACTGTAGGAAATAGCTAAAGAGGGGTCGGGCGCTCTTGGAATCCAAAACCTTATCTCAGGCATATGGTTTAGGGTCTCTTTGTGATTTTAATCCAAACATGCTTCGCCTAACCTGAATAAACAAATCCTTAATTTAGGATTCTGCTGCTGGATCAAAGCTTTTCCTCTAATACAAGGTTTGCCATTTTAATTCAGTATCATTACATGGGGTTACTTGCTAAACTAGAGCGTTTTTTTGTTCGAATGTTAAAATGGCTGCGCTTTAACGGTAACGTAAACAAACATAGCATACATTTCTAATCTGCCGAATTTCTACTTACATGTTACAGTTTAGTAAACATAAAATGATGTTTATGGTTTTATTACAGAATGATACAATAAACATAAAGGTATAAAATACATAGGCCCCTATTACATTCTTCACGCAGTGCGTTTTGCGTGCGCAAATGCGCTTTTGCGCGAGGGGCAAAACCCCTTTCGCTGAACGTCGTATTTCAACGTTCGCACAAACGATGCGCGTTATCGTCTAACGCGGATGGACCTGCGCGAGCGTGATGAACTGTGCACGTCCTATACTTAACATTGCGAGCGCAAATGCGTTCGTGCACTGGTACGCGGATGGTATTTCAATCGATGCGCATCTTTTTACGAACGACGTTTGCACGCATAATTTTAACGTCTTTGAAAAGCTGGTGGTAACTGCAGATCGGAACGTTCTGGCCGAAACGAAAAACACCAGCACGAAAAAAAAAAATACAGCACAGTATAGTTACACATTCTACACATACCCAAACCAAAAAATTGTGAATTCGTGCATATTTTTTTTATTGCTGCAGCATGTATACTCAGATTTATTTTGACAGGAGCAAAAACTGAAGTGAGTCAATTAAGGTAAATTGATGTCAATTAAGGTTCTTAATTCTGAATCCCGTGAAAAAAACAGTCCGCACACTGATTTACGTGCGCTACGTTATTGTGCGCGTATTACATTTCGTTTTGTGCATCGTTTTTACGAATGTTATTTTTTGACGAATGAGAAAATGCGTTCGGATCGGATTGCCGCATTAATTTTCGCGTGATAACGCTGGGCAATGCGCACAGAAAAATTTGTGCTGCGTGAACGAAATTGCGCGAAGAATGTAATAGGGGCCATAGGTAGGTAGACACATGGATGGATAGACACATGGATAGACACATGGGTGGATAGACACATGGATGGATAGAAACCTGGATAGGTAGACACATGGATGGATAGACACATGGATAGGTAGATACCTGGATGGATAAACACATGGATAGACACGTGGATGGATAGACACATGGATAGACACATGGATGTATAGACACATGGATAGATACATGGATGGATAGGCACATGGATAGACACATGGATGGATAGAAACATAGATAGGTAGACAGACACATGGATAGGTAGACACATGGATGGATAGACACATGGATAGGTAGACATATGGATGGATAGACACATGGATGGATGGACACATGAATAGGTAGACACAAGGATAGGTAGACACGTGAATGGATGTATAGACATGTGGAAAGATAGACATGTGGGTAGACTGACAGGTGGATAGACAGATGGTTAGATAGATACGTGGATTAATAGACACATGGATTGATAGACATGTAGCTACTGTAGATCGAGAAGTGGAGTGATAGACATTTGGATTGATAGACACGTGGTTGGATAGACACATGGACAGATAGATAGATAGATAGATAGATAGATAGATAGATAGATAGATAGATAGATAGATAGATAGATATACAGAACAATTCATGGGTAGATAGACACATGGATAGATAGACTGACAAATACATAAGTAGACAGGCAAACACACACATACACATGTGTAGATAGACACAGACATTTAGGCACATACAGTGGCAATAAAAAGTATGTGAACCCTTTGGGATTACGTGGAGTTTTGCATGAATTGGTCATAAAATGTGCTCTGATCTTCATCTAAGTCACAACAATTTGAAAAACACAGTCTGCTTAAAATAATACAACACAAACATTAGATGTTTTCAAGTTTTTATTGAACAGAACTTGTAAACATTCACAGTGCAGGGTGGAAAAAGTATGTGAACCTTTGGACTTAATAACTGGTTGACCCTCCTTTGGCAGCAATAACCTCAACCAAACGTTTCCTGTAGTTGCAGATCAGACCTGCAAAATGATCTGGAGTAATTTTGGACCACTCCTCTTCACAAAACTGTTTCAGTGTAGCAATATTCTTGGGATGTCTGGTGTGAATCACTCTCTTAAGGTCATGCCACAGCATTTCAATCGGGTTGAGGTCAGGACTCTGACTGGGCCACTCCAGAAGGCGTATTTTGTTTTGTTGAAGCCATTCTTTTGTTGAATTACTTGTATGCTTTGGGTCATTGTCCTATTGCATCACCCATCATCTGCGGAACTTCAGTTGGCAGACAGATGGTCTTACGTTTTCCTGCAAAATGTCTTGATAAACTCTGGAATTCATTTTTCCATCAATGACAACAATCCGTCCAGGCCCTGAGGCAGCAAAGCAGCCCCAAACCATGATGCTCCCTCAGCCATGTTTTACAGTGGGGATGAGGTTTTGATGTTGGTGTGCTGTGCCTTTTTTTCTCCACACATAGTGTTGTGTGTTTTTTCCAAACAACTCAATTTTGGTTTCATCTGTCCACAGAATATTTTGCCAGTAGTGCTGTGGAACATCCAGGTGCTCTTTTGCAAACTTCAAACGTGCTGCAATATTCTTTTTGGACAGCAATGGCTTCCTCCGTGGTGTCCTCCCATGTACTCCATTCTTGTTTAATGTTTTCCTTATTATAGATGTGTCAACACAAATGTTAGCATGTGCCAGAGATTTCTGTAAATCTTTAGCTGACACTCTAGGATTCTTCTTTACCTCATTAAGCATTCTGCGCTGTGCTCTTGCTGTCATCTTTACAGGACGACCACGACTAGGGAGAGTAGCAACAGTGCTGAACTTTCTCTATTTGTAGACAATCTGTCTTACTGTGGACACATGAACATCAAGGCTTTTGGAGATACTTTTGTAACCCTTTACAGCTTCATGCAAGTCAGCAATTCTTGATTGTAGGTCTTCTGAGAGCTCTTTTCTGCGAGGCATGGCTCACATCAGGCAGTGCTTCTTGAAACCAATAAACCCAAAATTGGTGTGTGTTTTTAAAGGGCAGAACAGCTTTTAGCAACACATCCAATAATATCACACTGATTGGACTCAAGGTTGACTCGCTCCTGGCTCCAATTAGCTCTTGGAGAAGTCATTAGGCTAGGGGTTCACATACTTTTTCCGCCATGCACTGTGAATGTTTACATGTTATGTTCAATAAACACATGAAAACATATAATGTTTGTGTTGTATTATTTTAAGCAGACTGTGTTTTTCAAATTGTTGTGACTTAAATGAAGATCAGAGCACATTTTATGACCAATTCATGCAAAACTCCACATAATCCCAAAGGGTTCACATACTTTTTCTTGCCACTGTATATGGATAGATGGATAGAAAGAGAGACACATGGGTAGGTAGACATAGAGACAAACAGGCACATGGATGGATGGACAGACAGATATATATAGATGAAAGACACATACATGGATAGATAGGCAGAGAGGCAGACACATGAATAAACAGACAGAAAGATAGATACTGTACAAGGGTCAGGAATTCTGGTCTTTCTGTTTGACTCATATTTTACTCATAGAGATAGGCACACTTTAAATATATATCTATTTTTAAATTTGATCTCACTGTAATTCACTGCTTAGAAAATAAACCCTTAAAAGTCCCCCCCCCTATTTAATATCGTTTGAATTCCTTCACATCAGCTGACATTCTCATGATTCTGTTATCATTTCAGTTGCAGACCGTTTTTTTTTTTTCTGCAGTTTTTTCTGTGTTTTCCATCCGTTAATACATATCTTAGGGAAGTAGCATACCCATACTGTGTGGTTTTAAAGGTTTAACGGACACAGCTGTCGACTCCACTCATAACCATCATAATAATTTTGCAAGCATGTCAGAACTCCCTAACGGATTGAAAATTTCAGGCAATAATATCACAAAACAAATCTATAACCTTTTTTTTTCAGTTTCTCGGTTGATTTCACATTTCGGAAAAGGCGCGACATGTGTCCTGATGTGTCACCTTAGATTGTGTATAATTATTTATTGTTACAGGCACAACACAGCATTCATATGTTAGCCATTTGGCGTTTTGCTGGGGGGTGACTGATGATAGCAGAAGCAGAAGTTTTAAAAATGTGGAATTTGCTCACACCATGGTAACACTACTCGAGAACCGATAAGCTTAGGTATCCAAGAAACCTCAATATAAAATCCACATAAAATGCTGGAAATCATGGCTCCTGATCCTTGATGGAAATGGACAGTTGTCCACAAATCTATCTGCATCATTTCTTAAGATGCTGAGTTATTGTAGTGACATAAATAACCACGGAGCCTGTGGTTGGCCGATCAGATTATTGCATTCCTAAAACAATATATTAATCAAAAGATAAGAGAGTAAACAACATAAAAATACTTAGGTGCAACAATGATTCTTTGAAGACCCTGTTTACTTGGATCACAGTCACCCAGTGCTCTTCCATATAATCATTTCCAAGAAAGATTTTATATCAAGCTGTTATGTCTCATGTTCTGGAGGTGAGTAGAGTTGGAATTAGAGGTTGCAAAGCGTAGAATGGTTAGGGTTTCTATAAGGGTTTCTTAGAAGTTAGAAGGTTTGTGTTATGGGGTATTAATGATTAACTTTAGGGTTGGGGATGAACATTACAGTGTATTATAATTAAGAAGGAATTAGGGTTGAGGGAAATGGTATAAAGCAGTGTTTGCCAAACTTGTCCTCAGGTCCCTCTGCCTCGCCAGGTTGAACAGATATCTGAAGCACAGTACAGGTGATATGATTTGCTGCTCAGTGACTGCAGGATTCAGTCTGCTTTTCTCCAAGGTGATCTGCAAAATCTGGCCTGGTTAAGGGGCCCGAGGACAGGTTCGAGAAACACTGGTATAAAGGATAGAGTCGGGTTGACTAGAATTGGAATTTTGAGAGGGCTTCAATTGAAGGTTGGGGGAAACCTGAATTAGGGGAAAATTGGGATTGAGTGTGAATTGATGTTAGGAATAACATCTCTCACAATGATGGACATCATGATACTTTGAAAGTGTCACTGCCAACAAGTGGCTATAGGTTCACAAGGGTGGAACCCAATGGCAAGTTTTAAGAGGCAGTCCTTACTGAGTCTTTGCTAGAGAAATAGAAGACAGCAGGAGCCAGAGCCGAATCTCTGTGGATATGGAGCTGGGAGGATATCAGGAAATGTTGTTAGGGATGGCGTCATGGTCAAAAGCCAGCAGGTCAAGCAGGAGACATGGCCAGAAACAGAGCCGGAGTCTCAAGTGAGGAGGTCAATCAGATGGAGAATACTGGTAGCCAGTCAGAAGTAGAGCTGGGGTCAGGAAGCCAGGGAATTCACAAACTAACTGGAAGAGTAGGAAATGGAAGTGTGACGTGCGTCACTTTGGACCTGGGGTGCATAGAACCTAGAGATGTATTTGGGAGGTGCAGGCCTGATGTTATATTATTTCCTTGCCCTCTCTTGTGTGAAGAGTGTTTGTGTAATCTGAGTTATGTAAGAATAATGTTTTTGTCTGTCACTATGGTCCATGTGTATCTGCTGTTATCTGCTGATAGGATGGCTCTCAAGAATGTGTTAATATCTGTTTATGTTTGAGTAGTTTGTTAACCTGTTTTGATAGGCAAACACTGCACCATTATCTGCTGGTTTAGTAATCTGTTTACCATTAATTTATTGTTATTGTCCGGTCACATCTAGGAATGTTGAGCAAATGTTTATCTCATTATCTGAGTCTAATTATGTCTCACACCATTTTCTAGGGGAGGTTTTTGTATGTGTAAATGACCCATGTTTGAGCACATAAATATCTGTGCCTGTCCCCAATTAAAAGAGTTCTATTTTGACCCTGAAAGGTCCCAGATCTACAGCATTGCCTTATGTCTGGGGAATGCTAGCAAGGCTCTCTATGTGTCCCAGTCCTTAAGCTTAGTCTAAGGAGTGGATGAAGGAAGGAGAGTTCACTGTGGAGAGCATGGGGGTCCAGCAAGGAAGCAGCATTGACAGATGTGACCCGGTCAGAGAACTGAGATCTGTTACATTGGTGGCTGATAGGTGGGATTTTCTTCCTTTTATTGGGGACCCTCTTTAGGGGTGGAACAGCAGCTATGGCAGCAGAGATTAACCGGCGATTGTAAGAGGTGCTGGCCCACATTGATGGATCCAGAGGGATTTTATCCTCTGGGAGATTTGGAGAGAGACTCTCTAATGGAAGAAGAACTATCGTGGAAAGGTTTTCCCCACTGATGAGGAAATACGCTCACACTAGTAGGACTTACGTGTACATTTTCTGGAAGAGCAGCCCCTAGAGGAATGGCTGTCTGAATTAGATGGACTGGTCCAGAGTGACCCACAGAAAGAAAAAAGAAAATTAAAGCAATTATTAAAGAAAACATAAAATAAGTGATGGGAAATAAAAGGTTATCTTTACCATAGAACTAGAAGAAAAAGGCTGTATACTATGTAAACAATGACTACTGGTTGGACAACTACACATCAATATTTGTCAACTGCATGTTGCACCCATTTTTGTTCGATTTTAATTTCCTGTATAAAATATAATAAATATTTTGTCCTGAAAAGCCTGTTCTGATAAAATGGGCTGTGAAATTCCCCCCTCCATTTTGTTAGTGTCAATTCTGCATAGACAGTTGTTCCTTCTATAGGATATGGGCTGTGGCCAATTTCCTGTTATGTCAGTGCAGAAAAAGTGTGCAAAAGCTGGAAGAAAGAAAAAAGATTTTTTGTAAACCATATAAGGTAATAAGTGTTTGTTAAACCGTGTTGGTTAAACTCTGACGTGGAAATGTATCTGTATGTTGATTGCTTATAAGTTCTTGGAAATCTAATAAAAACACCTGGCTAACAAAAGACTAACACAGACTTGTGTTTGATTTTGTTGAGATCTCCGCTGGTCAGTGTTATGCGCCTTGTTTGCTAAATGGGAAGAAAACAGTTTATTGAAATTCCATTTATGGTAATTATAATAGGGAGATTTTTTTTTGTCTTTTTATGGTTTTTATTTATCAATTCTCAAATAGGGCAAAATAAAGACTGTGAGAGGGAGGTACTAGCTCTTTAAAGTCGCACTGACTCCTCCAGAAAAACCCATGATAGGATTCTCTGGCGGAAGAAGCACCCAGGTCCCAAATACATTTAACACAGAAATAAGCATTGGTCGGAGAAGACTCGCTGTTCAATCGTCACTCCAAAATAAATTATAGAAATGTAATATAATTAAAATGAGTCATTTCCCAGTACAGCGAATATAATTGTTTCTGTGGCAAAGACAAGTCTATAAAATATAGGCTTTCTAGCTCTAGTGGCACGTCCCCTTATTAAATTGCTGAAACACAGAGGACAGTACAGTTTCCGTAATAATATATATTTAATGAATAGTCGTTGGAAATGACTTCCAGAAGATTATAGGGTGCGGGTACATAGCTAGTTGTTACTGTATGAATTGTGGCTGGAAGAAGGCTACATATCATTGTGCCTTAGCTCGTTCGTTTCTCAAAGAATTGACTATATAGGAATAAAAAAAAACAGAAAGGCCTCATTCATGCATGAAAGTTACCAGAGGAAATAAATGATTTCCATTTTACTTCAGCTCCTCTTATAGCTATAATGTATGTGAAGATTCATCTTCACTAAGTGACAGTCAGGGTTCTGTACCAGTTGTGTGTTCATTGTGATATTGTGACACCTGTTAACTCTTCAACTGCTAATATGGAAACATTTCCCATGAGAGCATAATGTATTCCCAAAAACTAAACAATTAACTAGTTCTCTGCTACATCGAGCCTTTTATCGATAAGGAACAGACATATCTTTAAAAGGTGAGGTTTATAGGGAATAAAAAAATAGAGTTCTATTAAAAACTAGAGTTCCCTGTTTTACCCATAAATAATTGGGCAGAGGCTTCTGGCTGCCTTTTCCCAATAATATTATTATTTAAGGAGAAATTACTCACCTTTTCTCCCTCGTTATACGTAGCTCCTCGTAGCTCCCGAACCTGGAAGTCCCTGAAACATCTCTGCGCAACTTGTGTTCCTACACAACTTGCATAGTATAGTATTAGGAACCACAAATTGTGTACCACAACGGGACTTGGATTGGTGCTTTGTGCATGCGCAGATCTGATCCATCGGCTGCCTCTCTGAGCTACAGAGATTGGTCTCTTAGGCTGACACCGGCATGTTCTCTGCATGCTGACGTGACTAGAAATCGATCTAATGACTACTAGCAGCCAGAAAATTTAAAATTCCCAGCCGCAGGTGGTGCTGAAAGGGTTAGAGTATACTCCTCCACTTCACACAACAATTTCTCCAAAACGGTGAAGCTGGGAAGATGGGGAGACAGGGAAGCACTTCTCCCATCCTGGCCACTTGAAAGCTATAAAGGGTCAGGATGAGTAGAGTGCCCCTATAACTTCTGCAGGGTCCTCATTTTCCATCATTCTCCACATGTCAAACTACACAGCAGCCTGTGGTTTCATTTCTTGGATAGGACTCACCTTCAATAGATGTGCCTTGACGTTGGCAGGTGAGCTTACACTCTTAATGGCCATTAAAAGAAACCAAAGCCTCTAATTATGTTTTGTTTCACACGGTGTAATAGGAATAAGCGCAGATGACATTTTTCTTCTTGTTATGTTTTATACATGTTGCTGGGCTGGATACAATTTGGTGGTTGCAGCCGCCTCATCGAGGAATAGGCGCAACCCCACCCCTCCTGTATTATGTTTATTTGTTAATGTTGTGTTTGTTTTGCCCTGCCCATTGTACTGCAGAATATGTTGGCACTATTCAAAATAATTGTCCTTTTAATAAAATCATTGCGTGACCTCACACCAAAATATGTAACTATTTTTCAAAAATAATTTGGCATACATCGCTGGCAGTCACACAAGGAGTTAAGTACAGTTGATAAAGGTGAGCAGATCCCAGTGACTATGTACTTGTGTCTTGTAATCACATATAGGCACGTTTTAAAGTTTTTGAGCAGTTTACACCAAACACAGGAACAAGAAATTTAAATTATTTGATTTTAGTTGTATATTTCCAAATGTAGTAGTAATAATAATAATTATAAGAGAACACAAAAAGAAACTAAAATTTGAATGCTGTAGCACATGGTAATCATGTGTTTCTTGCTCATAAAAAGATTCTGTTCAGCGGTATTTGGGCCATGCCTGAGATGTAATGCTTCAACCTTGCTCTTATCTCCTTCACTACCAAGTGAAGCAGTTTTTTTTTTTTTAATTATTTAGTAAGAAATATTTGGAAATATTCTCAATATATTCCATAATGAAATAACCTTTTTTTTTTTGTTGAGAAAGTATTTTACCAGGAAGGATACATTGAGATTTCTCTCATTTTAAAGTATGTCCTGGGTGGCGAGTATGTACCGTTAGGTGTCTTGCCCAAGGACACTTACTGGAGAGGTGCTCTTGCTGGAATCAAACTCATGACTCTACAGGCTCTCTCCATGCAGAGCAGTGATGTTACCTCTACTCCCCCCAGCCGGTACTGTCCAAAAGTAGTTACTACAGTTCTGAACTGGATGCAGGATCAGCTGAGGGAAAGTCCATTAGAGACATCCCCCATCTGGTTTTATAAACAATTAGCACTTGGGCACCATGCCCACACTACTAAATCTTTGCTGGCACCTTCTAGAGCTCAAATGCAAATTTCCTTTGTTTGCAAAAAACTAATTTCATTAATCTTACAGCATAGCTCCAGATCGTGTTAACACAATCTTGGACCACTGTGGTATGAATACACAATCACAGTAGTGAAGGGGTTAAAAATATACTTGCCTACCATTTCTCTTTAAAAATTCCATTTTGTCACGGGGTCACTGGTGTGAGCCGAGGTGGGGTCCATATTCGGGTTGATAGGCCAGTTGGCAGGAGTGCTGCTGGCTGCATAACACACAGGCTAGAGATGAAGCACCACATAGCTGCACAAGAAAAGCAGCAGTGGACACACCACTGAACAGCAGGCAGGGCAAGGGTTAAGGGGAGAACCAAATGCACAGTCATCCATCAGCATACAAGAAAACCCTAATCTAAATACCGGTCCTTAGATGGTCATCTCTAAACTAAAGGTGGGTTCTAGTACTGCTGGGTGAAGCAAATAAAAGAAAACACAGCGAAGTACAAAGCAGAATATCAAAAGACATAGTCAAAGAACCAAATCCAGATAAGGTACACGGTGGTCATGGAGTAAAACAAGACAGAAAGGATAACCCACAGAATAGTCACTAAACAAGCCATGGTCGGTATACAGGAATGTCATACAGCAAGGGTAAAACAGAAAATATACCACAGGAGCAAGGAAGGGAAAAAAAACAGGGGAAAACAAGAAACAAAAATAGAGGAAAAAAACACAATGGAATTAACCAAAGCAAATGGTAAGAAACAAGGCAAATGGAAGGACAAACAGACAATGGAAACAGGGAACCAAAAAAGAAACTGAACTAAATAAACAAAGGGTAAAAAACAGAGAAATACTGGCAGCAGCAACAAAATAACAGGCAGCATATACAGGGTTATCCAAAGAGATCCGAATTGCTTGAGAAAGGTAACCGAACGCTGAAAATCAGCGTTCGGTTACCTTTCTTGGCCATTCGGCTATCCAGAGAGCAGGCAATTCGCCAAATCCTGGCAAATTGCCTGAACATACAGTGCCTGTTCGGTCCCTGTTCGAGGGCAGTGAAATCCCCATGAAAACGCACTGCTTCGGCTATTCAGAGAACACAAGCCAGCAGTGAAAGGTTCCCCTAATGCCGTGTCATTCGGTGGTTTAATTCGGCAAATTTATTCAGGAGAATCCCATAGGCTTCAATGTTAAAAATATTCCCGTTTTAATGCAATATCTAATAAACCGTTCATTATAAAATTCTGCAGTAAAGAGTCTCTTTATTTATAGATTTTTTAGGATATTTTAAGCATTTTTCTTAATTTTTTTTTTTAAAAGTCCGATTTTTTTTTTTTTAAGTTTACTTATTTTTTCTGTAAGGCTGGGTTCACACCACAGCGTAGCGCAGCGTCGCGCAATGCGCGTGTTTTTTTACGCGAACGCGCGGCTATATGCAGAAAAGAAGCTCCCGGACTTCTTTTTGCGTCGGCCGTTTCTCAGCGCGTTCCTGCGCGCTGAGAAACGGCCAGGTGTGATATGCCCACATAGGGAATCATGGGATTTCACTGTTTGAGCGTTTTACAGCGCGCAGGAGCGCGCTGTAAAACGCTTAGGTGTAAACCCAGCCTAACAGCCCTTTTTATTATCATTCCCTGGACCTCATATGTAAATTTCAAACATTTTCGCTCAGTAGTTTCTTTGCAAACAGCGTTTCATTTTCACAGATTCACACAAACTATTTTGCTAATTTATTCACCTCCCTCGTCTGCGGTCTCAGCTGCTTCGGCTCTGTTTGGCTCCGGTTTTCGGCAGGTTAATCCAGATGTTTTTGGGGCTTTTCTGCGTGCATTCGGTGGGTTTTGCGGTTAGTTTTCATCGGGTTTGCGGCAGCTTTTCCCTGCAATTCGGGGACCCTGTGGTGTTTGCTGAATACCCCGCAGGGTCACCGAAATGGGATCGGCAAAAGGAACTGAATTGAAGAGAACGAAAAGTCACCGAACGTGCGGTGACTTTTCGAATCTCTTTGAATAACCCTGATAGACCCTTATGATAGAGCAATGCTGAATGGGAATGACTCCCTTATAAAGGGAGAAGGCCAGTGCTCTATGGTCAGGTGGTCAAGGACCTGGCAGGCTGCAGGAAAATCCTGAAGCAGAATGTGGAGAGGGGTTGACCAGACAGGGATAAGAGCCGGCCTGGATCTACTCTCCTATAGGAATTAGGGCTGGAATCGGGACTCATTAGTTATTTTAGGATCAGAATTAGTTTGCCTCCTATGCAAACTACCTGGAAGTGGGATGTTGAGACAATATATCTGCTTATATAGCATACAGTATTTAATGTAAATTGTGTTCATTCCCTTTCTGTTCTTCAAAATCATAACCATCAATCAGCAGCAGCCTTATCAATGGTAAACCTATCTAGTAATTCCTTATTGGACAGAGTGATCGTGTTAGAAAGACAAATCAAAAATTACAGGGTTATTCAGAGAAAGGTGAAAACCTGAAGAACTGGCAGGAGAAGGGAACAATCTAGACCAAATAGTCAATTTGGAAAGTGAAATAAATGGGAAACATTTTCTGGTTTGGTTATTTTGACCTAGAATTTTCACTTCTCCTGTCATTCTCCCGAGTGTCACCTTTCTTTGAATAGTCCTGTTAATTTTAATACCAATTTCTGATCTTCGATAGAGTCACTCTCCAGTCCATCCAAAGAAAATAATCTTAAAATGGTACTAACCCTATCTCATACTAATAATGTAATTATTAAGATACAATCAGTGTTTTGTGGTAAAAAAATTGAGAATTTAAATGATGAAGTTTCTTTTTAAAGTGAATATGTTAAAACAACACATATGTCCAATAAACGTATCATTTAAAAAGTAACTTGCTCTTCAAAGTGTTCATTATTCCTATTTCTAATTAGTTTTGTTTAAGTTATTCTTAGCAAAACAAAAAGGGTTCATTGTTACAATCTAAACGATCGCTAAGACCGACCCTTGTACAAACAAACATTGGTTAAACCTCGCTCCATTAAAAAAATATTTTTTTGACGTTGGCACCCAATGTGGAACATTACTTAGGTTTCTGACTTACCTCCAACTACTGCAATACGATATCTAAGCACTCAAATCCTCACCGAATGAGCTTTCACATAATGAAAATGTTTGGTCCACACGATTTTACAAATACTCGTTACGCTATTTGTCAGATCTACGATTACTTATAGGGCCCTGCGTGTCTCCTTTACTCTTATTGGTATTTCGTGCCTTATTTCTTGCAATGTATGTTTATGTGTGAACTTTATCCAATAAAAATTTATACATCAAAAAAAAAGAATCCCCACTGAATGATCAGACGCATAACATTATTGATGACATAGTTAAAACTATGGTTAATTATGCATATTTTATTGAAAAAACCCTATGTATAATTCTGGACATTGTGGCTTGCTTTAAACCTCTCTCCACCTACAGAAATTGATTTCACTTTATTGAATGCTCTTAATATACCTACAAAGTGTCAGATAGTTACCGTCAAACCCTTTTCATAACTATAACGCCCTGGGATCAGATGGATATCCATTCAATCCTAATCTCTTAAATCTCAGAGAACTGGTTTATACAGCAAAGGGAGGCCTCAGATCCTTCATCTGATGGAGGCATTGTTCGTTAAGTATAAAAGGTAGTACACACAGCTTAGGCTAGGGTCAGACGAACGCATTTTTCACGTTGTCCGTGAAAAAGTGCGTTCGAACGAATGGACGTATTTTTTCACGGAATACACGATAGCGGTCATACGATGCGCATTTTCGTCCGTGATTTTGTACGGATCATCAATAAAACACTTTTTGCGTCTGGACGTTTTGTTGGCCGGACATGAGCAGCGTCTGACGTCTCCCAATCACGCACACACGCCGCTATGCAGCCACAGCGCACTCTGTACGTCCGTACTAGCGGTTTGACGATCTCGAAAAAATGCGTTAGTTTGCCACTTGCGTTGCACGGACGAACTTTCGTGCGGCCGTTCGTCGTATGCTGCCCGACATTGGACGTCATTTGCTGCTAGCACGGCCGTGATTTCGTGCAGCTAAACGCACGTTAAAACTGCGTTCGTCTGACCCCAGCCTAACTAGTGAGCAATGGAGAGACTCAAAAAAAAGTAATTTCAAGCTTATTATGCAAATTCAAGCTTATCACCTTGAATGTAGTCTTCTCTCTTTACCTTCTTTTTCACTAATTGGTGAAGGGCCCTATTACAATCCGGCGCAAAAACGCATTAACGCGAGGGGCAAAACCCTTTGCGCTGATCGTCGTATTACAATGTCAGCGCAACAAACACGCGTATACGTCTACCGCGGGTGAAACTGCGCGAACGCTGCGTGAGCTTACTGTACATTGCGCGTCCTATACTTAACATTGTGAGCGCAAATGCGTTTGTGCGCTGGTATGCAGATGGTATTACAATCTATTTGCAGTTTGTAACGCACAGCCTTTGTGCGCATAATTTTAGCAACTCCTAAAAGCTGGTGTTAAAGGCTAGGGATGAGCTGTTCGGTTTGATCAGTTCGGAGTTCGATTTGAACTTTGGCCGTTCGCAAGTTCGCGAACTTCGAACTTGTTGGCGTGTTCGGTTCGAGTGCTAAAATTTTTTTTTTTTAAAAAGTATAAAAAATGCTTAAAAAATACAAAAAAATCTAGAAATAAAGAGACTCTTTACTGCAGAATATTATATCAACGGTTTATTAGATATTGAATTAAAAACTATTGTGTACGTGCAAAGATTTTAAATGACCTGTGTTTTCAAAGGGCATAAAAAACAGGTGTTTTTAGTCTGGTCTAATCAATTTGATACATTGTATGTATGTAGACTATACTGAGGGTGTGGTGTCTGCTTCTGAGAAGTGTTAATTTCCCTACTTAATCTTCCTCTAAAATGCTGCATTTCACGCCTGTGTGCTCAGCTCATTTTTACCGCTTTCGCTCATCATGTTTAAACGCGCTTTAAAGCCACATTTTATAAAATGACACAGACATATTAGATATTGTTCTTTCCGGCAGATTCCGCAGATTCATAATATATAATTTTTATATGTATACGTCATGTCCTGCCGGTATATTATGACAAAAAATGCAATAAAAATTGAATTTTTAATCATCTGCAGTGTGTGAAGTGTTTTTTTTTTCACATTTTAGCATATGAGCGTTTGCGGTTATGTTTTCTATGGGGTGCGCTTGTACAAAAATTAGAAATGGGGACTTGTTACATTTTGTGGGGGGAATTACGTGATTTATAGCAAACAGACCCCATAGAAAAAAATCATTAGTGCATCATCGTTCACATTATAATTGAAATGTGAACAATATTGCTGCATTAATAAAAATAACACACAAAAAAATACCTGTTTTTCTTTTCTTTTTTTTTACTTTATACCTGGTCATGTTGGGTATCATTCGAAAGGCCATGCTCAGGCCTTTCGATTGACACCCTCCATAACCCCCTAGCTGCCTGGAGATATCGGGGTTCAAATTAACCCCTATCTCCACCAGGGGATTGGCCTGGGCAATATATATACACATGATGTGAGCTGGCCTGGGCCTGCGCAATATATATATGCATGATGTGAGCTCGCCTGGGCAATATATATATACGCATGATGTGAGCTGGCCTGGGCCTGGGCAATATATAGACGCATGATGTGAGCTGGCCTGGGCAATATATATATGCTCGATGGTGCATCTGTGACTGTCTGTGAGCATGATGTGGGCTGGCCTGGGCAATATATATGCATTATGTGAGCTGGCATGGGCAATATATATATACGCATGATGTGAGCTGGCCTGGGCCTGGGCAATATATATACGCATGATGTGAGCTGGCCTGGGCAATATATATATACGCATGATGTGAGCTGGCCTGGGCAATATATATATGCGCATGATGTGAGCTGGATTGGGCAATATATATATACGCATTATGTGAGCTGGATTGGGCAATATATATATACGCATGATGTGAGCTGGCCTGGGCAATATATATACGCATGATGTGAGCTGGCCTGGGCCTGGGCAATATGTATATGCATGATGTGAGCTGGCCTGGGCAATATATATATATGCATGATGTGAGCTGGCTTGGGCAATATATATACGCATGATGTGAGCTGGCCTGGGCAATATATACAGTTGTGTTCAAAATTATTCAACCCCCAATGCTGTAAAGGGTTTTAGGGAATTTAGTGTACATTTGTAATTGTATTCAGAATGAAATCCTACAAGGACTTTTTAAAGAACCATATGCAACTAAAATGACATCAATTGGTTTTGTAATACAGTAGTAAATGTTTCTTTTGTGAATTCTTCATTGACACAATTATTCAACCCCTTAAAGACTACCACTCTGAAGAACAGAGGTTCATTCAAGTGTTTTCAATCAGGTATTGAAAACACCTGTGGATGTCACGGAGCAGCAATAAAGCATAATAAGCACCAATTAGGCAGCTTTAAAATGACTCTGATACTCAGCTCCTTCTAGACATTTACTGGTGTGGTTACAAACATGGTGAAGTCAAGAGAATGGTCCAGGAATACAAGAGAAGAGGTGATTACTCTTCACAGGAAGGGCAATGGCTATAAGAAGATTGCAAAGATGTTAAACATACCAAGAGAGACCATAGGAAGCATCATTCGCAAATTCAAGGCAAAGGGCACTGTTGAAACGCTACCTGGTCGTGCCAGAAAGAAGATGCTGACTTCGACTGCTGTGCGCTACCTGAAGCGTAGAGTGGAGAAAAGTCCTCGTGTGACTGCTGAGGAACTGAGAAAATATTTGTCAGATGTGGGTACTGAAGTTTCAGCTCAGACAATACGGCGCACACTGCGTAATGAAGGCCTCCATGCCAGAACTCTCCAAAGAATAAGAAGAGTCGACTGCAGTATGCCAAAAGTCATGTGGGCAAACCACAGAAGTTTTGGGATAGTGTTCTGTGGACTGATGAAACAAAATTAGAACTGTTTGGGCCCATGGATCAACGCTATGTTTGGAGGAGGAAGAACAAGGCCTATGAAGAAAAGAACACCTTGCCTACTGTGAAGCATGGCGGGGGGTCAATCATGCTTTGGGGCTGTTTTGCTTCTGCAGGTACAGGGAAGCTTCAGCGTGTGCAAGGTACCAGGAATTCTCTTCAGTACCAGGAGATATTGGATGACAATGTGATGCAGTCCGTCATAAACCTCAGGCTTGGGAGACGTTGGACCTTTCAACAGGACAATGATCCCAGCATACCTCCAAGTCCACTAGAGCATGGTTGCAGATTAAAGGCTGGAACATTTTGGAGTGGCCATCGCAGTCACCTGACTTAAATCCGATTGAGAACCTCTGGTGGGACTTAAAGAAAGCAGTTGTAGTGCGCAAGCCTAAGAATGTGACTGAACTGGAGGCTTTTGCCCATGACGAATGGGCGAAGATACCCGTAGATCACTGCAAGACACTTGTGTCAAGCTATGCTTCACGTTTAAAAGCTGTTATAACTGTAAAAGGATGTTGTACTAAGTACTAAGATTGAATGTCACTTGGGGGTTGAATAAAACTGATAATGATGTGAGAACATTTGTGGTTATTTCATTATAAATGTTATGTTATATTTGTCTGACCTACACGTGCCTCTTTGATTTAATTGTAAGCAAGATGACTGAATGATCAAAATCAATGTCAAACTGGCCAAAACACTCAATTTCAGTGGGGGTTGAATAATTTTGAACACAACTGTATATATGCATGATGGGAGCTGGCCTGGGCAATATATATATACGCATGATGTGAGCTGGCCTGGGCAATATATATATACGCATGATGTGAGCTGGATCGGGCAATATATATATATGCATGATGTGAGCTGGCCTGGGCCTGGACAATATATATACGCATGATGTGAGCTGGCCTGGGCCTGGGCAATATATATATGCATGATGTGAGCTGGCCTGGGCAATATATATATACGCATGATGTGAGCTGGCCTGGGCAATATATATATACGCATAATGTGAGCTGGCCTGGGAAATATATATATATGCATGATGTGAGCTGGTTCGGGCAATATATATATACGCATGATGTGAGCTGGCCTGGGCCTGGGCAATATATATACGCATGATGTGAGCTGGCCTGGGCAATACATATATATACGCATGATGTGAGCTGGCCTGGGCCTGGGCAATATATATACGCATGATGTGAGCTGGCCTGGGCAATATATATATGCATGATGTGAGCTGGCCTGGGCAATATATATATACGCATGATGTGAGCTGGCTTGGGCAATATATATATGCATGATGTGAGCTGGCCTGGGCAATATATATACGCATGATGTGAGCTGGCCTGGGCAATATATATATGCATGATGGCGCCTCTGTGACTGTCTGTGAGCATGATGTGGGCTGGCCTGGGCAACATATATATATGCATGATGTGAGCTGGCCTGGGCAATATATATATATACGCATGATGTGAGCTGGCCTGGGCAATATATATATGCATGATGGCGCCTCTGTGACTGTCTGTGATCATGATGTGGGCTGGCCTGGGCAACATATATATATGCATGATGTGAGCTGGCCTAGGCAATATATATATATACGCATGATGTGAGCTGGCCTGGGCAATATATATACGCATGATGTGAGCCGGCCTGGGCCTGGGCAATATATATATATGCATGATGTGAGCTGGCCTGGGCAATATATATATATACGCACAATGTGAGCTGGCCTGGGCAATATATATATATATGCATGATGTGAGCTGGTTCGGGCAATATATATATACGCATGATGTGAGCTGGCCTGGGCCTAGGCAATATATATACGCATGATGTGAGCTGGCCTGGGCAATACATATATATACGCATGATGTGAGCTGGCCTGGGCCTGGGCAATATATATACTCATGATGTGAGCTGGCCTGGGCAATATATATATATGCATGATGTGAGCTGGCCTGGGCAATATATATATACGCATGATGTGAGCTGGCTTGGGCAATATATATACGCATGATGTGAGCTGGCCTGGGCAATATATATACGCATGATGTGAGCTGGCCTGGGCAATATATATATGCATGATGGCGCCTCTGTGACTGTCTGTGAGCATGATGTGGGCTGGCCTGGGCAATTTATATATATACGCATGATGTGAGCTGGCCTGGGCAATATATATATACGCATGATGAAAATTTGCAAAGGATAAGGCACGCAAAGTGAAATTTTGATGTGTCTGAAATTGAAACTTACGTGACAACTCTTATTAATTTTTTTCGCTAATTTATATTTGTTCAATACAGTTAATTTTAATTTAATAGAGTTAATTTAAAATGGTTTAATACAGTTTATTTATATTTATTTTACCTTTACTATTGGTGCTTTTCAAACTTTATTCTTAAATAAAAATAAATTTAGCAGTTTCATGTTGTGTCATTTTTTGGGGTTTTTTTTGGGGGGGGGATGCAAGTAGCTGGTCTTGCCTAGGGCGCAAAATAGTCTAGCACCGGCCCTGACCACATGGTCCACCCCTGCACTCTTCCACAATACCACAGAGGGGTTACTGTATGAATGCACTTGCTGGCCTGGCACCAAAAGCACAATATCTGGGTGCACTGACGCCTTTACCAGATTGATATCTTTTTAATATAGGACCACATGGTCCACCCCTGCACTCTTCCACAATAACACACAAAGGGGTTACTGTATGATGGCACTTGCTGGCCTGGCACCAAAGGCACAATATCTGGGTGCACTGCCACTGACGCCTGTACCAGATTCATATCCTCAGAGGGGTTACGGTGTGATGGCACTGTTGCCAACGCTAAAAGAACCAATTTTAAAGCACCTATTGTTACTTTCATCCAAAGCCTGCATAAGTTTCACCATAATTTAGCCAAAAAATCACTAAACTTTTTCTGTGCGTCCTAAAATGTCTTTTCATACAGGCTGCCGCCCCAAGCAGTTGTTTATGAATAGATTAAAGGAAAAGCATTTACCGTCATTTGAAACGTCATTTTTTTGTTTTTAAATGTTTCTATACATCCTACAAATCTTTGTAGTCCCCACTTTACGGGCAGGTTATGGGGACCTCCTAGGCACGATATTTGGAGGAATTTTTCGTTTTTACTTTTAACCCTTATATCATGGAAAACTCACTGTTCCTTTAAAAACATTTTTTTTTTACTTTTTGTCCTTGGATCCTGTCCCCCAGGGCACTACCCGGACCTCCATACACCTTTTATGGCAGATATCTAGCACATATGCCCTCTTGGAGGGCACTCTAAAAATCAAATTTTGAGTCCCAGCCCAAAAAAAAATACGCAGCAAAGTATAGTTACACATTCTACTCATTCCAAACCAATAAAATGGAGAAGTTGTGTGTGTTTTTTTATTGATGTAGCATATATGCGCAGATTGACTTTGACAGGCGCAAAAACTTAACGGGAGACAATTGTGGTTCTTAATTTTGGCTGAATCGCATAATAAAAAGGTCCACACACTGATTTCTGCACTCAACGTTGCTGCGCACACGTTTGTACGCGTCTGTTTTACACGCGTTATACTTTGACGGATGAAAAAATGTACGAGGATTGTAGTATCAGCGTTGATTTATGACTATTAACGTTTAATGCTTCGTGCAAAAATTCACGCGTTGCGTGTGCGGATTTGCGTGAAGAATGTAATAGGGCCCATAGTGTTTCACTCCTATCCTCTTAGATTGGACGCTCTAGAGCAGGGTCATCTCTCCCACTGTTCTGTGTGTCTAATTTATAGGTATATTTGTTGTTCTATTTCACCATTGTACAGCACTATGGAACTTTATAAATGCTTGTAAATGTAACTGTGTTAGAATCAGATGGTCAAGAACCATGTAGAAACATGGTGAATGGCATTATCTTGTTTCATAATAGACTAAATATGTTTTGATTTGGAAATTGGAAGTGTTCAACTGTTAATACCATATGATTTGGAAAGTATAAAAGAAATAACAGACGTAAAGTACAAACACTGACATGATGTCTTCATTCACAATTGTCCTGTAAATTTAGTAAACTTGTGAAGAGCTTACACATCCCAGGCTAAACCTTTCCATTTCAGCGAGACATGTGTTGAGGTGGAAGGAGCTAATAAGAATTATTGGTGTTGGCTGTGTTTGTCTTGGTGAGAAGATTTAATGTCACAGTAATGAAAAGAATGAAGTAATGGGAGCATAGAATTGGCAAGTCGAGTGAGAGATTTTTTCTCAATTCGTAGCCAAACATGGTGAGGAAAAATGCAACGAAAATGTGAGTGATTGATCTAATTGCTCTGCTTCCATCGAATCAATTTCCGTGTTTTGCATAAACAACTATTGGAAAAAAGAGGTTTAGGAACAAGCTACTTCGGTATTCACCAGGTATCTGACATTCATCTAGGTATTGGTTGGACGTATGAACAAATCTTTTTTTAAACATTAAGTGGCTGAGGAGCTGTGATTCATTCAAGAACAGATGGCACAATGGCTGCTTTCCTACTGGAAGAATATTCACTCCATGCAAGAGATGAAATGCACTAATGTACTAATATTATTGCCTTGAAAAGCAGACCCAAGGAAAATATACCAGATCCAAGGAATACAAGAGTCCAATGACACCATGGTCAAAAAAGCCCAGAGTTTACTTTTTGGTTACTATAGGTAAATTGGCTTGACAATCCTAGCCTTTTATTATTTGACTTGGCTACTTGTAACAAGTGAACTCAGCCCCCAAATAAATAACTCAACGTTAAAACTCTTTAATAATGCATGTACTAGACATAATGACAGATATAATTTTAAATACCTATTGCCAACATGACTTGTTGCCTTCTTTTCTCTTGAAGCTTTCATTTGATTCTTTTGATTCTTTCCCACATTTTTTTTGCCAGCTAGTAGTGTGAATTCCACAAACATTATTAATCAAAAAAAGTTGGTGACTGACTTAGGGAATAATGATAATTGAAATATTTGCCAATAATTAAATTATATACTTCCCAGGCAAAATGAAACTCAAATGTTATCTACGAATTCTTTACACATATTATATGATCCACAATGTTACAATGTCACATTATGATCATACATACTTTAGGCAAAATCAAACTTCAACATGATGCCTGTACGTGATTCGTAATAATGCTGTCCCGAATTGTCCATACATTGATCATGGGATGTCTGGATGTGGTATCCGGTCATCATCAGGCGATCTGCACCTGTCATCGGTCATCGGTCTACACACGTACGGCCAACTCTCGCTTCCAAGTCTTCTCCCATGGCAGCAGCGGTCCTGTGGAATGACTTGCCTCGTCCTATCAAACTCTCCCCTGACCTTCGGGCCTTCAAGAAATCCTCAAAACCCATCTCTTTAGATTAGCAGACCACATCGCTGACGCAACTCATCCCTCTGCTCACCTACTCACACATGATTGAAGCCGCTTCTATGGCCCCACCACAGGGGCGGATCCAGGGGGGGGGGCAACGGGGCAATTGCCCCCCCCGAGATTTGAGCCGGGGACCCAGATGCCGGGCAGCGCCGGAGTGCCTGCCCGGTCCTGAAGAGTAAAGCGGCTGCGCGTGCAGATGCCGGCGGTCACGTGGTCCGGCTAATCAGGTGGTACTGAGTCTCTGTACCACCTGACTGGCCGGACCGCGTGACCTGCGCACGCACGCACGCCACGCAGCCGCATCACTCAACAGGACGGACTCTTCAGGACCGGGCAGGCACTCCCGCGCTGCCCGGCATCTGGGTCCCTCAACCCCTGCCGCCCGGAGCTGGAGGCCTGGAGCAATATCCAGGTGAGAGCTGGCTGGGCAAATCCATGTGTAAGCTGGGGGCAAATCCATGAGCTGGGCAAATCCATGAGCTGGGGCAAATCCATGAGCTGGGGAAAATCCATGAGCTGGGCAAATCCATGAGCTGGGGGCAAATCCATGACCTGGGGCAAATCCATGAGCTGGGGGCAAATCCATGAGCTGGGCAAATCCATGAGCTGGGGCAAATCCATGAGCTGGGCAAATCCATGAGCTGGGGCAAATCCATGACCTGGGGGCAAATCCATGAGCTGGGCAAATACATGAGCTGGGGCAAATCCATGAGCTGGGCAAATCCATGAGCTGGGCAAATCCATGAGCTGGGGGCAAATCCATGAGCTGGGCAAATCCATGAGCTGGGCAAATCCATGACCTGTGGGCAAATCCATGAGCTGGACAAATACATGAGCTGGGCAAATCCATGAGCTGGGCAAATCCATGAGCTGGGGGCAAATCCATGAGCTGGGCAAATCCATGACCTGGGGGCAAATCCATGAGCTGGGCAAATCCATGAGCTGGGCAAATCCATGACCTGGGGGCAAATCCATGAGCTGGGCAAATCCATGACCTGGGGGCAAATCCATGAGCTGGGCAAATCCATGAGCTGGGCAAATCCATGACCTGGGGGCAAATCCATGAGCTGGGCAAATCCATGACCTGGGGGCAAATACATGAGCTGGGCAAATACATGAGCTGGGCAAATACATGAGCTGGGCAAATACATGAGCTGGGCAAATCCATGACCTGGGGGCAAATCCATGAGCTGGGCAAATCCATGAGCTGGGCAAATCCATGACCTGGGGGCAAATCCATGAGCTGGGGGCAAATCCATGAGCTGGGCAAATCCATGAGCTGGGGCAAATCCATGAGCTGGGGCAAATCCATGAGCTGGGCAAATCCATGAGCTGGGGCAAATCCATGACCTGGGGGCAAATCCATGAGCTGGGCAAATACATGAGCTGGGGCAAATCCATGAGCTGGGCAAATCCATGAGCTGGGGCAAATCCATGACCTGGGGGCAAATCCATGAGCTGGGCAAATCCATGAGCTGGGGCAAATCCATGAGCTGGGCAAATCCATGACCTGGGGGCAAATCCATGAGCTGGGCAAATCCATGAGCTGGGCAAATCCATGACCTGGGGGCAAATCCATGAGCTGGGCAAATCCATGAGCTGGGGGCAAATCCATGAGCTGGGCAAATCCATGAGCTGGGCAAATCCATGACCTGGGGGCAAATCCATGAGCTGGGCAAATACATGAGCTGGGCAAATCCATGAGCTGGGCAAATACATGAGCTGGGGGCAAATCCATGAGCTGGGCAAATCCATGACCTGGGGGCAAATCCATGAGCTGGGCAAATCCATGACCTGGGGGCAAATCCATGAGCTGGGCAAATCCATGACCTGGGGGCAAATCCATGAGCTGGGCAAATCCATGAGCTGGGCAAATCCATGACCTGGGGGCAAATCCATGAGCTGGGCAAATCCATGACCTGGGGGCAAATCCATGAGCTGGGCAAATACATGAGCTGGGCAAATACATGAGCTGGGCAAATACATGAGCTGGGCAAATCCATGACCTGTGAGCTGGGCAAATCCATGACCTGGGGGCAAATCCATGAGCTGGGCAAATCCATGAGCTGGGCAAATCCATGACCTGGGGGCAAATACATGAGCTGGGCAAATACATGAGCTGGGCAAATCCATGAGCTGGGGGCAAATCCATGAGCTGGGAAAATACATGAGCTGGGGGCAAATCCATGAGCTGGGCAAATCCATGAGCTGGGGGCAAATCCATGTGTGAGCTGGGGGCTCTCTGCTCCTCTAGATTGTAAAATCCGGGGTGCCCTCTGCTCCTCTAGATTGTAAGCTCCTGGGTGTCCTCTGCTCCTCTAGATTGTAAGCTCCTGGGTGCCCTCTGCTCTTCTAGATTGTAAGCTCCTGTGAGCCGGGCCCTCTGCTCCTCTAGATTGTAAGCTCCTGTGAGCCGGGCCCTCTGCTCCTCTAGATTGTAAGCTCCTGTGAGCCGGGCCCTCTGTAAATTCTCGTGAGTCGGGCTCTCTGCTAAAACACCTTATTTTCTGTAAGTGCCCCTCCCGAGACTAGTCTCTGGATCCGCCCCTGCCCCACCATTCCCGAACCACTGGCACTAAAGATCGTGCTATCTAGTAAAATTTCTATTTTCTTCCCCAATCCCTCTAGACTGTAAGCTCCTATGAGCAGGGCCCTCTACACCTCTTGTTTCCATCATATGTCCCATTATCAGTATCTCGCTCCCTTTGGTTATTGTAAAGCACTGTGGAAACTGTTGGCGCTATCTAAATGATGACAATAATAATAATATCATGTCTAGCTTCTAAGTTCTCTCTAGAGTCTAGGCCAGTAGCTCCAAATTTCCAAAAGCCTAACTTTTACAAAACCTGACAAAGCTGTCCCCTTCCCCCTCTCCTATTTGTTCTTACAGTGGAACCAGTCATTGAATTGGTTTGTTTGAACTTTGAAGTCTCATATCAAAGATCTATCCAACCATTAGAAGGTCTCAGTGTATGTAGATACAGCGAAGTTGTTAACTTATCAATATGGGGAATTTGGAAGATTTTACCATTTCACTTCATTGTGCATGAGCTGATCATTTATTTACCGCCTTCCTTATAGTAAGTTACTCTTGCAAATTAAACGCCTAGGAATTTGGTTGCCATCAAACTAAAAGCATTTATTTGATCTCAAATTTAAATATGCAAGCAACTTTCAACTGAAACAGAACAACGAACACTGTCAAATGTCTCTTTAATGGTAGAAGTGGGATTCTAAAATGTACTTTACTCCAGTTATTACTGTAACGCTAACCCTAAACTCAACCCTAAAAGAATGTACACTTTTTTTTGTACTTAATGACGTCCATACCATTTTCCACCGTAGCTTCTATATACTGAAACCACAGTGAAAGTGTAGGTAGTGCCAATGTTTGACACATGAGTAGTGAACTTTGCTTCAAACAATGGTATGACAGTTGTTTGAAGAACACATAAACCTCTATTCAAATAGTGATAGTACCATTGTTTGAAGTGATATTCACCATATTTTCTTCAAAGAATGGTACCATTGTTTCTAGGTATTCATGGCTATTTTTCTATACTCAATATAGAATGGTCTATTTTTTTTTTAATTCCAGTGACGTTTTTCAGTTGCTGTTACAAAAGTTGGCAAATGGCAATATGTTGGAGGCCATGCAACGGACAGTCAAGTACCTTTACTACGCCACTTCTTTTCTCTCTCTCGCCATCCTTTTTTCTCTTCCTTGTAGTTCCAGTTCCACATTCATATGTTCCCTCTTTCCTTAGGATAGAGGAAGAGGAAACTAATGTTTTTTCCATCACTCTCACCTTGCAGTCCATCACTCTCACCTTGCAGTCATCTCCTGTTTCCACCACCAACCCTTCTAGATTGTGAGTACCCACTGGAATAGGGCCCTCGTTTCCTCCTGTACTGGTTTGTAAAATGTTGTTCAATGTATTGTAACCCTGTCTATACTGTGCCCATTGTACAGCGCTGCGGAATATGCTGGCGCTTTATAAATAAAGCATAATAATAATAAAGCTATACTTTTGCTCCCGTAACCAGGTTACATCGTGATTGATTTAAATATTTTAATAACAAGTTAATTAGTAGTCTGTGACTGTGTCACGGATTGCTCTGTTCTGGGGCGCCTGGCAGCAGCTTCCTCGCTGCTCGCTGGCCAGGCGCCGAAATATAACGCCACCGGGTGCGCTCACGTGGGACGCCGGGGGGCGGAGCCTGGCGTATGACGCGGACCCGCCGGGTTTAAAACCCAGCTTCACTAGTTCACCGGTGCCCTGACGTGGTATCATTTTCCCGCAGAGCTCTCGTGTGTCTGGTGTTGTCAGTTACTGACTTTCTGCTTCCAACCAATTTATTGATCCTCTGTATATGAGCCTTGGCTTTGGCAAACGAATCACCCTTGTGTATGACTCCTGGCATTGGCAAACGAATCACTCTTGTGTATGACTCCTGGCATTGGCAAACGAATCACTCTTGTGTATGACTCCTGGCATTGGCAAACGAATCACCCCTGTGTATGACTCCTGGCATTGGCAAACGAATCACCCCTGTGTATGACTCCTGGCATTGGCAAACGAATCACCCCTGTGTATGACTCCTGGCATTGGCAAACGAATCACCCCTGTGTATGACTCCTGGCATTGACAAACGAACCTCATTGTTATGTTCATTAGCGTCGGCAACTACTCCGTTACGCCTCTGCTCCTAAACAGCCTTGGCTCCTGTGGTAGTCTGTGTGTAACCATATATATACAGCAGACTAAAAAGTGTGTATACGGGTATACACTGTACAGTGTGGGCGCTTGTTAATTTTAGTTAATTAAAGTGCTATGTGAATAAATAATCAATTGCTGCCTAAGTATGGTGAGAAGCACATAAAAAACAACCAAAATACGTGCCAAGATTAAGATAAAAGGATAAACGAGACCATACGGCGCATAAAACAGTGAACAGATAATAATATGAACAACTGGTTAATAGGAGTAAAAGTGAAGGTGTCCTTTAAGGTATAAAAAGTGTCCTTAAAAATGCAAAAAATGTCCTTTAAAATACCAAATAGAGGAGGTAAAAGAGTACAAGAAAATTTAAAAGGATTAATAAGTCAATTTGTGCAAAATAAGTGTCCTAAAAAATCGGTGGTTTATACTCAAGGGGTGTTGTTGATTGAAGACAAATACATTAATCTTCACTGTGGTGTGGATATCAAATCTTCTCTTTAAAGATGTCCCTCAGAGAGAAATAAATAAAGGCAATAATAGTGCAGATGGTCTTACTAAGATGAGGTAATTTAATAAAATGAATGTTTCACTCACATTTATTAGAGCCTAAGGGAAATCCAGGCTCAAGGAAAATAGCTTGCGGCCAAGTATAGGGTGGCACGTCCCTCCTTTCATCTGTGGTGATTACTAGATAAAGCAGAGAGGATCGGGAGACAGCGCTCCCATAGCGTAACTCTGTGCAATACAGGTGGAGGATAAAATTAAAATTGGTCACACTCACCAGTTATAGAGCCTCTCAATTCCAGGCTCAAGGAGTATCGCCTTGGGTCCTCTTAAGGTGGGGGCCCAAACCTCGGTGAGACGGGTCCCCGGGCGGCTGAGAGGGACGTGACTGTGGGCTCCATTTTTTGCATTTTTAAGGACACTTTTTATACCTTAAAGGACACCTTCACTTTTACTCCTATTAACCAGTTGTTCATATTATTATCTGTTCACTGTTTTATGCGCCGTATGGTCTCGTTTATCCTTTTATATACAGCAGACTACCTTTTCTGTTTCTGGAGTCCTAGGGAGAACGAATACTCTATTCTGTACATTTGTCTGGTGTTTACCCTTTTTTGTATATTGTCTGGTTAATTATCTGTCTAGTTGTGCCGACCATTCAAGGATCGGAAGGTTAGAGATCGGTCTACATATAGGGACCACTATTCTGGTATTCAGGGGGATACGTGACATTACGTCAGGGCCAATGGATCCCGCAGACCTCTCTAATCAGTTGGCACGTATCGCCGCCAGACAAGAAGAGCAGGACCATAGGATGGACCAGTTTGCTCTTGCTCTTCAAACCTGTTAAATCGGTCCAGTGGAGGAACCACAAGCCCTCCGGACCCAGTAGTGCCTATTGTCAGCTCAGCCTCTCCCGAAAGAAATAGGCTTAGTATGAAGGCACCATTACGTTATGATGGTACACCAAGTTTATGCCGAGGTTTTTTTGACCCAACTGGAGATCTTGTTCGAGAATAACCCAGGGTCCTGTATGTCTGATAAAGCTAAAGTAGGATATCTGATCAATCATTTGACAGAGAAAGCTTTATTATGGGCTACACCCTTGTGGGAAAACAAGAAGCCCATCATTTACGACTATGAGGGTTTTACCTCAGAGCTCAAACGTACCTTTGATCCCTCTAGAAGGGCTACTAATGCGGGTAGATCTTTGTTCCACATAAAACAAGGTAATAGGAGGGTCTCTGACTACGCGATAGATTTTAAAACCCTGACTTCAGAGGTTCTCTGGCCGAACGACGTCCTAACCTTAGCCTTTACGGAAGGTCTGAACGAGGCTTTTATGTTCGAATTAGCTCCTTTAAAATTGCCAGAGACTCTGGATCACCTGATCGATTTTTGTATTGCCATGGATGATCAAATTAGGGAAAGGAGACATCCCAGAGATAGACCTAGAAGGCTCTTGCCTTCCCTACCCCCTTCATCCAGAAATACCGGTACACCAGGTGCCCAGGAAAATGTGAAAACAGATATACCAATTGCAGAGCCTATGCAGATAGGAAAAACTGGTATATCAGAAGCAGAGAGGGCTCACAGAAGGGAAAAGGGGCTCTGTTTCTATTGTGCAGGGGCAGACCATTTCCGCCTTCAATGTCCTCAGAGACCTAGGGGTGGTAGGGGTGAGAGTGGCAGATCGAACCAAAGACCAGCCAATACCCAGGTTATAGGGTCTCTTTATGCCTCCTTTGTGAATAACGAAAAAAAAAGATCCAGAATTCTGGTACCAATCTCATTAACATGGGACAGGGTTCACCTTAAGACCGAGGCCTTCTTGGATTCAGGGGCCTCAGGTAATTTTATGGACAAACATTTTGCTGCTAAATGCCTCATACCTCTGTTCTCAAAGAGAGGCCTTTAATGGTAGAAGCTATAGATGGAAACCCTCTGTCCTGCCCTCATATTACCCATGACACTATTTTTGTCTGTATGGAAACAGGAGTATTGCACCATGAAAAAATATGTTTCCAGATCATTGAATCCCCTTCATGTCCTGTCGTGCTTGGGTTTCCGTGGTTGGTAAAACACAACCCGGTTATTGATTGGGTCCAAAGAGACATAAAAAACTGGAGCCCTCATTGTCAGTCGAATTGTCTGGGCAAGGTCGACTTAATCGGTAGCCTCAATGTTGCCACAGCCCCTCCTTTATCCACAGAAGTTCCTGACCATTATCTGGATTTAAAGGAGGTCTTCTCTAAGTCCAGGACTGAGGTCCTACCGCCACACCGCCCGTACGACTGTGCTATAAACTTACTCCCCGGTACTATGCCTCCTAGGGGACATGTTTACCCCTTGTCACAAAAAGAAAACGATGTTATGGAGGAATACATAAGGGAGAATCTAGACCGAGGATTCATCAGACGCTCCTCCTCTCCTGCAGGAGCGGGTTTCTTTTTTGTCTCCAAAAAAGAGGGAGATCTGCGGCCTTGCATAGATTATAGAGGCTGAACAGGATAACCATAAGGAACGCATATCCCATACCTCTCATCACCGAATTATTTGATCGATTAAAGGGGGCCAATGTTTATACGAAACTCGATTTACGCGGAGCCTACAACCTAGTAAGGATTAAGGAGGGCCATGAATGGATGACGGCTTTTAATACACGAAGTGGACATTACGAGTATCTAGTTATGCCGTTTGGTTTATGCAACGCGCCAGCCATTTTTCAAGACCTCATAAACGATACCTTACGGGAATTCCTGCAAGTGTTTGTTATAGTATATCTGGATGATATCCTGATTTACTCCCCTGATATTGTAACCCATCATGTTCACGTGAGACAAGTACTGAAAAAACTATTGGAGGCTGGTTTGTATTGTAAACTAGAGAAATGTTTATTCGACATAAGAACAGTACATTTCCTTGGCTACATAATAACTCCCGAAGGTTTCCAGATGGATCCTAAGAAACTTACAGCAATCCTAGACTGGCCTCTACCCCAAGGACTGAAAGCCATCCAGAGGTTTCTAGGATTCACTAACTATTATAGGAGGTTCATTAAAGACTTTTCAGTTTTGGTATCTCCCCTCACGGCTATGACAAAGAAAGGGGTGGGTGCTCAGAAATGGACACCCCAAGCCAGTCAAGCCTTTGAGGCACTCAAACAAGCGTTTACTACTGCCCCTGTTCTCAGACATCCAGATCCGGCTCTGCCGTTCCAAGTGGAAGTTGACGCCTCCGAAATAGGTCTTGGTGCAGTATTGTCCCAAAGGGAGGCACCCGACAAACCCTTGCCTCCATGCGGCTTCTATTCCCGGAAACTCTCTCCGGCAGAGAGAAACTATGATATAGGAAACAGAGAGTTATTAGCGGTCATATCGGCCTTGGCAGAATGGAGATACCTGCTGGAAGGGTCTAAAGACCCCATCATTATTATTACTGATCATAAAAATCTCACATACATTGGAGATGCCAAACGGTTAAATTCCAGACAAGCAAGGTGGTCATTGTTTCTTTCAAGCTTAATTATGTATTAACCTATAGACCTGGGTCCAGAAACGTTAAAAGCAGACGCTTTATCAAGACAGCATGAGTCCTATGAACATAACATCCAAGATCAGCATCCCATTGTACCCCAAGAAAGGATTATAGCCGCTACCACGATTAACGTCTCGTCTCCCTTGATGAAAAGGCTGCAAACAGTTCAGGGATCAGCTCCTGAGGGGAAACCCCCGCGAAACTCTTCGTACCTGAAAGTGAAAGGATAGAATTACTGAACGTTTATCATGATAATAAAACCTCTGGGCATATGGGGATTACCAAAACGGTGGCCAGCATCAGTAAGGTCTTCTGGTGGCCCACGTTGCGCCGAGATGTAAAAGATTACATAGCCGTGTGCGAGGTATGCACAAGACATAAAAATCCCAAAACAGCACCATTGGTCTACTCCAGCCTCTGCCGATCCCAGAACGACCATGGTCACATTTGGCAATGGATTTCATAGTGGAATTACCTGATTCAAGAGGGAATACAGTAATACTTACTATCATAGATCGGTTTCTCCAAGATGGGTCACTATGTTCCTCTTCGTAAACTACCTTCGGCAGCCGAACTGGTGCCTATTTTCATAAACAACGTGGTCGCATACATGGTATTCCCCTCGGGATTGTCTCCGATAGGGGTACCCAATTTGTCTCCAGATTCTGGAAAGGGTTCTGTAAGAATGTGGGGATGACTTTCCTTCTCTTCGGCCTTCACCCCCAGACTAACGAGCAGCAGAACGCGCCAATCAAAATATAGAGAAGTATCTCAGATGTTTTATATCAGAACAACAAGATAACTGGTCAGATCTGCTACCATGGGCAGAGTATGCCTTGAACAGTGCAGTAAGTGAATCCACAGGACATTCCCCTTTTTTCACTGTTTATGGGTTCGATCCTCCCGTACTCCCTGCTACGTTTCCGGATACCACTATACCTGCTTTAGATGAACATTTAGCGTCCTTGAGGGAGACTTGGGAGAGAGTTAAAAAGGCACTAGAGAAAAGCAGTTGTATCCAGAAAATTAAGGCTGACAGACATAGAAGGCAAGCACCTGTGTATCAGGTTGGGGACAGGGTTTGGCTTTCTTCCCAGAACATCAAGCTCTTAGTGCCCTCCATGAAGTTGGCACCTAGATATATCGGTCCCTATAGGATTCTGCGGCGACTCAACCCAGTCTCCTATGCTTTGGCATTGCCCCCCCCATATCAGGATACACAACGTGTTCCACGTGAGCCTTTTGAAACCGTTGTTATGTAACCGGTACACCAAGGCCCATGCTCCACCTCCTCCTGTCTCTGTGGAGGGCGAGGAGGAGTTCGAGGTTAAGGCCATTCTGGATGCCAGGATGTCTAGGGGGTCCTTACAGTACTTGGTCGACTGGGTGGGTTACGGTCCGGAGGATCGTTCTTGGATTCCGGCTGCGGCGGTCCATGCCCCTCGGTTGGTGAAGGCCTTCTATTTGGCGCACCCCCGTGCCCCTGGGGGTCGTCCAGTGGCCGCCCATTGAGGGGGGGTTCTGTCACGGATTGCTCTGTTCTGGGGCGCCTGGCAGCAGCTTCCTCGCTGCTCGCTGGCCAGGCGCCGAAATATAACGCCACCGGGTGCGCTCACGTGGGACGCCGGGGGGCGGAGCCTGGCGTATGACGCGGACCCGCCGGGTTTAAAACCCGGCTTCACTAGTTCACCGGTGCCCTGACGTGGTATCATTTTCCCGCAGAGCTCTCGTGTGTCTGGTGTTGTCAGTTACTGACTTTCTGCTTCCAACCAATTTATTGATCCTCTGTATATGAGCCTTGGCTTTGGCAAACGAATCACCCTTGTGTATGACTCCTGGCATTGGCAAACGAATCACTCTTGTGTATGACTCCTGGCATTGGCAAACGAATCACTCTTGTGTATGACTCCTGGCATTGGCAAACGAATCACCCCTGTGTATGACTCCTGGCATTGGCAAACGAATCACCCCTGTGTATGACTCCTGGCATTGGCAAACGAATCACCCCTGTGTATGACTCCTGGCATTGGCAAACGAATCACCCCTGTGTATGACTCCTGGCATTGACAAACGAACCTCATTGTTATGTTCATTAGCGTCGGCAACTACTCCGTTACGCCTCTGCTCCTAAACAGCCTTGGCTCCTGTGGTAGTCTGTGTGTAACCATATATATACAGCAGACTACCTTTTCTGTTTCTGGAGTCCTAGGGAGAACGAATACTCTATTCTGTACATTTGTCTGGTGTTTACCCTTTTTTGTATATTGTCTGGTTAATTATCTGTCTAGTTGTGCCGACCATTCAAGGATCGGAAGGTTAGAGATCGGTCTACATATAGGGACCACTATTCTGGTATTCAGGGGGATACGTGACAGACTGCTAGCTTGTGATAATTTCAGATTTTTTTTGTAACTATTTCAACATGGTCCTTTGTGTAGTTCATTTTGATTTCTTATTTTTGACTATTCTTGTATTTACTTCTACACATTTCTTTGCAATAAAATATAAAAATAAGTATAATCATTTATAGTTTATTCAATGTACTTTTATTACTGTAACTATACTTAAAACATTTTTTATGCATGTTAACAGACTACTCCTTAATACCCTATGGGACAACGATTTGGATTTGCATTGTTTTATTCACTATCAGGGCTATCCAAAGAGATCCGAATGGCTGCCGAAAGGGAACCGAATGCTGAAATTCAGCGTTTGGTTACCTTTCTTGGCCATTCGGCTATCCAAAGAGCAGGCAAATCGCCAAATCTTGGCGAATTGCCTGCACATACGGTGCCTGTTCGGTGCCTGTTCGAGGGCAGTGAAATCCCCATGAAAATGCACTGCTTCGGCTATTCAGAGAACACAAACCAGCAGTGAAAGGTTCCCCTAATGCCCTGCCATTCGGTGGTTTAATTCGGCAGGTTTATTCAGGCGAATCCCATAGACTTCAATGTTAAAAATATTCCAGTTTTTATTCAATATCTAATAAACCGTTCATTATAAAATTCTGCAGTAAAAAGTCTCTTTATTTATAGATTTTTTAGGATATTTTAAGCATTTTTCGGGATTTTTTTTTTACTTTACTTATTTTTTCTGTAACAGCCCTTTTTATTATCATTCATTGGATCATATGTAAATTTCAGACATTTTCGCTCAGTAGTTTGTTTGCAAACAGCGTTTCACTTTTCAAACATTCAAGCAAACTGCGTTGCTAATTTATTCACTGCATTCGTCTGCGGTGTCGGCTGTTTCCAGCGGCTGCTCTGCGCTGTGATCGGCTCCTGCTCGGGTTTTTCCAGCATTTTCGGCGGGTTAGTCCAGATGTTTTTTGCGGCTTTCGGTGTGCGTTCGCCCTCGTTTTCGGCGGGTTTGCGGCGACCTTTCCCTGCAATTCGGGGACCCTGTGGTGCTTGCTGAATACACCGCAGGGTCGCCGAAATGGGATCGGCAAATCGAACTGAATTGAAGAGAACGAAAAGTCACCGAACGTACGGTGGCTTTTCGATTCTCTTTGAAAAACCCTGTATATGTATATTTTTTGCTTCTAAAAATCATTCTTGGAGATTCGATTGGTTTATATTCATTCACCATTAACAAGAGGACATAGTCTTAGATTAGAGGGGCAAAGGTTTAAAAGTAACATCAGGAAGCATTATTTTACTGAGAGGGTAGTGGATATATGGAACAGCCTTCCAGTTGAAGTGGTAGAGGCCAAAACAGTAATTGAATTTAAGCAGGCATGGGATAGGCATAAGGCTATCCTAAACAAAAGATAAATCCAGGTAAAGTATCCATGTAATTGGGCAGACTAGATGGGCCGAAAGGTTCTTATCTGCCGACATCTTTCTATGTTCTATGTTCTACAGTGCTGAAGAATGTGTTGGCGCTTAATAAATAATAATAATAATAAATGCGTTACATAGTTATGTATAAAAGATTTCCTACGGAAAAAATTCTCCCGAAGAAGCATTATAATCTTTATTTTTAATTTGGAGGGGATAAAAGAATCCTCTAAGTATGCATTTTTAAATAATTTAATTAAATGCGAATCCTTGCTATTCGGCTCTAATGAGGGCACATAATAGTTACATTTTGGGGGTATGCAAACCTGTAACTTTGCAGACCAAGTAAGACTTTACAAACTCTTTTATAGTTCTTCATTTCATACCAACTTAGTGCCAAATAGCCCAGTAACAAGTAGAAGCAGGACATCTCATAAAAGCTCAGTATATTGTAGCGGTGCAAAAAGAAATGTGACAGCTGAATTGAGCTGATACAGGTCTTTTCATTATTCGAAACAATTACTTCAGCATGAACAGCATGGAACTTCATGAAATGTTTTCCGAGCTCAGATTCCTGATAGGGGAGCATTACATAACTCCCTCTTTGTAGGAGCTGGCAGCCTTGAAGGTACAGGAATCCTCGGCCAGGAGCCTTGCCTTCAGCTTCTTTTTCTTCAGAGCCAAGCATTGAGCAGAAAAGAGAATCTTTTTTTTTTTCCACTGCGTCAACAGGAGCATGTTTTTCATCACTGATTAATAAGTGAAACTCTCCATCATTTTAGGAGTCCGAGAAGATTCCTTCCCACAGCTATTTTGCATAGGAATTAATTTCTTCTAACCACATTATTTACTGGTGTAATATCTCTTGCAGCTTGCTGCCACAATCTGGAAAAATATATTGCCCCAGCCTGATTTACTATTTTTAAAATACATTGGCCCCTATTACATTGTTCGCCGCAGCGGAAATTTTTTTGCGCGCATCGTCCAGCGTTATCGCACGAAAATTAACGTGGTATTCCGATCTGAACACATTCTCTCATCCGTCAAAAAATAACGTTCGTAAAAACGACGCGCAAAAGGAAGTGTGGTAACGTAGGGCACGTAAATAAGTGTGCGGACGGTTTTTTTCATTGGATTCAGCCAATCAGAATTAAGAACCTTAATTGAAGTCAATTTACCTTAATTGACTCATTTAAGTTTTTGCGCCTGTCAAAGTAAATCTGAGTATACATGCTGCAACAATAAAAAAAATATGCACAAATTCACAATTTTATTGTTTGGGTATGTGTAGAATGTGTAACTGTACTGTGCTGTATTTTTTTTTTGTGCTGGTGTTTTTCGTTTCGGTCAGAACGTTCCGATTTGCAGTTACCACCAGCTTTTCAAAGACATTAAAATTATGCGCGCAAACGTCGTTCGTAAAAAGATGCGCATCGATTGTAATACTATCCGCGTACCAGCGCACGAACGAATTTGCGCTCACAATGTTAAGTATCGGACGAGCACAGTTCATCACGCTCGCGCAAGTCCATCCGCATTAAACGATAACACCCATCGTTTGCACAAACGTTGTAATACGACGTTCACCGCAAAGGATTTTGCCCCTCGCGCAAATGCACAATTGCGCACGGAAAACACACTGAGCGAAGAATGTAATAGGGGCCATTGACTCTCTCTCTCTACATGCATATATCTATCTATCTATACATGTACTTATCTGTCTCTACTTGTGTCTATCTCTACATGTATCTATTGCTTAGTTATGCTTGTCTCTATCCAATTATTAAAAAAAAATGTAGTAAAACAATATTTCTTCTATAATATTCATCAATATTTATTTATTTATAAAGTATTTTACCAGGAAGGATACATTGAGATTTCTCTCGTTTTCAAGTATGTTCTATTATAATGGTTTCTAACTATTTATAGTGATACATTTTAGAAATATGGATTTTTCTTCAACATTTTTATGTAATGTTCAAGGCACAATTTACTTGGAGTAATGTAACCACACACCTTGGAAAATTTAGCAAGTAGGTTGGATGTTATTTATTTGGACATTAAAACAAAGCCAATCACAGCAAAGCTAACTTTACTGTCTCAAAAAATGTGTGATAGCCAATCCCTCACCTAACTATCGCTTTGGCAAACTTACCAACTAGATAAACGTTAAAAGGACACTACCACTAAAAAGTGAAATGTCCTTATTGTGTTTATTTTATGTTGATGATATCAGACATATACTTTGTTTTCTTCTTGTATGTTTAGTTAGGAAATTATTTTACTCTGTGTCACTGGGTGTATCCATTGTGTGATCTTTTGTGTTGTAAACTACCCCAAGTATTTTTCCATCACTTGCTCCTCACTGTGTGGCTTTGAGCATAGAATGTAGTCTATTATTGTGTTGTGTGGGATGTATTCAAAGGACATCACCGGGAGCAAATTAGAAGTCTTTTAAGGTACTTGTTTTATCTCATTCCGCTGTGATGTCTTATCTCAAGTAGCCTGAAGAACACAATAGCCTTATAAAAACATTCACTCCTCCACCCCACTGAATGTTAAATACTGTAAAAGCTAAACCACAGCAATAAAGGAAAATGCACAGATTTTGGTAAATATTGCTCGCACTACCCTGATAATAGAATAATAGGATGCCTAAAAGCTGGTTCTAAATAATTTGGGCATTTTGCCTTCTTTTGGCTCAACAGCAGTAGATGATCTTCAGGCCTTCAAGAAATCCCTTAAAACCCATCTCTTCAGATTAGCGTACCGCATCACTGATGCAACTCCTCCCTCTGCTCACCTACTCACACATGATTGAAGCTGCTTCCATGGTCCCACCATTCCTGAACCACTGACACTAATGATCCTGCCATCCAGTAAAATTCCCCATGTCTTCCTCAACCCCAATCCCTCTAGACAGTAAGCTCCTACGAGCAGGGCCCTCTACACCTCTTGTTTCCATCCTATGTCCGTTTATCTCGTTCCCTTTGGTAAATTGTAAAGCACTGCGGAAACTGTTGGTGCTATATAAATGATAATAATAATAATAATGTGTGAAAGGTTGATCCCGATGGACGCATGTCTTTTTTCAGACTATGTAACTCTGTAAGAATTAAGTGATATGAACAAGAAGAATTAAATGATCAGGGTTATTAAAAGAGATCCGAATTGGAACCGAAAGGTAACCGAACAGTGAAATTCAGCGTACGGTTACCTTTCCTGGCCATTCGGCTATTCAGAGATCAGGCAGTTCGCCATATGTTGGCGAATTGCCTGCACATATGATGCCTGTTCGTTGCCTGTTCGAGGGCAGTGAATTCCCCATTGAGAAGCAATGCTTCGTCTATTCAGAGACCACAAAACAGCTGAGAAAGGTAGCCGAATTTCCCTGCCATTCGGTGGTTTCATTCGACAGGTTTATTCAGGAGAATCCCATAGGTTTCATTGTTAAAAATATTCCTGTTTTAATACAATATCTAATAAACCGTTCATTATAATATTCTGGAGTAAAAAGTCTCTTTATTTTTAGATTTTTTAGGATCTTTTTGTGAATTTTTTGGGATTTTTTTTTAACCCCTTAAGGGCCGCTGACGTACCCTGTACGTCCTGTCCACAGGTCTCCCTTAGACCCGCGGACGTACAGTGTACGTCAGCGGCGCCTAATCCTCCTCCCGCCCGATACTCACCTCCCTCGCTGGATCCCACGGCGATCTGCAGGGAGGAAGCCTGCCCATGTGATTTACATGGGCAGGCGAGGCTGATGACGTCGCCACGCTGCGTGGTGACGTCATCAGCAGGCGTCCCCATGCAAAGCAATGGAGGGGAGGGGGGCTCTTTCGGAGCCCTCTATCTCCCCAACCATTGCAGCTAGGGAGATGCTTCTTACACCGTTGGAAAGGGGAGAGTCTCCCCTTTTCAGCGGTGTATAGCGTTAACCGTTTTGTTGCCGGATCACGTTTCGGCGCCAATTGGCGCCAAAACGGGATTCGAACCTGCAGGGGGGCTGACATCTTGGATGTCAGCCAAGCCTCCAGGTCCCCCCCACCCACTGACAACCTCACCATATGTGTGAGGATGTCAGTGGGCCAGTTAACCATCTAGCTGCCATGTAGAGATAAGGGGATCCTAAGGATCCCTTTATCTCCCTATCAGTGGCAGCTGGATGGTCATATTTAAGACTAGCTCGCCCGCCAATGCCCGCCATTTTGGTTAGGACTCGCCCTTATAGAGGTGCCGTGACGTTGGCGGGCGAGCTAGTCTTATAATGGCCATTAATAAGAAACCAAACCTCTAATTGTGTTTAGTTTCACACGGTATAATTGGAGTAAGCGCAGATGACATTTTTTTTCTTTGTTATGTTCTACACATGTTGTTGGGCTGGATGCATTTGGTGGTTGCAGCCAACCCTTCGGGGAATAGGCGCGACCCCACCCCTCCTGCACTATGTATGTTTCAATGTACTTCCAGCCAGGTCATCCCTGCAGCAAGACTCCGCTCTGTGTCTTTGTTTTGATCCCAAAGTGGATTTTGTTTCTGAGGGAGCATAAATAAAGGCCCACCAGTCTACCTCATGTTTGACAAGCAGCATGAGCGGGTATGGTTTGCTATGTAGCAGCCTGTGGTTTCATTTTGGTTAGGACTCGCCCTTATAGAGGTGCCGTGACGTTGGCGGGCGAGCTAGTCTTATAATGGCCATTAATAAGAAACCAAACCTCTAATTGTGTTTAGTTTCACACGGTATAATTGGAGTAAGCGCAGATGAAATTTTTTTTCTTTGTTATGTTCTTTGCAAACAGTGTTTTACTTTTCAAACACTGAAGCGTACTTTTTTTTTTTTCACTCCATTCGTCTGCGGTGTCTGCTTTTTCCCGCGGCTGCTATGCGCTGTGATCGGCTCCTGCTCGGGTTTCTCCAGCGTGTTCGGCGGGGTTAATTCAGATGTTTTTGCGGGTTTCGGTGAGCGTTCGCCCTGGTATTGCGGTGAGTTTTCGCCGTGTTTGTTGCAGCTTTTCCCTGCATTACGGGGGCCCTGTGGTGCTTGCTGAATACACCGCAGGGTCGCCAAAATGGGATTGCCAAACCGCACCGAATTGAACAGAACGAAAAGTCACCGAACGTGTGGTGACTTTTCGATTCTCTTTGAATAACCCTCTAAATGAATGATATGCTGTCACATTGTTGCACTTAACTCCTGTTTAAATACAGAACAATAAATAAGCTTAATTGTATCTTAGCTATCTAATTTCTATGCAATTTTAGTAACACAATACACAAGATATTTACAATATTTTTTCCTTTGAACAGATATATAATAATAGTTTAGTTACATATATTAAAGTGTAAGATATTTGCCTTTACAAGCCATGTCAGCAATGAGCAACTGAAGGATGTGGCTGCTGGATTACCCTTTGCTGGGAAGTAAAAACCTCAGAGCAATCCTGAATGTTTAATATATTAGGGATTTACTTCTTCCCAGCCAATTTCCTCTCGCACAGGATGCAGCTATAGAAATAACAGGCTGCTATTCATGATATCTTTGTAGATGCTCATAGTAATGCTAAGAGAATTCTGTGTCTTTTTTTACATAACCATGTTTTTGTTTTGTGAAAAACTGTGTTTAGTGTTTACTGTGATCATTTCCTTAAGGCTAGGGTCACACTAACGCATTTTTCGCGTTGTCCGTGAAAAAGTGCGTTCGAACGAATGGACTCATCTTTTCACGGAATACGTGATAGCGGTCATACTATGCGCATTTTCGTCCGTGATTTTGTACGGATCAACAATAAAACACTTTTTGCGTCTGGACGTTATGTTGGCCGGACATTAGCAGCGTCTGACGTCTCCTAGTCACGAACACATGCCATTAGCGGACGCAGCACACTCTGTACGTCAGTACTAGCGGTTCTCAGAAAAAATGCGTTCGTTTGCCACTTGCGTTGTGCGGCCGTCCTTTGTATGCTGTCTGGCATTGGACGTCATTTGCTGCTAGCGCGGCCGTGATAAAGTGCGGCTAAAAGCACGTTAATACTGCGTTAGTCTGACCTTAGCCTTAGATTCAAAACATTTTGATATTAGTTGCAGATAAAGCAAGAGTTTAAAATTGTGTAGAGGATAGATATATATAAAAAATAGACATTGGTAATATTTTTAGATTTTTGATGATGTTCTGTTTTATGTAATTCTGTGCTGCTATTAATAGGTAAAATTGATTTTAAAAATTGAAGGAGTTAAGGAAGATATCAAGAGCCATAATAAGATGTTGAAATGTCCTAGCATCCGTTACTGCATTTTTCTGAATAGCATCGTTCAATATGTACGGAGCCCCTCTGTTGTCAAGCAGATTTTTATTTCCTTCACAACATTTCTGCGCTGTTTGTGTTTAGCTCAATTTTCCTCTTACTCGTTTATGGAACTCACACATACTATATACCATTTTTCTCTCCATTAAATTGACTTTCTAAAGCTACCATTATTTTCATCATATCGTATAATTGACCATTAATAAATTTATGAAATATGATGAAAAAATGGAAAAATCACACTTTTTCAAACTTTTACCCCCAAAATCTCTCCTCCAAATAAATTTTGTCCTGAGTTTGGAAATACCCAATGAATACATGTTTTTGCTTTTCAACCTCTTCACTGCTGAGCCATTTGACCTCTGGGTGCTGAGCTCTTTTTGACCATTTTATGCTCATCATGTTTAAATGAGATTTGACGTCCTATTTTAATGTATGACCCAGACAAAAAAACAATTTTTTTAAAATTATTTATTTATTTTATTTATTTGCCTCGTCATGTTTGATATCATTGGAAAGGCCAAGCTCTGGCATTTCCAATGATACAGAACATAACTCTCTAGCTGCCATGGATCCAAAGGACCCCCTTATCTCCACATTGGCAGTTAAGGGTTAACTGCCTAGCTGACATCATTGCACAATGTCAGTGGATAGGGTGAGGTCCTGGAGGCTTGGCTGACATCCAAGATGTCAGCCACCTCTGGGAGATGACCCCGATCTGGTGCTGATTACCTAAGTGGATAAATAGAGAGGCATCGCTGGAAAGGGCAGACTGTGGCCTTTCCAGTGATGCCTCACTTTTTTTTAAACTCCTGGCCGATCAGGAGGGAGAGGGGTCCAAATGACATCCCCTCCCTTTCAGGCTCTCCCCTGGCAGTGCCTGGGTGAGTGCCTGAAACTGACGTTTAGAACCAGGAGTCTGACTTCAAGGACTTCAAGGAAGTCAGACTGCCGCGGGACCCTGGCCAGAGAGGTAAGTATAGGGAGGGATGGGGGGTTAAAGGACCATGACCTACAGGGTACATCCTTGGTCCTTAACAGGCCTTTTTTCCAGGATGTACACTGTATGTCATTGGTCCAGAAGGGGTTAAGTATACTTGTTTGATCTAATTCTGCAACTTTATGTTGGGTCAAATCATCATAAAGGCTTGCAGAGAAAACTAATTCCATCCACGCTTCATACCCTCTCTCACAAATATTAGGCTTGTGCGCCATCAATAAATTTGTTTCGTTTCGTTTTGTATGAGCCGTTATTTCGTTTTTCGTAATTCGTGTCTGAAACTCAATTCGGATTCGTCCGAAATATGATTTTTTGTTAGATTCGTTCACTTTTCATAACAATTACGACCATTCATTATGATGAATTTAAAGAGCAAAAATACATTTCTTAATATGGCAGTCGATGGTAGTTTTTTTTAATACGAAATTCCGTTGAAGAATTTCGGTGAAACATAAACTAATCTAATATATATTAGTTTAGTACCTCTGTCTCTGACTGAAGTTGAACAACATAATTTAATTTTTTTTTTAAATCAGAAATATGAAATTGCGTTAACGAATTTAGGTTCTGAATTTCGTAACAACGGAAACGTGACTGGTGGATGACCACCCAGAGGTTTTCTTCTGCTGTGTGACTGCAGTTGCATTACAGAGTACGAAATTCAGTTAACAAATTTCAGAGGTTTTCTTCTGCTTTGTGACTGTGTGTAGCTGCACTCTGTACACCTGCTGTGCTCATTGTGAGGGGTTCCCACCATTCCTGTGCTGTGCTGAGTTCCTCCTGGGTCTGTACACCTGCTGTGCTCATTATGAGGGATTCCCACAACGCTCAAACGAACAATGTTCAATTTGTACTCATGTTCAACTCGTACCTGCGGAATATTCAAATATTAAAAAAAGGTAATTTAATTTCATCATAACGAATAATCGTAATTATTATGATAATAAAACGATATTAACGAACATTCTTATTTCATCCGATTCTGAATCTCCCATCGACTACCAGTCTCCCACTCTCATATTAAAAAAGGTAATTTTCCCAACCCTCCCTCAGCAGCAGAAGAAAACCTCTGATTGGTCAAACAGTTACTTTTCCGATGTAACGAAATTAGGAAACGTAACGAAACGAATCGCACATGTCTAACAAATATAGACACATGTGTGTCTTACTGTCTTCTAAAACAGTGAATTGTTAAGTGACACAGGGATTGCACATTTTATGCCAAAATATCTTGAGATATAGATGAGCTGAGTTGTAGATTTAATGTTTTTTTTTTCTCTCCATTCATATATTTCTCTACTAAAATGTGGAATTCTCTTGTAAGTTCTCCACAATTCACTTTTAAACGAGCAAACCTTAGTGACGCCCATAGAGGAATGTGTTCATATCCTGATGTTTAAACAGTTCAAATGTTTTAAATGATGTGCTGACAACCTTGTCGTCCGTGCACTGATTGCTACAGACTGGTGACTCTAATGCTTTGCATATGCTAGCGGTCACGTTTTATACTAACAAAAAATATCGAAGTACTCGTCGGTTTACATTTCATTATTGGGAAGCATTTTGCCGAGGCTTAATTTGCTTGTAAGTTCTAAAACGCGTATTGATTAGGGAATATATTTAGCGTTATGACTCACATTTACTTCTCCGGGCTAAATCAAGTATCCACGCATTAGCACTTCATAATGGGAGTAAAACACACAAACTGGTTTTAATTGTTTATTTACAATTCAGCCAAGGAATCTAATGATTTTCGAAATTCACGTTCCAGTGCCTTGTTACACCAATAAGCAATATCTGTGCTTTAGTTCACTAATGAGTACTTTGGGGATTGTAGACAGCTATTTGCTTATGAATATTTCAAGTAAATTATGAGACTATAGCAACAGGCATGAATTTACCAAAGTGATGTCATCTCAGGAGTTGCATCCAATGCCTCAATTAAGGGATAAACAAAGCCAGAGTGATTTTTTGTTGTTCTCCTTCGTTATTGTCTTCTATCCTCAAGACGCAATTAGTCTATTAATGCACAAGTTGTTTCTCAAACAAGCCAAGATGTTTTCTGGTTCTTTGTGGGATTATTCATAATAATAATTATGATAACTATTCAATTCCTTATTCTGTTTATGTCTTGAAGAAAAGACGGCATCCATAATTTGACTTTTGCCAATTTTTGCATATGTAATTTTCATCATAATGTATCATCGGCCAAATCACAACCGGGTCGGTAACGGTGAGGAGTAGAATGGAAAAAGCTGGCGAGCCTTTTCCTTTTTGCGGCTCACCATTACCGTTCTTATTCCAGCTGAGACGCTCTATCCACAGCTCGAGAATAGATTTTGCTATTCCATGACACGTGCTTGTCGCGGTAGCTATCGACTCCTGTAGTCCACAGGAGTTCTGGAGTCCATAGCGAGCCCCTGCGCAAGCTCCCTGTGAGCTCATCTAAGCAGGGACGCAAAAGAGCCACAGAGGGACACTGGAAACTATTTGTTCCCAGTCTTCTGTTGCACCCGGCCAGAGAAAGTGGGGGATCATGCTGCCCTCTGAACCGTGGGATGTGAGGTGAGGATAGGATTTTTTTTTAAATCAAAGTATTTTATTAAAATTTTCATTTGTATTAAAGGCAAACAACAAAATAAAACAAAGAAAGAAAAACAGAGAACATTGACATAAATCCAAATGAACATACAGGTTCAGGAAAATATCGCAGTAAACACAACTGAATGACCAGATTTAGAGGCATGAAATATGATTACTGGGATAAGTGTAAAAATTAAGAGAACAAAAGGAATTCCCGACCAGAAAAGATAAGTAATAAGGTCGAGTAAAAAAACCCCCAGAAAACCCTCATACAGCATCAATTGAAATAGTATCATCAGGATAAACCAGAAAAAAAAAAATGTATGAAAATATATTTTATAAATAACTATAAAATATAGAAAATATATTTTATATATAAATATAGGGCTCTATTACATTCTACACGCAAACGTTAACGCTCACCTGCATGAGCATTAACGTTTGCCGCGGTATTTACCGCATATTATAATCCAAACGCAAACGGGATAAAAAAACGGTTTGCGTTTGGTAGCTTGCGCTTCTCAGCGCGAGGTTACTGTACTTTGCACTCCCTATGCTTAACATGGGGAGCGCAAAGTGTTAATCAGCACTGGATTACAAAGTCCTAACGCTGATTAACGCCTGGCTCTGGTCAGCGAAACGTTAACCAGAGCCAGGACTTGGTGTTAACGGATTCCGCTTCTGCAGAATCCGTTAACACCAGGCTTAAAAAATAAAAAATGAATCCTATACTCACTAGGGATGAGCCGAACACTCCCCGAGTTCGGTTCGGAGCTGAACCCGTACTTTCCAAATGTTCGGATCCGAACCTGAACCCGAACTCGAACCCAATGAAAGTCAATGGGGCTGAAAATTCGGTTTTTAGAGTGCCCTCCAAGAGGGCATATATGCTAGATATTTGCCATAAAAGGTGTATGGGGGTCCGGGTAGTGCCCTGGGGGACAGGAAACAAGGACAAAAAGTTTTTAAAGGGACAGTGAGCTTTCCATGAAATAAGGGTTAAAAATAAAAACGAAAAATTCCTTCAAATATCGTGCCTAGGAGGTCCCCATAACCTGCCCGTGAAGTGGCGGATTTCTAGGATGTATAGAAATATGTAAAAACCAAAAAATGACATTTCAAATGACGGTAAATGCTTTTCCTTTAATCTATCCATAAACAACTGCTTGGGGCGGCAGTCTGTATGAAAAGAGGAGACATTTTCGGACACGCAGAAAAAGTTTACAGATTTTTTGGCGGTGAAAAGCAGGAGAATGACTGGAGAATGGAAAATTCTAGACCAAATAGCTGATTTGGAAAGTGAGATAAATGGGAGAATTTTTCTGGTTTGGCTATTTTGACCTAGAATTTTCTCTTCAGGCAATCTCCTGAGTTTCACCTTTCTGAATAACCCTGTCAGGGTTATTCAGAGAGCGGTGAAGAGCACGAGAATGACTGGAGAATGGAAAATTCTAGGTCAAAATAGCCAAACCAGAAAAATTCTCCCATTTAGGCTAGGGTCAGACTAGCGAATTTTTAACGTGCGTTTAGGCGCACTTAATCACGGGCGGACTAGCAGCCGTCCACTAGCGGCATGTGCGCTGCGTCCACTAGCGGCATGTGTGCGTGATTTGGAGACGTCAGACCCTGCTCATGTCCGGCCAACATAACGTCCAGACACCCAAAGTCTTCTGGTTTGGATCCGTAAAAAATCACGCACAAAAATGCGCATCGTATGACCGTTTTTACGCATTCCATGAAAAAATACAGCAATGCGTTCGGACGCACTTTCGGTCGCTGTGAAAAATGCGTTAGTCTGACCGTAGCCTTATCTCACTTTCCAAATCGGCTATTTGGTCCAGATTGTTCTCTTTTCCTGCCATTCTCCTGGTTTTCACCTTTCTCTGAACAACCCTGAGAGAGAGATGAAAGCCAGGAGAACTGGCAGGAGAAGAAAACAATCTAGACCAAATAGCAAATTTGGAAAGTGAGTTAAATGGGAGAATTTTTCTTTTTTGGCTATTTTGACCTAGAATTTTCACTTCTCCAGTTTTTCTCCTGCTTTTCACCGCTCTCTGAATAACCCTGTAAATGTTTAATCCCGAGGTGAAAAATAACATTGCTTTAGATGTTAATTTGAATTTTTTTCAAACACCAGTTAAATGCAGCATATTAGGATGTTTTAGGAGGGAAATTAATTCTCAAATCTCAATCAGAAGCAGACACCACCCCACCCCCTCAGTATAGTGTACAATGTATCAAATTGATTACCAGACTAAAAACACCTGGTGTTATGCCCGTTTGTGAACAGAGGTCATTAAGAGTTGATAATCTTTCCACGTACACATTATTTTTTAATTCAATATCTAATAAACCGTTGCTTATAATATTCTGCAGTAAAGAGTCTCTTTATTTCTAGATTTTTTAGTATTTTTTTAAGCATTTTCTATAATTTTTTCAAAATTTCTTTTTTTTTTCGAACTCGAACCGAACACACCCAAAAAGTTCGAAGTTTTTCCTCCCTTGCGCTCGTGTTTTAACGCGAAGAGTGTATTTGTTTTTGTGTTAATATCTTGCATTTTAATATTTTGTATTTCTGTAACCATTCAATGTTCTTGAACCCAGGACATACTTGAAAACGAGAGAAATCTCAATGTATCCTTCCTGGTAAAATATTTTATAAATAAATAAATAATAGAGCCCATAATATTTTATATTTTATATGAATATAGAAAAAATATATACTTAAGACAGTTGCACCGAGCAAGGAAAGTGATCCTCTGGTGAGTGCTGAGCCCAGTGCAAAGGTACACACATGATAAATATATATATATATATATATATATAGTGTGTTTAATATTGCAGAAGCCACCCGCACATCATAGCAATTCAAAGAATTGCATCCCAGAGCTCCTGTGCCACATTCCCCATATGCAGCAAGGAATTCTGGGTAAGATATGCAAATGACCTCTGTCTCACTTTTACACATCCTGGATCTGTTATTACACAGAACCCTAAAATCAATGCTATGCCACACTGTGGCTTTGTAGCAAAGATAAGGTTATGCAACTGGTCAAAGCCACTCCTAGGACAGCGCTGTTTCAGGTTTGTTGAACCCTCATCAGCTAGGAGACAGGCATGACCACTTTACTATATATATATATATATATATATAATGACTTGAGCATATGTGAGTGTGCCAGACTTCCATATTTCTGCAATACAAAGTCTAGCGGCCAACATAGAGGATGGGATTTTTTTAAATTCTTGAGAATAACGCGTTAAGTGATTATGTTTTTGCAACATCACTTAACAACAGCTTTTTAAAGTTTGTGTTCTTTTCTGAATTAGAGTCTTCAAATGAGAAGAAGGGGCTATGTTGGTATAGTTCATATGTCTCCTGCAAGATGCAAATGAATAGCTCCAATACAATGTATATGAGCTGTAATTTTGCGTTAACCTGATGAAACAACCAAACTGCAAGGCGCGGTCTAACATCTGAATTGTGATCTGATGATTTTTGCATGACGTAGGACTGAATACTAACTGTGTATGTTGCCACTTGAAATAACTGAGAGTAAAGTGCAGGACTGCTTTTGTGTGTATTTTTTTTTGTATTTAAGATTTTATTTTATAAGTAACAAAGGTTCACATACTGAACAATAAGGTTGGTCTCGCAGGGCCAAATATGAAATTTTCAGAAGAGACATACAAAACTGAAAAAGGGGGTCACAGATGTATCTGCAAGAAATCTAACAATGGGAAGGGGGGTAAGATAAGAAGGGGAGGAGGTGCAAAATCTCATCAGAAGGGCTATTCTAAGAACAAATGAGCAGTGGAGTTCACCGGGTGGCCATCCCGAAAGGAAAAAGAAAAAAAAGAAGAAGGTGGTGAGGGACTCCCAAGATATTGTGGCCTTCCTGGCTCACCTTGGTAACCCAAGTGAGCCGAGGGCCTTGGAGAGAGCCACAGGGCCGGGGGACCTGGGGCCAGGAGAATGAGCAGAGCCTAGGTAGCCATCCTAGCGGCTCACCCAGGTTACCTCCCTATGTCCCACACTCGAGAGAAAAAAAAATGAGGAGGACCCAGTGTTCCAGTAGTCGTTCATCGTGATGCCCAAAGTCAGCAGGGAGTGCCATGCTGTCACTCAAAAGTACATAGAGAACAAAAGGAGAGGGGAAAGGGGAAAGGGGGAGAGAGGGAGGACTGTCGTCTAAATAACCAAGCGGAACTGTATGAATAGTCCAGGTTTAGAGAATACAACAGCCAGGTAAATCATCAAGAGGGAGGGGGGATTCTCAGCCAGAGAATGATGTGGGGTGTCAGCAGTGGGGGAGTGCAAGTTGCAGGTTCGGTATCAGTAGTGGGAGAAGGCCACAGAGGGGAAGACATGTCTCAGCCGGTGTCCACAATAAGCACAGGGCCCGAGGCCCCCATAGATGGGCAGGGGTCGAGATACACAAGGGCTCTAAGCCCTCGGGCAAAACAAGGAGGCTGCATGTCAACCGTGCCACGACTTCCAGTCCTCTCCTTTCCATCCGGGTCCCCGTGGAGGTGAGTATCGGTAAGGGCCTGAACGACAGTCCCGGGCATCTTCATCATCACAGGCAACACAGGAGGCAACGCAGGAGGTCTGTCCACCACCACTGGGCACAAATCAAAAGGAACCGAGGCCACCACTGGAGCTGATCCACGGGCAGATGGCAGGACCGGCAGCATCTCCACCTCTCCAGTGACAGCAGGGCGGTCTCCATCCCCCTGTAGGGCCAGGTGCATCTCGCGGCTGCCAGGTTGCCCTGGCACCTGGGAAGAGAGCAGAGGACCAGAAAGTCCCACCAGGCCACAGGCACCACCAACCCGGTCTTCCATCGGCACCACAGGTGAGATCGCATGGGGTTCCATCTCCAGACCACTGACCACCACTGCAGCAGGTAAGATCCCAGGGGGAGTAGGGAGCACAGCTAGAGCCTGCTTGGTCAGCAAAAGGCTAACACTCCTCACACCATCAGGGACCCATTCACCTCTGGCAGGATCACTACAGGGCCGCACCTCCATCGCAGGCTCACCGATCACCGCCGCAGCAGGGAGCACCATGCCGCCTCATCCAGCATCCTGTCGAGAGAGGGCCCACGCAGCCCTGAACTCCTCCACCAGTGTAACCAGCATCTCCCTCGTGAGGGGTATTGAATCCGGGTCAGTCATCAGGGTGAGAGAAACTGGCAGGCCTCAAAAATGGCCGCTGGGGTAGGCCGCAACCCAGGCCCGAAGATGAAAACAGGTGGCAGCGGTGGAGAAGCAATTGGCCAGGTGTGAAAGTGCCCGCTCTCCGATCCCAGGATGCCAAGGCTCTCAATTGGGGGGTCTCAAGATAGATGGGGAACGCGAAAATACATTAAAATCAGCGAGTCTGCAGGAGAGCACAAAGACATGCATCCGTTCCCGTCGGCAGTTGACTCCCCCCCCCCTTTTGTGTGTTTTTAACTACTGGTACTTTTTTTGAATTTGCTGTTGGTTTGATTGGTGCTGGTTACAAATAAACCTGACATTTTATTTATGGGCTGGAGATGACTGAAGACAAAGCATTGGCATTAGGTTAACACCTGAAGAGATTTGCCTTGGTGTTGGCAGGTGGGCTTAAAATATTAATGACCATTTAAATACTGTACAGGCAAAAGGATATATCTACAAGAAACAAACTGTCCCTATAACGTAGTGGTTTACAATCCTGGTCCTCTAATTCCCCTACCATGGCAGGGTTTGAGGATTATCTTTGGGAAATGCAGTCTGAATCCTGAAATCAATGAGCAGTAAATCATGTGGTCACAGGTGGTGTGCTTCAGATATCTGGCAAACCTGGCCTGTTAGGGATATGGACCATGGTTGGAAACTACTTCTATAACAAATAAGAGGGGAGGGGGTCCTTCCTACAGGGATTAAACCCTCAAAAACAAAAAAAATGGCGCACACAAAACCCGGGACCACGGAAGGTCTGTAAAAACACTTGTGATGCAAATAGAAAGCGCCGCGATTCACATCAAGGAGGAGCCCCACCTCTACTTCCACGAAGTCACTGCCGTGGTATGAATGTATGATTAAGACCTTCGGGTTGAAACGTCACACCACTTTTGTTTGATGGGGTTTGCTGTCCTCGAACAATAAATTTTCATTCTCACTCCACTGGAGGTCCTGTCTTTTTTGTAAAAAACTCGTGTCTGCGGTAGTGCTGCCGTGAGATGACCTTTGGCACCAACTTTCATGCAATGAGGTGTTGTCCTGTCTTGTATACCTGCCTTACACGGCTTCTCTTCCCACCACCATCACTTACTTCCTGATTTCTCACTCACCACTTTCTAGTCCCCTACAACCAACACTAACTGTCAGGTTTGGTTGGTATGGGGGTGGAGCCCAGGTGCAGAGATGGGGTATCAGGTTCCAGATCGCGGTACCAAGGGTCTTTCCAATGGACGTAGTCAAGGACGAAATTGTGGTCAGGGACAGGAGGCGAGACAGGAGTGGTCAAGTAACAAGCCAGGTACTGGTACACAGGGTAAACATAGACGAATAGCTTCTAAATAGTAAGCACTGGTGAAGTGATACAACGCTGAAGCGATGACTGAGTGCTCAATGAAACCTTATATAGGTGATGGGGTAGTCTAGCCCCTCCCAGGAGCACCCCACCAACCAATCGGCCCAGACTGTGGAGGCGGCCAATCAGGATCCGGGGATCGTCTGGAGCAGTTCCCCATCAGGTCCACCCGGGTCAGGAGCCCTCCCCTTGAGCCCTGAGCCACCAATCCGGCTCCCTGCCTCCACCCTGATGACGTCAGACGCCGCGGATCGCCCAGCCCAATATGGACAGGGCGGAAACGCGGCACTGATCCCAACGTGGCAGGCACAGAGAGATCCACGAAACGACGGCACGGCACAGGACCCCGGGATGCCCCCCTTCCTCGAGCCACCCGCCGGGGCCGGCTGGAAGACGGTCCGTCGGAGCCGGCCGTCACCTGAGGTGGGTGCCCTGGTTGGCGGCGTGTCGCCGGGCGGCGTGACACTAACGTATCCTTCCTCTTTGCTGACATAAGCATGTCCCCCATTTAATTCCCTCATCACCTATTCTCCCTACTATTCTGTTATATTATTAAATTGATGCTCAGTAGTGTTGCCCTTGGTTCCCACAATCTACAATCACTATAAAAAAAAATTATAATTATAATATAATTTTTTTTTAAAAAGTGCAAACGTTTCAATTAAAATCGTTTTGTGGAATGGACTATCTTTGAGAAAAAAAATGTTTGGAAAACCACATTATCACATAGCAGAGAGACTCAAGATGATTTAATTCCTTTTAATCATTTCTGTTCCAAAAAATGTAGTTTTTGTGCTCTATAGAATTTGTGTTGTTTTTGTGGATTTCCTAGTAGTTTGATGAAGCATATGTTAGAACTGGTTAGTTATTCCAGTTTTAATTATTGCAATGAAACCTCGGGCTTACGGTTAATGCGGCACTGTAAGGCCGTTCAGAGTGCACCATACATTTAATACGGCTCTAATCTCTTGTCTGCACTGCTGGTAACATTAGTAGAGTGGTCTGAGGTCATTCTATAGATAGATACAATGGGACTTTCCACCCTTCTTATTTTGAGTTCCTAATTTATGTCTGCAAGAACCAAAACACTACTGATATATCTGTATGTTAAAAAAGAAAACAACAAGATTGTTATTTCTTTATGTTTTAAAAACCATTTGTATCTATGCGAGTCACAATCGTTAACATACACTGTGTCCTGGAAAAGGTGCTATATTAAAGGTTTGGCAGCTACTTTAAGCTACATAACCTGGATACATACATAAGGGGTTATTCAGAATGCGCCAAACTTTCCTCCGAAAGGACTGAACGGTGAATTTCACTGTACGGTGCAATGTCATAGCGACCCGTCTATTCACTAAGCTGTCAATTTTCTAAATACTGGAGTGCAGTATTAATAATCTCTGGCGCCATAATGCAAAGGAGAGCACTATCCACTGTCTCCTCTCTCCACAAACAAATGGACACTGAGAACAAATAGTCACCACCAGCAGGTCTCAAAATTTCCTCTCGTCCACTTGCCCAGGACAAGTAGAAATTTAAGCAGGGCGAGCAGAAATTTGGTCCTTTAAATAGGGAGCACCTTGTGTTTGGCATCTCACTCTTTAAATTTGTCATACGTACTAAACAAATATGGTATAACGATGGGGCATAGTTGTGGGTGGGGTGTGTGGATGCAGATATAGTGTGGGGATGGTAATGGGTTTGCTCACAAGTGGTTAGTAACTTTTTGGCCTAGCTAGTAGCTTAGAACTTGGAATTCTGACCCCTGGTAACCAGTGTACTTCCACCAACCCTGAGAGAACTGTTACCCAACATCATCCTACGAGCTCATACTTGTTTTCATGGAGTACTAAGCAGATAATAGTGTTGCCAGTATCTGTTAGAGCAGGGACCATCAACCTTGACCCTACAGATGTTTTGGAGCTACATCTCCCATAATGCCACTTATTAGATTGGCTGAAAATCTTGGGAAATGTAGTTTGAAAACATGGGGAGGGCTGAGGCTGCTGACCCTTGTGTTAGAAGCTACCAAATATCATGAGTTGAGTGTTGAGGCAATAGCATAGCTTTTCATATAATCGAGCCAGTAAAAGGGAGATAGTACTGGTAGGGATGAGCTGTTCGGTTCGGACGGTTCGGAGTTCAATCCGAACTTAGCCTTTTCGATTAGATCGCGAACTCTGAACATTTCCAGGTGTTCGCCGCATGTTCGACCACAATGCATCACAATGGACCACAATGCATTTTTCCACTGGCCTGAAGCTCGTAATTGGCTACAGCCTTGCACCTGACCACAGGTCTGGTGCAAGACAGGTTCAACAGTATGCCAATCACAGCTCAGAGTCCTGATTGGGCAAATTTTGCCCAATCATGGGCTCACATAGCTAAGTCCCGCAGCACACTATATAACGTTTCCACGCATAGCTACAGCACGCATTTTGAGATGAGATTTCAGAGGAGATTGTTGTGTGTTGTCACTGCCGGTCTGCCACGCTACTGGGGGGGTCTCATTTCTACCAAATATCAGGGAATTTAGGTGATGTGTGTCTTGTCACTGTGCCAGCAAGTTTTTTGGGGGTTTACAAATTTCTTTAAAACATTTGTGAATCAAGGTGATCTTCTGTGTCTTGTCACACAGCCAGCAAGTATTTTGCGGGTTAAAAATTTCTTTAAAACAATTGTGAATTGAGGTGATCTTCGGTGTCTTGTCACTGTGCCAGCAAGTCTTTTTGGGGGTTAAAAATTTCTTTAAAACATTTGCGAATTGAGGTGATCTTCTGTGTCTTGTCACACAGTCAGCAAGTATTTTGGGGGTTAAAAATTTCTTTAAAACATTTGTGAATCGAGGTGATCTTCTGTGTCTTGTCACACAGCCAGCAAGTATTTTGGGGGTTAAAAAATTCTTTAAAACATTTGTGAATTGAGGTGATCTTCGGTGTCTTGTCACTGTGCCAGCAAGTCTTTTTGGGGGTTAAAAATTTCTTTAAAACATTTGTGAATCGAGGTGATCTTCTGTGTCTTGTCACTGTACCAGCAAGTCTTTTTGGGGGTTACAAATTTCTTTAAAACATTTGTGAATTGAGGTGATCTTCGGTGTCTTGTCACTGTGCTAGCAAGTCTTTTTGGGGGTTACAAATTTCTTTAAAACATTTGTGAATTGAGGTGATCTTTGGTGTCTTGTCATTGTGCCAGCAAGTCTTTTTGGGGTTGAAAATTTCTTTAAAACATTTGCGAATTGAGGTGATCTTCTGTGTCTTGTCACTGTGCCAGCAAGTATTTTGGGGGGTTAAAAATTTCTTTAAAACATTTGTGAATCGAGGTGATCTTCGGTGTCTTGTCACTGTGCCAGCAAGTCTTTTTGGGGGTTACAAATTTCTTTAAAACATTTGTGAATTGAGGTGATCTTCTGTGTCTTGTCACTGTGCCAGCAAGTCTTTTTGGGGGTTACAAATTTCTTTAAAACATTTGTGAATTGAGGTGATCTGTCTCTTGTCACACAGCCAGTACCACGCAGTATTTTGGATGTCACTAATTTCTACAAAACATTTGGGAATTGAGGTGATCTGTCTCTTGTCACACAGCCAGTACCACGCAGTATTTTGGGGCTCACTAATTTCTTTAAAACATTTGCGAATTGAGGTGATCTTCTGTGTCTTGTCACTGTGCCAGCAAGTATTTTGGGGGTTAAAAATTTCTTTAAAACATTTGTGAATTGAGGTGATCTTCTGTGTCTTGTCACTGTGCCAGCAAGTCTTTTTGGGGTTTACAAATTTCTTTAAAACATTTGTGAATTGAGGTGATCTGTCTCTTGTCACACAGCCAGTACCACGCAGTATTTTGGGTGTCACTAATTTCTACAAAACATTTGTGAATTGAGGTGATCTGTGTCTTGTCACACAGCCAGTACCACGCAGTATTTTGGGGCTCACTAATTTCTACAAAACATTTGTGAATTGAGGTGATCTGTGTCTTGTCACACAGCCAGTACCACGCAGTATTTTGGGGCTCACTAATTTCTACAAAACATTTGGGAATTGTTATAATCCGTGTGTTCTCACTGGCTGCCACCCATCAAGGGGTCTCACTGATTTATAGGAGGTTTCACTGCCACCCATCAAGGGGTCTCACTGATTTATAGGAGGTGTCTGAGACTTGTAATCTGTGTCTTGTCACTGGCTGCCAGCTATCAGGGTGTCTCACTGAGTTATACCAGAGTTCTTTTAATCTTTATACCAGAGTTGAATCAGAGTTCTGTATATATTAATCTATATATAACTCACCATGTCTGAAAGAACAAAAAGGACAGGCAGACGCTCCCAGACACAGATAAGAGGGCAAGCAGCCCCTGTGTCAGGAGGCTGTGCCTCTGGTCGTGGTGGACGTGGTGCATCCTCTGCAGGGGCACGCTTGTCCTTTTTAACTGGTGCTGGCCGTCTTAAGCAGCAGCAACATACAGAGGATTTGGTGGATTGGCTAACCAGGCCATCCTCATCCTCCTCATCCTCTGCCAGCCAGGCTTCTAGTGCTTTACAGTCCACCTCAGCTGCCAAAGCATCTAATGCAGCCTCTATGTCCACAGCTACTCCTGCCGCAGCCTCGCTATCACACATGGAGGAGTCAGCTGAATTGTTTGACTACAATGAGAGTGACATGCTGCTTGAGGATGCGCAGCAAGTACAGTGCTCTGATTCAATCTCTGAGGTTGAGGAAGGGAGTATAATCAACCTAGAGGAAGGGGGTGCCAGTGATGACACACAAATAACTGGCACTCATGTTGCCCCAGCAGCTGCAGCATACTGCCAAGTTGGCTCCAGTGACGAGGAGATAGGGGGTGATGATGACAATGATGATGAGGTCACGGACTCCACCTGGGTGCCTGATCGAACAGAGGAATTAAGCGAGGAAGAGGAGGAGGAGGAGGCACAGCAAACACGAGGCACAACATCCTCTGTGACCAACCGTAGCACTAGCCAGTCCAAGGCATCACATGTCAGAGCTGCTCCGGTGCAGAGCGCTGTTGGATATAGAAGGATATAGAAGGATATAGACATCTTAGAGAGAGTTCAGAGAAGGGCTACTAAAATGGTGTACAGCTTGAAGGAGAAAAGTTACCAGGAAAGGCTTAATGATCTTAACATGTACAGCTTGGAAAAAAGACGAGACAGAGGAGATATGATAGAAACATTTAAATACGTAAAGGGAATCCACAAGGTAGAGGAAGGGAGTATATTTAAACGGAAACAAAGTAGCAAAACAAGAGGACATAGTCTTAGATTAGAGGGGCAAAGGTTTAAAAGTAACATCAGAAAGCTTTACTTTACTGAGAGGGTGGTGGATACATGGAACAGTCTTCCAGTTGAAGTGGTAGAGGCCAAAACAGTAATTGAATTTAAGCAAGCATGGGATAGGCATAAGGCTATCCTAAACAAAAGATAAATCCAGGTAAAGTATCCATGTAATTGGGCAGACTAGATGGGCCGGAAGGTTCTTATCTGCCAACATTTTTCTATGTTTCTATGTATGTCCTGCATGTCATTGCCTACAACCTCCACCGACAGGGATGATGCTACAGTAATGGATGTACCAGGTCCTTCCTCACAATGTGACATCATCCCAGCAGCTGAAGATTTATGCAGTCAGATTACGTTGCCACAGCTGCTGCAGCGAAAAAAATATATAGTCCCAACCATCCCCAAGCACAGCGTCTAAATGCCAGCTTAGCAAAATTACTCGCATTGCATCTGCTGCCTTTCCAGCTGGTGGACTCTGCTCCCTTCCGTGAATTTGCTGAATGCGCTGTACCACAGTGGCAGGTTCCAAAACGCCATTACTTTTCACGCAAGGCCATTCCAGCACTATACCAGCACGTGGAAGACAATGTTATCCAGTCATTGGGAAAGGCAGTCAGCAGCAAGGTGAATGTGACTTTAGACACGTGGTCCAGCAAGCATGGACAGGGTCATTACATTTCCTTCACGGCACACTGGGTAACTCTGATTGCAGCTGGGAGGGATCCAAGATGGGGCTCTGTGCTGGAGCTTGTTCATCCACCACGCCTCCAGAAAGCTGATTGTATGAGGTCTGTCTGCTCCACCACCACCACCTCTCCCTCTTCCTCCTCCTCCTCCTTCTCTGTCTCTGGCGAAGTGGCAGTTAAACTGACGCCTGACAGGGTCTACGCAATGGCTCAAGCAAAAAGATGCCATACTGTGCTTGAGCTGGTTTGTTTAGGGGACAGGAGCCACACCGGGTCAGAAATTCTGTCAGCTTTGCAGGGGCAGGTGCAGAGATGGTTTACACCACGCCAGCTTCAGCTGGGAATGATCGTCTGCGATAATGGCAGCAACCTTCTCTCCGCCCTACGCAAGGGTAAATTGACGCATGTACCATGCCTAGCACACGTCCTAAATCTAGTGGTACAGCGTTTCCTAACCAAGTACCCAGGGCTGCCAGAGCTTCTCATCCAGGCCAGAAAAGTCTGCAGCCACTTCAGACGGTCATTCCCAGCAAGCGTTCGCCAGGCAGAAATTCAAAGAGAATTCCACCTTCCCACAAACCGTCTGATCTGTGACATGCCCACCAGGTGGAACTCGACATTAGCAATGCTGCAGCGTCTGCACAAGCAGCAGAGGGCCATCAACGAGTACCTGTGTGAGTATGGCACAAGGACAGGTTCAAGTCAACTTGTTTTTTTTCCCCCCCGCAGTGGCTGATGATCAAGGATGCATGCACTAGGCTTGTGCACCGATTTTTTTTTCGGTTCGATTCGGTTCGATTTTTCGGATTTTTAAACTTTTCGATTCGGCTCGTTTCGACCGATTCCGGTTTCGATTCGATTCGGTTCGACCCGTTTTAAGGGTACATTTTTTTTTCGGAATTTCGACCATTTTTCGTATTTTCGTGTCACTGTGCTCGGTTTTTGTATCGACTTTTCGTTTTTCAGAAAATTTTCGTTTTTACAAAATTTTCGTTTTTCAAAAAAATTTCGTTTTTTCGAAAAATTTTCGTTTTTCGAAAAATTTTCGTTTTTCGAAAAATTTTCGTTTTTCGGAAAATATTCGTTTTTCGGAACATCTGTTCTCGTTTGACACATTTCAAGCCCATTCGAAAAATCCTAAAATATTTCGTTTCGGCTCGGAAAACATTTCGGCATATCGACATTTTTTCGTATTTTTCTTGTCATTTTGCCCGTATTTTGTATCGACTTTTCGTTTTTACAAAATTTTCGTTTTTCAGAAAATGTTCGTTTTTACAAAATTTTCGTTTTTCCGAAAATGTTCGTTTTTACAAAATTTTCGTTTTTCGGAAAATTTTCGTTTTTCGGAAAATATTCGTTTTTCGGAACATCTGTTCTCGTTTGACACATTTCAAGCCCATTCGAAAAATCCTAAAATATTTCGTTTCGGCTCGGAAAACATTTCGGATCTGAACTTTTCGGATCTAAGATTTTTCGGAAATTCGGCCGCATCCGAAAACACGAATCGGGAAATTTCGTGAAAATTCCGAAATTCCGAAACCCGAAACGCACATCCCTAGCATGCACTGTACTGACACCATTTGAGGAGGCAACGAGGATGTTGAGCAGGGACAGTGCATGCATCAGTGACACAATTCCTTTAGTGTTCCTGCTGGAGCACACTCTGCGGGGAATTATAGATGTGGCTCTAGAGGCAGAGCAGCGGGAGGAAGAGGAGGCCTTCCCTAGCTCTCAAGGCCCCAGTCTTTCCGCAGACAGCATTCCAGCGGGTCCTACTCAGATCAGACAGGAGGAGGATGAGGAGGAGGAGGAGGCAGAATATTTAAGTAGTGTGGGCATTGAAGGTGGGGATTCCTCAAGGGAGGGTTTCGTGTGCCCAGAAACACAAGGGCTAGTTCGTGGCTGAGAGGAGGAAGTGCACGATACGGTCATCCTCATTGACCAGGAAGACTCGGAAGCTAATGCCACCTCCAAAATATGCTGCATGGGCTCCCTAATGATGAAAAGCCTGCTAAAGGACCCCAGGATTCGTGCTATCAAGGAGAGGGATCATTACTGGTTGGCAACCCTTCTTGATCTATGATACAAGGGTAAAGTTGCAGAGCTCATCCTGCCCGCACAGAGGGAGCACAGGATGAAAAAACTTAAGGACGCTCTAAAGCAACACTTGTGTAACACCTTTCCAGGCACTGGTAGATTACCAAGTGCTGACACACGTGCTTCTGAGGCTGCGGATGATCAGAGGAATAGTGGTGAAGGCCAGGGCCGCTTGACTGATGTATTTTTTAATTTTTTTAGTCCTCGACGCCCAGGGACGTCAAATGTAGGCACCCATTGCCAGCGTCTTCACCATATGGTGCAGGACTACCTAGGGGCAAGGACAGACCTTGATACCTTTCCAGCAGATGATCCACTGGCTTACTGGGTGTTGAGATTGGTTCACTGGCCAGAATTTACCCAATATGCTATGCAGCTACTAGGTTGCCCTTCATCTAACGTGCTTTCTGAAAGGACGTTCAGTGCCGCTGGAGGTTTTGTCACAGGCAAAAGAGTGCGTCTGTCCACCGACTCTGTAGACCGGCTGACATTTATAAAAATGAATCAGTCCTGGATCAGCAGCTATCAATCCCCTGATGCTGAAGTAATGGAATAGATCGGGGATGTCCTTTTCTGCATTCACAAATCCTCCAGCACTGAACTCTTTCACATTACCACAAAAGGGTTATGGTGTGAAGGCACTTGCTGCCATGAAAGGCACAATATTTGGCTGCACTGACGCCTATGCCAGATTTATATCATTTTAATTTTTTGAACCGCAGGGTTCAACCCTGCACTCTTCCACAATACCACAGAGGGGTTACTGTATTATGATGGCACTTGCAGGCCTGGCACCAAAAGCACAATATCTGGGTGCACCGACGCCTTGACCAGAATCATATCTTTTCAATATAGGACCACATGGTCCACCCCTGCATTCTTCCACAATACTACAGAGGGGTTACTGTATGATGATACTTGCTGGCCTGGCACCAAAGGCACAATATCTGGGTGCACTGACGCCTTGACCAGAATCATATCTTTTCAATATAGGAGCATATGGTCCACCCCTGCATTCTTCCACAATACCACAGAGGGGTTACTGTATGATGATACTTGCTGGCCTGGCACCAAAGGCACAATATCTGGGTGCACTGACGCCTTGACCAGAATCATATCTTTTCAATATAGGAGCATATGGTCCACCCCTGCATTCTTCCACAATACCACAGAGGGGTTACTGTATGATGACACTTGCTGGCCTGGCACCAAAGGCACAATATCTGGGTGCACTGACGCCCATTACCAGATAAAAAACTTTTCAATATAGGACCGCAAGGTTCACCCCTGCATTCTTCCACAATACTACAGAGGGGTTACTGTATGATGATACTTGCTGGCCTGGCAGTCTTGCACCAAAGGCAGAATATCTGGGTGCACTGACGCCTTGACCAGAATCATATCTTTTCAATATAGGACCACATGGTCCACCCCTGAATTCTTCCACAATACTACAGAGGGGTTACTGTATGATGATACTTGCTGGCCTGGCAGTCTTGCACCAAAGGCAGAATATCTGGGTGCACTGACGCCTTGACCAGAATCATATCTTTTCAATATAGGACCACATGGTCCACCCCTGAATTCTTCCACAATACTACAGAGGGGTTACTGTATGATGATACTTGCTGGCCTGGCAGTCTTGCACCAAAGGCAGAATATCTGGGTGCACTGACGCCTTAACCAAATTCATATCTTTTTAATATAGGACCGCAAGGTTCACCCCTGCATTCTTCCACAATACCACAGAGGGGTTACTGTATGATAGCACTTGCTGGCCTGGCACCAAAAGCACAATATTTGGGTGCACTGCCACTGACGCCTGTATCAGATTCATATCCTCAGAGGGGTTACGGTGTGACGGCACTGTTGGGGATGCTAAAGGACCAATTTTGAAGCACCTATTGTTACTTTCATTCAAAGCCTGCATAAATTTCACAATAATTTAGCCAAAAAAATCATTAAACTTTTTCAGCGTGTACGAAAATGTCTCCTCTTTTCATACAGACTGCCGCCCCAAGCAGTTGTTTATGGATAGATTAAAGGAAAAGCATTTACCGTCATTTGAAACGTCATTTTTTTGTTTTTAAGTGTTTCTATACATCCTAGAAATCCGCCACTTCACGGGCAGGTTATGGGGACCTCTTAGGCACGATATTTGAAGGAATTTTTCGTTTTTATTTTTAACCCTTAGTTCATGGAAAACTCACTGTCCCTTTAAAAACGTTTTTTTTAACTTTTTGTCCTTGTTTCCTGTCCCCCAGGGCACTACCCGGACCCCCATACACCTTTTATGGCAAATATCTAGCATATATGCCCTCTTGGAGGGCACTCTAAAAACCGAATTTTCAGCCCCATTGACTTGCATGGAGTTCGAGTTCGGGTTCGGGCCCGAACATATGGGAAGTTCGGGCTCGAACCGAACTCGGGGGGGTGTTCGGCTCATCCCTACTGGTCAGCAGCTCGCATTGACTTGCCATTTGTAACTCCCAATTAATCGACTCAGCTAGCATATGGGACTAAATATTTTCTCCCATGACCTTCCTGCGCGTTTTTACATTGCCAGGCTTTATTTAAACTGAAAACATGCCTACAATGCATATTCAAAATGTGCTCCTGTATTTATGTTTGCCTATAATCCATTATTATATCAGTAATCCTAGCAACATACCAGTCTCCGTTATGAACAGAAGGGGAATTCCCCATAGAAAAGTGTAAAGGGAAATCAGGCATTTGTCACGTCTAACAATGAAAGGTGGGAAGTACCTTTTTTAATTAGGAAAGTCTATTGTGTGCAATGATTAGTACATACCCATATCTAATGGCTCCTAGTCCAGCACATGGGGAGCTACAAATGTTATAAGGTGATGTGGGTCGTTAAGGGGGTTATTCAGGGAGCTCGCTCGGTCGGCGAACTTCGGTGCGCTTCAGCGACTTCATTTCACTGCAGGGTCCTCGAAGTGCACCGAATGGGGTCCCCTAAACGCAGCCAATCAGCCCGCTGAATGCAGCCACCAACCGCAACTGACGATCTGCCGCTGATCCGCTGCAGCACATACAGATATTATGTTTATATTCTATTGGTATTTTTTGGAAGCTGCATTGCTAATAATCTCATCATGATCACTACAAATCCCCATAAGCAGGAGATCTGGCCATTGTATTATTTATCTTTCTCACAGTTATTTATTTATTAAATTTATTTATTTATAAAGGATTTTACCAGGAAGGATACATTGAGATTTCTCTCGTTTTCAAGTAAGTCCTACTATCTAACACAAAGGTCTTTTCTGCCTGCATGATAATAATGCAGACCCCGTTTGAAATTGTGTAAAATAAGGGACACCATCTAGCCCAGAATCTTACATTTCAACAATAATTCCGTAAAGCAGTGTTTCCCAAACCTGTCCTCGGGACCCTCAACCAGGCCAGATTTTGCAGATCACCTTGGGGAAATGCAGACTGAATCCTGCAATCACTCAGCAGCAAATCGTATCACCTGTGCTGTGCTTCAGATATCTGGCAAACCTGGCGAGGCAGAGGGTCCTGAGGACAGGTTTGGGAAACACTGCTGTAAAGGATAAACGTGAAAAATTTTAAATGAGCAAATTAACATTATTTTAATTTTGTAACTATCTCAGAATAATAATTTCTGTGCGAAACTTGTATTTTACCCTATATTTAACGGTTAGCTTCTCATCCCACGTTACAAATAAATGCGATGACAACATTTGTTTTCAACAAAAAAAATTGCATGGCAGTGAAGGGGATAAAGCAAGTCAACGTGTGCTTTTTTTATTTATTTATCTTGATGCTATACAATGGATCTTTGTTTCCCGCTTGTTGTCCATTAAACAAAACCTTTGCTATATAATTTCCTGAACATAAACCATATTTGTGGTTTCGATGAAGACAATATTATTTTGAAGTGAACATTACATTATGTTCTCACTTAAGAAAACAAATATATCCATAAACGTTCTACGCGTACAAGACGTTACTTGACGAGCTAGTTTCATCATCAGCGAGCAGAAGAGCAGAGCCTCGCAGAATGCGCACAAGGTGCCAAATTGCAAAAGTACCATTCAGTCTTGGCTCACTCAGGAGGGATCATAGGCAGGATTTTCTATGCAGACAATGACTCCAGTGTTATCATAGCCCCAAATCGGAGAAGCATGGCCTTTTCTTGGCTCGCAGGTCATAGCTAGCTCATAATGCTGGCATGTACATATTACGGGAGCCACTTTTCTGGAAAGTAATATATAACATTAGAATGTTAGGAGTAAGGACGGGAAACCAATAGAATTATGCCTCATTGCATAACTGACACGATTAAGGAATCAAAGTATAGGAATTAACTCTTTCATTAACAAAAGCTGCCTGTTGAAGAAAACATATTAGCATAACACTTATTTAAAATGTAGGTAAATGTAGGATAAAAAGCAGTAATTAATACAGATTATTAGAAAATAGTGACATAATATAAACTAAATTTGCATAATTAAAGTGTTTCATTTATTTGTTCAAACTTCGCAGAACTATTGTTAGGATTAAAAGTTGCAGGGCCCTATTACATTCTTCACGCAAAAACGCACGCGCAACCCGTGAATTTTTGCGCGAAGTGTTAAACGTTAACGCGCGTAAATCAACGCTGGTATTACAATCCTCACGCTTTTTTTCATCCGTCAAAAAATAACGCGCATAAAACGGACGTGCAAAAACGCGCACGCAGCAACGTTGCACACAGAAATCAGTGTGCGGACTGTTTTTTTCACGCGATACAGCCAATCAGAATTAAGAACCACAATTGTTTCACGTTAAGTTTTTGCTCCTGTCAAAGTCGATCTGCGCATATATGCTGCATCAGTAAAAAAACACACAGAACTTCTCCATTTTATTGGTTTGGTATGTGTAGAATGTGTAACTATACTTTGCTGCGTATTTTTTTTTTGGGCTGGTGTATTTGGTTTCGGCCAGGTTGATAGAATTTGCCATTAATACCAGCTTTTAGGAGTTGCTAAAATTATGTGCGCAAAGGCTGTGCGTTACGAACTGCGCATAGATTGTATTACCATCCGTGTACCAGCGCACAAATGCATTTGCGCTCACAATGTTAAGTATAGGATGTGCGACGTACAGTAAGATCGCGCATGTTCACCCGCGGTAGACGTATACGCGCGTTTGTTGCACTGACATTGTAATACGTTGTTCAGCGCAAACGGTTTTGCTCCTCGTGTTAATGCGTTTTTGCGCATGCGCAAACATTTGCGTGAAGATTGTAATAGGGCCCGTAGTCAGTGGGCTCTATCGCCTCCTTAACGCTAGCACTCACATAAATGAGCGTTAGCACTAGGTTAAGTGACATGATAGCCCCCCGCGTAGATCACCTTCCAATCGCTAAAGAGTTAAATTAGTCTGTTAGCGAATCGATATTAGCGCTTTTTAGCATGAGCTTACTGTACTTTGCTCTCCCTATGCTTAACATAGCAAAGTGTAAGCAGAGAGTATTTAGCGTTAGGATCACATAGTCCTAACACTAATTACTCACAGCTATCGGTAACTTAAAAAGTTTGCTACAGCTTAGAGCTTCTGCAGAATCAGTAAGCAGCAGCAGCTGGAACCCCCCAAAAAATCAAATACTCACCTTTCATCCTGTGGTGAGAACGTCAGCCCGATCTGCCGCTTCTGGCTGCTAGGAGCAGAGTGAGACAGGGAAAAAAGGCCCCAGTCTCCCTCCGCGATCACTCAGTCGACCTGCAAGATCTCGCGAGAGGCAAGATCCTGACGGAGGAGAAGCCTTCATGATGTCCTATGGACTCCATGGAGGGGATGCCCACGACGGCGCGTTTGCGCTGTACGTGCATCCTGGAACCTAACGGCCACTACGGGGAGGCTGCTGGACTCAGCGGCAACCCTGTAAGCTACAGGTAAAACAGGACACTAAGGCTACCGGCACACGAGTGCACTGAGTGCTTCCGTGTGTACGCACTTCCCAGCCTCTGTGCCATTTTGATGGGGGGGCCAACCACCGGATGTGAAAAAGCCCTCCCTGTCAAAAAGCTAGACGGACGCTGACGGGGCTACAAAGCGCGATCCTCCATAAAAAAAAGAAGATGCCGCCCAAGAAATGCAAAACTACACTGATTTGTCTGAACCCACACCCAAAAAACGCATACTTAAGTCAGTATGATAGATAAATTAAAAAAGAAAATCACAGCAATAAAAAGAAAATAATAATGCAACTAACTCACGGTTACCGTATGCCACGTGGCATTTCATCTAAAACTCCTTCTTTAAAACAAAAGCCGAATGTTCTGTAGCCACGGACAGTGTATAGTATGTTTATGATAATATCACATTCATCATCATTCTTAAATAATTTGCTTTACCAAACATTTGTCAAAAGAAGAGGTTCAGCAGATTATGGGCCCTATCACATTCTTCACGCAATTTCGCTCGCGTAGTTTGGTAAGTCAGGTTGTTACAATTTGCCGAAGACGATAAAATTATGCGCGCAATCGTTGTCCGTTAAGATTGTAATACCATGCGCGCACCAGCGCACAAACGCATTTGCGCTCACATTGTTAAGTATAGTACACGCACAGTTCATTATGCTCGGGCAGGTCCATCCACGTTAAACGTTAACGCGCATTTTTTGGAGCGAACGTTGTAATATGACGTTCAGCGCAAGGGGTTTTGCCCCTTGCGTTAATGCGTTTTTGCGCTCACGCAAAATTGTGCGCGAAGAATGTAATAGGGCCCTATTTGTTTTCAGTTGGCCATGTGTGCAGGAAATTGTGAAATAGGCGCGCTGGCATATTCGTATTGTCTATGTGCTGTATTGCGGAAACAAATAGATACGGTTTCTGTGGAATTCACCAACTGCCTCTTCTGATAGTGATACGTTTAACAGAGGTCTCAAACTCTGGCCCCAGATGTGTTGAGTGCTTACAATTCCCAGAGTTCTTTTAGAGCAATGGATGGCCCATAGAAACATGGGAGCTGTAGTTCAGAAAGATCTGGGGGGAGCGGCAGAGTTTGAATGGAATAAATAGCTGTAGAATAAATACAAAGCAGGTAGAGTCGTGACGGGAATGTGTTCAATATTTTAATTGTTAGATCTGAGAACATTTCAACATTGAGTTAAAAATCACTTAGCAATTCAAACTGCCCATTTTCCCTTCTGTTCTAAAAACCCAGACATTATTTCATCCTGGATGGATAATAAAGCTACAGGATGAGGATCTGTTATATTTATTTCAGGCGTTTTTTGGATGAGTTAACCAAGTGTGTGAAATCTCTGGATGCGTAAATTCACAAGTGTAATTTCCTGTGAGCTAACGCAGCTTTCACCAGATGTAAATCCTGGCTGGCTGGACCTGATAGGAGTTGCATTCGTGCAGTAACTCCAGAACCTGCATTTTTGATTGACTTGGTACATGTGATTTACGACCTGTCTCTGAAAGACATATTTAATGTACATACCCTTTTATAAAAAGACAGAGGCACATTGGTCTTCCCATCTACCCCCTCGCAAAAAAATAGCAATGCAAGAAGTCCTATGCTATTCTGTTGTTGAAATAAAAATGTGTGTGGGGGGGGGATAAAGGTGTTTTTTTTTTGTTTCCTGAAACAGAGTAGATTAAGTGGGAACTGTGAGTTAAGTGTCCTCACTTCTGAGGGTAAAAAATGGTTATGGCGGGTGTATTCAGCCCTCCGAGAGCAGGAGATTAGCCCTGCCAAATAAACATGTGCTGATCTGGCATCCTGGAAATCGGGAGGGAGGCAGATCCTAATTGATGTAAGCCAATGGCTCTCAATGCACTCACTTTGAGAGCCATTGGATTGGCTGCACAATCACTTGAGCAGCCTACTTCCTGTGGGTCATATAAATGCTGCGGATTAGAGGAAGCCAGCAGCATGTTAAAGGAACTATAGCTGCACAGGTCTAAAGAAATGGCATGCTTCATACAGATGTCTTTTTGCTATTTATTTTGTCTCTCTCTTTTGAGCTGACACCGTGAAAACTACAAGAAATAAAACCAAATCATGTTCAAAATATACATAAACACTGTCCTTTACAAGTCTCTCTTGCAAAATGAACACGTCTTTCCAACAGAAATATGATACGTCCAGCTACATCATCAACAGCTCGCATTGTCCATGTAAAGTGATATAAAACATTATAATATAAACAAATTCAGAGGTAAATTACCGTGTGCGCCTGTTAGGCCACATACAGATAAATGTCATAGGAAGAGTGATGCAACACACTGAGCTCTCTCTTGCAGCAACTGCAACAGCTTTGAAACCAGGAAGTATCTAGTTCCCATACTCTGAAAAGACTGGATGCTAGAGTCAGTCCTACCTACTACATAACCAAACCCACTTAAAGGAATCCTTACCTTTAAACATGCAAGGGACAACACATCTCTAAAAAAACATGTCCCTTGACAGTTACAGGAACACTCTAAAAAAATTGGGCAGAGGCTACTGACAACCTTTTCTGTGCAATTTGCGAACCCTGCACTACTTGCGTATTGTAGGTAACACAAATTGCTCACCTCAATGGGACTTGTGAACTTTACGTAAGCAAGTCCTGTAGCGCTGACACACAATGATGGATCAGGGCTGCACGTGCATTTGCAGGTCTGATCCATCGGCTTTCTCCCTAACAACCGCCGGCTTCGTGGGCGTTCTCTGGGAGGAGACGTCAGCACGCTTGAGCATGGGGACTGCACTATTGACATACAGCTGGGAAGTTCAAACCTGCCTGCTCCTGTGCGGGAGGGGGTGTCTCTCCACTTCACCCCATATTTTAAACAGTTCGGGGGACCTGCGAGGTGAAGGAGGGGGAGGATAGACCACAAACCCTGGCCACTTAAAAAAGCTAAAGCGGTCAGAGTGTGTAGAATATCCCTTTAAATCTGGAGCATCGCCAAGGGAGCTGGCACTAGAATAAAAGTGGTTTTTTTTGCATTAACTCTTAGACTAAAATTGGAGGGGTAGCTTGAGGAGAGTCTAGAAGGGTTAATATATGACAAATCTATTAACCTCACTGCTGTTTTATTTCTTTAAACCTTTACAAAAATACCAGTATAAGGGGCAGTGCCCCAAGTTAAAGGTCATCCAGGAATCTAACTCTAAGGCATTTACTATTTAGACAGGGTTCCATAAATTTCAGTTTTCTGCTTATTAGAATAGTATATGAGTATGCCTTTTACTAAGAAGCACTTTTTTGCAAAAAGAAAAAGGAAACGTATTATAACATTTATATGAAACATAGGATGCACAGTTAACGCTTAAGTGTAGGCTAAAATTGCAATATGACATAAAGATTGCTATTCTTTTGACTTAGTTAAAATGTGAAAATGATGTAAATTTGGTCATTTTTAATCATTCATTTATTAGTTTATCCTTTACTGAAGCATTGCTAGCATTAAGGCTAGGGTCAGACTGAGGAGTGCGAACGCGCGTGCAGCCGCACATAATCACGGCCGTGCTAGCAGCAGATGCCGGGCAATGACAGCCAATATACGAAGTACGGTCGCCACAAAAGTGCGGCCGCGCAACGCAAGCGGCAAAGCACGCATTTTTTTCGAGAACGTGAAAGCCACTAGTACTGACGTACAGAGTGCGCTGCGTCCGCTAAGCGGCGTTTGTGCGTGAATAGAGACGTCAAGACGCTGCTAATGTCCGGCCAACATAACGTCAGACCCAAAAGTGTTTTAATTGATGATCCGTACAAAATCACGGATGAAAATTGCGCATCGTATGACCGCTATCGCTTATTCCGTGAAAAAATACGTCCATTTGTTCGAACGCACTTTTTCACGGACAACGTGAAAAATCGTTAGTCTGACCCTAGCCTTAAGGTTCTAAACGCTAGACGGTGTCCATTATCTTGCACAACTTCACACAGGGTCTGCATTATCATCATACAGGCAGAAATAGCTTTGGGGCAAAAATAGTGTTATTGATAGATAATAAAATGTTCAGATCTCCTACTTATGGGGATTTGTAGTGATCATAATGAGATTATTAGCAATGCAGCTTCCAAAAAATACCAATAGAACATAAACATTATATCTGTATGTGCCTGTATAATGTCTGTGTATGGAAATTACAGTAACACCTTGCACAGAAATTTTAAGTCATAACCCCCTGAATCATCTCCCTGTACAGAAGTGAGTGACCCCCAGAACTCTCCCTGTATTCTCCCCTCTCCCTGGCTGTTGCAATGCAGCAGTAAAGTTTGTTGAACTTTTGTTACAGTGAGGGTGGGGGCTGCTCCTTTGGTTTTGCTTTATTTATTTTTACAGTAATATAGGGTGGCAGGAAGTGAGATCTCCCATAGAATGCAGTTTCTCCCAGGGAGTTCTTTAATTTTGGATTAAAGAAGGTATGTAAATGAGGTTTCATACAAGTTTTTTGTTTTCATTGCTTTACAATACGACATTGTGTATAAGCATTTTTGGTAGTGCAAGGCTAAATACAACTAGATCACTGTCCATGTAGTAGGTTATGCACCCATGGAACATATATTACTTCCAAATCTTAAATAATCACAATCAATGATATGCATCAGGGTTATTCAGAGAAAGGTGAAACTCTGGAGAACATTTGGAGAAGTGAAAATTCTAGGCCAAAATAGCCAAACCAGAAACATTCTCCCATTTATCTCACTTTCCAGATCAGCTATTTTGACCTAGAATTTTCACTTCTCCAGTAGTTCTCCAGAGTTTCACCTTTCTCTGAATAACCCGGATGGTCTTTATCACGAACCAAATAAGAAACTCCCAAAAAGTGTTGATTGGGACCTAAAAGGGAGACAGTCTGGCCAGTTTCCTCCAGCAAGCCTCCTCTGCACATACAGTGGTCCAAACCAATTACGAAAAGGAGAAAATACATAGAAATAATTATAAGAGGTTAAAATGGCAAGTAAACATTTTGGCAGTCCAGGGTTTTTGCAGAAAATCTACAATAGTCCAGTATCTGCCTAGATGATTTTATGCCACCAAGACACTGGTAATAAAAAGGAATATGTTATAAGGCTATTGGATAAATATAGTTGGGCATTAGCATATAAAAATAAAAGTCCAAATCCCTATACTTATCAGTAGCATCTGTCTTGTGTTTGATGTGCACTTCTTAGAAATATCCTCATGCTTACTGCTGCTATATTTAAGTAACCTTGGTTCTGCAATGGTGATTACATGTCAGTAGCTTTATAGTGTTGATGTTGTTGCTAAGCCCTTGCCGTGACTGAGAGCTTGTTTCCAAATTTGTAAGGTTAAACTCTTAAACCATATTTTCCATACAATGCTCGGTGTCATGTGGCTACTGCTGTTTATGCACTTAGGTAGCTTGCGTTACTCACAATCAACATAGGAAAAAACATAACTGCAAGTGCCACCCGGACGCTTCGTAATGACTTACGTGCATCATATTTTGCATGCGTTGTAATTGTTGATCAGAAATGATATAGTAGGAAGCTCAGTTCTAACGAAATATTAACCTTGCATAACATTACACAGGGTTTCCCGGCTGCATTGTAAACATACAGTTGTGTTCAAAATTATTCAACCCCCAATGCTGTAAAGGGTTTTAGGGAATTTAGTGTACATTTGTAATTGTATTCAGAATGAAATCCTACAAGGACTTTATAAAGAACCATATGCAACTAAAATGACATTAATTGGTTTTGTAATACAGTAGTAAATGTTTATTTTGTGAATTCTTCGTTGACACAATTATTCAACCCCTTAAAGACTACCACTCTGAAGAACAGAGGTTCATTCAAGTGTTTTCAATCAGGTATTGAAAACACCTGTGGATGTCACGGAGCAGCAATAAAGCATAATAAGCACCAATTAGGCAGCTTTAAAATGACTGTGATACTCAGCTCCTTCTAGACATTTACTGGTGTGGTTACAAACATGGTGAAGTCAAGAGAATGGTCCAGGAAGACAAGAGAAGAGGTGATTACTCTTCACAGGAAGGGCAATGGCTATAAGAAGATTGCAAAGATGTTAAACATACCAAGAGAGACCATAGGAAGCATCATTCGCAAATTCAAGGCAAAGGGCACTGTTGAAACGCTACCTGGTCGTGGCAGAAAGAAGATGCTGACTTCGACTGCTGTGCGCTACCTGAAGCGTAGAGTGGAGAAAAGTCCCCGTGTGACTGCTGAGGAACTGAGAAAAGATTTGTCAGATGTGGGTAATGACGTTTCAGCTCAGACAATACGGCGCACACTGCGTAATGAAGGCCTCCATGCCAAAACTCCCAGGCGCACCCCCTTGCTGTCTCCAAAGAATAAGAAGAGTCGACTGCAGTATGCCAAAAGTCATGTGGACAAACCACAGAAGTTTTGGGATAGTGTTCTGTGGACTGATGAAACAAAATTAGAACTGTTTGGGCCCATGGATCAACGCTATGTTTGGAGGAGGAAGAACAAGGCCTATGAAGAAAAGAACACCTTGCCTACTGTGAAGCATGGCGGGGGGTCAATCATGCTTTGGGGCTGTTTTGCTTCTGCAGGTACAGGGAAGCTTCAGCGTGTGCAAGGTACCATGAATTCTCTTCAGTACCAGGAGATATTGGATGACAATGTGATGCAGTCCGTCACAAACCTGAGGCTTGGGAGACGTTGGACCTTTCAAAAGGACAATGATCCCAAACATACCTCCAAGTCCACTAGAGCATGGTTGCAGGTTAAAGGCTGGAACATTTTGGAGTGGCCATCGCAGTCACCTGACTTAAATCCGATTGAGAAGCTCTGGTGGGACTTAAAGAAAGCAGTTGCAGTGCGCAAGCCTAAGAATGTGACTGAACTGGAGGCTTTTGCCCATGACGAATGGGCGAAGATACCCGTAGATCGCTGCAAGACACTTGTGTCAAGCTATGCTTCACGTTTAAAAGCTGTTATAACTGTAAAAGGATGTTGTACTAAGTACTAAGATTGAATGTCACTTGGGGGTTGAATAAAACTGATAATGATGTGAGCACAGAAAAGACATTTGTGGTTATTTCATTATAAATGTTATGTTATATTTGTCTGACCTACACGTGCCTCTTTGATTTAATTGTAAGCAAGATGACTGAATGATCAAAATCAATGTCAAACTGGCCAAAACACTCAATTTCAGTGGGGGTTGAATAATTTTGAACACAACTGTACATTCCCAGTGGTCCTCTTTTGAACATCTTGTATCTGTCGGTTAAATCGAGATGTACTTCCTATAACTTTGTTCTATTGTCATTGGCTGAAAATTCTTTAAATGTGAGACCTCCAAAACAATATGTATTGTGATGTCATAAAGGTTATTGGCATCTTAAACCATCCTCTCTAAAACAAGCATGTCTGCTTTTGGCCATTTCAAGTGCAGACAAATAAGTACAATGGGCTACTCTGGCCTTTAGGACTTTTCCCGAGCTGTCTCCTATCTATGGAACTCCATCCCCAGGGGCAGACTGAAAGGTTGAGAAATTGGACCCGGCCTTGGCCTTGCTTCCTGCCGTGTTCAGTGGATTGGGCTGCCTGCAGAAAGAGCTGCTGACTGAGCCGCCGTGTAGGGTCCTTACTTGTGGCTCAATCAGCAGTTCACTTAAAGAATGGAAAAGGAAGAGGGGCTAGAATGGATTGGCCGCCAAGGCCGTAGGCCTATCGGCTGGTGGGGCTTTGGGTAAGGCTGGAGCTGAAGGAGGATTTTGTGGGGGAGAATGGGCTAATGCATGGGTGAAGTCAGGTGAAGGGCCCTTGCTCTATTTGTTCCAGCGGGCTATGATGGTGTTAGTTTGCCCTTGTCCCCCATTCGACTCTTCCTGTGCTTCCAGTCTTTCAAGACCTCTCTAAAACATACTACTTTGAATATCATTTGCATGTAGGCTTTTGAACATACTTCTAAAGTTTTGACAGCCTGTGCATGATGTCTGAAGCGTTAACCAGCTGGTTGGAGTAGAGGTAACATCACTGCTCTATAACTGTGGAGACCCAGGTTTGAATCCCACCCAGAGCACGACACCCAATGGTACATACTTGCCTACCACACAATATCATCTGTGGAGTCCAGTGGTAACAGCTCTACCCTTCGACTGTGGAGAAGCAAGTCAAATCCTGTTCAGCACATCCCTCCAATACCACTGTGGAGAAGCAAGTCTTGACTTTGAGAAGTAGGTTCAACCTAACCACCAAATCGCTGAGCTACAATCAAGGAAAGCTGACTCGATCCCACTCAAACGCCAGCAGCGAGTGTCCTTGAGAAAGACACCTAACGATATAGATGTGCCTACTGATATGGATTGTAAAGTTCCCTTGGGAACAGGGTCAGGCCATATCCTCCATGTGTGGTATTCTAATGTATCCCTTGTACACCGATCTTGTAAAGCGCTGTGGAATATGCAGCGCTATATATATATAAAAGGATAATAATAATAACACATTAAAAAACCAGCTGGAAATGTGTCTTAATGACATCCTAACAGCTGATCCTGCACATAGGTCTGAGCTGCAGTACCTCCATTTGATCAGTAGATGGTGACACCTGCATGCCAAATAGCTTATTGCAATAAAACATACATTGGGAATATTCCAAATTATTTCTTATCTTACAATTAAATAGATTTTCTTAAAAAACACTGGTTCCTGACTCCGGACAGTGATTTTTTGTAAAACAAAATCACCTGGTAGTGAATTGTTAAAAGCTGTCTAGATATGATAGCTATGCAAAAAATATCTATTGCTGTGAGAAACTAAAGAATACTTTGCCATGGAGAGAAAAAGAATAAAATAAATAGCACATGTAAATAATGTGTATGGCAATGTCATAAAATAATTGATAAAATATAAAGTAATATAGTATGTATTTGCTAATATTGTGACTGATTCAGTTTGCAAAATGCTAACTATTTGATTGAATATGTCACCTTCAGTTATAGCATAGGCGCAGACATCCTCACAGGAATCTTGCTTTGCTGCAACCAGAATGGAAAATCATTTCTAAGTTCGAATATTTAGCAACTAGGTGTATTATTGTCTTGATTTTAGTTATGCTATGAATTCAATCGGTCACTACCCTCTGCTGGTCAATGTGGAAAAATACCTGAATATGACATTATATTCACCTTTTAATCTGATTATCCTCTTCATTATAGGGTTAGATCACTAAAAATTTATTCTGTGAAAAAAAAAACAACAATTACTGGACAGGACCGATATACGCAATGTGCTGTTAGAATTACAAAAAAGTGAAAAAGCTGTTAAAACAGAAAATTTGATTAATCTAACAGCAACATAAAGGAGGATATAAAATAAAAGCTTCCAAAATGTCACATCTGTTTTGCACGTGTCACATGTAAAGATCTTATAGTATTTAAACTAGTGACCAAGACAATTCAACTCCTATTGACTTATTATTTTTATTACGTTATTTTATTTCATTCCTGTTGCTGACTTTTGCACAAAGCTCCTGTTTGTACAGTTTGCTGTTCACATGGTGCAATGGTAAGTTAGTGTATAATAGCTTAATAGAAATTGTAGAGGTAATTATTGTCATTTTCAGCAGAGCCTTCAATTGATATGACTTTGGGTAATACGAGGGTGATATGACTTTGGGTAATACGACTTAGGGTAATACGACTTTGGGTAATATAACTTACTAGGGTAATATGAGTTAGGGTGATATGACTTTACGTAATATGACTTAGTACGGTAATATAATTTAAGGTGATATGACTTTGGGTGATATGACATTAGGTGATATGACATTAGGTGATATGACTAGGGTGATATGACGTGGGAAATACAACTTAGGGTGATACGACTTTTGGTAATATGACTTTGGGTAATATGACTTAAGGTGATATGACTTTGGGTAATACGACTTTGGGTAATATAACTTACTAGGGTAATATGAGTTAGGGTGATATGACTTTACGTAATATGACTTACTACGGTAATATAACTTAAGGTGATATGACTTTGGGTGATATGACATTAGGTGATATGACTAGGGTGATATGACTTTGGGTGTTATGACTTAGGGTGATATGACTTTGGGTGATATGACTTAGGGTGATATGACTTTGGGTGATATGATTTAGGGTGATATGACTTTGAGTGATACGACTTTTGGTAATATGACTTTGGGTAATATGACTTAAGGTGATATGACTTTGGGTGATATGACTTTGGGTAATATGACTTTGGGTAATATGACTTTGGGTAATATGACTTAAGGTGATATGACTTTAGGTAATATGACTTTGGGTAATATGACTTTGGGTAATACGACTTAGGGCGATAAGACTTAGGGCGATATGACTTTGGGCGATATGACTTTGGGTAATATGACTTTGGGTAATATGACTTAAATTGTAAGATACAATCAATGATGATAATTATATATCAACAGCAAGCTGGCTGGGTGGAGTAGAGGTAACATCACTCCTCTATAACTGCGGAGATTGTGGAGACACAGGTTTGAATCCTGGCAAGAGCACCCCTCCAGTAACTGTCCTGGGGCAAGACACCTAACGGTACATACTCGCCACCCAAGACATACTTGAAAATGAGAGAAATCTCAATGTATCCTTCCTGGTAAAATACTTTCTCAAAAAAAACAGCCACACTCTGGAGGGATTAGTCAGAGAGAGCTGAATTGGCCACCGAATTGCACCAAACTGTGAATTTTCCTGTACGTTGCAATATCGTCACAATTTGGCTATTCAGAAAGATGGAAATTCAAACATTGGCGCATTGCCAGCGAAATACGTTGCAATTCGGCAGCAATGAAATTCCCCATAGAGAAGTAATGGTTTATCTATTTGGAGAACAGCTGTGAAAACTTCTCAAAATGCCAAGATTTTCAGTGGTTTCTTGAAAGGTTTAAACAGGCAAATCCCATAAGTTTCAATGCAAAAAAATCAGTTTTTTTCTTAAAAAAATTATTCAACAATTTATTCTTTTCATTTGCAGCAAAAAGTCTGTGATGGAACCGTTCCCTTCCATCTGTCCTGACTCTCCAGACACCCCTTCGTTGCGGTCAGCCCGGCTACTGGGAGCACTGTCCTCAGCGCCTCGAGCAGCTTGACCCGCCTGCTTCTGTTCCTCTGCCCTGGAGCCATTAGGAATCTCCAGAAGGCCGCTCGGTACCTTCTGAGGGTGATAGTGTATAGTGTAGCGTCGCTGAAATAAAGACACCAGGCGCGGCTGTATGCTTTAAAACAGGATTCTCTCTCCCTGAGCTCTGAGAGTTCTCTGACTTTTTAATGAACAAAACGCCACCATTTATGCTGAAGTCCAACAGTCACAATTTGCATAAAATGATAAAACGATGTAAAATATATCTAAAATCACACGATATAAATGAACATAAAGTCTCTTGGGGTCTGAAGCATGGAGCGTTACATCAGCTCCATGACATATGTCCCCCCTTCCAGAATGGCAGGGCAAGCTTAGATCCCAAACGGATCGCTTGCCACTGACGAGACCTCTCACCTTGCCCGTCTTCTGTGCCATCTTCAAAGTTCCATGGTTGCGGGCACATAAGAAAAGTCAGTGGGGTCTGACGGTCACTGGAAGGCTGTGGGTCCATAGTCCCGAGGGCAAGAGGCAGGCCAACCCTCTTGTCCAGTGCGCCAGGCAACAGGCCACCACAGTCCAAAGGCATAAAATGTTTGTTAGGGGGCACCCTGAAATTAACCCCCATATCTTGCTCTGTCCAGGGCACCAATGCGGACCCAGGACCCGAATACAGTCAGCAGTCACAGTTCCCAGTCTCTCCATCTGTTGATGCCCCCTCCTGAACATTTAAAAAGGGCCCAGCCCACGGCAATCCCCAAAATCCCAAAAGGGCGCAATTCTTCCTGGGGCCAGGAACTTGATTGCCTCTCAGAATGGTCACTCACCGGTCTCCTGGGAAGGGGGGAAGTGATCTCCTCTCTTTCTGCACCTTGGTTGGTAGGGGTGGCATTATGAGGGGTCTCCATTTTCCTCGGGGAACAGTCGCACGTGGATGCCAAAACAGCCTCCAGTAACACCGGGTACAAACGCTCTTCGGTGCAAAATATATCAGGGGCAATGACTCGACCCCCTGTTGTGCTGCTCTCCTCCATGGTGGGCACATGGGTGCAGGCAGCTTGTGCCAGGGACAACTCATCTTGGAGCTGTTGGCACTGTGCTCGTGTCCCTTCAAGCTCAGCCTGCAGGTGGCTAACAGTGCCCTGGTGCTCCTGTTCCAATACACCTAGTTGGTGTGTCAGACGGCTCACCTCCATCTCGCTTGCCTTAGTTTGAGCGAGGCTCTCCTTCTGAGCTGCATCTGCTTCTAGTAGCTGGTGTTGGCGCAGCTGGAGTTGGTTCTGGAGCAGCATTATTTCCTCTTGCTGGTCATAGACCCGTGCCTGAAAAGTATCCCGGGAGAGCTGTGTCTGCTCCAACTCCTGCTCACAGCGCTCCAGACGAGTTTTAAATGTGGTAATTTCTGTCTGTAGAGCCGCTCTGGTTCGCCGTTCGTCCTCCAGCTGCTCAATCACTACACGGGAGCTGCGCTCCAGCTCCGCTATCTGCGCCTGAGCACCATGGAGCTCCGTGTTTAGGTCGATGTTACAGTCCTCACAGACCTGCAGCTGGGATGACAACTTTCGTATACTGACCGACTGTTCTCGTACTTCCATGCAGAGGAAATCTCTCTCCTCCATGACAGTTCGCAGTTTATCCTGTAGCCGGTGCAATTGCAGGCCGGTCTCTTTCTCGCTCTGGGTTGCAAAGTCTAGTTGCCCTTTCAAGGTCTCTACCTCCCTTCGAAGCGGGTCACAACATTTGCATTCGCTCTCCAGCACCACCTCCATTTCTTTCACCCGTCCACCCCTCCGCTTCTTTTTAGCCTTACTTGAGGGTGGGTTGACGGTCACGGTTGGTGCGGAGGCATATTTTGTTTGGGTCTTGGCGTTGGCAGAAGCTGATGCTTCCAAAATCCCTGGTCTCTGCCAATCCAAGTCTGTAGACACCCTCTGGGTGTGTGGTGTAGTTGCCAGCCAGTTCTCCTCCTGGCCACGAATGTCCCCTGGTTCCATCCAGCCTGGGACCTTGTATTTACTGTATTCCACATGCAGAGGGTTAAAATCTTCCTGGTCCTGCACAGTTTCTCCTTTCTGCAATAAACAGACCTCATTCCAAACGCTCTGGAACAGGTCCATGCTAGGGTTTGGACCATATTGCTTGAGGCATCTTTTTACCTCCTTGAGCATTTCCATCTCGCTCCTGGTTGCACCAAACTTGTGCCTTTGACCCTTTCTTCAATATTCGTTTTTTCCATGGCTTTCCAGCAGGTCCTTCAGGGTGTTCTGCTTGCAGGCTGTATAGTTTGTCATCTCGGGGTGTATTGGTGTTGGAGAGCCTCTATCCACACTGCTTGCCACCAATGTGATGGAACCGTTCCCTTCCATCTGTCCTGACTCTCCAGACACCCCTTCGTTGCGGTCAGCCCGGCTACTGGGAGCACTGTCCTCAGCGCCTCGAGCAGCTTGACCCGCCTGCTTCTGTTCCTCTGCCCTGGAGCCGTTAGGAATCTCCAGAAGGCCGCTCGGTACCTTCTGAGGGTGATAGTGTATAGTGTAGCGTCCCTGAAATAAAGACACCAGACGCGGCTGTATGCTTTAAAACAGGATTCTCTCTCTCTGAGCTCTGAGAGTTCTCTGACTTTTAATTGAACAAAACGCCACCATTTATGCTGAAGTCCAACAGTCATAATTTGCATAAAATTACGCACCTCGTCCTACCCATACTAATTACATTATGTCAGTTATTTAAAACATTCTTTACATTCTTTAGCCTTCAGCTCACACAACATTTGTATATCCATTGTTCTAACACATCAGATTAAACACACACTATCAGAGATCCCTTGAATTAAACATGCAACTAGATAATGGGAAAAGCCCTGGTGCATAAATTACACAGCAGTAAAGCTTGTTTACTGTATACACAAAAACACATTTACCTACAGGAATATAAGTATTTTTAAAACCAAAGCTATGCCATTTTACACTAAACTAAATTAACCCCTTAGTGACCGGGTGGTTTTACACAAATCCGTCCTTTAGTGACCGCTGCTGTTTTTACGTTTCTGCGCTGTTAGTGTTTAGGTCAAATTTTCCTCTTACTCGTTTATTCAACCCACACATATTATACACCCTTTTTCCCGCCATTAAATGGACTTTCTAGAAATACCATTATTTCCATCATATCGAATAATTTACTATAAAAAAAATATGAAATATGATGAAAAAATGGTAAAAACACACTTTTTCGTAATTTAATCCCCAAAATCTACAACCACCCAAAAAAACCCTGGCTAAATAGGTTCAAAATTTTGTCCCGAGACTAAAAATACCCAATATTTACATGTGTTTGCTTTTTAACCCCTTCACTGCTGAGACAGTTCACCTATGTGCGCTGCGCTCATTCTGACCATTTTGTGCTAATTATTTTTAGATGACAGCCTAGGTCCTATTTAATTAAACTCCCCCCAGACAAAAAAAACTTTTTTAAAAAAAAACATTTGTTTATTTTATTTATTTTTTTATTATTTTTTTAAATTTATTTTATTTTTTTTAAAAAAAAATTAAAACCAAACCTGGTCATGTTTGGTATCATTGGAAAGGCCATAATCAGGCCTTTCATATGATGTCAAATATGCCATGGATCGGGAGATATGGGGATCCTTAGGATCCCTTTATCTCTAGAAACATAGAAACATAGAAACAGAAATATGTCGGCAGATAAGAACCTTTCAGCCCATCTATTCTGCCCAATTACATGGATACTTTACCTGGATTTATCTTTTGTTTAGGATAGCCTTATGCCTATCCCATGCTTGCTTAAATTCAATTACTGTTTTGGCCTCTACCACTTCAACTGGAAGACTGTTCCATGTATCCACCACGCTCTCAGTAAAATAATGCTTCCTGATGTTACTTTTAAACCTTTGCCCCTCTAATCTAAGACTATGTCCTCTTGTTTTGCTATTTTGTTTCCTTTTAAATATACTCCCTTCCTCTACCTTGTGGATTCCCTTTACGTATTTAAATGTTTCTATCATATCTCCTCTGTCTCGTCTTTTTTCCAAGCTGTACATGTTAAGATCATTAAGCCTTTCCTGGTAACTTTTCTCCTTCAAGCCGTACACCATTTTAGTAGCCCTTCTCTGAACTCTCTCGAAGATGTCTATATCCTTCTGGAGATACGGTCTCCAGTACTGCACACAGTACTCCAAGTGAGGTCTCACCAGTGCTCTGTACAGTGGCATGAGCACTTCCCTTTTCCTACTGCTAATACCTCTCCCTACACAACCAAGCATTCTGCTAGCATTTCCTGCTGCTCTATTACATTGACTACTTACCTTTAGATCCTCTGCAATAATAACCCCTAAATCCCTTTCCTCAGATGTTGAGGTTAGGACTGTATCAAATATTCTATATTCAGCCCTTGGGTTTTTACGTCCCAGGTGCATTATCTTGCACTTATCCACGTTAAAACTCAATTGCCACAGTTCCGACCATTTTTTTAGTTTACCTAAATCATTTGTCATTTGGCTGATCCCTCCAGGAACGTCAACCCTGTTGCAAATCTTTGTGTCATCAGCAAAAAGACATACTTTTCCATTAATACCTTCTGCAATATCACTAATAAAAATATTAAATAGAATGGGTCCAAGTACTGACCCCTGAGGTACCCCACTGATAACAAGACCATGCGCCGAATAAACTCCATTTACCACAACCCTCTGTTGCCTGTCACTCAGCCACTGCCTAATCCATTCAACAATATTGGAATCCAAGCTCAAAGATTGCAATTTATTGATAAGCCGTCTATGCGGAACAGTATCAAAAGCCTTACTGAAATCTAAATAAGCAATGTCTACTGCACCACTTGTGTCTATTATTTTTGTTACCCAATCAAAAAAATCAATAAGATTAGTTTGGCATGATCTCCCTGAGGTAAACCCATGTTGTTTCTGATCCTGTAATCTATGTGTTTTTAGATGGTCAACAATCCTTTCCTTTAACATGGTTTCCATTAATTTCCCCACTACTGACGTAAGACTAACTGGCCTATAGTTCCCAGATTCCTCCCTACTACCCTTCTTGTGAATGGGCACAACATTTGCTAATTTACAGTCTTCTAGGACGACTCCCGTTAGCAAGGATTGGTTAAATAAATCTGTTAACGGTTTTGCTATTACATCACTGAGCTCTTTTAATAATTTAGGGTGGATCCCATCAGGCCCCATTGACTTATTTGTCTTTACTTTAGACAGCTGCTGTAGAACCTCCTCCTCTGTAAACTGATATGTAATTGTCTCTTTAGTGTTTCCTCCTAACTGAGGTCCCTTTCCTTCCTTTTCTTCTGCAAAGACTGAACAAAAATATTCATTGAGGCAGTCAGCGAGACTTTTATCCTCTTCTACATACCTTCCTTCCTTTGTTTTTAATCTAACTAATCCTTGTTTTACTTTTCTTTTCTCGTTTATGTATCTAAAATGTTTTGTCCCCCTTTTTTACTGACTGAGCTATTTTCTCTTCTGCGTGTGCTTTGGAAGCTCTTATAAATTGCTTTGCCTCTTCCTGCCTAATCTTATAGGTTTGCCTATCTTCTTCACTCTGAGTTGTTTTATAATTATTGAATGCTGTCTTTTTGGCAGCTAGATGGTTAACTGGCCCACTGACATCCTCACACATATGGTGAGGTTGTCAGTGGGTGGGGGGGACCTGGAGGCTTGGCTGACATCCAAGATGTCAGCCCCCCTCCAGGTTCGAATCGCGTTTTGGCGCCAATTGGTGCCGAAACGTGATCCGGCGGCGAAACGTGATCCGGAAGACTCTCCCCTTTTCAGCGGTGCAAACAGCATCTCCCTAGCTTCAATGGATGGGGAGATAGAGGGCTCCGAAGGAGCCCCCCCTCCCCTCCATTGAATTGCATGGGGACGCCTGCTGATGACGTCACCACGCAGCGTGGTGACGTCATCAGCATCGCCTGCCCATGTAAATCACATGGGCAGGCTTCCTCCCTGCCAGATCACCGAGGGATCCAGTGAGGGAGGTGAGTATCGGGCGGGAGGGGGATTAGGCGCCGCTGACGTACCCTGTACGTCCACGGGTCTAAGGGAGACCTGTGGACAGGACATACAGGGTACGTCAGGGGTCCTTAAGGGGTTAAACTAAAACCAAACAATGTAAAATATATCTAAAATCACACGATATAAATGAACATAAAGTCTCTTGGGGTTTGAAGCATGGAGCGTTACATCAGCTCCATGACAAAGTCTTTTTATTATTTTATTTTTTAGTGAAATTTTTGATTCCGATTTTTTTTAAATGGCTTTTATTTTTATCCTGAAACAGACCGTTGTATTGTTATTCATAAGACCTTCTATATTATTTCCATGCATTTTCATGTATTATTTTTGTTTAAAACGCCTTTTAAGGTTAGTGTCAGACGAGCGTCTTTGGAGAGCGGAAAGAACGTCTGTGAGAGTCGACGTTCCTTCCAATCGATGCCCGTCTGGCCACCTCGCTGAGCGCACACAGTGCGCAAAGTGCTGCAAGGCTAGATTCTCCTTTGGAGAATCGTGCTTTGCAGCTACGTCAACGTCCGTCCTAGCGCTTTGACGGAGTGGCTTGGATAACGGACGCTTGTTGCGCGCCTTTCGTGTGCGCGCACATGCATGCACAAGCGTGTGACCGGCCCATTGCAGCATCACAACGCTGCAACGGACACCGGTAAGCACGTCAATAAAGGCGCACATAGTGCGCTCGCCTCACACCAGCCTAAAAAATTAAGGTTTTTTTGGTTTGTTTTTTCTGGTCGCCTTTTTCCAGCGGCGTTCGACAGCTGGTCAGTGGGTTGGTTCAGCGATTTCAGGATGATTTTGACTGTCTGTTTGGCGGGTCGCCGGCTGCGCACAGCGGGTATGCAGCTGCGTTCAGCTGTTTATCGGATCTATTCAGTGATTTTTCGGCAGCGTTCTGCGGTTTATCAGATCGAATCAGTGGTTTTATCGGCAGCATTCCGTGACTCGATTCGTAGCCTTCAGGGACCCTGTAATGAATACTAAATTCACCGCATTGTCGGCGGATTGAGCTCGCCGAAGTGCGCCAAATGAAAGAGTTTTCAGTGCTCTTTGAACAACACCTTGGGTCTTCTCTAATAAAGAAAATCACTTTTTATTGTATCAATCAGGTGTGAAGATGAGCAGGAAGGCTTGGGAAAGCAGTTCCTCCACTAGTCTTTCAGAACGAATGGAGTTTCCTTCTGGCTCACACCCCGAGAAGCTTTTATTAGGTTTCAATCATATGTTTCATTATTAAGTCTGCAGAGATTTATGATATGGATTACAATTATCATAAAAATTCCTAAAACCCAACCTATCTCTATGTTTAAACATTGATATCAAGTTTGCATGTGGAGTGGTGGGTTAGGTGCCGCTTGTCAGTGATTAAAGGACCACTACCACCAAAAAAGTCCTTATTGTGTTTATTTTATGTTGCTAATATCTTACATGTGCTTTGTTTTTCTCTAGTATGTTTATATAAGAAAATAGTTAGTTAAGAAAATAGTTTACTCTATATGTGTCACAGGGTGCATCTATTGTGTGATTTTTCTGTTGTAAACTGCCTCCCCACAGTCTCTTTACCTTACCTGCTCCTCACTGTGTGGCTTCTGCCATATAATGGAGTAAATAGGTCGATCATTGACTCAAATCATTGTATTCTGTGGGATGTATTCAAAGGGCATCACCAGGGGGTAGATTAGAAGTCTTTTAAGCTTCCTGTCATGTCTCATTATCTTGAGTAGCCTGGAGAACACAATACACCCCCTGCAGCCTTGTCTAAACATTAACTCCTCAACCTCATTAACTGTTAAATGCTGTATAAGATAAAGCACAGTTACAAAAAAAAACACGTTTGAACAGATTATGGTAAATGTTGAATCATGTTGAAAAAAATCCACAAAAAATGGGAGATAAAAAAACCCTAAATGCAATTTTCCTTCTTACATGTAATTTCTTCCAAAAAAAACCAACCCAGCAGCATGTGTTTTATAAATACCGTGATGATGTCAGAAAGGGACCTCCGCTAGCCGGCAAGGAAAACCCAATAGAAGAGATACAGGGATCTTTGGACCCAGTATCACCTGATTCATAACAGATATAGGGCCATGCTTGGTATCGTGGGAAAGACCAGAGCAAGGTATTCTAAGGATACCAAACATAAAAAAAATTCTATAAACGTAAAGAAATAAAAATAAATATTTTTATTTTTTTAATGCTGCACTATTATTCACTTTTCAATTATAAAAATGAACAATGATGCTGCACTAACTCACCTTCTCATTTCCCATGATGCCAACAACTGTTGAGGTGATGGCATAATGCATTAGTACGGATTGGAAAGGGTAGCCCAGTGATGGACTACTAAAGAGCTTCTAAGATGTAATATCAGAGCCACTGGGGGGGTAACCCAAATAACAAAAAAGAAGGACCTCTAAACTAGAGGTAACCGGCTAGGACATAACATAATACATAATTAACTTTATTGAACATTGAAACATTAACCCTAAAGAAGGTTATAAAAAAGACAACACAAAACAATTGGACAACGTGTAAAATCAATATAACCACGAAAATTAATGGGTAAATTACCTCAAGAAGTGGTTATAAACATTGATGATAAATGAAACTAGTGAAAAGCCCATGAATAAAGCTCCTTTATTGATACAGCATTCATTTCTTAATGGGGCATCAATGGGTTCACTAGATTGTATGGGATTGAAATAGTCGCTGTCTTGACCAGGTGTACTATTTTATGGGGCATGTATAAGTAGAAATAACCCCTAATATGGATAGAAATAGTCGCCACCTAAAAGCCACTATCTAATGGGAAGTTTGTATGTAAAGAAACCCCTAATACTAACTGAAAACGTCACTGCCGATTGGCATATGCTTTGGTTAATGTTTCAATGTTCAATAAAGTTAATTATGTATTATGTTATGTCCTAGCCGGTTACCTCTAGTTTAGAGGTCCTTCTTTTTTCATTAGTACGGATTGTTCCATCAAAAACCTAAACTGGCGCACTGCTGCAAAGGGCACAGGCTGTCCTTTGGGGCCCTGCATCTCTGATTTTTACTCTGCACAAAGTCATGTGAGGGGTCATTGGAAAGGCCAGTGTCTGGCCTTTCCAACAATACCAAATATGATCATATAATTTGTAAAGATAGAGAAAAATAAAATACAAACTAGCTCGTCTGAGCGTTAGCTAACAAAAAACATTCCTCTCTAACTCAGGGAAATGATAGCAAAATAAAAATGCCAATTTCTGCAAACCTTAGCTACAGACTTCCAAACTGCAGGCCTCAGAACTTCACCACACTCTGTGTGTTGGTGTGTCTCTCTTTCTTTCTCTCTCTCTCTTCTTCCATCCAGGAAACATTTATGAGCCTGATAATCTACAGGTCGGAGAAACCTTGTAGCAAGGACAAAGTTATAAAATACATATTGCGCTCCTGGTTTCAAATATCCCAATCCTCCTTTGCAAATATAAGGGGAATATACATCCCATCCCAAATGAACCCCTTCACCTTATCACACCACATTATAATGATCCTATATTTTCTATGTAAGTCCCATTTTATTTCAAGAACTGTAGAGAACAAATCCTGCCTGAGCCATGCGGTAAGAAAACAGATTGTGCAACAAATGCTTATGCCGGCTATTGAATACGGAGAAGTAGCACGTATGCAGCTGCCCCGCAAACACATCTTCATAAACTTACTACATTGTATAACTCATTCTGTCGCTTTGTGCTACAATGTAACTACAGTACAAGACCCACCATTGTGACATGTTAAAAGAGCTAAACTGGCCATTGCTGATATCTAGATGCACCCTTCTCCTTTCCAACCTGGGGCCAAATTACATTTCTAGGGGTAAAACGGGGGCACTAGGGAAGAAAAACTGCACCCGCAGTTTTCCCCCTTGCGTGCCCGTTTTACCGCTAGATTACAATGCAGGCGCTAAAAAAGCTGCCTGCATTGTTACCGCACGCAAAGCCCTGGGAGTCCATAGGACTCCATTGAGCAAGATGCCGGTGGTCACATGACCTGCCAGATCTCACCTTGCGACATCCGGCCGGTCAGCGTAGTAAGACTTTTTCCCCAGTCTTTCCCTGCTCCCGCCGAACTGAGGAGGCGGATGGAGCCGCGGTCCTCGCCGCGGTCCTCGCCGCGGGACAGGAGGTGAGTATATGATTCTTTTTATTATTTTATTGGCTGGGATTAACGGATTCCGTGCAGAAGCGGAATCCGTTAACACCAAGTCTTGGCTCTGGTTAACCTTTTGTTAACCGCAGGCGGACTTTAATCAACGTTAGGACTTTGTAATCCTAACGCTGATTAACACTTTGCACTCCCCATGTTAAGAATAGGGAGCACAGAGTACAGTAAACTCGTGCAGAGAAGCACAAGATTCCGAACGCAAAGAGGTTACTTAAAATGTTAGCGTTTGGATTGTAATATGCGGAAAATACTTGGGCTAACGTTAACGCTCACTCAGGTGAGTACTAACGTTAGCACCAAGTAGGTAATTTGGCCCCTGGTGTTTAAGAGGTTTTCTGGGAAGCTACCACCCTACCTGAATAGACTGCTTCTCCTAGCAGTTCCCTCCTCCTATAACCTCCGATCCAGGACCTGCGCCTTACTTGCAATACCACGATACAAAAAGAAAGTGGCTCGATCCTCATTTTCCTACAGCGCCCCGCAATTATGGAATAACCTCCCAGACGCCATCGAATCTTCCCACAGTCTAAAGTCACTTAAGAGATTTCTATTAACATACCTCAATACAGAATGCACCTGTAAACATGTAAGATAGTGAATATATTTCCTACATATTTATTTTCTGTTAATTTTGTATATTTGTGTTGTTGTTTTAACCCCTTAGTGACCGGGCGGTTTTACACAAATCCATCCTTTAGTGACCGCTGCTGTTTTTACGTTTCTGCGCTGTTAGTGTTTAGGTCAAATTTTCCTCTTACTCGTTTATTCAACCCACACATATTATACACCCTTTTTCCCGCCATTAAATGGACCTTCTAGAAATACCATTATTTCCATCATATCGAATAATTTACTATAAAAAAAATATGAAATATGATGAAAAAATGGTAAAAACACACTTTTTCGTAATTTAATCCCAAAAATCTACAACCACCAAAAAAGACCCCGGCTAAATAGGTTCAAAATTTTGTCCCGAGACTATAAATACCCAATTTTTACATGTGTTTGCTTTTTAACCCCTTCACTGCTGAGCCAGTTCACCTATGTGTGCTGCGCTCATTCTGACCATTTTGTGCTAATTATTTTGAGATGACAGCCTAGGTCCTATTTAATTAAACCCCCCAGACAAAAAAACTTTTAAAATCTTTTTTTATTTTATTTAATTTTTTACATTTTTTTTTTAAACCAAACCTGGTCATGTTTGGTATCATTGGAAAGGCCATGATCATCTAGCTGCCATGGATCGGGAGATAGGGGGATCCTTAGGATCACCTTATCTCTACATGGCAGCTAGATGGTTAACTGGCCCACTGACATCCTCACACATATGGTGAGGTTGTCAGTGGGTGGGGGGGACCTGGAGGCTTGGCTGACATCTAAGATGTCAGCCCCCCTCCAGGTTCGAATCGCGTTTTGGCGCCAATTAGCACCGAAACGCGATTCGGCAGCTAAACCGTTAATGCTATACACTGCTGAAACGGGGAGACTCTCCCCTTTTCAGCGGTGCAAAAAGCATCTCCCTAGCTTTAATGGTTGGGGAGATAGAGGGCTCGGGATGGGGGTTAGGCGCCGCTGACGTACCCTGTACGTCCGCGGGTCTAAGGGAGACCCGTGGACAGGACGTACAGGGTACGTCAGCGGTCCTTAAGGGGTTAATATCTCAATATCTCATTTTATTACTTTGTATTTTTGTAATAACTGTAACAATTCAATGTTCTTGAACCCGGGACATACTTGAAAACGAGAAAAATCTCAATGTATCCTTCCTGGTAAAATACTTTATAAATAAAATAAATAAATAATATTTAGAATCTGCCAGGTCTGCTGAAAATAAGGATATATAATTTGTCTGGTCGTATCGTAAAACATGACTTCAAACATGCTTAAACATGAAGTGCACAAAACGGTCAAAGCTCAGCACACAGGGGTGAAATGGCCCAGCAGTGAAGGGGTTAATCGAGGTGACCCATGTGTTTAGCACAATCTCGCGCTGCTGTGTCTTCTACTACTGATCATGTAGACTTGATGATGTTACTGAAGGGGTTAACAACCTGATATCAGCTGCTGGGGAGAATAATGAGAGACATGGGTATCACTTAATATCCTACAGTTGCCAATACATTTTCACTTCCTATACAAAGTATGAGAAGGATAAATGTTCTGTTACCTGCAGTGAGAGCCATACTGGAATGGTGGTTCGTAGCTTAACTGGATTTGGAGAGCCGTTGCTTTAACAAATGGGACCGTTACACTTGACACATCGCTCGTTAGTGCTAATGGATGGAATGGAATAGGGTCCATAAAGCCTAATAGTGAAATAAGCATTGCCAATAAATGAACTTTAAGAGTTTATGTAAATCCTCTGTTTTAGTTTTCAATTAAATAGTCTGGAACATGTTTTGTGTGGTTTTTTTTCTCCCCGAAACTCGATCGTTGTGAACTAGAGATTCTGTATGAAGCAAATAAAATGTCTGGTCACTTTCAGCATTTGGCAAGTATCAAGCATAAAATGTCAACAGCTGCGAGAATTGTATTGTCTGTCACCCCATCAAACAAAGAGATTCTTTGTAACAACTGAATTCCACTTTAAATATTCTTAAGCAACTTCAGGTACAGCTAAAACAAAGTGCAGTGCCTTTATGTGACATCCACTGACATGATGAGATTGGAGAGCGATTTCCAGCCAAATGTAAATATTTGCGTTACATTGTTTAATAAGGAAAACCACTTAAACCATTTGAAATTGCAAAATATGAGTTGAGCTAAGATAGAACTTGCCTCGACCTGAGACTGTCACTCAATAAACATTTTAACAGCATGGCTCGTCCAACAATCCCAATCTGCTGAAGAACTGCTATTAAAAGAGGTGAATGGAATATCTGTACTTGAGATGGAAAACCATGCCCTAGAATTTCCTCCTGTGTTTCATGCACTTCATCAGCACTGATACTTTTGAACACATTTCATCCTGTTGGCTATGATGGATGTGTGAAATTTCCTAACCATTAGTGTGAAAAGTTGAGTTTGGAGTTAGAATCAAGGAGTCCATTAAACTGGGTATAGACCAGATGTTCTAGAAGCTTGGAGGCCAAGGGAGATAAAGGGATGACGCCAGCTTTCCTGTCTCCACAATCTGGTGAATATCATCAACCCAGATCACTCCATCTCTAGTTGTGTTGGGGGTGTAAGCAGAAAAGCCTCTAGGAGAGACTGAATGGCTGCGGTCCCATGTGCTCCACCAAAATCCTCCACCCTATGTAACATGGCATACAAATCAGATGACATCTTGGTGCCCTTGAGTCTGGCTGTAGAAGGGTAATAACTCCTTCTCTTTAACCATTTTATTCAGCTAGAATTGTAAAAGAACAGAGATGTTCCTTCTACTTAAGGAACAGCAGACAAAGACGGAGAGGTTCATCCGTAATATATACATTGCTTCAAACCCATTTCATAGTTATTTGCCCCAATCAAGAATCACATTTCTACCATATCCCCTAACTGGGCAAGACCATCAGTCATAGCCCACTCCCCCTACAAGGATGGGACTGGACCATCTTTCTGCATATAAATTTTACAGTAAGAATCCAAATTCAGTACATTTGTGATTTGAATAGTAAAAACTAGTTCTTCCAAAACTCCTTTAGCTTCTCCTAGTTTTTACTGGTCAGAACTAGAAGTCACAAAGCTATATTGCTCCTCCAAGTTTTAGCCATTATATTTCAGTAAATTCTAGTTTTTCCTGCCTCTGCTTAGAAATATCTTCTTGCAATAATAATAATAATAAGAGTGATATTAATCAAATGTTATCAACAATATGTTTTAAAACAGTGAAAAAAAGCACAACGAAAGTGACTGTTTGTGGAGTTTCATGGTGGTTCTGTCTGGTTCGTGTTTCCTGAGTTGCTGCAAAGCATTCCTGTTCAAGTGTTTTCTGGTTCTGACCTCGGCTTTATTTTTGACTATCCCTTCTACTCCCCCCTGGTACCGTATATTTCTGATCTGTTGCCAACCTCTGCCTGATTGACGATTCTTGTATGTTTCATGTTTTATGTACCTTGTCTGTCTTAGTTTAGTATATTGTTCAGAGGCCGCTTATAAGGACCTCTTTTAGTATAGTCTGTCTGTTTTGTTTACTGTCCTGCAGCCTGCTCCCTTCACGGATTGTCAAGTGTATCTTTGTGTTCCTGAGTGTCCTAAGTTGTCTGTCGGTCTTGAAGCCTTCGGAGCTTAGTGGCAATTCTGTTCTGTTTTTTGGTGCTCCTTGGTTTTGGAGAATCCATCTGTCCTTGTGTCCAGTCAGTTACTCACCTGCCTTAAGGGCTTCATCTCATGTTCCAAGCCATCACGATGGTCCGAGCAGGGGCTAACCGTTACAGAAAGGGGCACCAGGTACTCAACAAAAGGGCATAACCCAAACAACATGAAAAACGAATCAATTTGCACAAAGTGCAACTAGAGTACCAGGAGTAGGTTAATTTTAATAATACACATAAACAGACAATGAATGAAAAATTGCAAGGTTGGTGGTGGAGGGTGGGACAAGGACCACCAATCAATAAGCAAAATTGCACAATGAAAGGGTAAAGGGGTCTATACCTCGGCGGTTCAAGCCACCTACATAACCAGTAATGTAATAAGGAGTACCAGACAGCATATAGCAAACCCAAACAACTACCCTCACCAACCAAAATACAGTTAAAAACAACAACAAAGAGGCATAGCTTGACGCGTTTCGCCCGTCTGGACTTAGTCTGAAGCTACTAACTTCAGACTAAGCCCAAACGGGCGAAACGCGTCAAGCTATGCCTCTATGTCCCACCCTCCACACCCTCTACCACCAACCTTGCAATTTTTCATTCATTGTCTGTTTATGTGTATTATTAAAATTAACCTACTCCTGGTACTCTAGTTGCACTTTGTGCAAATTGATTCGTTTTTCATGGTTTAAAACAGAACTCAAGGGGGCGGAGCTAGCCGAGGAAGCGAGCGGCTGCATGTTGAAGGAGCTCTGTGATAAACACGGTTTTTAAAGTTATTTCCGCCGCTTGCTCGCACTTGAGAAACGCTCTACGGTCTCTGGGGGCACTGGGGGACTCGGTGAGTTTGCCTTACCCCCGAAATTGACGCTCCGGAGCAGATTAACCCCCGTGGCACAATCCGGGCCTAGTACTAGCGGCCATTTTAGAAGCCTGGAAGGAGATTTCTGAGACCTTTTACCGCTCTTCTTCCTTGTGCCTGCGCTTTTGGTGACATGCCCACCGGTCGCTCACAGAAGCTGCGGTCCAGACAGAGGGACATTCGGGACTCCCTGAGAGGTGGGTCCACTTCGAAGGGAGATGCGATCTCCTCCTCCCTCCCCCTGGGCTATGACTTTTCAGAAGATGAAGAGGACCCCTGGCACTCGGGTGGTAGCTCTGCGATGACCTGGATCTCCCCACAATCTCGGACACCAGATTCCCAACCACTATCTGCAGCAGCAAAAAAAAGGGCGCAAAAGAAACGAAAAGCAGCGCTGACGGCGTCTTTGAGTGCCTCACTTACTGCTGGTGGCCTCTCTGACGGGGATTCGGCCGAGGAACACCAGCTTTCAGCCAGCAGTAGTGTGGCTTCATTACGACAGGACGTTTTGAGACCGGGTGCCCAACCGCAACAAACGAGAGCGACCTCACTCAAAACCCGTATGACACAGCCTGAAGAAAGTCAGCAGGAGGAGGATGATGATCTTCCTCTTACGAAAAGAGACCTTCGGAGGATCCTGGACGAACTTCGGGAGATCCGGGGGGTGTGGAAACCTGAAGTGGCGGCGGTTCGGGAGGAGGTTGCAACAATCCGTGCGCAGGTGACAGCAGTGCAGGCGACGACCTCTACAGTGCTATCGGAACATACTCACCTGTTGGGACAGGTCGCTGGTCTAAGATCCCAGGTCGAGCTTTTGTCCCGCTCTGTGGAGATGCTGGAAACAAGACACCGCCGTCGTAACGTCAGGGTCAGAGGCATCCCGGACTCTGTGTCGTCGGATGAACTCCCATCTTATGTGTCTCGTTTGGCCCTTCGGATGGCGGGACTCCCTCCTGACAAGCCAGATGTGATCGGATCGGTATTCAGGGTTCGGAAACCTGCGGCGCTTTCGAAGGGGACACCCCGTGATGTCGTGGTGGCCTTTCGTGACGTAGCATTTAAGGTCAAGCTTATGTCTGCTCCTGGCGCAAGAGATCCAGTGAAATTTGAGGGCTCCACGTTGGCTTTGTATCACGATCTTCCATTCCAGACTCTGCTTGCTCGCAGGCGGTTCCATCCTGTGACTGCGGTTCTTCGTCGGAGGGGCATCCGTTATCGGTGGGGCTTGGCGGGAGCATTGGTGGTGACACATAATAATGTCCCCTACACCATCACTGATCCTGAAACCGCCTGGTCCGACCTTGAAGCGGCGGGCATCTCGCCGGACCCTCCGGAACTTCAGCCAGACTGAGACCTGAGCGATATTGTTTACCCCCCCCAGCTTTTTTCTTCTCTGTTTACGTGTCACTGGTCTATAGATAAGCTCTGAGTATAATTTATCAGGACAATTTATGGCATTTACGTTGATAGTCCTACATGCTTATGTGTTTCTTTTGTGTTTTCTTCCTTCACTGAGGTTGGGACTTCTTGCTTTTTGTTTTTTGTTTTTATTATTCCCTTATTGACCTGTTACTACTTGCATCTTACATTATCTGACTGGCTGACCGTAGTTAGTTTGGCCAGCCCTAGACGGCTGTCTTTTTCTACGTTTGATTTCGTGAATTTCTTGTTATGTATAATTCTCAAAATAAAGAATTAAAAAAAAAAAAAAAAAACAGAACTCAAAATATTGTGAGAAATGTTTCTATACAGAAGAAAAAATTTCTTATTTCACTTGAACTTAGAACAATGCATCCTGTATTACAGCAACCAAAATTGGTTGATTGCACTTTAACCTCCCTGGCGGTCTAATTTTTTCAAAATTTCGTGTCTAAAAGCGTCTCAATTTTTTTTTTTAAAGGAAACGTGTTTTTGTACATAGTTAGCCTGTAATAATTAGGAATCACGCACTGAAATTCGTGCAATCAAGAGTCCTTACTGGTAAAATCCTTTATAAATAAATAAATAAATAAAAAATAAATAGTAAATACACTGAGTCCGATAAAGTTTGAAACACGACATAATAATTTATTATCCCAAAAATAATTATCCAAAATAATGCAAATAAATGATATTCATTAAAATACAACAAAAAACACTGAAATCTGTCTGCAAGCAAGGGTGAGATGATGTGTGGTCTATTTCTTATCCTGTAGTGCCACCTCGTGGCCGTTCATAAACATTACACTGTATAATCCAAAATGTAAACTGTAAAATAGATTTCTTTTATGATGGCCCCGCCCCCTGCATCTCGTTACTCGCAGGGAGCCTTCCAGGAAGCAGCTCGCCGCGATTACACTGCGGGGGACAGCGAGGGAGCCAGGAGGAGGTGAGTATGCATCCAGCCTGAGTGTGGCTCGGGGTTACCATTCGCGGTAGTGAAATTTAACCCCGAGTCACACTCGGGAATACCGCCAGGGAGGTTAAACTAGTTTTTACTAACTTATAGGGCCTGATAACAAGCTGAACTTTAAAGGCAAAACACAAATGGAAAATGTTTGAGACTGCCGTTTCCCATTGGCAGCTCGCCTTTAATGTCCGTATTACAACAGAGCAGCTGTGCCAGTAGCTCGAGCTGTAATACTACAGAGCCGCAAGGAGATAACATTAGATGCGCTAAGCACGGCTGGTGTTATTTATTTTTTTATTTTGAGAAAGTATTTTACCAGGAAGGATACATTGAGATTTCTCTTGTTTTCATGTATGTCCTGGTTGGCGACTATGTACCGTTAGGTGTCTTGCCCAAGGACACTTAATGGAGAGCTGCTCTTGCCGGGATCGAATCTGTGTCTCCAAAGTCTCCACGGTTGTAGAGCAGTGATGTTACCTCTACTCTCCAGGAGTCCATAGGGCGGGAGGGAGGAGAGCTTGCACAAATGATATCCAGCCAGGGCGGTGGTGATACAGAAGGAGAAACACTGGGAACTATTTGCTCCCAATGTACCTCCTCCCCCGGAGTGAGGAAGTGGCAGATTGTGCCGCTTTGCCACTGAGTGATCTGTGGTGAGTACGGATTTTTTAGGTGGGTTTGGTTTTGCGTGTTATGTGATTGTGCTGAAGCGCAATCACTTAACAGCATGGTCTGAAAGACGTTCTGCTTTTCATCAGAACCCATATCTAGTACATTATATTCCTTTAAAACTCGTTTTCACCACACAACATTCAGTCAGAACTAGAGACTGCTAAGCGGAAGCAGGCAGAACTAGAATTTACTGCAATGTACCAGATAAAAGTAACTGCAGTGACGAGACGGAGCTTACAACTTGCTTTGTGATTTCTAGTTTTGACTAGTAAAAACTGGGAATCACTAAGGAGCTTGGAAAGAACTGTTTCATACTAGTCAAAGGGCCCTATTGCATTCTTCATGCGAAAATGCACGGCAAACGCGTGAATTTTTGCGCGAAGCGTTAAACGTTAACGCGTGTAAATTAACGCTAGAAGTACAATCCTCGCACATTATTTCACACGTCAAAAAATGACGCGCGCAAAAACACGCGCGCATTGACGTTGCGTGCAGAAATCGGTGTGCGGACTGTTTTTTCACGCGATTCAGCCAATCAGAATTAAGAACCACAATTGTCTTCCGTTAGGTTTTTGCGCTTGTCAAAGTCAATCTGCGTATATATGCTGCATCAATAATAAAAACACGCACAACTCTCTAGCGATACACTTGTTTAACTCAGCAAAATCTCTGATACCCAGACACTGGAGATCGCAATCGCCACCGTCGATTTTTGAATGGATAGAACAGGTCAACAGCGTTAGGGAAATGGAAGAACTCCACCTCTCACTGGCAAACAAATACGATATTTACTTTAAAACATGGTATTGGTGGTCTGACTTTGTCATGAAACACCGTAAAGGTAACCTGGAGGCTCTAGCCAGGTCCCTTGAACGGCGTACTATACCCCCCATATTCCCTTTGATAGATTGACCCTGCTGACTGCTATTGTGATTCCGGACTTACAGATGAGCAAGACCCCCCAATGTGAGCTTATAGAACTCATGACCCAATTTTTGTTTTTTGTTTACTGTCTTTATGGTTTTTGGTTTCCTTTTTTTTTTCTTTGTTTTTTCTTTTCTTTTTCTTTTCTTAGAATATTAGAATGTTAGAAAATTAGAATGTTTGTATAAGCTTTTTCTTCTTGGTTCTTCTATCTTTTTTAACATTTGCTGAGATACATGAGAAATACTCGACCCTTATGCTCTCCACATAGAAAGCTCTAGAGAATGTATCTCCCACAAGATTACTGAACATTAGTGGATTTGCTTAAAGGGATACTCTAAGCAACATGACCACCTAAGCTATTTTAGGTGGTCATGATGCCCGGAGTATGCTGCCCTTTGTCCCCCCTCCCTCCGCTCAGCGGTTCAGCTGTAAATGCTGAAAACAGCTGAGAGAGGCGGAGAACTTTACTCCGCCCTCCCAGCTGTCAGTCAGCAGAGCGGGAATCATATTTCCCGCTTCTGCCGACTTTTGCCGAGTAGGAGACGTCATCGCACTTTCAGCGCGATGACGTCTCTAACTCACCGCAGAAGCTGGCGGCTTCCTCTCAGGGTTAGTGTTGCGCGCATCCTCTTGCGCGCAACACTAATCCTCAGAGGGAGCCGGGAGGAAGCCTGCCGATTGGCTGGCTTACGTGAGAGGCGCGCATGCGCGCTTCTCACGTAAACCAGAAGGCAACTTCAATGCAAGAAGGACGGGGGCGGAAGAGGAGGGAGGTGAGTATATAAAAAAAAAAAACACCACTGGAAACAAGAGGATTTTAGGGTAAGTATTACAGTTACAAGTAAAAAAATAAATAATAAAGATTTATTAAGGGAATAGGGATAGGTTAGGATAGAAAAACGGGGGGAGTGATTTTTGAGTAGAGTGTTCCTTTAATACTTATTATTCTGTAACTGAACCGAATATGCCTTTTTTTATGCTTTATTTTATATCACTAAAAACGATATTATACAAAAAAACAAACACACACAACTTCTCAATTTTATTGTTTGGTATGCGTTGAATGTGTAACTATACTTTGCTGCGTATTTTTTTTGGGTTGGTGTATTTGGTTTCGGCCAGGTTGATCGAATTTGCCGTTATTACCACCAGCTTTTAGGAGTTGCTAAAATTATGCGCGGAAACGCTGTGCGTTAAATTTTGCGCATAGATTATAATACCATCCTCGTACCAGCGCACAAACGGATTTGCGCTCACAATGTTAAGTATAGGACGCGCGCAGTACATTACGCTCGCGCAGGTTCACCCGCGTTGAACGATAACACGCATTTTTTGCGCGGACATTGTCATACGACGTTCTGCGCAAAGGGTTTTGCCCCTCGCGTTAATGCGTTTTTGCGCAGGCGTTAACGTTTGCGCCAAGAATGTAATAGAGCCCAACATGTGAATTTACAGAATTCGGCCTTTTACTGTAACACTAAATGTGTCTGATTCCTAGAATAAATCCATCTCCTGTTATGGCTCAGCAGTTTAAAAAAAAAATAAAAGCGTAGAAGAATGTGCTCATTTTGCACGTACGTATTTCGCTGCCATTGCTTGATTATGAAATCCTTCGTTACTCTGCCAAACTGTACCGAAGCCATGAATCTGAATAGCCCTGGTAAATGAAAGGAGCATGTCTAGCTCATTACTTTCAACAAAGTCAATGTTTATTTTAGCTTAACTTGACCTGAAGATAAACTACAGTGAAGCAACAGTTATGTTCAAACCTGCCTGTAACTGGGTCTGTTACCTTTTGACTTGGTGTGAAACAAAAAACAAACAGAAAAAAAAGAAGAGTAGTTGAAACCCTGAGTATGTCAGTTGTACAAATACAGAGAAACAGAATATATTCTAAAAAAGGAAACACCAAAGCCATAAAACAAACACATTATTATAAAACGGCGAGTGGAGTAGAGGTAACATCACTGCTGTACATGGAAAGAGCCTGTGGAGTCATGGGTTCAATTCCAGCAAGAGCAACCTCTCCAGTAAGTGTCCTTGGGCAAGACACCTAGCGTTACATACTTGCCACCCAGGACATACTTGAAAATGAGAGGAATCTCAATGTATCCTTACTGGTAAAATACTTTCTCAAAAAAAAAAAAGGGTATGTAAAGTACACTAATAGGAGAGCACCTTGGGGTGCCTTACCATGGGAGGTCACTACAGACATAAATGAATCCTCCCAGCAACCCATTAGTGGTAACGAGTATTCAGTCTACCAAGTAACATCAGTGGCACCATAATGGGAACAAGTACTCGTTTAACTCTTCGAGAGTATAAGGTCGATGCAGAGACGCTGGTCTGTGCTCAAAACCCAGGTCACAGCATAAGAAAGCACTGAATACATTACATTTTCAGTGAGTTTTATTACACCACCAAGCAGTGCCGGATTTTCATCTCAGCAGCCTGTAGGCACAGAAATGTGGAGCGCCCCTATACCCCCCCACCCACAACAGAATAAAAGAAACATGCCAAAATTACTTTTTGAATTTACGTTTTGGGGCAAACTAAATTTTTTTTTAAAAAAAGAGCATTTAAAAAAACTGAAAAACTGTTTCTCTCTGGGCTCAAATCAAAAGAAGGGTCAGAATCTGGTGCGTTAGTTGAGTTAGTGCAGTAGCATTGTTTCTTTTATATGTAAAAGCATATATTGCCTCTGCCGTAAAACAGAGAAAAAAATACATTTTGCATTTCATTTTTCTCAATTTTATTATTTTTACACATTACATGGGCATGTTTGGTATCTTTGTAAAGACCAGACTCTGACCTTTCCAATGACACCTCATTTAACCTTGTGCTGTGTATAATTCAGAGATGCAAGTTACAAAGTCCCCCTGTCTCTCCTCACAACAGTGCCACGGTCTAGGTTGTCGATGAAACAATGCGTTGCATCATCAGCTCCACACTTGTTGGCAGTGTGGGAAATGAGAAGGTGAGATAGCGCAGCATCACTCTTCACTCTATAACTTTAAACTGAATAATAGTGCTGCGTTAGAAAAAATGGCAACAACGGTTGGAAGGAGACCACACACATGATGCCAAACTGCTTGCTTTGGGTATGCCTGCATTTTAATGTATTCTAGAAAGGATAAGGTATAGCAAGTCAATAGAAGGACTCTCATCTAGCTTATTCCACATAACAGGATAAATGCTGCTGCTGGACTTGTGGTAATAATATCAATTTATTTGATGTTCTTCCGCAGTAAGATATTCAATTTTCACATGAAACTCCTGCAGTCTTTTTATCTGTAGCTGAATCTAGTCCATTGTCATAAAACATCTAGAAGACGGACTGCAGGAGTACCTGAGGTTTCCTAAAGTAGTTCCTATGCTGGACCTTCAATATTAAGGCTGGGCGTCCACTGGATCCGTATATGTGCGACAACGACATCGCAAAAAGTCATCCGTGTCGTCAGACCAATCCAACAACACTATTGTGAATGTACCATTGTCCATTGCGTCAGACTCGCGACTTGCGACTTTTGAAGTCTGCTGCAGACTAGCGATCAGACCAAATATTTTGGAAATATCGTACAAGCAACTCAGACAGCCAGACAGTCAGAGAAGGAGATGGATGGTGAGAGGTTGATTAGGGGAGTTAAAAACGTTATTGTATTCCATTTTTTGACATTTAAATGTATATTTTGTATATGGGAGATGGGTGGGAATAGCCATGCTTGGATAGAGTACAGGGTGAATGAATTTTAGGTCCTTTTTCAGCTGCACAAAGGGATTAAAATTCACACACCGAACTAGCGCATCCAGCTCCTCCATATCCATATCCATTTTCGCACACAAAGGACTGGAGTGTTTCCAAAAGCAGAATGCAATATGCAATAGTCTCAGAAAAAAGAAGACAAGAATAAACTGGTTTTTGGATCCATAGTCGCTGATCGCTAGTCTGATGCAATGGATGACCCTCGTCAGACCAAGTCGGTCGCACGACTGTGGATCCAGTGGACGTCCAGCCTCAGCTCTTGCAAAAGCACGTAAAGATGCACTATACTTCATGCAAGATTAGTACACTGAAACAACAAGTCTCGCTGTCCTATGAGCCACGACACACGTCAGTGGCAGAATTTGTATTAAAAAGACCCCCTAAAACATGGGAGATTTTTGGAGCCATAAAGTAAACTTACGCCGAGCAAGAATAGTTTGTTTTACGGTGTATTTCCAACTTAAGTTGGAATGTTTAAAAACATGACAATATCGGACAAATTTAAAAACATATTGCTTTGTATTACACAACGGCAAATTTAGTTTAGGTCAAGGCATGTGTTTCCAGCCTGCTGATTGTTGATAAGTTGAGAAACCCCTGTTTTCTATTAGAGAAAATGTACTTCGTGTGTCTGTCTGCACTGGAAAGCAATTGAACCCATATGTGTGATACTATATTTGGAACAAAGGAATATTGTAATTTTACCAGCAGGGCTATAGTTGTTTGCTAATAAAGTGAAAAACTCAAGAAAAATCTGAAAGAAAAAATGTTACAGCTGAAAAGCCCTAGAAACTCCAAAAAAAATTGAAATAAAAAGTAAAATGTAATCCTGGCATTATAGTCCATCCTCTCAATACCCCAAATACTGAATATGCAAAAGAGAAATTAATGGATAGAACACTGCATATAGCAAATCCATAACTACGCTGTGCTTCCTAGTTCAACCAGTCTCCTGACCACGCAATAAACCTCTATAACACATTACTCTGAAGACACATTTAGGAATTTTGGAAGATGAAAAGGGTTAATTTTGGACTAATTGAATCATTAGTGATCACCAAGAGCTGAATAACGTTTGCTGCAGGAAGGAATTCACCACACCGTAAGAAGCTCCAAGGGGTGGTGCGAAATGAGCCTCCCGAGTACCGTGTTATGGAGATCTCTCACGTAATCGGAAGTCTGGCTAAATAAGGAAGCAAAGTGAAGTTACGGGTACCAGCGTTTCTACACCTTCACACAAACTGTGGACTTCATACATTGCAACAATCCGTGACAGCATGCTTAGAGCACCTTTCCTGTAAGTGTCCTTGGGAAAGACACCTAACCGCCGTACATACTTGCCTACCACACAATATCGACTGTGGAGTCCAGTGGTAACGTCTCTACCGGTAACGTCTCTACCCTTTGACCACGGAGAAGCAATTCAAATTACCGTTCAGCACATCCCTCCAACAGAACTGTGGAGAGCAAGTCTTGACTTTATGAGAAGCCGGTTCAACCTATCCACCAGGTCGCTGATCTAAAATCATGGAAAGATGACTCGATCCCATTCAGAACAGAAGACACCACCAGCGAGTGTCCTTGGAAAAGACACCTAACAATATGAATGCACCTACCTCACCTCACAAAATACTTGTACATCTCATAGATTGTAAATTCCCTTGGGAACAGGGTCCCCTGAATCAGGCTGTATCATCAATGTGTGGTATTCTAACGTATCAACCCCTTGTACACAGATCTTTTAAATCGCTGTGGAGTTCGTGGCGCTATATAAATAAAGGATAATAATACATTATAAAATGCAAAACTGACACAGAAAAAAAAGACATATCACAGAACAATTATCCAGTCAGGTCATAACACAATTTTTGAAATTTAAAAGAAAAAAAAGAAGATTGAAGGATGCTAGTTAAGAGGATAACCTTACACAGGTGTGCTAATTGAGGTTTGCAAACAGCTTTTTAAACATGTTGCTGCTGATCTAATTATTACAGATTGATTCATCGTTTCTTTCTAGCCTATTAGCCATTTAAATAAATCCAAAACGTCACATGGCTTTGCTGATTTCAATCATGACTTATTATTCATCACCGATTGTGGCAATCAGGGCCTGAGTCCTGTGGGAACAAACGGGAACAGCGTTCCCGCACTTCTCCTGCAGCGGGAACGTTGCAGAAACGCATGTTCCCGCTGTGGGACGATTTCGTTTATCGCTGGGGCTGCTAGCGGAATGCAATAATTGCATTGTATTACCCTGGGCTCTGCTGGTACATACAAAGCCCTGGGCTCTGCTGGTACATACAAAACCCTGGGCTCTGCTGGTACATACAAAACCCTGGGCTCTACTGGTATATACAAAACCCTGGGCTCTGCTTTTTATATAAAACCCTGGGCTCTGCTGGTATATACAAAAACCTGTGCTCTGCTGGTATATAAAGCACTCTGGGCTCTGCTGGTATATACAAAACCCTGGGCTATGCTGGTATATACAAAACCCTGGACTCTGCTGGTATATAAAACCCTGGGCTCTGCTGGTATATACAAAACTCTGGGCTCTTCTGGTATATAAAACCCTGTGCTCTGCTGGTATATAAAACCCTGTGCTCTGCTGGTATATACAAAAACCCTGGGCTCTGCTGGTATATAAAAGCCTGTGCTCTGCTGGTATATAAAACCCTGTGCTCTGCTGGTATATACAAAAACCCTGGGCTCTGCTGGTATATAAAAGCCTGTGCTCTGCTGGTATATAAAACTCTGGGCTCTGCTGGTATATGCATGCTGGGCTCTGCTGGTATATAAAATGATGGGCTCTGCTGGTACATATATTTCTGGGGTCTGCTTGTTATATACGATTCTGGGGTCTGTGCTGGATATATGTAATTCTGAGTGATCTATACCTGGTTACACATGATTCTCGGGGGGGCGGTGTATATATACATCCCTTTTTTTCTTCTTCAGGTAATGGGGGGGGGGGTTGTGGAATTCTTGGTTGAGTTCCCTCACTTTTTTCCCCAGGACTTGACACCTGGTGGCAATACTTAAAATGTTACTAAATACACCAGAAGTAATGGATGTAATATGTGTTTATTGAATATTTCAATAACCCCTGGAACACCATGCCTGATATATATATATAAGAAAGCATAATCTGTTTACAGTGTCCTTGCAAGTGAACATAGAACATTTATGGAGTTTACTATCAGTTGACTGTATCAGGGATGCTTTCTACTAATTGTATTTGTCACATTGCATATCATTCTATTTAACTTTATTTTCATTCAACTCAGACTTTGGAGAGGATTGCTGGTCTATTGAGTAAGCCCTGGATTGCAAATGAATAGAAACTGAACGTGTACAATGTTGTACTATCAGGGTTATGCAGAAAGCAACAAAATGTCATGACATTTCAGTGCTCTCCTGTTCCTCACACTTCGGCTGATTTGATTCACCAAACCTGCAGGAAATTCACCTTTCATAGCAGGGACCTCGAAGAGCAGAGAACAAGCTGCTGAACGCATCCGAAAAACCACAGCAAAACTACCGAATGCATATGACGATCCACCGCAAAACCGCCAAATCGATCTGAAAAAAGCAGACGACCTGCCCAACAGAGCATCGACCAGCCGCCAGAAAAAGCCGACAAGCCAACGAACGGGTAAAAAAAAAAACCTGCAACTTTTAAAAGGTGTTTGCAAAAAAAAACACTGCACAAAAATGTCTGTAAATAATATATAAGATCTTATGAATAATAAAAAAAGGTCTTAAAGAAAATCCCCCGCCATTTTTAACCACTTGGCTGCTATGGACGCGCTCAGCGCGTCCAGCCAAGTGGTTCTCCTGTGCTACGGACGCGCTGAGCGCGTCCGAGCACAGGAGGCAGCAATCCGCCGGATTCCGGCGGATTGCTGTGCCCCCCCGGTGTGGGCTGACATCTTGGATGTCAGCCCAGCACTCCGGGACCCGGGCGGGGACATTAGATGTCATCGCGGCGACGCGATGACATCTAATTCAGGCGCCCCCCCGCATGTGCGGAGGAGGCGCCTGAAAAGGAGGGGGGAGGTCCTTCGGACCTCTCTCCCTCCCGATCGCCGGAGAGCAGGGAATTAATACAGGCACCGCTTGGAAGGGCCTGCCCTTCCAAACGGTGGCTGTCATTAACCCCTGGGGAGCTGGATCACGAATCGGCGCTGAAAAGCGCCGGTTCGTGATCCTTTCCTGGAGCTGGCCGACATCTTGGATGTCGGCCAAGCCTCCGGGAACTCCCCCTGAGGACTGGCGTCATCGTGCATAGCACGATGACGCCAGTCCTGGAGTTAACCCCTAGCTGCCACCAACCTAGCTGCCACCAACCTAGCTGCCACCCCTATTTCCCGATCCGTGGCAGCTAGCGGTTAAAGTTTGGTACTGTTGGATCGGCCAGAGCATGGCCGTTCCAACGATACCAAACACGACTGTGAAAAAAGTTTTTTAAAAAAAATAAAAATTAAAAATAAAAATAAAAAAATATTTAAAAAAAATTATAAAAAAAAAAAGACAGTTTTTTTTTTGGTTTGTTAATGCAGCAATATTGTTCCCATTTCAATTATAATGTGAACAATGATGCTGCACTAACGATTTTTGTATGCGGTGCGTTTGTTAAAAATCGCGTAATTTTCCCCAAACAAAAATGTAACGAGACCCCATTTCTAATTTTTTTAACAAGTGCACCCATACAAAATAGAACCGCAATTGCTCGCATGTTAAAATGGGGAAAAAAAACATTTTACACGTTGTAAATTATTGAAAATTCATATTTTATTGCATTTTTTGTTATAATATACAGACAGGACATGACGTATACATATAATAATGACATATTGTGAATCTGCCGAGTCTGACGGAAAGAACGATATATAATATGTCTGGGTCATATACTAAAATAAGCCTTCAAAACACGTTTAAACATGATGAGCAAAACCGGTAAAAATGAGCTCAGCACAGAGGTGTGAAACGCCTCAGCAGCGAAAGGGTTAAAGAAATTGGGAAAAAAATTGCCAGAAAAATCCTTTTCAGGATTTTTCCATCAATTTTTTTTCTTTGAATAACCCTGTATATCTCATACCAGATTCTCTGCTTTGAGAGGAAGGTGGTCAAAGCAACTATTAGCAGGTCTTACAGTTACAAGTACTTATCCACCGCCAACAGATTCCATAGCGCTTTAAAACGGGGAAGCACAGACAGGTGACATACATGATACAAGAGGAAAGACAGCACCCTGCCCGTAGGATAACTTGTAGCATAAAACTGATGATGAAAAAATCCTAAAAAAGTAAATAAATAGAGGTTTTGCTGCAAATGAAAAGAATAAACGGTTGAATTAATATGTAAAAAAAATGGGAATATTTTTAGATTGAAACCTATGGGATTCGTCTGATTAAACCTGTCGAATGAAAACAACGAACATCAGGGCATTTCACTGACATTTTGGTGCAGTTCAATGTTCTCTGAATAGATTAACCATTACTTCTCTATAGGGAGTTCACTGCCGCCAAAGATCACTGTGTTTTGATGGCAATTCGACGATATTTGGGAAATTGACAGCTTTTTGAATATCTGAACAGCCACGAAATTGCACTGTATGGGGAAATATATTTTGGAGATGTGCAGGAACTAGTGGAGTTTGCGACTGCTGATGAGTGGAGTAGGGGTTCCTGCTGGGTAAGTATCATGGAGGAGATGTAGCTCCAAAACATCTGTAGGGCCACGGCTTTGCACCCCTGACCTAATACGTATACGTTAGCTTGAAGCTATAAGCTTGTTAATTTAGTTATGTTTATATAATTTGGATATTCTATTGTGATTCTCCATTTTTCTTGGTTCCAGAATCCTTTGTTTTCAAGAGGTAATATCTATTGGAAATAAATTTTAATGTATTTAGATCCTGAACCAACTAAAGCCAATCAGCAGGATTTGCAACAAAATATATACATCCATTGTACTGGTAGTGGCTAGTTCAAATTTTAAAATTTGTTCATGTCTCTTTAATTTATCTATTGACCTATAGCAAGGAAGCAGTTATAGAACAGGTATTTTCTCCATCTCTGGTACAAACAGTTTAAGAGACGTAGGGATACAAGGTAACTATTCAGATAGAGTTCGCCCTTCAGCTGACCTTCTCATCAAGCAGAAGAACTGTATCAGGGTCACTGAAACTGTAAGAGGCATAAACGAATGAACCGGTGGGTGAAATTCTATATATTACATTATGAGCTAATCACACGGATTCTGGATGATGAACGTCTGTTGGAAAGCACAGGTCTATTTTACATTCATGTCATAATGATTGAAGGCCATTGCTGAATGCTGTAATGGTCAATTTGTAAATGTGCACATACCAAGATTTCACTGCAGTTAAGAACATGCATGCGTTTATTCCTTTCTCCGATCCACTGAATGGTAATCTAATGTTAAGAAGAGTGGAAGGCTTTCTAGTTGATTCAACCCCTTCAGTACCAAGTGATTTTCCAAAAACAAACATTGTCAGAAACCAGTGTTTTTTTGTAAAATCATTTTTAATTAATTATACATTAACCACTTCGCTGCGGATGATGTGTGGGGAACGTCCTCATTGACTCCTGCTATATGCGGAGGACGTTCCCCACACGTCACCCGCAAGCGGGAGTCCCAGCGGAGATACTCAGCTCTCTGGCCGGGGTCCCACAGCGTTCTGGCTTCAGGGAAGCTAGACACTGAATATAGGCCGGCCCCCGATGTCTGACGTCATAGCACCATGCGCGATGACATCATTTCCAGGCCACCCCCCGGCAATGCCGGGAGATCGCCGGGAAAGGGAGGGTGCATCCTTTTGGATCCTTCTCCCTCCCGATCGGGAGGGTTTAAAGTAAAAAAAAAGGCACCGCTTTGAAGGGCAGGGTCTGCCCTTTAAATCGGTTCCTTTTTTTAACCCCTTAAGTACCAGATCGTGATCTAGCTCCGGTGGGGGCCACCATCTTGGATGGCGGCTCCACCTCCGGGTTCCCCCTCGCCTCCTGACGTATTGCGCATAGTACGATGATGTCAGATAGCCGGGGAATCCCTAGCTGCCCGGGGATTTCTCAAGGAAATCCCCTAGTGGAGATACGGGGTTCCTTTGAACCCCGATATCTCCAGAACCATGGCAGCTAGGGGGTCATGGAGCATAGCATTTCGAATGATACCAAACATGACCAGGTTCAAAGTAAAAATATATATATATATATATATTAAAATGAAATAAAAAATCAAAACGTGTTTTTTTGTGTGTGTTGTTTTTATTAATGCAGCAATATTGTTCACATTTTAATTATAATGTGAACAATGATGCTGCACTAATGATTTTTTTCTATGGGGTGCGTTTGGTAAAAATCCCGTAATTCCCCCAAAAATTGTAATGAGTCCCCATTTCTAATTTTTGTGCAAGCGCACCCCATAGAAAACATAACCGCAAACGATCATGTGATAAAATGTGAAAAAAAACACTTTACACGCTGTAGATAATTAAAAATTCGAATATTATTGCATTTTTTGTTATAATATATAGGCAGGACATGACGTATACATATAATAATGATATATTATGAATCTGCCGAGTCGGTCGGAAAGAACGATATATAATATGTCTGGGTCATATAATAATATGTGACTTCAAATTGCGTTTAAACATGATGAGCGAAACCGGTAAAAATAAGCTCAGCACACAACGGTGAAATGCCTCAGCATTGAAGGGGTTAAGAAATATTTGAGTTTATACCCATTGAATTTCTGTAAATAACCTATTTTTGGCCAGTACATGGCGCCATCCACTGCCAAATTGAGTTAGAGGTTTGAGCGGCTGGTCTATTTTTTTCTATTTCTCTCTGCGTCGGCTGCTGAAAGCTTCTGAAAGCCCGATATTTCAAAGCTTTGAGCTGCTGATTTTACAGTTTTAGCTCTTTGGGCATTATGCCCACAGGACTAAAACTTTGGGGGCACCTTTTGCAGCCCAAAAGCAAACAAAAGTTGTCTGCAGCAAACTAATTTCATTGACTTTTGGGCTGCAGATCAACAGATCGAGATTTCTCGATACCGGGACACCAGATGGTGCCTCTGAAGCCCAAGATATCTCAATATTTGTAGTGAAGGGGTTAAATAAAAAAGTGACAAAGCAATTTACAGTACGGTTAGTGATAACAACGTACCCTATCCATGAAGTTCAATTTTGCCTTCAAAGTGTGAAATATTGTGTCCGAAAACATTTAGTCCAACTGTGCTTTGGAAAAAGGATCAAAAATATACATTGTTATGCATTCCCAGACATTTAATAGCACTGTCTACTGCAGGGATCTCAAACTCCCCCCGCCTGATGTTTATTTCATACAATTCCCAGAATTCTTTGAATGCAATAAATGGCCAGAGAATCATGGGGGGTGTAATTCAAAAGCATCTCTGGGGTCAGAGTTTGAGATCCCTGGTCTACAGACTGAAATACAACATGCGGCTCATTGAATTACCAATGTTTGTACTTCTTGAGCCATCAGCAGTGTGATGTCAGATGTCATGTCCAACTAAAAAGAACCAAAAATGAATGAGGATGCGAGTAAAAATAACCAAGAACCATGAGATTACTGAAAGAAGCGGAGGATAAAATGAACTAGTGTATCGATCCAGCCAACAGTGATATCCAAAAGGCAGGATGCGCGCAATTTCGATGCTTTGCATTTCGCCACATTTCAGCAAATCCATTTAGCCAAAAATATGGTGAATTCGCAATTTAGCGAATGGGCAGTGTATTTTTCCGAAATTGGAGTCACCGCAGTTATAGGATGTCAGTGTAGACCGCCAAATATTGCTGAAACCATGCCAAATTGGCATTGGCTAATTCCACCAAACTGCAAAAAAATATTAAAAAATAAATAGGAAATCTTCTGTTCTCCTAATAGGATTATAAATCCGTAAATATGTAAGAATATTCCATAGTTGGTGCTAATGTAGCGTTTCATTATGTAATCGGTAGCGATAGCATTAGTAAGTTTAACGGCATCGTTATTCCAATCTGGACGCTAAACTGGGGTGAAATCAGTTTGTGCCTTGCAGTTTGTGCGAGCTTACTATACTTTGCGTCTCCTATACTTCACATGGGTATCGCAATCAATTTTAACGTCTCGACAAGTGAGATATTAGAAGGTGCTGGCGCAATTTGAAAAATTTTAACACCCCTAAAAGCTGGTGATTCTGCAAATACAAAATAATTTCACACACTGACCCCCCCCATTAAATCCCATACTCGCCTCTCATCCCATGGCAGAAAGGGAGGCACGATCCACCGCTTCTTCTCGGTAGGAACAGAGTGAGACTGGGAGCAAATAGTTTCTAGTCTCCCTCCGCGATCACTCCGCGTCACTGCGCGATCTAATGCACACCTTGCATCCCGGAAGTGCAAGGCACCATGGAGACCTATGGACTCCACAGACTGATATTTGGGAAAGTGCTGTTACGGGTATCGTGGAGGCTAGCTCTGCGTTTTGGGGCGAGGTGCGGAGATAACACCTTCCCATGTGATGTTACCATGGAAATGGAAAAAACAGCACGAGCACATTACCCTGCTTACTGTCAAAATGCTAGCGTCCTCTAGGGAATTGGCCCCGTAGTAAAAATGTGTCTACATAATAAAAATGTAGAACCCTGGAACTATGCTAGGTCCAGTAAAGTATGCAAGGTCCAGTCACCGGACCCACTCAAGGCCCTGGCTGCAGGGCCCAGTCAAGGGTGTATCTACTAGATCTTTGGGTATACTGGGCTCAGTATTTCTGAAGTTTCAGAATATCTGAGTATTTCTGTTTGAAGAGCCAAACTGCCATGAATTTGCATTGTATGTGAAATTCACCATTCGGTGAAATTCGGTGCAATTCGGTGCAAGTTCGGCGCTTTTTGAATAACCCATTGTAGAATCTAGAACTATTTTACTTTGGCGCATGTGCACCTACTTCACCGGTGCTATGCATTGCCGGGTTTAATAAACATATGCAACAACATACTGCCTTTCCTCACCAATAACAGCAGTTTCTGGCTATTAGGGATGTGCGTTTCGGGTTTCGGAATTTCGGAATTTTCACGAAATTTCCCGATTTGTGCATTCGGATTCGGCCGATTTTCCGAAAATTTTCAGATCCGAAAACGGCAGATCCGAACAAATTTCCAAGCCGAAACAAAAACTTTTCGGAATTTTCAAATGGACTAGAAATGTGTAAAATCGAAATTCATTTTCGTTCCATTCGTGATTTCGGCTCCATTCCTGATTTCGGTTCCATTTCAGTAATTTTAGGACATCGTATTTTTCGGTTATATCGCTGATTCTGTAATTTTGGATCATTCCCATCTCAATGTATCCTTCCTGGAAAACCAGAGAAATCTCAATGTATCCTTCCCGGGAAACCAGAGATATCTCAATGTATCCTTCTTGTAAAACATGGGAAATCTCAATGTATCCTTCTTGTAAAACATGGGAAATCTTAATGTATCCTTCTTGTAAAACATGAGAAATCTCAATGTATCCTTCTTGTAAAACATGAGAAATCTCAATGTATCCTTCCTGGGAAACCAGAGAAATCTCAATGTATCCTTCCCGGGAAACCAGAGAAATCTCAATGTATCCTTCTTGTAAAACATCAGAAATCTCAATGTATCCTTCCCGGGAAACCAGAGAAATCTTAATGTATCCTTCTTGTAAAACATGAGAAATCTCAATGTATCCTTCTCGGGAGACCAGAGAAATCTCAATGTATCCTTCTTGTAAAACATGGGACATCTCAATGTACCCTTCTTGTAAAACCAGAGAAATCTCAATGTATTCTTCCCGGGAAACCAGAGAAATCTCAATGTATCCTTCTTGTAAAACATGGGAAATCTCAGCGTATCCTTCTTGTAAAACATGGGAAATCTCAACGTATCCTTCTTGTAAAACCAGAGAAATCTCAATGTATCCTTCCCGGGAAACCAGAGAAATCTCAATGTATCCTTCTTGTAAAACATGAGAAATCTCAAAGTATCCTTCTTGTAAAACATGAGAAATCTCAATGTATCCTTCCCGGGAAACCAGAGAAATCTCTATGTATCCTTCTTGTAAAACATGAGAAATCTCAATGTATTCTTCCCGGGAAACCAGAGAAATCTCACTGTATCCTTCTTGTAAAACATGGGAAATCTCAACGTATCCTTCTTGTAAAACATGGGAAATCTCAACGTATCCTTCTTGTAAAACATGAGAAATCTCAATGTATCCTTCCCGGGAAACCAGAGATATCTCAACGTATCCTTCTTGTAAAACATGAGAAATCTCAATGTATCCTTCCCGGGAAACCAGAGAAATCTCAATGTATCCTTCCCGGGAAACCAGGGAAATCTCAATGTATCCTTCTTGTAAAACATGAGAAATCTCAATGTATCCTTCTTGTAAAACATGGGAAATCTCAATGTATCCTTCTTGTAAAACATGAGAAATCTCAATGTATCCTTCTTGTAAAACATGGGAAATCTCAATGTATCCTTCTTGTAAAACATAAGTAATCTCAATGGCAGAATTATCGTATCGGCAGAACTATCGTATCGACATAATTATCATATCGACAGAAATATCGGATCCGAAAAACCATTAGTTTACGTCCAAACGAATAGACACTTTAAAACGAGGAGAACAGATATTCCGAAAAACTCGAAAATTTCCGAAATCAAGAAAAAAAAGTCGATACGAAAATCGAACCGAAACGAACCGAACCAAAACGGAAATCGGCCGAAACGAGCCGAAACGAAAATTTACAAAATCCGAACGAACTGAACCGAATCGAACGGAAAAAAAAATCGGTGCACAAGTCTACTGGGTATAACAAATATCCGTGTTGTCAAGGAAGCATGTTATCTATAATTTATCCACAATATACAGTACCTCGGTGCCAATGCACCTACCATACCAAACTAAATTCTGGCAACGAGGACCTGCTATATTGGAATCCACAATCTGTATAATTTTTGTTTTTGATTTTTCATGAAAAAGAATTTCGGGACATCTGAAAAATAACAAACAGTGACTGTATATTCTAGCACTAATTATCATTTCAGTCAATATGCGCCAAGAAACTGTTTTCCTTATGTAAAGCAAGCAACTTTTACAATAAATCATACTGCCTCTACTTCTTTAAATCTGATAAATAATTTTATGGGGAATAGTACATGACGTGAACTTTTGATGAACCTTGATAAATGTTTTATGTGGTCAATCATCCTTTTTAGAATAAATGATGGTTTCAGACATACGGTACACATTAACAGTATTTTGGTATGTTTAAAGTTTTTTTTGCTCTATTTGACCCCGCCCCCCCCACCAAAAGAAGAAAAATATCTTCTCCTTGACCTATAAGACAACACCAGGATATAGAACATTCTTTTCTTGACTCGACTTGCCATCGAGATTCTAATCCATTCACTCACCATTTTCGACTTTGAAAAGAACATCCCCCTTCTCGCTGGCAACCTTCTAAACTACCTGTCATCATTTCAGTGCTTGCAAAATTCCGGTGCCAGAATCACAAACCTCACTCATCGCGTTTCAACTGCCAGCCGTGGCAATGTACACAAACATCCCATCTATTATACAAACGTCTCACTGATTATCACGTAGGAAATTAGACGAATGCACTTTCCAAGCATTTCAATACCAAACTCCTTTAAATCGACGTACACATAGGACAAGGAAAAGATACAGGGATGGATGATGTGTCATTTCGATAGTGTGATGTAATGTTGTTAACTCCGCATAAAAATGGCTGCCAGGTTAAAGCATTAAAGATTCTGTTAAAAGATCGGAAATCCTAGACATCATCTCCTGGCTGTCATGTACCGCTGGCGTCCGGCAGCGTCCTCCGCGCTGTTCGCTGTCCGAGCGTCGGATGGAGTACAGGTCAGTGCAGGTCACGTGACCAGCGGAGGGGCAGAGCGCGCAGCTATGACGCGGCGCCGTTGGCCTTATATGCCTTGCAGTCAGCGTTGTTTGGTGCGCTGATGTGATTTCTACTCCCCACAGTGCTACCTAGGTTGTGAGTGCCTACGGGAAGAGGGCCCACATCTCATCCTGTACTGTTTGTCAAATGTTGTTCGATGTATTGTAACTAGGGATGAGCCGAACACCCCCGAGTTCGGTTCGCATTCGAACTCAAACTTTACATAAGTTCGAATTCGAACTCGAACTCAATACAAGTCAATGGGACTCAAAATTCGATTTTTAGAGTGCCCTCCAAGAGGGCATATATGCTAGATATTTGCCATAAAAGGTGTATGGGGGTCCGGGTAGTGCCCTGGGGGACAGGAAACAAGGACAAAAAGTTAAAAAAAAAACATTTTTAAAGGGACAGTGAGTTTTCCATGAAATAAGGGTTAAAAACGAAAACGAAAAATTCCTTCAAATATCGTGCCTAGGAGGTCCCCATAACCTGCTTTGAAGTGGCGGATTTCTAGGATGTATAGAAACATTTAAAAACAATGTCCGGGTCCGGGTAGTGCCCTGGGGGTCAGGAAACAAGGACAAAAAGTTTTAAAAACAGACGTTTTCAACCCCTTCACTGCTGATGATGTGTGGGCTCAGTTACTCCTGCTGTATGCAGAGGAGGATGTGTCCCACACGTCATCAGCTTTGCGGGACCCCCGGCGGAGATACTCACCTCTCTGTCCGGGGTCCCGCAGCGTTCTGAATTCAGCATCCTCAGACGCTGAAGTCAAGCTCCTCCCGACGTAAATGACATCATCGCGCCATGCGCGCGATGACGTCATTTCCAGGCGGCCCCCCGGCAATGCCGGGAGATCGACTGGAAGGGAGGGGGGATCCGTTCGGATCCCTCTCCCTCCCGATCGGGAGGTCCCACAAAAAAATGCCAGGCACCGCTTAAAAGGAGAGAGTCTCCTCTTTTAAGCAGTGCCTGGCTTTAACCCCTTAGGCACCGGGTCGCACTTCGGCACCTTGCGGCGCCGAAGTGCGGCCTAGCTCCGGTGGGGGCCGCCATCTTGGATGGCGGCTCCACCCCCGGGTCCCCCCTCACTGCCTGAGGTCCTCACGCATAGCATGATGACGTCAGATAGCCGGGGAACCCCTAGCTGCCCGGAATCCCCTGGTGGAGCTAGGGGGTTCATTTGAACCCCGATATCTCCAGGCAGCTAGGGGGTCACGGAGGGTGTCAATCGAAAGGCCTGAGCACGGCCTTTCGAATCATACCCAACATGACCAGGTATAAAGTAAAGAAAATAAAAAATAAAATAAAAACCTGTATTTTTTTTGTGTGTTGTTTTTATTAATGCAGCAATATTGTTCACATTTCAATTATAATGTGAACAATGATACTGCACTAATGATTTTTTTCTATGGGGTGCGTTTGCTATAAATCACATAATTCCCCCCACAAAATGTAACAAGTCCCCATTTCTAATTTTTGTACAAGCGCACCGCATAGAAAACATAACCGCAAATGCTCATATGCTAAAATGTGAAAAAAAACACTTTACACACTGCAGATGATTAAAAATTCAAATTTTATTGCATTTTTTGTCATAATATACAGCAAGGACATGACGTATACATCTAAAAATGATATATTATGAATCTGCGGAGTCTGCCGGAAAGAACTATATCTAATATGTCTGGGTCATTTAATAAAATGTGGTTTCAAATCGCGTTTAAACATGATGAGCGAAAGCGGTAAAAATGAGCTGAGCACACAGCAGTGAAATGCAGCATATTAGAGGAAGATTTAGTAGAGAAATTAACACTTCTCAGAAGCAGACACCACACCCTCAGTATAGTCTACATACATACAATGTATCAAATTCAATAGACCAGACTAAAAACACCTGTTGTTTACCGTTTGAGAACACAGGTCATTTAGAGGTGAGAATCTTTGTACGTACACATTAGTTTTTAATTCAATATCTAATAAACTGTTGCTTATAATATTCTTTAGTAAAGAGTCTCTTTATTTCTAGATTTTTTTGTATTTTTTAAGCATTTTTTATACTTTTTTCCAAAAACATTTTTGCAAACTGGAACCGAACACGCCAAAAAGTTCGAAGTTCGCGAACTTGCAAACGGGCAAAGTTCGAATCGAACTCCGAACTGATCGAACAGAACAGCTCATCCCTAATATGTAACCCTGTCTTTACTGTGCCTATTGTACAGCACTGCGAAATATGCTGGCGCTTTATAAATAAAGAATAATAATAATAATAGTATTTCCTTAACCAATTTATTCCGTGTATGACCTCCTGGCTTTGACAATTGACGATTCTGGTATTCTGAACCTCTGGCTCTGGCGAGTAACGATTCTGACATTATTCCCTGTTGTTTTCTGATTACTTCATCTACTCATTTAGTTTACTGTATATCATACCGACCACTATAAGGATCGGAAAGCATAGGGGCAACTCTGCGTACAGGGACTGGTTTTCATATATCTGTGGGGAATCCGTGACACTGGCCTACATAGTGTCAGAGATTCTCTAATGTCCCTTAAGGCCATGATGGGAGCCATCCTCAGTGTGAGGAAACTCCTCCAAATCACAATACATCGTGGGCCATATTACAAAGTTAACGCTGTCGTTAGTGCTCACCTGTGTGAGCGTTATCGTTAGCCTTGGTTGCCCTAGCGCGGACACACCATATTACAAACCGAGCGCTAACGGTTTAAAAACCCTGTTAGCGATCCGGATTTTGCGTTTTCCAGCATGAGGTTACTGTACTTTGCGCTCCCTATGCTTAAGGGATCACTAAACTGTGTTTCGCCTTGGACTTCCTCAGTTACTGCTCCTTCTCAGAATAGTCCTTTTATAATGTATAAAAACAAACTCTGTAAAAATGCATCCTAAAGATGTATCTCTCCTGGAGCCGTTTTTATATTCCTGCTGCTTGAGAAACGCGGCGAATGCTTTATATTATTAAACATGCTTGTTTTTATTTTCTGAGCCCTGCTGCGATTTATTCCTGCTCTCACTGGATGAACCAGCGCTTTTATTGGTAATAACGATTATTTTAAATTGGGCCCACTCTCCTCCGAATGCTGGAGCCTATTTCTACCTGACGGGTTCTAGCTGCCTGTACTAGCGGGTGTTCACGGCTTCCTGACCTGGATACCTGGCACCGATATACACAGAGGAGTGGTAACATAATTCTATGATATGTGCATTTATTATAGGGGTTATTCAGAGAGAGCCGATCCGGCCCCAAAATGTCACTGAACACTGAATTTCCCTGTACAGTGACATTTTGGGGCCATTCAGCTATTCAGAGAGCAGGCAGTTCGACAAATGTTGGCGAATTGTCAGCAAGTACGGTGCCTGTTTGACGGCAGTGAAATCCCCATAGAGAAGCAATGGTTAATCTATTCAGAGACACCGAACAGCAGAGAAAGTTGTCGAAGTGGCCTGCTGTTCGGTGGTTTCATTCGGCAGGTTTATTCAGGCGAATCCCATAGGCTTCAATGTTAAAAATATTCCTGTTTTAATTCCCGGGAATTTTAATTCCCGTTTATTATTTTATTCGAGAAAAGGGGGGGTGTTTGTGAGGGTTCTGAGAACGAGCAACAGCACAATGGCCTGCTCTACGGTGGGGCCCGCTCAGGTCTCACAAACAAGGTTTTAGCTTGCTTGTGCCATTACAGGGATAAATGCTCCATATGCAAATCAGTCTGCTCTCACCCAGAAAGGGTGGCCAGTACTGATTGCCAAGGACGTCATCCCTGCACGAGAGGTGCAGCAACGCCCTACGATCGTTTTGGCCTTATTGGGCCTCGTCAGGAGGGTATAGATGACACCCCTCTAGGCACACCAAGCAAGGGGTCCATGTTTGGATGACCCTTTACACTTAAAGTGAGAAAAGGGGGGTGTTTGTGAGGGTCCTGAGAAAGAGCAACAGCACTAATGGCCTGCTCTACGGTGAGAGCAGCACTAATGGCCTGTTCTTCTTATTTTATTCTGCTGTAAAAATGTCTCTTTGTTTCTAGATTTTTTAGGATCTTTTAAGCATTTTTCAGGATTTTTTCAGCAAAATAATTATTTCGTTTTTTTTTAAAAGCGTTTTTTCTTTTTTCTGTAACAGCCCTTTTTATTATCATTCATTGGATCTTATGTGTAAATTCCAGAAATTTTCGTCCAGTAGTTTTTTTGCAAACAGCGTTTCACTTTTGAAACTGTCATGCGTATTGTTTTTTTTTACCACATTTGTCTGCCTGTCGGCTTCTTCCTGCGGCTGCTCTGCGCTGTGATCGGCGGCTAGTCGGGGTTTTCCGGTGAGTTCAGCGGGGTTTTTGCGACAGCTTCTGCGGGTTTACAGCGAGTGTTCGGCGAGCGTTCTGCGGGTTTGCGGCGAGTTTTCCCTGCACTACGGGGGGCCCTGCGGTGCTTGCTGAATACACCGCAGGGTCGGCGAACTAGAATGGCTGAGTCGCCCCGAAGTGCGGGGAACGAAAGGTCATCGAGCGTGTGGTGACTTTTCGGATCTCTCTGAATAACTCTGCATGTATAAATCAGAAACTGAAAGCACCGGAAAAAAAAAATGAGCCTGGTAGGTCGACGGTCGCGATTTCAATTTGTGGGAGCAAAAAAAAAGCCTTGGATGTGTCTACCAATAGCATCATTTCATGGACACTCACAATGTATCAAGCCAGCTTTTATAAACACAGGATAAAGAACATACATATGTAAAAAATAGTCTGTTCATGCTGAAATATGAATTAAAAATAAGCGTGTATATAAATCCATTCTTCCCTGATTGTTCTACTTAATGTTTTCCAGACCTGCTCCTTGGACAGCTGAAAGGGGGCTGGGAAAGTGTTTACAATATTTTCACATGATGGTCGTGGCGGAGTTCTTGTACTGTGTGAAAGGCCTTCTGTTTTCTGATGGCATTGAAAGTTTACCATCTCCCCAGACAAAAGGAAGAAAGTTTCTTGCCAACGGATGAGTAATAGGCATGGTCACTGCACAATAACTTCAATCCAGCCCTAAATCTACTCGGTGTTCCAAAAGCTTCCTTCTTTCTCCAAAGCAACCATTGTCTCCGGTCTAAGGGCTCATCAGATGAGCGGTAAACGAGCCAAGAGGGAAAGCTCTGTGACAATAGTTGCTCAGAGCTTTATACTCAGTATCTGCCTTCTAACTCCTACAATAATAGCTGGAAAAGCATCAACAATTGGTTCTGCTCTACGTATACACTACGGACCATCTGTATAGTGTTTAGTTCCACCAGAGCCGAGCATCTCGCTCTACATTTTTACATGTTCTTCTGTATCCAATTAATCTGATGACTTGTATTACGTGAGCAGCTGATGGGAATGCAGATATTGTTTATTGCACACGTTTTCTATTTATTTCCTCTTAACAGCAAAAAAAAAAAATGAACTTTTTTCGACTAAGAAAAAAAAAAAGAACATAACATCTGCAACAAATCCAACTGGCAAAGCCATTCAATAAGTCAGCGATAGAGAGGAAATGCGGGTTTTTTTAAAAAAAAATTTTTTATTCGATATGCTTATTAAAAACGCACGGTGTAGGGCTGCAGGGTTTCAAAGAGAATTATATACCTGCTATGGTATGAATTCTCCAAAAGCATCTTTAGAAAAAGCTGAAATGTTATTATCATTCCGCTGGCAAACAACAGAGCAACTCAGTATAGTAAAAATAAACGTATCAGGGGTTATTCAGAGAGCACGGAAAATTCAGCAAGATATCAGTGCTCTCACGTTCAGCACAATTCAGCAAATTCAGCAATTTCGGTTTGCCAACCCTGCGGTGAATTCAGTATTCAACGTAGGATCCTTGAAGGGCACCGAACTGGATCGGCCGAATGCCGCCAAAAAGAGCCGTAGATCAGCTGAATGACCGCCGAACTGACCCTCATGCCGCAGCTCAGCTGCCGAACGAGCAAGAAAAAAAAAAGATACTGAACTCAGCTATTTTAAAAAAGGTGTTTAAAACAATAAATATGCACGAAAATGCGTAGAAATAATTAAAAGGTCCTATAGAAAATATAAAAACGGTCTATTGCAGAATTGAAATAAAATGGCATTAAAAAAAATGGGAATCAAAAATGTCGCCTAAAAAACCCCAGAAAAATAACAAAAAAAAATAAAAAGCTATTTGTTGCAAATGACCAGAATAAACGGCTGAATAAAAAATTAATAAAACCGGTAATATTTTTAAAATTGAAAGCTATGGGATTCGCTTTTTTAAATCTGTTGAACTGAATCACTGAAAATCTGGGCATTTCGCCAACATTTCGGTGCAGTTTGGTGTTCTCTGAATAGATTAACCATTACTTCTCGATGGGTCAATTTCACTGCTGCCGAAGGTCGTTTAATTGCGGTAATCTGTGGCGAATTGCACCATATTTTGCTGTCAATTCATCAATATTTGGCGAATTGACAGCTTTCTGAATAACCAAACTGCCACGAAATTGCGCTGTACGAGGAAATTACCATTCCGCGCAATTCAGTGGCAAATTCGGCTCCTATTGAATAGCCCTTATAGATATGTTAGTCCTGGTCTTAAACTAAACTAAATAATTCACACAGTGACATGTTTTATATTTCCATCCTTCACTTTAATTAAAGGGGCACTCTACAGAAAAATTGTCATTGTCCCCCTTTTTTTTTGCCCTTAACCCCTACACTTCCGATATCGAGATATCACGGGCTTCAAAGGCACTCAATATCGAGATATCGAGATCTACTGATCTGCAGCCCAAAAGCAAATGAAATTCGTTTGCTGCAAACAGATTTCTTTTGCTTTTGGGCTGCAGAAGGTGCACCAAAGTTTTAGCCCTGTGTGCAAAATGTCCAAAGAGCTAAAACTGTAAAATCAGATGCTCAAAGCTCTGAAATATCAGGCTTTCAGCAGCCGACGCAGTGAGAAATAAAAGAAAATAGACCAGCCACTCAATTTGGCAGTAGACGGTGCCATCTACTGGCCAAAACTAGGTTATTTACAGTAAGAAATACAATAGGTATTAACTCAAATATTTTTTACTTTAAAATTAATTACAAATGATTCTTCAAAAATCACTGGTTTCCAACAATGTATTTTTTGGAAAATCACTTGGTAGTGAAGGGGTTAAGTAATTGGGCAGGAGCTGGTGACAACATTTGCCCAATTATTTTTTTTTTATTTTAGGTGTAAATGCTCACCTTTTCTACCTCTGTGCGCTGCTCGTCCCCTTCAGCTCAGGGCTTCCAAAATGCTGAAACTTCTGCAACCGTGCAATGCAAATTGTGACCTATAGGGAAATTGGGCTTTCACTCAGAACTTACATACTTTTGACCTTGAGGTCGATGAATGGGAGCTACACATGCACGCTACACGGCATCGCCTGCCGTTGTTCTGCCAATCGAGCGAACTTGCCATAATGGCGAACCGCATCACTTCCGGTGCACCTACGTCACCAAAAGTGAGGCGGATCAGTTGGATACAGCATCTGCAATGGCAGTGTAACCTCTGATCAGCTGCAGATAGGAAGGAATTACTTCCTCATTCACCAATCCAGGGTCCGCCCACTGCAGTCACGTGATGCAACCCTGCTGTGTAACTCACGAACATCCAACCCTGCACTCTGTATAACACACGACCCCCCTCCCACGGCTGTGTATAGCGCACAAGCCTACTGACTGTGACCTGCACACCCTGAATATATAGAGGAATCTCTAAATACACACTGGCTATTTCAAGATTCCTCTATATATTCAGGGTGTGCGGCTCTGTATGCATCAGGCACTCACATCATTGTATTCTGTGGGATGTATTCAAAGGACATCACCAGGGGGTAGATTAGAAGACCGTTAAGTTACCTGTCTTATCTCATTCAGCTGCCATCTCTTATTTTAGGTAGCAGAGGCAGGATAATAGCCTCAACATTTCCTCCTGCACCTCATTAACTGTTAAATACTGTATAAGATAAAGCACATCCACAAAGTAAAACTCACAGTAAGATTTTGGTAAATGTTGCATCATGTAAAAAGTCCACAAAATAGAAAGGGGAGATAAAAAAAATCTAACTTTATTTTTTGTCTTTTTACATACAATTAATTCAAACAAAGAAAAAAAATGCAACATGTGTTTTACAAGGTGGTTTTGTTTGCAATGTACAAGTTTACATTCTATTTACAGCTTATGTAAGTGATAGTTGCTCTTTAAAGACAACCTACAAACCCTTTCTAGGAGCACAACGCGTTTCACCATTTCTAGGTTTCCTCAGTCTGGTGTAAACCTCCCACAGCCATTAGGGTCTATAGAGTTGACAGCTTACCAGCGCTCTTGATAAGTTACCGCCACTCTTGGTGGTAATATCTTGTTAAATCTTTGGAAACCGTGAATGTCTATAAAGCTGAGTGATGCTGTAATGGTTATAATAGAGTGCTCTTCCCTTGGTGCACTGTGTCTGTTTGTCATGAGAACTAGACATGTGCAGAGCACAAAATTTCGTTTTGAATTAAAGGATTAGTCCTAAAATTTAATTTATTTAGTTGCTAAAGAAATTCGTTTTCAGTTCTTTAGTATGAAAACTAATTTCATTCATCTGAGAAACCAGTGGATACAATTACTACTATTGTAGTGGTCCCTCTCTGTATAGAACATCCTCCTCAATTTATACCTTTCTTTGTATAATGTATACAATATCCTCCTGCATTAATACCCCTCTCTGTATAATGTATAGAACATCATCCTGCATTGATTAATGCCGCTCTCTGTATAGAACATCCTACTGCATTGGCATGTGGAGGGTGCAGAACTTCGGAATGCAATGTTTATCCAGCACAGGAGAGGGAACTTTTACTTAACCACTTCAATGCTGAGGACGCCCTCAGCGCGTCCTCAGCATTACCGCTGGTATGCGGAGGACGCGCTGAGCGCGTCCTCCCATTGGGGTCAGCGTTCGGCCGGGTTCCGGCCGATCGCTGGCCCCCCCGGTGCGGGCTGACATCCTCGATGTCAGCCCGGCATCCGGGACCGCAGCCGGAATTAAGTGTCATCGCGGCAGCGCGATGACACCTAATTCAGGCGCCCCCCCCGCATGTGTGGAGGAGGCGCCTGAAAGGGAGGGGGGGAGGTCCTTCGGACCTCTCTCCCTCCCGATCGGCGGCTCTTCGGGGGTTAACCCAGGCATCATTTGGAAGGGCACAGCCTGCCCTTCCAAATGGTGCCTGGCATTAACCCCTGGGGAGCTGGATCGCGAATCGGCGCTGAAAAGCGCCGGTTCGCGATCCTTTCCCGGAGCTGGCCGACATCTTGGATGTCGGCCAAGCCTCCGGGAACTCCCCCTGAGGACTGGCGTCATCGTGCGTAGCACAATGACGCCAGTCGTGGACTTAACCCCTAACTGCCACCAACGGTGGAGATAGGGAGTTCCAATGAACTCCCTATCTCCCGATCCGTGGCAGCTAGGGGTTAAAGTTTGGTATGGCCGTTCCAACGATACCAAACACTACTGTGAAAAATTTTGTCAAAAAAAAACTAAAAGGAAAAATAAAAATAAAAAAAATTAAAAAACTAATTATAAAAAAAAAAATAAACACTTTTTTTTTATTTTTTTTGGTTTGTTAATGCAGCAATATTGTTCCCATTTCAATTATAATGTGAACAATGATGCTGCACTAACGATTTTTGTATGCGGTGCGTTTGTTAAAAATAGTGTAATTTTCCCCAAAAAAAAATGTAACGAGACCCCATCTCTAATTTTTTTAACAAGCGCACCCCATACAAAATATAACCGCATTGCTCGCATGTTAAAATGTGGAAAAAAACACTTTACACATTGTAAATTATTGAAAATACATATTTTATTGCATTTTTTGTTATAATATACAGACATGACATAACGTATACATATAATAATGACATATTATGAATCTACCGAGTCTGACGGAAAGAACGATATATAATATGTCTGGGTCATATACTAAAATAAGCCTTCAAAACACGTTTAAACATGATGCGCAAACCAGGTAAAAATGACCTCAGCACAGGGGCGGGAAAAGCCTCAGCAGCGAAAGGGTTAACCATTGTATCTCTGTGGGGGAGACACAGGAATATAAAAGCAGGGGAGAGGGAAAATATTAACGTAAATCGGTCTGAAAGCTCAGAGAAGAGATGACTGGTGCAAATTTTTTTTATAATAAAATCACTTTAAATCCAGGGAAAACATTCAAATAAATCACACTGAAGGCTCATAATGACAGAGTAACTGTGAGAGCTGGATAATAAATGTATCAGACGTAAAAAACCCTTTATATCAAGCAGCACAGGGAGAGGAGAGGGACTTTATATAAAACGTGTATTATAGATGAGGAAAGGGGGATAGTGCTCCTGGATAATATAAAATGTATCAGACCTAAGCCCCTATTATGCAGAGCGGGAGGGGAGATAACACATGTTTTATAAGGTCCCTCTCTTCTCCCATCGCTGCTTGTTATAAAGGGGTTTTTACTATCCAGCCCTCCTCTGTCATTAACTTTCAGTGTGATTTATTTGAATGTTTTCCTTCTCCAGCTGCTTTTATCATCTTGTCTGCCTCATAGACATGCAAGGGTTAAGTAAAGGTTTCCTCTCCTGTGCTGTCTGTGCTGCGAGTGAGTATTCTGGAGCTCTATCACCGTCAGATTTTCGGGTAGGGGGTAGGGAAGTATTACGCATACAAACCTTTTCTGTAGCTTTGCGATGTTGCGCTCTTCATTGCTGGTCTCCTTCACTCATTAATGTAATATCACAAAAAGGACTGTAACTAAAATGTAGAACATTTTATTTTGGTTTCTTTCGTTGTTTGGACTGAGCAGTTTCGTATCTCTTGACTCATACTAAAACTAAATTATCCCAAAATTCTGACTAAATCGTTTTAGTGCTAAAACGAATGCACATGTCTAATGAGAACCACTCATCCGTTAAGTACTGCCTTAATGGTGAAAGAACTGCTGCTGGTTTGTAGCCAAACGATAGTCACACCAAATATTAATTTGATTTAGATCTTTGTTCTGTTGTCTCACTTTGAATTCTGTAAATTAATAAGACATTAAAATATATATTTTTGAAAGCATTCTTATTGTCCAGCATTTCTTCACACCTGCCTAAAACTTTTGCACAGTAATTTATAGATTATATACACATACACTGTCTGGCAAAAAAATAAGTCACATTGTAATATTTTGTTGAGCCGCCTTTTGCTTTGGTTACGGCACTCATTCGCCATGGCATCGTTTCGATAAGCTCATGCAATGTCACAGCATTTATTTCCATCTAGAGTGACATTAATTTGTGGCAAGATCTTGTATTGATGATGGGAGAGTCGCAGCGCTGCGTAAAGTCTTCTCCAGCACATTATCCCAAAGATTCTTAACGGTGTTAAGGTCTGGACTGTGCGGTGGTCAATCCATGTGTGAAAATGATGTCTCATGCTGCCTGAACCACTCTTTCACAATTTGAGCCCGAAGAATCCTGGCATTGCCATCTTGGAATATGCCCGCTGTGCCATCAGGGAGGAAAAAAAACATTGATGGAAAAACCTGCACATTCAGTATATTCAGGAAGTCACATGACCTCATTTTTTGGGCACATATCGTTGCTGAACCTTGACCTGATCAACTGAAGCAACCCCAGATCATAACAGGCTTGTACGGTAGATGATATTTTTGTCAGCCAGGTTGTGTATATAGATAAATATCTAAATTCCCGCTATCTTGTTGTGTTTAAATTGATGATGCTATATTCAGGAGGAGCGTGCTGCATTTGATATAATATATATATTATAAGGTATAGCAGTACATAGTGATATCTTTTTTATTGGACTAACGTTACATTTAATTCCATAAGGACCAATGACGGAACTATTCCATCATAAATGCATTGACTTAGGTAGGATGGGTGTCGTAAATACTAATAGTGGAATAGTATGGTCAAGAAGGCTAAACAGAGGGTACAGATCATAAGTCCATAAAACAAGAGAGATATGCATCATGATGTGCGTCTGAGGATGGTGTCTAAGAGGAAAAGGTCAATGACAGAAGTTTAAAAAAAAAAACAGGAGAAAAACCATATTATTATTATCCTTTATTTATATAGTGCCACAAATTCCGCAGCGCTTTACAAGATCAGTTTACAAGGGGTTGATACATTGGAATACCAGACATGGATGATTCAGGAAGACCCTGTTCCCAAGGGAATTTACAATCTATGAGATGTACAAGTATTTTGTGAGGTAGGCGCATCCATATCATTAGGTGTCTTGCCCCAGGACACTCGCTGGTGGCGTCTTCTGGGTAGGATCGGGTAGTCTTTCCATGATTGTAGACCAATGACCTGGTGGTTAGGTTGGTCCCGCTTCTCGTAAAGTCGAGACCTGCTTCTCCACAGTTGTTTTGGAGGATGTGCTAAATGGAATTTTGACTTTCCTCTCCACAGTCGAAGGGTAGAGACGTTACTACTGGATTCCATAGCTGATATTGTGTGGTAGGCAAGTATATGCCGTTAGGTGTCTTGCCCAAGGACACTTACTGGAGAGGTGCTCTGGCCTGGATTTGAACCTGGGTCACCACGGTTATAGAGCAGTAATGTTACCTCTACTCCACCCAGCCAGTACATACAAACCCAGTACAATGCTGAATGTTACGTGACATTATGATAGTGAGTTAAAAAAACAGAATCTACATTGAGTCCATAATATTTTATATATATAATTTTTCCATGATCCTCTGCTAGAGGTTAGGCTTCTTAGTAGTTAAGCTAGGGGAGCACCATGGGAAATGTAGTTCATGAAACATCTGCACTGGCAATCGTTTGCCACCTCTGATTTAGACAATATGAGAAACACATGTTCATTTCAATCAATCGTGTTTTGCTTCTTGGAGGAAACATATGGAGTTTGTTGATTTACCTTTAACCTTCTAAACTCTTTTTGGCCTCTGGGAAAAGAATCAGATTTCACAGCTCGTGCATTATTTGAATCAAAAACTCACAAATGTCCTGAAACGTATGGAGCTGTGGAGTAGATTGTTGCCATTAGACTTTCATTCATGCATTCGCACAATGTCTCAATGTGGTCTTGACCTCCCCATCCAATATGTTCTCTTGGAGATTTATATTTTCAGATTACATCAAAATTAAGATTTCTTTTTACGTTCAGGAACGCGCACATACGATTTATTAAGGTGTTTTTAATGGCCTGAATGATCTCTTACATAACTGATCCTAAACGAATCAGAGCCCCAAAGGGTGATAGCATATAATTTACATTTAAATGCACCTTTTAGAAACTCAACAACATGTGTGTAACACAAAGGTCTCTGTCACAGTTTATTTTAAATCTGGAGTTGTTAATCTGAAAATACAAGTAAGAGATACCATATGTTGTAGAAGTATTAAAATATGGGGTTGGTAAGAATTTGTGAATAAGCAGAAAATTTTTAGTGTGCCAATTAATTTTTGTTCTTATATCTGTATGACTTGAATGTCTCACTAGGACTTATTAATATTATTATCACTATTATTATTTTTATACCAACAACAATTTCTGCAGAAATAAAAAATGGGGAATTAGCCTTACAATGTTAAATATAAATTTAAGAACAAGATACAAGAGAAGAACAAATATAAATTTAAAAAAATTGTTAAAAAAAAAAGAAAGAAAAAAACCCTACATTTCTTTAACACTTTTTAGAATCCTACTGAAAATTTACCAAAAATGATGTAGGTTGTTTTTTTTTGGGGGGGGGGCACTACAGATTTCCTTGTCTACATCTTCCTGAGAAGTAAATCCAGCCCTGCGCTCTGGGGGAGTGTTTCTCTGCTGTGCATTACAATAAATATCTCCCAGACAAAACACATCATGCGGCATGCCGCAGCACTGATAGCAAACAGGAAACTCAGGGAAATTACTTTTTAATCCTTTTTTGGAAAAAGAAAAAGAATATCCACAATGTACAAGCAGATTTGGGAGGGGTTTTCAAGTAGTTAAAGTTGTTTTGGACATGATTGGTTGTCCAATTTAATGTCCATTTTAATACATTAAGCGATGTAATCCCTGCGTGCTCGATAGCTGCTCCTGCTGCTTCCTGTTGAGGGACAATCTTGACATTTTTACTGGCTTCTACCTTTTTCAATGTAGTTTATTTGCTGGAATTCTTTTCCTGTAAAACATGAATAGTTAGCAAGAGCATATGTTTGTCAACCGCCTTCCTCTTCAAAAGATTATGGGCCCTATTACAATCTTTGCGCAAACGTCAGCGCGTGCGCAAAACACATTAATGCGAGGGGCTTAACCCTTTGCGCTGAACGTCGTATTACAATGTCAAGGCAAAAAACGTGCGTATACGTCTACCACAGGTGAACCTGCACGAACGCTGCGCGAGCTTACTGTACTTTGCACATCCTATACTTAACATTGTGAGCGCAAATGCGTTTGTGCGCTGGTACGCGGATGGTATTACAATCTATGCGCAGTTTGTAACGCACAGCGTTTACGCGCATAATTTTAGCAACTCCTAAAAGCTGGTGTTAATGGCAAATTCTATCAACCTGGCCGAAACCAAATACACCAGCCCAAAAAAAAATACACAGCAAAGTATAGTTACACATTCTACTCATACCAAACCAATAAATGTGAGAAGCTGTGTGCTTTTTTTTTTGATGCAGCATATATGCGCAAACTGACTTTGACAAGCGCAAAAACTTAACGTGAGACAATTGTGGTTCTTAATTCTGATTGGCTGAATCGCGTGAAAAAAACAGTCTGCACATTGATTTCTGCACGCGTCGGTTCTACGCACATTATTTTTTGACAGATGAAAAAATGCGCGAGGACTGTAATACCAGCGTTGATTTACGCGCGTTACCGTTTAACGCTTTGCACAAAAATTCACACGTTGCGCGTGCGTTTTTGCATGAAGAGTGTAATATGGCCCTATATTTGGTTATTTGTTAAATATATCACAGCTCCAGAGGGTCAATACAATGAAATTATGTATTAACAGTGACTTGGCAAATGACATGAAAAATGAGCCTGAAATTGTCAAATTTACAAAATTTATATCAAGGCTTCACGTGTTCAACTGACTGTTTGAAAGACCCCATTGAATTGTTAATTATACAACGTATAGCTGCTTTGAAGTTCAATATTTAACCCCTTCACTATCAAAGATCTATCTACCTAATTTTCCATTGAAACACAATGAAAAACAAATATTAGCATGTAATAAAGTGTTTGCATAACTTTTTGATGCAAGATTAGTGTGCCCCTTGAGGAGAAAATAATCTTCTCTTAGATTTTATTCCTGTTACCCTGTATTACTGTAAAGAAGCTACAACGAGTTGCCGCTAGCCTCCCTGTAACAAAAAGTACTACAAACTTTACTGCTTTATTGCAACAGCTAGGGATTTGGCATAAACTCTGGGGTCACTCACTGCTGTACAGGGATTAGATTCAGGGGTTTATAATGATTGAAAATCCCTGTACAGTACAGATACAAGGTGTTGCTGTAATTTCCATACACAGGCATTATGTCAAATACAGATATTATTTTTTTATTCTATTGGTATCTTTTGGAAGCTGCATTGCTAATAATCTTATTATGATCACTACGAATACCCTTAAGCAGGACAATATTTACTACTTATCTTCATCACATACCCAGGACATACTCCGGACCGGATTAACATAGGGGCTGATGGAGCAGGAGGAGCAGCTCCAGGCCCATGCCCCAGAATAGGCCCAGAGAAAGGACATTGTCTGCATTGGTGGACATTTGGACCCATGTATCTCCACCTGCATAGCAGCTAAAGGGTCATGTCAGGCATCGCTGGAAAGGCCAGAGCATGACCTTTCCAATGATAACAAACAGGACCAGGTTATATGTAACAATAAAAATAAAATAATAAATATTTCTTTATTTTTTCTTTCTGTTTCTAACACAGCAATATTTTTCACTTTTTCAATTATAAAGTGAACAACGATGCTGCACTAACTCACCATCTCATTTCTCATGTCACCAGCAAGTGTAGACGTGATGGCACAATCCATTATTACGACTTGTTACATCAAAATCTAAACCGCTGCACAGCAGTGAAGAGCATTGGGGGGGACTTTGGAACCCTGTGTCACTAATCTTTACACCTCACAAGGTCAAGTGAGACGTCATTGGACAGGTCAGAGTCTGGCCTTTGCATTGATACCAAACATAACCATGTAAACGCTAAAAGAAAAGAAAGCAAAAAAACTTTTTTTTATTTTTATTATAAAGCGATGGCATTGTCCATTTGTCATGTATAAAATGAGCAATACCACTGCCATTACTCACCTTCTCATTTCCCACACTGGGAGCAAGGTCAGTGGTTTATACATAAACATATTATTCTTAAAACACCATTTTCCAAAACACAAGAGAAATATTAAATTTTTTGGTTAAAATTTTATATTTTCTCAGAAAAATGCAGTAACAGCTTCCCATTTAAATTTGTTTTAACAAGAATTCCCCATAGAATATATAACCACAAAGGTTTGGATGATAAAATGTGAAAAAATTACACACTGTAAATGATTGAAATCTGAATGGAAATTTCCTCACACAGTATCTGCCTGGTTAGATATATCCGTATCTGTAATATTAAACAACCTAAAATATGTTGTCATTTCACTAAATTCCCTAAAAAAGCCCACACAAAATCTTCAGCTCCACGCCCATAGAGATCTTAATCCGACCCTGGACATATTTGAAAATGAGAGAAATCTCAATGTATCTTTCCTGGTAAAATACTTTATAAATAAATAAATAAACATCCACTGTATTTGGTAAAATTTCCATTTTTTGGTAAAGTATTTTACCAGGAAGGATACATCTCTAATTTTCAAGTATGTCCTGGGTAGGCAGGTATGTATCGTTAGGTGTTTTGCCCAAGGACACTTACTGGAGAGGTGCTCTTGCCGGCATTTGAACCTGTGTCTCCACGGTTATAATGCTAATAATGTTTAGAGCATTGCATCCCTGAATATTTCTGTATCCACTGCAGAATTAAGTTCAAAATCCTTATCCTTACCTACAAAACCCTCACTAACTCAGCGCCCCACTACCTGTCCTCACTAATCACCAAATACACCCCAGCCCGCTCCCTAAGGTCAAACAGTGACCTGCGCCTAGCTTCTCCCCGCATCACCTCTTCCCATGATAGACTGCAGGATTTCTCACGTGCAGCCCCCATTCTCTGGAACGCTCTCCCTCGTACTGTCAGACTTTCCCCTAACTTCTCTTCCTTCAAACGCTCCCTTAAAACGCTCCTATTTAGGGAAGCCGACCACCCAACTCACTGACGCAACCATCAATCACTCTCACCTTGCTGTCCTCTCCTCCTGTTTCCAACCCCAACCCTCCTAGATTGTGAGTTCCTACGGGAATAGGGCCCTCATCTCCTCCTGTACTGTTTGTCAAATGTTGTTCAATGTATTGTAACCCTGTCTATACTGTGTTTATTGTACAGCGCTGCGGAATATGCTGGCGCTTTATAAATAAAGAATAATAATAGTATAGGTTACAATGCAATAAAGATCAAAAAAAGAGGAGTAAATTAAGATTGTATATTTTAAACTGAGGAAATAAAAATTATGCAAAATATGATACTTTACCTGTCATTTAATTGATAATTACACATCCCATATTTCAAATAAATGTTATAATATTTATTTCCAACACAAAGCACTCTAGTGAAAGAGCTAAATGGAAAAGAGGGCTCCTTTAAAGCATTAAAGTGCTATTTTGGATTTTATGTTTTGCGTTTTTTCTTCTTTTTGCCATGTATTAACCTTTGTCGTCTACTAATGGAACCCTTTTAGGATTAAGGTTCTCCTACGCTGCCCACAGAAGCGAAAGATAGAATCCCCTTTTGTCCTTAAAAGAAGAGACCAGTGCGAAGGGACGTGACACGGTCTAGTTTTAAATCCAGCTAATTAAAATCTGCATGTGCAGTGCAACCCGGAGAGCGTTTGCTCCCACCACTTTCCCACAGGCAAGATAGAAAGGCATTCAGTACAGCAAAGTCACTAACGCTTCCATCACTGAGAACAGAGACCACAATTCATCTCAGTTTTCCTTATCAACAGCTTTTGGATTTTCCCTCTCTGCGGAATAATTTATCAGGGCAAGATTGATCAGCGCCATATCACCTTTGGAATGTTAAAGCACTCAATAATTCGGCGTGACTTATTCCTAAATGCACAGAGTAGAGTTTTCTCACCCCGCGTTAAAAAGGAGAAATTACATGGTGAATGTGTTCCAGTAATAAAGCCAACTGTGTTATTTGTTTTGCTAATGAGTTGGATATGTCTAGGTTTTTTATTTTAACAGCTGTTTAGCTGGTATTAATATATAAAAATCTGTAAATAGTTTTTAAATACGTGGCTTTCTCGTTTAACATTTAAAGTCCGTGTCTCGAATTAAAAACTCCTTAGAATTACACTTTATAGAGCTGTAAATCAGGCAATACGGAAAGAAGAAGTAAAAGCAGCACAAGGCATCCTGGGAGGGTTTTATTCATCCAGCTGAATAATTTCTTACGGTAATACAAACACAAGTAGAAAAAAGTACAAGTCTTGCGTAATACCATTTTTTCTGTAAATAGTTTTTAAGCAAAATCAATATAGTTTGTGGTTTTCTATTTTATTTAAAAGAGAATATGACTAAATTTTGACTATCTTGAAATATACTTTAAAGTTATAAAGTCCCATCAAAGTAATAGAAATAAAATACATTTTAACAGTGATGGTTGTATAGAGATCTTAAAACCATATCGGCAAAACCAATTAATTCTGCTTTTTGTTGTATTTAAAATAACAGTGTACAGTGTCCAATTCTTAACATTTTTCCGCGAAAGAATAAAATTTTTATATTATTGTTATTGTCATCATTTATATAGCATCAAAAGTTTCCGCAGCACTTTATAATAACCAAAGGGAGCGATATAAAGTTAAATGGACATAGGATGGAAACAATAGGTGTAGAGGTCCCTGCTCATAGGAGTTTACAGAGGTATTGGGGTTGAGGAAGACAAGGGGAATTTTACTGGACGGCAGGATCACTGGTGCAAATGGTTCAGAAATGGTGTGGCCATTGAAGCAGTTTCAATCATGTGTGAGTAGGTGAGCAGTGATGAGTTGCGTCAGTGATGTGGTACGCTAATCTGAAGATTGAAGGTTTAGAGAGATTTCTTGAAGGCCTGAAGATCAGGGGAGAGTTTGATAGGGCGAGGCAAGTCATTCCACAGGACTGGACTTGCCCTTGAGAAGTCTTGGAGACGAGAGTTGGCCGTGCGCGTGTAGACAGATGACAGGTGGAGATCACCCGCCGACCAGAGTTGTCTAGACGGGACGTGTTTGCGTAGTAACAAAGACATGTAGGGAGGGGTTGAGTTATTGAGCGATTTGAACATGAGCGTCAGTATTTTAAACTGTATCCTGAAATGTACAGGAAGCTAATGGAGGCATCGGCAGAGGGGGGAGGTACGCGAGGTGCGTCTGGTGCGAAAAATAAGCCTGGCCCCTGCATTCATTACAGATTGCAAAGGGGCAATACGGGCCTTGGGGCAGCCAATAAACTCCTTATTGCAGTAATCAAGTTGTGAAATAAGAGCATGAACCAGCACCTTCGCGGTATCTTGTGTCAGAAAGGGGCGGACATGGGCATTGTAAATACACAAACACCCCTTATCTGAAAATCTAAAAAAAATGAAATTTTCAGAGCCGTCTGGATTTTAGTTGTTCTGGACTAGGGTGCTCCGTTCGGTTGCTGCCGCCTGGGAATTTGGCTCCCGAGCCCTGCAGCAGGCACGGTACACACTGGGCGCTTATGAGCAGCCCTTTTGCTGGCTCCAAGAAGCGTGTCCATGAAGGAATGTTGCAAAGAGCTCTCAGGGTAGGTACACACTGGCAGCTGCAGCATGGAGGAAGTCAAGGCTCTTCCACTGCAATCTCCTTCCTCTGAAACATCAAATTCTCCCAGATTCTGAAATCTTGAAGAATCTGAGATCCGAAGTGCTTGGGTTCCAGAGCATTCCAGAGTAGTGATGCACAACCTTTATAACATAATGATATCTAACTCCATTTAATATTCCCAGAGATCATGTACTTACTCTTACTCCTGACCATGGCACCAATTATTGCAAAAGTCAACGTGATTATAAAACATTTAGTAATCTCATAACTGTAAAGTAGAAATATGAAGCGCTATCTCAATTCAGGGACAAACAGTTGTTAAGTAACTTTCCTAACTTAGAAGATACTTTAAAATTGAAACGTTGTCCCATCAAAGTGATAGAAATAAAACACATTTAAAAACTGTTGGTTTAATAGAGATCGGAATGATAAAAACAAGTAAATGATGGGAAAAAAGACTAAAGTTAGTATTGGCCAATGGCCACCAGAGTGGAAAGTATTCAGCACTATGATTTTTTGGCATCTAATGACTAGGGATGAGCTGTTCGGTTCGATCGCTTCGGAGTTCGAATCGAACATCGCCTGTTCGCATGTTCGCGAACTACGAACATTTCCGCCTGTTCGCAGCATGTTCGCCCACAATGCACCAAAATGGACCACAATGCACTTTTCCACTGGTCTGAAGCTTGTAAATGGCTACAGCCTTCACCTGACCACAGGTCAGGTGCAAGACTATGCCAATCACAGCTCAGAGTCCTGATTGGGCAAATTTTGCCCAATCATGGGCTCACAGAGCTAAATCCCACAGCACACTATATAAGGCTTCACACAGCGCTTCAGCACGTGTTTGAGAGGAGATTGTTGTTGTGTTAGTGTGTGTTCTCACTGCCAGTCTGCCACCAGCTACTGGGGGGGGTCTAATTTCTACAAAATATCTGGGAATTGTTCTAATCTTTGTGTTCTCACTGCCACCAAGTATTTTGGGGGTCAGTAATTTCAACAAAATATCTGGGAATTGTGGTAATCTGTGTGTTCTCACTGCCACCAAGTATTTTGGGGGTCTCATTTGTACAAAATATGTGGGAATTGTTCTAATCTGTGTGTTCTCACTCCCAGCAACTATTTTGGGGGTCAGTAATTTCTACAAAATATCTGGGAATTGTGATAATCTGTGTGTTCTCACTGTCACCAACTATTTTGGGGGTCAGTCATTTATACAAAATATCTGGGAATTGTTCTAATCTGTGTGTTCTCACTCCCAGCAACTATTTTGGGGCTCAGTAATTTCTACAAAATATCTGGGAATTGTGGTAATCTGTGTGTTCTCACTGCCACCAACTATTTTGGGGGTCAGTCATTTATACAAAATATCTGGGAATTGTTCTAATCTGTATGTTCTCACTGCCACCCATCAGGGGGTCTCACTGATTTATAGGAGGTTTCTGGGAATTTTAATCTGTGTCTTGTCACTGGCTGCCAGCTATCAGGGTGTCTCACTGAGTTATACCAGAGTTCTAGAAATCTTTAATCTTTATACCAGAGTTGAATCAGAGTTCTGCATATCTCCAATTTTTATAACAGAGTTGAATCAGAGTTCTGTATATCTTTAATCTATATATCACTCACCATGTCAGAAAGACCAAAAAGGAAAGGCAGACGCTCCCAGGCACAGATAAGAGGGCAAGCAGCCTCTGTGTCGGGAGGCTGTGCCTCTGGTCGTCGTGCACGTGGTGCATCCTCTGCAGGGGCACGCTTGTCCTTTCTAACTGGTGCTGGCCGTCTTAAGCAGCAGCAGCAACATACAGATGATTTTGTGGTTTGGCTAACCAGGCCATCCTCATCCTTCGAGTCCTCTGCTAGCCAGGCTTCTAGTGCTTTACAGTCCACCTCAGCTGCCAAAGCATCTAATGCAGCCTCCATGTCCACAGCTACTCCTGCTGTAGCCTCGCTATCACACACGGAGGAGTCAGCTGAATTGTTGACTACAATGACAGTGACATGCTGCTTGAGGATGCGCAGCAACTACAGTGCTCTGATTCAATCTCTGAGGTTAAGGAAGGGAATATAATCAAGTAAAAAACAATCGTGAGATCACAAGAAGAATATAAAATACGTATCTGTCGAGTAAATCTCCCTCAGCGTTTTCCTCCCGTAGACGCTAGTACCAATAAAGAAGACAAAAGATTGGGGGAGTAGACTCTATAAAGAGATGCAAAGATATATCATGGTGCAGTACAATAATTGATAAGAAGGAAACCCCCTCCTTTAGATTGCACTCACAGGATGCAAAGAATTTAAAGACACATCAAAAATTACCGCTCCCCTGGATAAGCTCAGCTGGAAATGGTCACCCCGCCGTCACAGGAAAAAGCACGTCAAACCGGCACCAGTGGCGGTATAAAGATGTTTAATTTAGAAAACAAAGATAAAAAGCCAACGCGTTTCGTCCGTAAATACAGCGGACTTCATCAGGGCAAAAGAAATCATACAAGCATCATACAGTACATTTATATAGTGTCCATAATCAACGAAACTTTCAGTCCGGTGTCCGATCTAGTTCTCCACATCCGGTTTCCCTCGAATCCGGAAGTGACGTAGCGGAGTAGTTCAAGCTACTTGCGGAAAAGCGGAAGCGAAAGTAGAAAAAACTGTAGATGCTTCTGAGAAATGTAGTACTTTCCGTCCAAACTCCCAGTGTCCTTAAGATAAGGTGCACAGATCCGAAGGGCAAAACAACCTCCGAAAGGCGGATACTGTGCTCAATGCTGGGAGGTTGTAGTCCACCTAAATAAAAGTCATGATCAGAAAAATCGCTTGGCAGCATAAAAAAATATATATATATATATATATACAATATCGATCAAATAAAACAAATGACAGAAAACAACAATATAAAGGATAATGTAAAGGAAGGAAAAAAGTCCAAACGAAGCACAGAGATAGCCAAAACTATAAACAACCCTTTATGTCTAAATCGACATTGAGACCTCCAATCTTCCAAGTCCCCATTCTATAGATCCACCTCGGTCTCTCTCCTAGCTAGAATTTTCAAATGATCCCCCCCTCTCCAGTTCTTAACAATACATATAAAGCTAGATAAATTAAACTGAGGGCATTGGTTACAGTGGACCGGGACACTATGGTCACTTTTTATTCGTCTTATGTTACCAAGATGTTCTAAGATTCTAACTCTGAGTGCTCTAGTTGTCCTACCTATATACTGAGCTCCACAGGGGCATTCCAGTAAATACACAACCCCCTTGCTAGAGCAGTTGATAAAGTACTTAATTGCATACTCTTTATTTGTGAGATTACTCTTAAATTTTATAGTTTTTCTCGATTGGTGTTGGCATGCTTTGCAACTTCTACAACGAAAGAAACCTTGTGGTTTCTCAGAATTAAAAATACCATTCTCAATCCCCCTAATGGGAGGCAGTAAACTGGGAGCTAAAAGGTCCTTCAAATTTTGTGCTTTTCTAAAAATAACAGTTGGAAACTTGGGGATAATATCCTGGAGGACTGGATCCGCCCTCAAAATATGCCAGTGTTTTTTAATCATTTTCCTAACTTGTTTGGCATGCGGGTTATACTGAGTAGTGAATGCAAAATTAAATTTTTCCTGATTAGTAGTTCTCTTTTTCTTTTTTGCTAGATAAGTAGATATATCTTGATTCATGACTTCTCCATACTCATTTGAAATTCGTTCTATTCTATAGCCTTTTTGATGGTATTTCTCCATCAAACCCTGTGCTTGATCTGTAAAATATTGGAGTTCGGAACAGTTCCTTCTTAATCTGATTAGTTGCCCCTTCGGCACATTATCTAACCATTTTGCATCATGAGCACTCTTTCTGTTGATGGCTGAATTACCACTAGTTTCTTTAAAAAAGGTTTTTGTCATAAGTCTCCCCTCCTTAACAAAAATAGTGAGGTCCAGAAAATTAATGGAATCTTTATGAATAGATGATGTAAAATTTAAATTAAAACTATTTATATTAAGGGAATCTACAAATAAACGTAATTGTTCTAGTTCCCCTTGCCAAATAATTAAAATATCATCTATGAATCTCTGCCACAGGACGAGACCACCCCCAGCCACGCCAGATGCAACATGCTGACTCTCCCACCTACACATGTCCAAATGGTGTAGCTGGGGGCAAATCTCGTTCCCATGTTTGTCCCACAATCCTGCAAATAAAATGTTTTTTCAAAGCAAAAATAATTGTGCCTAAAAATAAACATCATTGCCTCCGATGAAAAAATCTAACTGTAACGAAGGCAACGACCCATCCTCCCTTAAACACTCCGTAACTTCAAAAACACCCTTTGCATGAGGGATTGACGTCTGCAGCTACTTCAGATGGTCATTCCCAGCAAGTGTTCGCCTGACAGAAATTCAAAGAGAATTCCACCTTCCCACAAACCGTCTGATCTGTGACATGCCCACCAGGTTTAATTCGACATTAGTAATGCTGCAGCATCTGCACAAGCAGCAGAGGGCCATCAACGAGTACCTGTGTGAGTATGACACAAGGACAGGTTCAGGTCAACTTGGTTTTTTTTCTCCCCCGCAGTGGCTGATGATCAAGGATGCATGCACTGTACTGTCACCATTTGAGGAGGCAACGAGGATGGTGAGCAGGGACAGTGCATGCATCAGTGACACAATTTCTTTAGTGTTCCTGCTGGAGCACACTCTGCGGGGAATTATAGATGTGGCTCTAGAGGCAGAGCAGCGAGAGGAAGAGGAGGCCTTCCCTAGCTCTGAAGGCCCCAGTCTTTCCGCAGACAGCATTCCAGACTCCTCAGATCAGACAGGAGGAGGATGAGGAGGAGGAATATTTAAGTAGTGGGGGCATTGAAGGTGGGGATTCCTCAAGGGAGGGTTTTGTGTGCCCAGAAACACAAGGACTAGTACGTGGCTGGGAGGAGGAAGTGCATGATGGGGTCATCCTCCTCATTGACTAGGAAGACTCGGAAGCTAATGCCACCTCCAACCTACGCTGCATGGGCTCCCTTATCCTGCAAAGCCTGGTAAAGGACCCCAGGATTCATGCTATCAAGGAGAGGGATCATTACTGGTTGGCAAGCCTTCTTAATCCACGATACAAGGGTAAAGTTGCAGAGCTCATCCTGCCCGCACAGAGGGAGCAGAAAATGAAAAAACTTGAGGACGCTCTAAAGCGACACTTGTGTAACACCTTTCCTTTCCAGGCACTGGTAGGTTACCAAGTGATGACACAGGTGGATCTGAGGCTGCGGATGATCAGAGGAATGGTGGTGAAGGCTGGGGCCGCTTGACTGATGCCTTTTTAAAAAATTTTAGTCCACAACGCCCAGGGACGTCAAATGTAGGCACCCATTGCCAGCGTCTTCACCGTATGGTGCAGGACTACCTAGGGACAAGGGCAGACCTGGATACCTTTCCAGCAGATGATCCACTGGCTTACTGAGTGTTGAGATTGGATCACTGGCCAGAACTTAGACAATATGCTATGCAGCTAATAGGTTGCCCTTCATCCAGCGTGCTTTCTGAAAGGACGTTCAGTGCTGCTGGAGGTTTTGTCACAGACAAAAGAGTGTGTCTGTCCACCGACTCTGTAGACCGGCTGACATTTATAAAAATGAATCAGTCCTGGATCAGCAGCTATCAATCCCCTGATGCTGACGTAATGAAATAAATCGGGGATGTCTTCTGCATTCACAAAACCTCCACCACTGAACTCTTCCACAAAACCACAAAAGGGTTACAGTGTGAAGGCATTTGCTGCCACCAAAGGCACACTATTTGGCTGCACTGTGGCCTGTACCAGATTTATATCATTTAAATTTTTTGGAACGCAGGGTCCAACCCTGCACTCTTCCACAATACCACAAAAGGGTTACGGTGTGAAGGCACTTGCTGCCATGAAAGGCACAATATTTGGCTGCACTGACGCCTGTACCAGATTTATATCATTTAAAGTTTTTGGAACGCAGGGTCCAACCCTGCACTCTTCCACAATATCACAGAGGGGTTGCGGTGTGACGGCGCTGTTGCCGACACTAAAGACCCAATTTTAAAGCACCTATTGTTACTTTCATCCAAAGCCTACAAAAGTTTCACCATGATTTAGCCAAAAAAGCACTAAACTTGTTCTGCGTGTCCTAAAAGGTCTCCTCTTTTAATATAGACTGCCGCCCCAAGCAGTTGTTTATGAATAGATTAAAGGAAAACCATTTACCGTCATTTGAAATGTCATTTTTTTTTTTTAAATGTTTCTATACATCCTACAAATCCGCCACTTCACGGGCAGGTTATGGGGACTTCCTAGGCACGATATATGAAGGAATTTTTTGTTTTTATTTTTAACCCTTATTTCATGGAAAACTCACCGTCCCTTTAAAAACGTTTTGTTTTTAAACTTTTTGTCCTTGTTTCCTGTCCCCCAGGGCACTACCCGGACCCCCATACACCTTTTATGGCAAATATCTTGCATATATGCCCTCTTGGAGGGCACTCTAAAAACCGAACTTTTGAGTCCCATTGACTTGCATTGAGTTCGGTTCGTGTTCGAGTTCGAACTCGAACTTTTGAAATTGTTTGAGTTCGAATGCGAACCGAACACGGGGGTGTTCGGCTCATCCCTACTAATGACCATAGAAGCCCATAATCTACCAGGAAGCTGCTTAGGGCCCTATCACCTGGTGTGACCTAAAACGCCATCGCTAAAAAAATCTAGCATGAGTCACTAAAAGGTAGCGCCTGTCGACAAACAGATCACCATGTCCACGGTAGTCTATGTACAAGGTCGTTTAGCGCACGCTAGGGAAACGCTAAGACCCGGGCTGAGACCCAGCGCTAATGCGGTTGTGTACAGGATATAACTGTTTTTTTTCCAGTGCAGAGTGTCAGGCCATACCTATCCCCTGCCCTCACAAGCTTCAATAAGTATGAACACATTCAGCGAGGAGCCCTCACACCCCTGCATTATTAAAATCCTCCAAGGTGGCCATGTCATCCATGTGTATATGCACACATATATTAATGAAGGCTGTTGGACATCGCGTGATAAATGCCAACCAACAGCATGTAGAATCATTACACTGCATTTAATAGATCCAAAAGGAAGGCCAGGTGAGCGACAATAATTTCCCTGCTGCAGCATATAAATAATACCTGTTTCAGTTACATAGTTACATAGTTATATAGGCTGAAAAAAGACATGCGTCCATCGGGTTCAGCCTCTCCCACATAACCTACTGCTGTTGATCCAAAAGAAGGCAAAAAAAACAGTCTGAAATGCTTGCCAATATGCAACATACTGGGAAAAAATTCCTTCTTGACCCCAGAATGGCAGTCAGATTTCTCCTTGGATCAAGAAGCTTTTACCCACATATTAAATATTATAACCCTTAACATTCTGTGTCTGCAGGAAGTCATCCAGTCGTTTTTTAAAAGTCTGTACAGACTCTGACCCAACCACCTCAACAGGCAGAGAATTCCACAGCTTTATTGTTCTCACCGTAAAATAACCCTTCCTATGCATTAAGCTAAATTTTCTTTCTTCCAGTCTAAATGGATGACCCCTTGTCCTGTGTATAGTCCTGTTAATGAATAGGTTATCAGACAATGGTTGATACTGGCCCCGTATATATTTATATAAGGTTATCAGATCCCCTCTAAGGCGCCGTTTCTCTAAACTAAACAGGTTTAAGCTTGTTAGTCTTTCCTCATAACTTAACCCTTCCATTCCCCTTATTAATTTAGTTGCCCGTCTCTGCACTTTTTCTAGCGCTATATTATCTTTTTTTAAGACAGGTGCCAAAATTGCACGGCATATTCAAGGTGCGGCCTGACCATTGATTTATACAGGGGCAAAATTATGTTTTCATCCCGAGAGTGAATTCCCCTTTTAATGCATGCCAATACTTTGCTGGCCTTGGCGGCTGCTGTTTGACATTGCACATTGTTACTTAGTTTGAAGTCTTTGATTATTCCCAAATCCTTCTCCTGCTTGGATTTCCCTAACTCCGTTCCATTTAGGGTATAAATTACTTGTGTGTTCTTCACTCCAAAGTGCATAATTTTGCATTTATCTAGATTAAATTTCATCTGCCATTTAAGTGCCCAGTCCCCCAATCTATCTAAATCCCTCTGCAGCGAAGTAACATCCTGGTCACATTGTATTACTTTTCCTAGTTTTGTGTCATCTGCAAACACTGATACATGGCTTTCAATGCTTATCTCAAGGTCATTTATAAATAAATTGAATAGTATTGGTCCTATAACAGACTCCTGAGGGACACTGCTTACCACTGGTGTCCATCTTGAAAATGTACCATTTATGACCACTCTCTGTACCCTATATTTTAGCCAGTTTTCTATCCAATAACAAGTATTTTCATCTAGACCAATTTTTCTTAATTTAAATAGTAACCTTTTGTGTGGAACTGTGTCGAAAGCTTTGGCAAAGCTTCAGGGGAAGACTTATCCATGTGTCCCTTTAAACATGGTCCACGCGGTCACCCTAATAATCAACCGCTTACATAATATGAATAACCCCCAGAATAAAATGTTTAAAATTAGGCAATACATTAGAATTAAGATATATGTGGATAAAGGATTCATATCTATCATAATAGAGCCTACTGCAACAGCAGTGACATTGCTGACCAGATCCATTGCTATGGTGTATGGGGCCAAGAAAACACCTGTGCTGCATTCCTTTACATTGCCTGGTAATTGCCTGTTAATTTTGGGCGAGGACCCGTTTTTTGTGATTTTTGGAGTTAGCACCAAGGTTGAGCAGTAGGTAAAATTTTGTGATTAGCGTCCATCTAAAACATATCGCTGGCACCAAGTGATCTGATAGTTACAATAGCACTAGCACTCCCCATGCTAAGTATAGGATGCGGAAAGTACAGTAAGCTTGGAGTATGAATCGCTAATTGCAATGCTCTAAGTGATTTTTGCAGTTTCTAGCGGAAGGAAGACGATCTGTTGGTCAGACGCTAGACTCATTTCACCCGGCGCTAACGCAAAAACATGCCGACTCTAGGGTTAGCTCACACCAGGTAATAGTGCCCCTAGTCTTTTTTCTTCTGTCTTTTGTTTTTCTGGAAAGATATATTACATGAAGTATAATAATGTTTCATGTTTAAATAATATCTAGTAGCAGTCTTTGCAAAATATTCCTGGGACACATAAAATAGTACCTTTATCACAGTTTGATATTTTTTTAGGAAATACAGCATACAAAGACCAAAGACCTTGGCCTTGTCTTTCACTTCTTGCTTTAATTTGCCTTTCTGCCCTGTTTTATTTGCTTTCTTTCTCCCAACTTCTCCTTCTGCTCTGTAGGACTGGAATAACATTGAATACATCAACTAAGTTATACATTTATGTAACAAACTGCAACAAAATGATAATACTGCTCTTTAAGTAGGAGAATAATCCATCTGCATGTCTAGTTACTTAAATGGAGTCAAAAAAGAAGGTAAAGCTTAAATAATGAATAAGGGAATGGTTAAATAACCAGAGTATGAGCATCTTCGCCTTCAATTCTATGACCTTGTTTGTCCTTCAAACTGCTGCTCTTTTCAACACCAAGTTCTAAATGGTGGTATTCTATATATTTTGTAATTGTGCACATCCACCCACGCTCCTCGCTTTGACCTTTAATTTGTTGGATGTCTAAGCTTCTTGTCAGAACAAGGTTCCTTGTAATGTTAAAGAATGGAAACCTGTGATTTTTTTTCTATTCTAGTCCGGACACTGACCAGACATTTCTGTGACCCTCTGTCTGAACTTTTTTGCTGGTGATCCAGACAATGGCACTTGCTGCCCACCTTGACCCATTGCCCTTGACTTAAATAATCCATTGACTCCATTGATAACCCTACCCCTTCCCAGTCAATGACAATCCCTGCTCTTATGCTGCTGTGAGTTCTACGGTAATCTACAGGGCTCTGTCAATGCACATACATTGATGACACCATCTCCAAATATACATTTAAATATATTCAGTGATCTGAAGTATTTCAAAGTTATCAACATCAAATATAATAAAGCGGAATTCAACTTTATTCTATATTTCTTCTCTCATTTATATTTTATATATTAGGGTTTTTTACTAACTAGTTTCCCCAGTGCTCTTATCCATCACTGTCTGATATCAAGAATTATCTTAATTAGTAAATCAAATCCAGGGTTTCAATCAATGGCTCTCAATCCTGATCCTCAGATATCCCGAACCAGGCTAGATTTTAAGGATTACCTTGGGGAAATGCAGACTGAATCCTGCAATCACTGAGCAGCAAATCATATCACCTGTGCTGTGCTTCAGATATCTGGAAACCTGGTCTGGTAGCAAGACCTGAGGACAGGTTTGGGAAACACTGCTTTAAGGAGTTACAAGTAAACATAGGTAAGCTGGCTTCTGTAGAACATAAAACAGCCATAATATAGCATAAAATTTCAGCTCTGCCGCCTCTGAGCATGCTGGGTAGGAAGTGAAACAGAACAATAAATATCACTGGATGTAAAAAATATATATAAAAGGGGTTATTCAGAGAGCAATGAAATGTCGCCCACATTTCGGTGCTTTCTCGTTCTCTGCACTTCGGATAATCAAAGGTCCCCACCCTGTGGTGTATTCAGGATTCACCTCAAGGTCCCCGGAGTGCAGGGAAAACCCACTGCAAACCCAACGAACACCCGATGCCAAAACTCCCCGAACACTCACTGAAACCCTGCAGAAAAGCCGCAAAAAAGATGTCGGAAAAAGTCAACAAGCCACCGAACACAGTGCAGACCAGTTGTCGGAAAAAGCTGACAAGCTGACAAACGGGGTAAAAAAAAAATAATATGAGGGAAAGTGTCAAAATTGAAACACTGTATGCAAAAAAATTCCTGAAGGAAACTTTTCACTGCTATTCGGTGTTCTCTGAATAGATTAATCATTAAATCTTTATGGGGATTTCACTGTGTTCCTGCTGTTTTTCTAGTTGGTTATATCTGATTTTGACTTTGGCTAAATTTTGCTCTCTTCATCCCTAGACCCAGCCTATACGAGTACCCATTACTATGTTACCGACCTGGACTTGTTTTTTCTTGTTTATGTGTTACTCTTCTTTCCTTACTCTCCGAGACCTTGACTTGTTTATTAGGCTACTCTAACTTTACCCGTCCATTTCAAGGACAGGTATAGGCAGGGATTAGCTGGTTCGGTTTGTGTGTTAGGTATAGTCACCACCGTGACACATGTCCAGTATATCAATGCTACATCCATAAAAAAAAAAGCATTTTCAGAAATAATTTGAGAAGACAAGTTGAGGCGATTAAGGAAACTTGCCAGATATTTCAGGATACCGTATGAAACACCTCAATTCGATTTTAACACTCCACATAATATAGATAGACGTAAAGAACTTTAGAAATTCACTTCTACATAAAGAAATGCATGTCACTCCAAGGTCATTTCACAAAATCTATCAATCCTTTCCTACTGTGAAATTCAATGTTTCAAAATAGATTTTCTCACAGCGATTCCCCATTTTCCTTTTTTTAATTCACATATGGTGCATTCTTCTATTTATTTTTTAGATTACTATATGCTTTACCTTGCAAAGTCGTGCTTTCTGTATGAGCCTCCCTTTTTACAAATAACCCTTTAAATTATACAACTGTATATTAGAGAATGATAACAATTTAAATTAATTTTACGAGCACATTTACCATCATTTGTTATAATTAAAGAGTAGATTAGGGAATTATGCTAAACTAATAACGTAGCGGAGCATGGCCAGACATGACATCACAGACTCCAGATGACCTGATCAATCATCCGCTGCTTTCGCAGACAATTGGTTCTCACACTTATTTAGCTAGTGAACACTAATACTCCAATTACTTCATTAAATTCAATGGAGATCACTGGATAGTTTTCCGGCTTTCATTTCCACGTTTTTTTTTCCAGTAACAAGTGGGATTCTTACGCACAGAACCAATCCAAGAAATATACTGTACAGAACGAGCCAAAGGGATTGATTTTTATTTGCATTATACAATTCACAAAAGGCATTTATTTAAGGAGTATCTTTGACCCATTAAGACAACTTAACCTATAAATGATCATTTCAAAATGTTTTTTTTTAAATATAAAATTGAAGGGGTTATTCGAAGACCACAGAAATTTCACCCAACTTTTTTTTCGGTATACTTTAATTTGGAGCATTTCAGCGAGCTCAATTTGCCATCCCTGCGGTGAATTCAGCATTCACCGCAGGGTCCCCAAAGTGCGCCATATAGAGCAACCAAATGCCGCTGATAAACTCAAAATAAGCATTTTGATACACCGCCGAACACAACCAAAAAACTGCCGAACACTGCCAGAATATCACTGAACGCATCCGATAAACCACCAAATGATTCAGATAAACCACCAAAAACAGTTGCGATCCGCCGAGCAGACAGTCAAACGCCTCCGATTAGCCACCCTAAAAAAAGCCGAGCCCAGAACGCCAACAAAAAAAGCCGACCAGTGGCTGAACAGGGGTAAAATAAATAAATAAAAAACAACAACTTTTAAAAGGTGTTTTAGAAAAAAAAAACTGATGTATGAAAATGCATGGAAGTAATATGCAATGTCCTATGAATAACAATAAAAAGGTTTGTTACAAAATAAAAAAACACCATTTAAAAATAATCAGTCAAATATTTGGCGAAAAAATCCATAAAAATGCCTAAAAAAATTCTAAAAATAAATTAATAATAAGACTTTTTGCTACAAATGAAAAAAATAAAAATAATAAATGGTTGGATAACAATCTTATAAAAATGGGGGATTGTTTCATATTGAAACCTATGATATTCTCCTGTGTAATCCTGTCGAATGAAACCACCAAAAATGTGAGCATTAAACCAACTTTTCGGGGCTGTTCAGTGTTCTCTCAATAGATAAACCATTATTTCTCTATGGGGATTTCACTGCCACTGATTTGCACCGAATTTCGCTGGCAATTTGCCAATATTTGGCGAATTGCCAGCTTTTTGAATAGTTGAATTTGGCACGGAATTGCACAGTATGAGGAAATTCACTGTTCAGTGCAATTCAGTGGCCAATTCGGCTCTCTTTGAATATCCCCTTAAGAATACTATTATTTTAATTACTATAGGTTGATTAGTCCTTTGTCCAAAAGTCTGAAATCCAAAATACTCCAAAATTTTAATAAAAATATATACATAGGCTTCTTACTGATGATATTTGTTTCGAAAAATGCTGCTAGGCTGAAAAAAAAGCTGTTTGGTAAAATGGCTGAAAAAGCTTATTATTAAAACCATCATACAGATTTGTGCCTTTAAACATAGCTAACAGAAAAAAATATTTCAGTCTAATGCCCACAGTTTCTCCGCCTGAAAATCCATTTATCATGCCTTTCAGCACTAGTAATCCTTTCAGATACAGTCTCACCCAAAAATTCGAATTGAAATGCTAAAGCCAATATTTCCACTGGAAAGTCTAACCTCGAGAGCTGATATTCGATCCGAGAGTTTATCTGGAATCAAAATGCTGGTAAACCCACTTTTGAATTCCCCGAACTGACAATTTCTAAAATGGTTACGTTTTCAGCCATCAGGTCGAATTCAATCGAGGTCTATGTGTCTTAAAGTTACACTGTTGTGTGTTTCACGGGCCATGGAGACGCGAAGGAAGGCTGCTACCACCTGATTCCGGCAGCTCATTTCATTCCACCTGGTTTTCCCTGTCCACTCCTGGTCTTCCATTCCATGCACAAGTAGGAAGCCAGGTGCTAATCAGCTAAGTCTACCCACTCTCTTTATAAGGTAGATGCACCCTTTACTTTTGGCTTCTGCATTGTATTGTCCTCTAGAGCGCACACCTTGGAAGGTGTGCCCTAAAGCCTCTATTCTTTCCGTACATGCCAAGAAACCCCCTACCATGTTCCTGCTTCTAGTCTCACAGACCCTGCTACAGATCCTGCCTTGCAACCCACCATGATTCTGCCTTCCTACCCTGTGGTTTTCCGGCTCTGCCGTGTCCCAGGATCCCTTCAGCCAGACCTTTTCCTGTCTCGTTTCTCCCTTGAGTCTCCTGTTGTGTTCCCCGAGATGTCTCTCCGTGTATTGTTTCTTCATTTCTTCTCCCTGTCTCTTCCCTTAGTCAACCCTTTTCTAGCCTTGCCCCTCACCAGTGTTTTACCCATTATTTTCCTGTTTATTACAATAAAACCCCATTGCACTACCATTCTGGTCTCCATGCTATTTGTATCATTGTATCCTGAGCTCGTTTCCCCCACGTGCTCTGCCATATTGGTTCTTCCTGCTGTGAGATACGATAGCGCATCCATTCTGAAGTGATAAAGGACATCACAGTGATGACAATATTTAATGAATCTCGACTAATGATTTACAATATTTTCTGCCACAAAATCTAAGAGGCACTAAACATGGAAATTTAATCTTACATCACAGCTTCCAGCATAGTTCCCTTTTGTATAATGCTATTAAAATGTGTGTGCTTTCTGTGAAAATGATAATTGGGATAAATCAAAGGGATTCAGTTTGATGGAACGAGCGCCTTAACATTCTGTGGATCAAGCGCTTTGTCAGAAGTGTATAAAACAGTTTTCTGTGTGTGTGACGGATCTATGGAGAAACAAGAAGATGTCTGTCTCCATACAATATTTGATATCCCCTTGATTCGAGTCAAATTATTTCTATTACGAAGGTCGCCGATTTCCCGTCTGAACCAGCTGACTGGCTTCCAGAACCACCTTATCCTGACAACTTGATGTGTGTTTTGTGCACAGCATAAATGTAATAAAGCATTAGTTAATACAAGATCTGTGAAAGAGATATTCCTGGTGGGATAGAACCTAAGAATGCCAAATGTAAGTAATCAGCTTGACAAGTGAAGTCAACAGCTAGAAATGCACAGGGTTTGTGCATGATGAATAATTCCAGAGTCAATGTCAAAGGGGGATGTGAAGGCTAAAGCGAAGCATTTTTCAGCAATATTTACAGAGGTGAAAGACCATACATGTACAGAAAATGGATATTGCAAAAATGAAGACATATGGATGTACGGTAATAATCACAATATTGTTATATAAACACATATCTAAGTCTTTTTCTACCAAAATCACTCTGCTGTTATATGGAATCTAAACCTTTCACACCCGAAGTAGAGTTATCTCGATTTTGCATTGTAATACATTAAAACACACTCATTAGCATAACGAACTGCAAATTTCACACCTTTTTAAAGCCAGGTTAGTGTGTCCACTGTGGAGAATTGAAATCCCCTGTCTTATCTCTCCAGGGACCCAGAAGAGAGATAAAACAAGCTGCCCCAAAATATAGCAGCCCCAAAGCTCACTGTAACAAAAAGTTCAAACATATAACTGTTGCATTACAACAGTCCGGGAGAGAGCAGAATACAGGGAGACTTCCAGTGTCACTCAATGCTGTGCAGGGATACGATGCAGGAGCAAAGCAGGAATATTTAAAAGTTCATTTATATAATATCTTTTCATAATATATTTACTGGACATAACTGCAGGTATTAGTATTTGCATAACTAAAGCACACAACTACAAACATCCTGTGCATTGACTCCTGTGGTTATATCAACCTGCAGGTGAATCTTGATAAGACAATGGCGCCTTTATTGGTTCATCAAACCACAATCTGAATAATACTGGGAAAAGGAGGTGGTGAGGGATTGGGCAAATCAAATGAGGGGAAAGAAGGGATGAGGCATTGGAGTTGCTAACACGGAGGGCAGAAAGGGGAAGAAATAGGGCCACTCACTCTAGGGACCTTGTCTTGAGACCTGCAGGCATGGTGATCCCTATTTTGTGGCCTGAGGGTAGAATATGTGGCCCTAATCTTGGGTCTAGGAGACAAGGAGACCCTTCCCTTGGGACCTAGTGGTATGGATACCTGTATTTTAGGGCTTCAGTGGACATATCTGTGTGTATATATCTGTGCAGAGGCATTTTGTGGGTCTTCCGATGGAGGTTGGTTGAGCGGGGTCTGCTGGGAGATAGGGTAGACCTTGACCAGTGGTCAGTAATGGACACTGTCATTGCACTGGTCTGTGGCTGTTGCATATGGAGGGCAATCGTGTGAGTAGACCTCTGCTGCGATGTCAAAACAATGACTTCTCAATCAGTTCATTACCTGACTAATAGAGAGCTGCAAGAGGAGGTGTACTACCTGTCGGACAGCTTTGCTGCTCTAACACATCTCTACTCAGTGACAATGTGCCACAATCTGATATTTAGTCCTAGCCAAATACCCGTGTCTTCTTCATTTTATTTAAAATCTATCCACTTGGCTAGGACAAAATTTAGAAAATTACATTTTCTATCAGATGCTGATACGTTGTATGAACCATGACAGGTTCATGTTGAGCACTCAGAACTTTAGAAGAACGGCATGTACTTATGAATATTCTATGCGATCTGTTTTATCACATGTCCAGCTCACATTTGTACCACTGGAATTTTGCTCTCATTAACAAGTGCCTTCTGCTGATCAGCGATAAATTTAGCTGCTCTGCTGCTTCTGCTTCGTTTTCTTTCACCTGAACGTTAACAAAGTCGTGTAAAAATGAGAGTCTCTCACTGTAGGCATTATTGACCAACCTATGTATGCAGCGGATCAGCCCACGGTTGTCACCGAACCCGAATCTGAACTCGAACACAATACAAGTCAATGGGGCTGAAAATTCGGTTTTTAGAGTGCCCTCCAAGAGGGCATATATGCTAGATAATTGCCATAAAAGGTGTATTGGGGTCTGGGTAGTGCCCTGGGGGACAGGAAACAAGGACAAAAAGTAAAAAAAAAAGTTTTTAAAGGGACAGTGAGTTTTCCATGAAATAAGGGTTAAAAATAAAAACGACAAATTCCTTCAAATATCGTGCCTAGGAGGTCCCCACAACCTGCCCGTGAAGTGGCGGATTTCTAGGATGTATAGAAATATGTAAAAACCAAAAAATGACATTTCAAATGACGGTAAATGCTTTTCCTTTAATCTATCCATAAACAACTGCTTGGGGCGGCAGTCTGTATGAAAAGAGGAGACATTTTCAGACACGCAGAAAAAGTTTACGGATTTTTTGGCGGTGAAAAGCAGGAGAATGACTGGAAAATTGAAAATTTTAGACCAAATAGCCGATTTGGAAAGTGAAAGTGAATTGGAAAGTCTGACCCTAGCCTTATCTCACTTTCCAAATCGGTTATTTGGTCCAGATTGTTCTCTTTTCCTGCCATTCTCCTGGTTTTCACCTTTCTCTGAACAACCCTGAGAGAGAGGTGAAAGCCAGGAGAACTGGCAGGAGAAGAGAACAATCTAGACCAAATAGACGATTTGGAAAGTGAGATAAATGGGAGAATTTTTCTGGTTCGGCTATTTTGACCTAGAATTTTCTCTTCAGTCATTCTCCTGAGTTTCACCTTTCTCTGAATAACCCTGTCAGGGTTATTCAGAGAGCGGTGAAGAGCAGGAGAATGACTGGAGAATGGAAAATTCTAGGTCAAAATAGCCAAACCAGAAAAATTCTCCCATTTAGGCTAGGGTCAGACTAGCGAATTTTTAACATGCGTTTAGGCGCACTTAATCACGGCCGCACTAGCAGCAAATGACGGGCAATGACAGCCAATATACGAAGTATGGTCGCACGAAAGTCCGGCTGCGAAACGCAAGTGGAAAATGAATGCATTTTTTCGATAACGCAGAACCGCTAGTACGGACGTACAGAGTGCGCTGCGTCCACTAGCGGCATGTGTGCGTGATTTGGAGACGTCAGACCCTGCTCATGTCCGGCCAACATAATGTCCAGACACCCAAAGTTTCCTGGTTTGGATCCGTAAAAAATCACGCACAAAAATGCGCATCGTATGACCGTTTTCACGCATTCCATGAAAAAATACGGCAATGCGTTCGGACGCACTTTCGGTCTATTCGGGCTATTTGGTCCAGATTGTTCTCTTTTCCTGCCATTCTCCTGGTTTTCACCTTTCTCTGAACAACCCTGAGAGAGAGGTGAAAGCCAGGAGAACTGGCAGGAGAAGAGAACAATCTAGACCAAATAGCCAATTTGGAAAGTGAGTTAAATGGGAGAATTTTTCTGGTTTGGCTATTTTGACCTAGAATTTTCATTTCTCCAGTTATTCTCCTGCTTTTCACCGCTCTCTGAATAACCCTGTGAATGTTTAATCCCGAGGTGAAAAATAACATTGCTTAAGGCTGGGGTCAGACGAGCACAGTTATCACGTCCGTGTTGCTGCACATTTGTACGTCCGTGGCAGCATAGCATTCTGACCAATGGAGCCCCACACACGAAGTACGTCCGCACAGAAGTGCGGATGCATGGCGGACGCTGCAAACGGACGCAGGTTAGGCAAGAACGTAATACTGCTAGAACGGACGTGCGGAGTGCGCCACGTCCGCAACGTCCGTGTAGCTTTGTATGTGAGTGATGAAACGAGGTCAGATGGACTGCATTTATACGTCCAGCATTTTTGACGGACAGAATGTTTTCTCATTTTAATTTATTTTCCCTGCTACATCAGTCAAAAAATACGTCAGTGAAAAAAACGGACTGTTTGGCCACTACCTTGTTGTCAGTCAGTAAGTATGTCCGTACTGCACGGACGCACAGTCCGTACAAAATGTGCACATCTGACCCTAGCCTTAGATGTTATTTTGAATTTTTTTCAAAGACCAGTTAACCACTTGGCTGCTATGGACGCGCTCAGCGCGTCCAGCCAAGTGGTTCTCCTGTGCTATGGATGCGCTGAGCGCGTCCATGCACCGGAGGCAGCAATTCGCCGGATTCCGGCGGATTGCTGCACCCCCCGGTCCGGGCTGACATCTTGGATGTCAGCCCAGCACTCCGGGACCCCGCCGGAGCAATTAGATGTCATTGCGGCGGCACGATGACATCTAATTCAGGCGCCCCCCGCATGTGCGGAGGAAGTGCCTGAAAGGGAGGGGGGGAGGTCCTTCGGACCTCTCTCCCTCCCGATCTCCGGGGGGCAGAGGGTTAATCCAGGCACCGTTTGGAAGGGTACAGCCTGCCCTTCCAAACGGTGGCTGTGATTAACCCCTGGGGAGCCGGATCACGAATTGGCGCTGAAAAGCGCCGGATCGTGATCCTCTCCTGGAGCTGGCAGACATCTTGGATGTCGGCCAAGCCTCCAGGAACTCCCCCTGAGGACTGGCGTCATCGTGCATAGCACGATGATGCCAGTCCTTGAGTTAACCCCTAGCTGCCACCAATGGTGGAGATAGGGGGTTCCAATGAACCCCCTATCTCTCGATCCGTGGCAGCTAGGGGTTAATGTTTGATATCGTTGGATCGGCCAGAGCATGGCCTTTCCAAGGATACCAAACATGAGCATGAGAAATGTTTTAAAAAAAAAAATATATATTTTAAAAAAAATCTAAAAAAAAAAAAAGTTTTTTTTGTTTTTGTTTTGTTAATGCAGCAATATTGTTCCCATTTTAATTATAATGTGAACAATAATGCTGCACTAACTATTTTTGTATGCGGTGCGTTTGTGAAAAAAAGCAAAATTTTCCCCAAAAAAAATGTAACGAGACCCCATTTCTAATTTTTTTAACAAGCACACCCCATACAAAATATAACCGCAAACGATCGCATGTTAAAATGTGAAAAAAAACACTTTACACATAATAAATTATTGAAAATTCAAATTTTATTGCATTTTTTGTTATAATATACAGACATGACATAACGTATACATATAATAATGACATATTATGAATCTGCCAAGTCTGCCGGAAAGAACAATATATAATATGTCTGGGTCATATATCAAAATATGGCTACAAAACGCGGTTAAACATGATGAGCGAAAGCGGTAAAAATGACCTCAGCACAGAGGTGTTAAAAGCCTCAGCAGCGAAAGGGTTAAATGCAGCATATTAGCATGTTTTAGGGAAATTAATTCTCAAATCTCAATCAGAAGCAGACACCACCCCACCCTCAGTATAGTGTACAATGTATCAAATTGATTACCAGACTAAAAACACCTGGTGTTATGCCCGTTTGTGAACAGAGGTCATTTAGAGTTGATAATCTTTCCACGTACACATTAGTTTTTAATTCAATATCTAAAAATTTCCTTTTTTTTTTCGAACTCGAACCGAACACACCCAGAAAGTTTGAAATTCGCGAACTTTCGAACTGCCGAAGTTCGGGTCGAACTCCGAACCGTCCGAACCCGAACAGCTCATTCCTAGTCACCATGGGATGAGAGGTGAGTATCAGATTATTTTGGGGGGGTTAGCTGGTTTTTACTGATTCTGCAAAAGGGGAATCAATTAGCACCAGCTTTTAGGTTTTGCTTAAAATTCAGGTAATGCATCGGTGCGGTAATTAGCATTAGAACTTTGTAATACCTTTTATCCTAACGCTAATTACTGATTGCACTCCCCATGTTAATGATATGGTGCGCAAAGTACAGTAAGCTCCCGCAAGCTAGTGCAATCACCGATGAGCAAACTGATTTTTACAAAGTTTAGCGTTAGGAAGGTAATATGGGGGCATGGGTTAAAGTCACTTTTCCTGACATTATCACTTACTCACCTGAATGCTACAGTTGGACGTCACTAGGGAATAGGACTCTAGCAGGGTTATCCAAAGAGATCCGAATTGCTTGAGAAAGGTAACCGAACGATGAAAATCAGCGTTCGGTTACCTTTCTTGACCATTCGGCTATCCAGAAAGCAGGCAATTCGCCAAATCCTAGCGAATTGCCTGAACATACAGCGCCTGTTCGGTCCCTGTTCGAGGGCAGTGAAATCCCCATGAAAAAGCACTGCTTCGGCTATTCAGAGAACAAAAACCAGCAGTGAAAGGTTCCCCTAATGCCCTGCCATTCGGTGGTTTAATTCGACAAGTTTATTCAGGAGAATCCCATAGGCTTCAATGTTAAAAATATTCCCGTTTTAATTCAATATCTAATAAACCGTTCATTATAAAATTCTGCAGTAAAAAGTCTCTTTATTTATAGATTTTTTAGGATACTTTAAGCATTTTTTTATTTATTTTTTTTTAAAGTCCGATTTTTTTAAAATGTTTCTTTCAGTTTACTTTTTTTTTTGTAACAGCCCTTTTTATTATCATTCCCTGGACCTCCTGTGTAAATTTCAGACATTTTACAATTGTTCAATGTTGCTAAATCTTTGATCCCTCGTAGATGGCGCTCGACTACACCCCCAACGATATGGGAATGGATACAAGCGGTCGAGGGTGTACGCGAAATGGAGGAGATGTTCCTCTCCATGGACAATAAATATGACAAATACTTCGTCACGTGGTATTGGTGGTTAGAATTTCGGGCCACGAGATCGCGTGGCTACACTCCGGTGACCATACCTAATGCGGAGAAGTTGGGTGGAGGAGTGGATAAATAGGATATACACGAACCGGGAAACTGTGAAACCGGGTAGACGCGGACAGCCCAAGTGAGGAGTTACTCCCCTGACATCCTGACACTCATAGAAGCGATATATGTCGACCCTTGTGAATCCACAAACTGCGTCACTCATATCTAAACTATAACTGTAACAACATATGACCATCCTAATTCTATGTGCAACTATACTATTGAATGTTTCATATCTCACTATGTATGTTTGACAAAAAACAATAAAACTTTATTATTAAAAAAAAAAAAATTCAGACATTTTCGCTCAGTAGTTTCTTTGCAAACAGCGTTTCAATTTCACATTCATACAAACGGTTTTGCTAATTTATTCACCTCCCTCGTCTGGGTCTCAGCTGCATCGGCTGTGTGTGATCGGCTCCTGTTCGGGCTTTTCGACGGGTTTATCCAGATGTTTTTGAGGGTTTTCAGCGTGCATTCGGTGGGTTTTGCGGTTAGTTTTCGGTGGGTTTACAGCAGCTTTTCCCTGCAATTCGGGGGTCCTGTGGTGCTTGCTGAATACACCACAGGGTCACCGAAATGGGATTGGCAAAAGGAACCGAATTGAAGAGAACGAAAAGTCACCGAACGTGCGGTGACTTTTCGAATCTCTTTGGATAACCCTGTAGGACTTTCGTAACATGCTATTCTTCACACCAGACTCTTATAACTAGGGTTTACATTTAAAGCAGGGTTTCTCAACTCCTGTCCTCAGGACCCTCAACCAGGCCAGATTTTAAGGATTACCTTGGGGGAAATGCAGACTGAATCCTGCAATCACTGAGCAGCAAATCATATCACCTGTGCTGTGCTTCAGATATCAGGCAAAATGGCCTGTTAGTGGGTCCTGACTGGAACGGAGTTGAGAAACACTTCTTTAAAGAATTGTTACGTTTAATTAACTTGTAATTTATACTGAAAATCCTGTTTGTGAATTTCTATTAGTTACACTCATTATTAGAGATCGCATTAGAGTTAATGCAGCCTGTATGACATCACACAAATAAACATTTAAAATGGACAACATGCCAGTTTCCATGATAACATTGTTAAAGGGATACGCTATTGAAAAAAATTAGAGTTACCTTTATTTGCCTATAAATAATTGGGCAGAGGTTGCTGATAGCCCCTGCTCAAGTATCGGCTGGGTGTAGTAGAGGTAACACCACTGCTCTATAACTTTGGAGAGAGACTGTGGAGACACAGGTTAGATCCTGGCAAGAGCACCTCTCCAGTTAGTGTCCTTTGGCAAGACAACTAACGGTACATACTCGCCACCCAGGACATACTTGAAAACGAGAGAAATCTCAATGTATCCTTCCTGGTAAAATCCTTTTCTCAAAAAAAAGTATGTATTTTATATTTTGTTTCAGGGGAATTTACTTACCTATTGTCCCTCACCACGAGCAGTCCCTGTAGTTTGTAACCCAATTTGAGGGCCTACAAAACTTGTATAGGATAGGAACAGCAAACTGCGCACCGGTACAGACTTGCGCACTTTAACCCCTTAAGGACCTCGGACGTACCATGTACGTCATTGCAGCGGGTCTCTCTTAGACCCGCTGACGTACATGGTACGTCCTGCCGTTTTTGAGCTGCTGGAAGCGATCGGATCGCTTCCAGCAGCTCAAACGCCATTGCAGGATGCCTGGGAGTCCAGGCATCCGTGCAATGGCCGTTAGAAGTGCCGGGGCACCATGTGATCGCTCCCCGGGAGCGATCTACATCCGGTTGCACCGGAGAGGTGCCCGGCACTTCTACAGAGCGCTGGAAGCGATCGGATCGCTTCCAGCTGCTCTGAGCATATTACAAGGATGCCTCGACATCGAGGCATCCTTGTAATATACTTACCTGCCGCCGGTCCGTCCGTGATCGCTCCCCCCGAGCGATCACTTCCGGTAGCGGCAGGAAGTACTGAGTGCCACGAGGTATCGTGGCACTCAGTACAAAATCGATCACTTCAGTGATCAGGTGCTCTGCTGGGTGCCTCGAGGGATCAAGGCACCCAGCAGAGAAAAAAAAAAGTGTAAAAAAAAGTAAAAAAAAAGTAAAAAAAAGTGTTGTAAAAAAAGAAAAATAAATAAAATAAACTGACAGTTAGGGGTAGGGTTAGGGTTAGGGTTAGGGTTAGGGTTAGGGGTAGGGTTAGGGGTAGGGTTAGGGGTAGGGTTAGGGGTAGGGTTAGGGGTAGGGTTAGGGTTAGGGTAGGGTTAGGGTAGGGTTAGGGTTAGGGTTAGGGGTAGGGTTAGGGTTAGGGGTAGGGGTAGGGGTAGGGTTAGGGTAGGGTTAGGGGTAGGGGTAGGGGTAGGGTTAGGGGTAGGGTTAGGGGTAGGGTTAGGGGTAGGGTTAGGGGTAGGGGTAGGGTTAGGGGTAGGGTTAGGGGTAGGGGTAGGGTTAGGGTTAGGGGTAGGGTTAGGGGTAGGGTTAGGGTTAGGGGTAGGGTTAGGGGTAGGGTTAGGGTTAGGGGTAGGGTTAGGGGTAGGGTTAGGGGTAGGGGTAGGGTTAGGGTTAGGGGTAGGGTTAGGGTTAGGGTTAGGGGTAGGGTTAGGGGTAGGGTTAGGGTTAGGGGTAGGGGTAGGGTTAGGGGTAGGGTTAGGGGTAGGGTTAGGGTTCTAAGGGCAGGGTCAGGGGTAGGGTTAGGGTTCTAAGGGCAGGGTCATCTTGGGGCTGAGTGGGATGTTCCTAGCCTGCCTCATCAGAGAGGCAGGCTAGCAACATCCAATCAGAAGTTAGAAAAAATCAAAATAAAATTTCTAATTTGTCAGGTCAGGCCAATATTTTGTAAATATTGGCTCCTACCTCTGTGATTCTCCCTCCCTCTCCTCACTTGTGTTTTGGTGAGCGAGAGAGAGAGATCAGATTTGACAGGTTAGAGATTTTAGTGAGATTTAGTGAGATTAGAAAAATTGAGGCAGATTTAGAGAGATTTTAGGGAGATTTAGAAGAATTGAGGCAGGTTTAGAGGGATTTAGAGAGATTTAGGTGTTTATTTGTATTTTCTTGTGAAACCCAACGGTTCTTCTAAAAACCAACAATCCGCTTATATATATATAATAGTTATAAAATTTTATAATCTATTATATATAATGTCTGAGAGGGTGTACAGCGCCGAGGAGGCATATGCCATCCTGGCGTCAGAATCTGAGGCATCTGCGTCAGACTCAGACCCTCATTTCGACCCCGCTAACTGCTCAGAGGCGTCGCTAGATACATTATCTATGCTGGCTGATGTATCTAGTGATGTTCTGATGCAGATCCTGGGCACCACCTGCCAGCAGGAGACGCACAGCTCCAGCTGAGGAGTGGGTAGTGCCTCATCGCCAGAGGCCAGATATCCCTCCTTTCACGGCAAATCCTGGCATCAAATATGTTGCAGGATTTACCGCCACACAGTTTTTGCAGGTGTTTATGGGGATGTTGTTGGGCCACATCGTGGCCCAATCAAATCTGTATGCCCATCAGCATTGTGCTGCGAAGCCAGACTCCTACTTGGCAAGGCAGCAATGGACCCCGCTAGATGTGCCAGAATTTCTGAAATTCTGGGCACTTACTATGCTGAGGGCATCATAAAGAAGCCCTCAATTCGCTCCTGCTGGAGCAGTAGCCCCATCTGCTCTACCCCATTTACCTCCAATCAATGTCACGTAGAAGGTATGAAAACATTTTGCGTTTCATGCACTTCAGTGACAACAGCCTGTGCTCCCCTAGAGAGCATCCCCAGTTTGACAGGCACCAGACTTTTACATTTTATTCGTACATTTTTATGTTCTACAATTGGTGCTGTATTTTGCCAAAATCTTTGCACACCTATGCATGGGGGCATGGGTGTACTCAGGAGATCTTGCAGAAAACAACCTGGAGAGTTTTCATGCAGTAACAAACAACAGTGTCTGCTAAGGCTAGGGTCAGACGAGCGTGATTTCTACGGACTGTACGTCCGTGCAGTACGGACATCGTCAGTACGGAAGACGCAGTAGTGGTCACACAGTCCGTTTTTTCACTGACATTATTTTTTGACAGATGTAGGAGGGACAATAAATTCAATTGCAAAACCATTTTGTCCGTGAAAAATGCAGGACGTATAAATGCAGTCCGTCTGACCACGTTCCATCACTCACACACAAAGCTATGCAGACGTTGCGGACGCAGCGCACTTTGTGCGGCCGTTCTAGCGGTTCTACGTTCTTGCCTGCCTTGCGTCCGTGGGCCGCGGCCGTTGTGCGTCCGCAGTTCAGTGCGGACGTACTTCGTGTGTCGGGCTCCATTGGACTTTATGTCATGCTATCACGGACGTACTTTTAGGCGTGATCACGGACGTGAACACTACGCTCGTCTGACCCCAGCCTAAATCACAGTCCAAAACTACTGTGGGCGTAAAAATCTGAAATTTGAAAAATTACCGCCACACACCTTGTTGCCAAATGTTTTGGGCTAAAACCGTTGCATCCATGGCATCAAAGCACTCCATATGCAATACCTTGGGGTGTCAACATAACAAATATAAACAATTATCTGGCAATAATTCAAACTGGGGTATGCGGTAGACCCAAAACCAAAGATAGGCCTAGCTGAAGAAATAATCTCAATTTCAACTCTAATGACAAAGTCATAAAAATTGTATTTGAACCTTCCAAAATCCTGGCAAACCTATGCATGGGGGCATGGGTGTACTCAGGAGACCTTGGAGAAAACAACCTGGAGAGTTTTCATGCAGTAACAAACAACAGTGTCTGCTAAATCACAGTCCAAAACTACTGTGGGCGTAAAAATCTGAAAATTGAAAAATTACCGCCACACACCTTCTCAAATGTTTTGGGCTAAAACCGTTGCATCCATGGCATCAAAGCACTCCATATGCAATACCTTGGGGTGTCAACATAACAAATATAAACAATTTTCTGGCAATAATTCAAACTGGGGTATGCGGTAGACCCAAAACCAAAGCTAGGCCTAGCTGAAGAAATAATCTCAATTTCAACTCCAATGACAAAGTCATAAAAATTGTATTTGAACCTTCCCAAAATCCTGGCAAACCTATGCATGGGGGGCATGGGTGTACTCAGGAGACCTTGCAGAAAACAACCTGGAGAGTTTTCATGCAGTAAAAAACAACAGTGTCTCCTAAATCACAGTCCAAAACTGATGTGGGTGTGAAAATGAAAAATGACCACCAAACAGTATCTAATTTGTTTGGAGCAAACGGATGCATCCATAGCATAAAAACACTCCATTTACAATACTTTGGGGTGTTAGTTACCAAATATATGCACGTTCATAAAACTGGGGTATGTAAAAAGGCCCCTAAAAAGAAGATAAGCAAAGAAGATACTGTATGTCAAATTAGAAAATTGACAAGCACATGTCAAAGATTGGCGTAGCACCCCAAAAACAACAGAACAAATCTATATATGGGTGGTATCAATTTACTCAGAAGATGTGCTGAACATATTTTGGGGTGTTTTTTGGCAGTAACCCATAACTGGATTTGACAATTCATGCCTAAAGTACAATGTGTGTGAAAAAATAACACAAAAAGTGACTACCTGAAAGATTGACAAAGAGCTAGTGCATGGAAAGTGTTAAAATACAACTCTTTGAAGCACCCTAGGGTGTGCCCTTTCTAAAAAATATATGGTTTGATGGGGGTAAATTACTTTGGCCGGCTTCAAAAATGTCCCAAATAGGACATGGGTGCATGATGACGAAATGTGAAAATTCCAAGTTGGAAAACTGAAATGCGCACCCCCAAATAAGGCCTTTTAGCCCCCAAATGACCCGACATACCTATACATGGGTGGTATCAATTTACTCAGAAGATGTTGCTGAACATATTTTGGGGTGTTTTTTGGCAGTAACCCATAACTGGATTTGACAATTCATGCCTAAAGTACAATGTGTGTGAAAAAATAACACAAAAAGTGACTACCTGAAAGATTGACAAAGAGCTAGTGCATGGAAAGTGTTAAAATACAACTCTTTGAAGCACCCTAGGGTGTGCCCTTTCTAAAAATATATGGTTTGATGGGGGTAAATTACTTGGCCGGCTTCAAAAATGTCCCAAATAGGACATGGGTGCATGATGACGAAATGTGAAAATTCCAAGTTGGAAAACTGAAATGCGCACCCCCCAAATAAGGCCTTTTAGCCCCCAAATGACCCGACATACCTATACATGGGTGGTATCAATTTACTCAGAAGATGTTGCTGAACATAGTTTGGGGTGTTTTTTGGCAGTAACCCATAACTGGATTTGACAATTCACGCCTAAAGTACAATGTGTGTGAAAAAATAACACAAAAAGTGACTACCTGAAAGATTGACAAAGAGCTAGTGCATGGAAAGTGTTAAAATACAACTCTTTGAAGCACCCTAGGGTGTGCCCTTTCTAAAAATATATGGTTTGATGGGGGTAAATTACTTTGGCCGGCTTCAAAAATGTCCCAAATAGGACATGGGTGCATGCTGATGACGAAATGTGAAAATTCCAAGTTGGAAAACTGAAATGCGCACCCCCCAAATAAGGCCTTTTAGCCCCCAAATGACCCGACATACCTATACATGGGTGGTATCAATTTACTCAGAAGATGTTGCTGAACATATTTTGGGGTGTTTTTTGGCAGTAACCCATAACTGGATTTGACAATTCATGCCTAAAGTACAATGTGTGTGAAAAAATAACACAAAAAGTGACTACCTGAAAGATTGACAAAGAGCTAGTGCATGGAAAGTGTTAAAATACAACTCTTTGAAGCACCCTAGGGTGTGCCCTTTCTAAAAATATATGGTTTGATGGGGGTAAATTACTTTGGCCGGCTTCAAAAATGTCCCAAATAGGACATGGGTGCATGATGACGAAATGTGAAAATTCCAAGTTGGAAAACTGAAATGCGCACCCCCAAATAAGGCCTTTTAGCCCCCAAATGACCCGACATACCTATACATGGGTGGTATCAATTTACTCAGAAGATGTTGCTGAACATAGTTTGGGGTGTTTTTTGGCAGTAACCCATAACTGGATTTGACAATTCATGCCTAAAGTACAATGTGTGTGAAAAAATAACACAAAAAGTGACTACCTGAAAGATTGACAAAGAGCTAGTGCATGGAAAGTGTTAAGATACTTGGGTGGTATCAATTTACTCAGAAGATGTTGCTGAACATATTTTGGGGTGCTTTTTGGCAGTAAACCTTAAATTCACAGTACATGTATTCTTAAATTGCGTTCAAAAAAAAAAAATCACCAAAATTTTTTTTTCTCAAACTTTGGCATAGATTTGTGGTAAAATGGTTTGCATGGAAAGAGTCAAAATACCCCAAGTTTAATACCTTGATTTGTGTACTTTAAAAAAATATGTATATGTGGAGGGTTATTCAGGAATTAGTGACAGATATCAGTGTTACAATGTCACTATCACTAGTTTTGAAAATAAACTCTTTGGAAATGGCAAAGTGCTACTTGCACTTATTGTTGCATAAAATAAGGAAAAAAGCGAGGAATATGTAAACATTGGGTATTGCTAAACTCAGTACTAAATTTAGAAACTACTAAGGAATAAATTTTCTCTGACGGTTGTTGATACATAAGAAATTTTGGGGGTCAAAGTTCGAAAAAGTGGTGTTTTTTCAATTTTTTGTGTCATATTTCACAATATTTTTTATAGTAAATTATATGAAATGATGAAAAAAATGGTATCTTTATAAAGTCCATTTAGTGACGAGAAAAACAGTGTAAAATATGTGTGGGTTACATAAACGAGTAAGAGGAAAATTTGACGTAAACACTAAGAGCGCAGAAACATAAAAACAGCTGCGGTCACGAACGGACGGATTTGTGTAAAACCGCCCGGTCACTAAGGGGTTAAACGATCGTTGGGGGTTGCTGCACCTCTCATGCAGGGATGACGTCCTTGGCAATCAGTGCTGGCCACCCTTTCTGGGTGAGAGCAGACTGATTTGCAAATGGAGCATTCATCCCTGTAATCGCACAATCGAGCAAAAACTCTGAGACGTGATCGGGTCCCACCGTAGAGCAGGCCACTAGTGCCGCTGCTCGTCCTCAGGACCATCACAAACCTCTTTTTTCTCACTATACAGGGAAAGGATCCTGGTTTAGGGGGGTGTCAGGGGAGATGTGGTGCTCATGGCAACACGGTACATAAAATAACATTACTAAAACCGCAGGAGGACAGTTCTGAGTATGGGGTTCTGTGACAGTAACCAGTAACAGGATATTAACAATATTAACACATATCACAGCCATCAAGGAATAGGGTAGAGATGGCACACACACCCTGTACCTGCAGGAACAGGGTGATTTCAACATAAGAGATGGAAAGGAAACAACATAAAACACCAGACCCGCACTTCCCAAATGCATCTCCCGGTCCTTGCACCTCAAGTTCAATCGTTACTTGTGTGTTTTAATTGTCCTTCTACTGCAGCTGATAATATTTTATCATTTCAATTGAACTTGGCTTGAGTCAAATGGAACCATGTGAGAATGCTACCGGATTCTGACAGGTCAGTGTTAATGTATCACTGACATTCCACCTTCTGACTGAGCAGCCTAGCTGCAATGAAGTTGACTTTAAGACTTTTTGGACAAAGACAACCTTAAAATTCTTCATTATATACTATATAATTTTCTTCATACACCTTGAAAAAGAAAAAATAGAAAGTCCATGTCATGTACAGTCATTATGTGTTCTTCAGCCATTATATTTTTGGTTTTTAAATACAGTGTGTCTTTCCTGCAATCTTTTTCTGAAACTTGTTTTTCTTTATTATTTCACATTTCTTTAACATTTAATCGTTTGTCATCTTTCTCTCTCAATCTCTCAATCTCTGTATTCTCACATGAAATCTCACAAGATTTAATTATCCCAATGTTTTTTTTTATCCTCTGTCCTTTCCTTGACCTTCAATTTTATGCCTCATGGCGACTGCAGGTCCTTAACTTTTTAAAGCACTTTATAAAATGAGAAGCATTCTCTTTTAGCAGTCATAAATTAATGTTCTGTGGAACGGCTTTCAATAAGATGATATTATACCCATTCTGTAAGCCCCGGGGATAAAGACTTTACTATGTGTCTTTGTCCATGGTGAGTTCAAAGAGAGATCATTTATTTGTGATAGAGCAGATAGTCTATAAACATGCTGAAATCAACACATCAAGCCGTTTACATATGTGTCCAGAATTTAAAGAGATGGAATTAGATGCTATCTACATCTAAAGATTTTCATATCATTATTGTCATCTAATACAGATTTTTTTATTGTTATTTATTTTACAAGTAATCTCTATTTCAGTCTCGCGTTTTCCAGATTTATGACAGGATATAAAATGAATTTTAGGAAAGAAGATGGTATTTGGAGTGTATCTTGAGTATGAGTTTATGAGCGACAATCATTTTGTAGAGAACATTTATTAAACAAGATAGAAAAATTAAATATTCAATAACAATATTAAAAAATGTTACAGAGCTGGAATTTTTTGTAATGTATTGTGTGTAGAATTGTTTTACGCAATCCATGGGATACAGTAACCACCATGTCCACCAGTGACCGTTTATGTGAAAAGTGTTACCCCAAGAATAAAACATTCACAAGGCTGACAGCATGATGTGGGAACACAGCTGCAAATAAAACAATTACGGCACTTTATCTTCCCTATCAATCTAAGCGAGTGTTCAGGGCAAGCGCATTCGAACGAGAACTGTAGCCGACAAAATCAAGAAGATGACCTTATGTTCCGTGTGAGAACACAGCTGTGCTTTGCTAGACTAAAGCATCCGTGACTGTTATTTCTGTCAAAATATAAAGGGGCATGTAAAACAATACACTTTCCATAAACGGTTATTATTTCATTTATTACGATGACAGAACAAGCTATAATGGATTCCAATAAACCAACAATGTCCCTCAACATACAGTTACCATATTGGGTTGTACCAAGAGAAACAAAGTGCAAAATTTTTATATTTTTTATTAATAATGAAGCTTCCGTTTGTTGGTTGTAAGGTGACATAGTATTTCTAAAGTTACTTTTCTTTTACATTTTCTTTGTCCAATTGCGTAACATCAAAGGAAACAACCTGTTCTGAAACTGGGGTCAGAGAAAGATTGGCTATAAAATTGATCCATAAGAAGGATGTAACATATGTAAGAGCAAATATCTCAACTGTGATTGCAAGCAGTTCTCAGGAAAAAAATAGTATTGATACTCCATAGTTTATATTATCATACGAATCAGTTGGGCTGGAATGTCTAGTGCAGTGTTTCTCAAGTGGTGGGTGGCAACCCAAAAGTAGGTCGCAACCAGGAGTGGACTGGGTCAGGGGGCACGTGCCCCCGGGCCTCTCTAATGCCTGGGACTCGCTGATGCATCTTACCTGCAGCGGTGGGTCCCAGGCGGTGCGGCTACGTCTGAATGTTCCCAGGCACCATCTGGGACTGGCTGCATCAGGTAAGATACTCTGTAATGGCAAGGTTCGGGGGATCTGTTATGGGAGATGTGGGGTGGGATTCAGTGACTGGTGGCACGCTCTGTACTCCCAACACCAGGAGCCACTGTGCACAATGCACATCTCAGTGAAGCAAAGTATATTTATACAGGCCAGCCTCCCATGGCGGTGTTTTTTGAATGGCTTGGACCAATGGTACTTTCCCATTGGTTCAAGCTATTCCATTGCTCTTCAGTGTCTCTCTGAGGCACTGAAGAGCGTAGGTTCAGGAAGTAGGCAGCTGCAGACTTCTCAATCTCTTGGCCAGCTTGAGTTTGTGATTAGCGTAGTGTTCAGCTACGCAAATTGCATAGGCTCAGGGAGGGAAGGCTGCTACAAAAAAATAATGTGCGCAGAGACAGATGACAGGGCAGCGCGGAGCAGAGGAGTTTGTTAAGTCTTTTATAATATTTTATTATTCATTCAGTAGTGATTTAAATTAGAGTTGCTTTGTCTTCCTGTTTGTTTATAAAATTGTTTAAAAAGTGCATACATTATAGAATATTGTACATGTTTTTTTGTGGAATAAATTATAATGTTTCAGAAATGCAATTATTACTTTTGGGTCGCAACTGAATGACCAAGGATAATTTTGGATCCTGAGGGTCCACAGCTTGAGAACCATTGGTCTAGTGGAATTAACCTCTTGACACCACTGTTCTTGTGAGTGGCAGGTGGGTTTGAACGCCGCAAGACAGTTTAGAAGGTTGGGCAATATACAAAAACTGGAATGAAGACCATTAACAATGATCAAAACTCCTAAATTCTTTTAAAGCCTATTCCATCAAGTGGTTTTCTAGAAAGCCACCGACAGAAACTGATGGAGTTATGGAAAACCATTTTATACTACACCTTAACCCTAACACCAACACACACACACACACCTACACAAATCATTTAAAGAGTGACTGCTAAGAACATCTGGAAAAAGTGGATCCTAAAGGATAAGGAGACAAATTGCAAAAGGTGCAACAAGGTGCCGATAACACAAAATAAATTTATTAACAATCCGACACACTAATAAAGTAGAGAAATGGAACAGGTCCGGTATTGGCAAAAGGGAAGGCAATTCATAGGAACTCCCAATGACTAAATGTGCAGACCAACTAAGAGGAGATAATCACAGACAATGGTCTATGTAATACCTCGGCGGTTCGAGCAGTCTACACACCTCTAATCTAATATACAGGAAGCCTGGGATATCCGCCCAATATTGCCATAAATAGGGACCAACCAACCAAAATGAAGTGACTGTTAAAACCAACAAAAGGGACCCATAGCTAGATGCATTTTGGCCACACCGGGCTTGAACCTGAGCTGTGTATGTCCCTTTTGCCAATACCGGACCTGTTCCATTTCTCTATTTTATTAGTGTGTCGGATTGTTAATAAATTTATTTGTGTTATCGGCACCTTGTTGCACCTTGTGCAATTTGTCTCCTTGTATATTGTGTTGGGTTATACCCTTTGGGTGTCGTTCTATTACCCCTAATTTTTCTGTTGATGATCCTAAAGGATAGCAATTTAAGAGATAGAATTTGGGAGCCGGAAAGCCATAATAGCTCATGCTTGGCATTTCTTTTGTCTTTGTGGATCCCTATTACTGGCCAAGCTGAGATACAGCCCTAAGTGATTCAACCTGTCATCATGCTCACACCATCCAATGGGATTATTCCATATACCCCCCCATTTAGCCATTTTATACAATCAAATAGCTTAATTAATAAAACAAATCACTAAAAAAATTATTAAAAATGCAATATGGCTCTATATGCTGACTGGAATATTGCTTGTTTGTTGAAAGTGGGGTAATACATTTTATAGATCTGTACATTATCCCATTCAGTTCACTATAAAAGGATTTTCTATAAACCCACTGCCAGGAACCAGTGTTTTTTTGTAAGAAACCTTTTCCCAATACATTTTTTATTGCAGTACCTCTATTTGACAGACATCGCCATCTGCTGTCCAAAAACCACCACTGCAGCTGTGGCTCTGTGCTGAACCAACTGGTTGATCTGTTTTTTACGTTTGGGGCACATTCTGGAGCCCATTTTCAAATAAATTTCAATTGTAATAAAGAAACTTCCTTGCAATGCTTCAGAATTACAACAAATGCACCATACTGAGACACCAGGAAGCACAGGGCCGGTGCTCCCACTAGGCAAGCTAGGCAACTACCTAGGGCACACTGCTGCCTAGGGGCGCAGCCGGCCCCATCCTAGATTCCATTTTTGTACCCCTTCCTCATTTTGCAGCTGATGTAGCTACTTACAAAGCCAACATTGTTGGCTCCTGGACCCCCGCTAGCGGCGCAGAAGGTAGACGTCTTATGGTGATGCGCAGGCGCCACCAGATGATGCGCGGATGCCACCAGAGACAGATGAAAGAAAAAGGCAGAAGAAAGAAAGGCACAGAGGAAAGAGAGAAAGAAAGAACGAAAGAACAAAAAAAAGAAAGTGGCAGGGGAATGAAAGAGGTAGATGAAAGAAAAGGCAAAAGAAAGAGGCACAGAAGGAAGAAAGAAAAAGCTATCGAGGACAGAAGAAAGAAAGAGGCACAGACCTATCCCAGGCCCGACCAGCGGAGGGATAAGATTGGCACTGAACGACCGTGTGCGACCCCCGTGCACAGTGTTTCTGTCGTTCCCCCTGCAGTGTGTGTGTGTCCCTGTGCACAGTGTGTGTGTGCATGTGTGTGTGTGTGTGTGTGTGTCCGTGCACAGTGTGTGTCCCCCCCACATTTCAACAGTTAACAATTTTTTCAGGGTGGGGGGGCGCAAGTAGCTTGTCTTGCTTAGGGTGCAAAATAGTCTAGCACTGGCCCTGAGGAAGCACTTTGTAAATCGAGTATAGTCGATCTTGGTAGTGAAGGGATTAGTTGAAGCGCCCCTCAGGGGTTTCCTCTCGTGCTCTCTATCCCTGGAAAAGTCATACATTTTAAACAGAATTTACAAATCCACAGGTTATTGAATAACCTTGAAAGCGACTCCTTTGAAAAACATATACAATAAACATCTGCTATCCAGTAAAGTTTTCCCAAACCCTGCAATTTGCCTTTATCTGTCAACTCATCACAACTGGCTGCTTAGTGAATACATCTCTCTCTGCTTTGGGGAAAAAATGACGGTCCTAAATGCTGCATTACCTGTAAGTTTAAATTGACGACCTGTGGATATAATTAATATGACTATAAATTGTGTTTCAAGAGAAGTCTCTTTTTGTTGGTTCTTTTCCTTCTTTTACCGAGGCATTTTGACAGAAATGTATGTACAGAGTCTAGAAGTCATTTGCCATCTGTTACCAGGCAGATTAGAATTGCTAATGTACATTTCATTTAACCTCATGCCAAATATAACAGAAAAATACTGAGTACGAGAGAATATTCTTTCGTGAACTTTTAAATTGCCAGCCAACAGATATGAAGTTGTGCTGGAAAGTACCAGCTCGCTGCTCACTAAACAGTGACTGATATGTGAACCAATTAGGGAACAAAACAGTTAATGTGAACCAAAAATATATATAATTTTTTTTAGAGATGTATTTACGTTATTCCTGCATTCAAGGGTTAACACGTGAAAAGTTCAGGCCCAGGTTACTCAGCAAATGATGTCCCTACTGAGACGTCCCTACAATTCCTTTATTCCGTTTACAGACAGATTTTGGTCAACGTTTCAGTATCATTCAACTTTCATCAGGACACTGTGATATGTGCACTTTAAATGAAAGTTGCATGAAGCTGGTGAACCAGGTGAGAAATACAGTCTGAGAGTCATTTGGGATATGATGTGACCAGCTTTGAACACCAGGAATTTGGTAGTTTCTGTCATTTATCTCTGTGTTACGTCTCATGCTCTCTTAGCCTGGGCCAGAGCTGTTTGTGCACAGTGATGTTCGGGTCTTTGCTGAGATGTTCTATTAGGTTCAACTCCTGGCCCTGTCCGGGCCACTCTTGGACATTCAGTCCAAAGTATGAGGCCCTTACCCCATCGCCATCAACCAGGATTGGCCCTGCTACAGAAGTACATACCCATTTGTTGTCCCCCAGAGCAGAGACTTCAAGCATATGAATCGTACCTCCACATTGGATACATAGCCAAGTCTCACTTGCAGCCCGCAAAACACATGCTGATGATGAGGCGACGCACAACCCTAACGACAACACTGTGATGTCATATGATGATCTACTATAAAAGCACTCCGGACGATTGAGTCATTAATCAGTTATGGTTGTACTTTTTCTATTGGTTGTATTACCAGCTCTTTGGCTTGTATATTTCACAATTCCCATTTTGCTGCCAGCTGTACCTTGGATTACCTGTTGATCAGATTATGCTGTTTTGCTGCCTACCTCATGATCTCCATGCCTACTAGACTACGACCCTGGATCACCCCTTTCTGCACTATCGCTACACAGAACACATACAACCGGCACAATGACCATTGGCAGGCAGGGTTGTGTCATAGTAGTCCAACCTGCAGAGTCTTGGAATAATGCTTAGTACATGCCTCACATGTTCGCTATCTGCATATTTGGCATTTTCTTGCTACCCCTGCACATTCCAAGTGGGCTTTCATCTGTCTTGCATAGAAGAGAGGCTTCCATCTGGACATAAAGTGAAATGCAGTGCATTTTGCCACAATTGGGCAGCACCAAAACTGTCACATAGAGAACTAATGATTCGTTTACTCACAGAATGCCAAAATGCACTGAAATGCCTTGATTTCGGTGTTTCAACTCGACAAGTTTAAACAGGCGAATCACAAAGGTTTCAATGTAAAAAATGTATTATCTTGTTTTTTTAAAGACCATTACTATTTTTTTATAACTTTTTTACAATAACCTATTGTTATTTTTTTAAAGACTTTTGTATTTTTTTTACTTTTTTAAAAGACATTTTAGTATTATTATTTGTTAAGACTTTTCTTTAACAGACCTTTCTTTATTAGCTTATTAAATTATTTGGACACATTTTTTTTCATTTTAATTGATTTAGCCTTTTATTAGGAGAATAGGAGACTTCCTTTTTTTTCTCTCAGTTCGGTGGAATATGCCGAGGCTAATTCGGATTTTATCTACGCTTTTCACCGACGTCCGGCAACTGCTTTGACGACTCCATTTTCAGCAAAATACAATGACCATTTGATAAATAATAAAGAAATTGTGAAAGTGTGAACGTCTTCCATTTAAATTGATGAAGGCCACTGTGCTCCTGGGAACCTTCAAAGCAGCCAAAACTTTTTGTAGCCTTCCCCAAGTCTGTGCCTCGATACAAGCCTTTGCAAATCATGTCCAATCAATTGAGTTCACAACATATAGCCTCCAATCAAAGTGTAGAAACACCTCAATGATCCTGAGAAATTAGATGCATCTGAGATAAATCTGAAGTGCCATAGCAAAGGGTCTGAATATTTATATCAATGGGATATTTCAGTCCTATGTAATAAATTTGCAGAGTTGTCAAAAATCCATGGGCTACATTACATACTATCAGTGTTAGGATTACAAAGTCCTAACAGTGATTAACGTCCGACTGCGGTTATCAAAAAGATAACCACAGCCAGGACTTGGTGCTAACGGTTTCCGCTGGTGCAGAATCCATTAGCACCAGCCAAAAACCCCCCGAAACAATCCAGATACTCACCTCCAATCCCGCGGCGAGGACCGCAGCTCCGTCCGGTGAGAGCAGGGAGAGGCTGAGGGGAAAAGTGCCCCAGTCTCCCCCAGAAGATGACTACACCGACCTGCCGGATCTTGCAAAGCGAGATCCTGCTGGTCATGTGACCGGCGCTGTCTGTGGACTCCATCAAGTGGATGCTTGCGGCATCACTTAGCACGGCCACGCATATCCCGTGGCTTAGCACCCAGTAACAATGCAGGCAGCTTTTTAAGCGCCTGCATTGTAATATCGTGCTAAAACGGGGGGCAGAAAGGAGAAACCTGCAGGGTTTTCTACTTTGCGCCCACGTTTTAGCGCGATTTGTGTAATTTAGCCTAATGTTTTTGCCTTGTCGTTATGGATTACTGTGTGTAGATAGGTGTGGCAAAAAATAAACAATTTAGACAATTACAGTAAGGCTGGGGGTCAGACGAGCGCACTTTTTGTGTCAGTCTGACCTCACTGTTTGCTGTCCGTCGTAGCTTTTCAAATGAGTCAATAGAGAACAACACACGAAGCACGTGCACACTTTTTCGCGCGCAACGCATGTTGCAACAGACTCCAAAATGGCATCGACGTGAAAAAGCTAGACAGACGTAGAGAAACCCCTGCATACAGCTTTTTTTTTTCTTTTTTTCAAAATCAGTCAAACCTAACTGAATGTAACCACAATCTCATCCATTATAAAGTGCATCTGTTACTGTGCGCAGTCAGTGAGCTCGTCTGACCCCAGCCTTAAGCATAAGGCTGCCACTTAAAAAAACGAACGGGTGTGATTTTTTTCTGGTCATTTTGGTCATTTCAGCTTGCAGTTTAGCAAATAAAGCAATCGGTTTTGGAAAAAATGTTAAAAGCTCCAAATTACTCAATTAGTCTGTGTGCCCATTATGCGTGGTTGCCATGTAAACTAGTATGTGGGTAATCTGATTAAAAAGGCAGGAAAGAAGAGAGGATATCTGAGGTCAGTCTTGTCAGGGTGCAGCAATCTCAAACAATGAAGGCTTTGGTTTGAGATTGGAGGAAAATGTGAAAAACAGCTCTGAGAGAGCAAAACGAAACGAAGCATAGGAAAGCTCGGTGAAGAAGCACAGTGTAGGCATGCCAAGCTTTCAGCCAATAAAAATGTGTGGCTTTCGATTTTTACAGCGGACGGGAGTTCTGTTCGACACTTACTCTGCAAAGTACTTTCCTTGTTTGGGTGAAAAATATTGTGGTGATAAAAATAAAATGTTTTTTTTTTTAGAAAGTATTTTACCAGGAAGGATACATTGAGATTTCTCTGGTTTTTGGCTAAGTCCTGGGTGTTGAGTATGTGCTGTTGTTGGGTGTCTTGCCCCAGGGCACTTGCTGAGGGGGTGCTCTTGATGGGATTTGAGCCTGCGTCTCCACAGTTATAGAGCAGTGAGGTTACCTCTATTCCATCCAGCTGGTACTGGTTTTTACAAAACTCCCTAGTTAACCGCCATTGGCAAATATCGCTTTGTGGCAACAATGATAAATTTCAGAATTTCCCAGAAGAGTAATTCAAACAGCAGTGTCCTGCCGTGGTTTGAATTTCTCTCAGGATCGCCGGAACTTATTGTCATCGCAATGATGACCCGCTACAATGCCATCTAGATATGACATCACATCAGTGCAGAGATGGAACCAAGGAATTTTTAGGATGTAACAATCATTATCTTACAACTCACACTAAGCTCTGATGACATTGCAAAGAAGCAGTACTTAAAAACCAGTCTGGCCGCTTCCTACAGCCAAAATACACTTAAGGGGCTAATTAGAAAGCATTGTTTGCCGTAGTTGGAAAAAAAACAGCGAAAGTCACTCTCGTTGCAACTGAGACAAACTTCGGCATTTAACAGAACAGAAGCAGGAGACACCTCATAAATTTTGTTTGAAACACCAAAGTTTGCAACAGTGATTTTCGCGCTTTCTGATTAACCCCTAAGTTTTAATCTTTAGACCAGTGTTTCTCAACTCCGGTCCTCAAGTACCCGGAACAGGCCAGGTTTGCCAGATATCTGAAGCACAGCACAGGTGATATGATTTGCTGCTCAGTGATTGCAGAATTCGGTCTGCATTTCCCCAAGGGATTCCTTACAATCTGGCTTGTTAGGGGGTCATGAGGACCGGAGTTGAGAAACACTGCTCTAGACAACTGCGGATCCATAACTTTAGCATTGAGAGATGGTGTACTGGCAAGCAACACATATGACCAATAGGGATGAGAGTTCGGTTCGGATCTGATCTGTTCAGAGTTCGATTCGAACATCGCCCGTTCGGCTGTTCGTCGAACTCCGAACATTTCCGCGTGTTCGCCGCATGTTCGCCCACAATGCACCACAATGGACCACAATGCACTTTTCCACTGGCCTGAAGCATGTAATTGGCTACAGCCTTGCACCTGACCTGTGGTCAGGTGCAAGACAGGTGCAAGACTATGCCAACCACGGCTCAGAGTCCTGATTGGGAAAATTTTGCCCAATCATGGGCTCACAGAGCTAAGTCCCGCAGCACACTATATAAGGCTTCCCTGCCTGCAGCCCCAGCATGTGTGTTTGCAGGAGTGAATCAGAGAGGAGAGGAGATTGTTCTGTCAGGGTGTATCAGTGAGTTGTAGGAGATTTCTGGGAATTAGAATCTGTGTTGGTACTGCCAGGCTATCAGGGATAGTGTGTTTCAGTGAGTTGTAGGAGATTTCTGGGAATTTGAATCTGTCTTGGCACTGCCAGGGACAGTGTGTATCAGTGAGTTCTATCAGAGTTCAGCAAATTTGAATCTGTCTTGGCACAGCCTGTTATCAGTGTATATCAGTGAGTTATACCAGAGTTCAGCAAATTTGAATCTGTCTTGGCACAGCCTGTTATCACTGTGTATCAGTGAGTTATACAACAGTTCAACAAATTAGAATCTGTCTTGGCACAATACCACAGAGGGGTTACGGTGTGAAGGCACTTGCTGCCACCAAAGGTAAAATATTTGGGTGCACTGCCACTGACGCCTATATCAGATACATATCATTTTAATATTTGACCGCAGGGTCCAACCCTGCACTCTTCCACAATACCACAGAGGGGTTACTTACGGTGTGAAGGCACTTGCTGCCACCAAAGGCAAAATATTTGGGTGCACTGACGCCTGTACCAGATTCATATCATTTTAATATTTGACCGCAGGGTCCAACCCTGCACTGTTGCCGACACTAAAGGCCCAATTTTAAAGCACCTATTGTTACTTTCATCTAAAGCCTGCATAAGTTTCACCATAAATTAGCCAAAAAAATCACTAAACTTGTTCTGCGTATCCTAAAATGTCTCCTCTTTTCATACAGGCTGCTGCCCCAAGCAGTTGTTTATGAATTGATTAAAGGAAAACCATTTACCGTCATTTGAAATGTCATTTTTTTGTTTTTAAATGTTTCTATACATCCTACAAATCCGCCACTTCACGGGCAGGTTATGGGGACCTCCTAGGCACTATATTTGAAGGAATTTTTCGTTTTTATTCTTAACCTTTATTTCATGGAAAACTCACTGTTCCTTTAAAAACGTTTTTTTAAAACTTTTTGTCCTTGTTTCCTGTCCCCCAGGGCACTACCCTCTTGGAGGGCACTCTAAAAATCAAACGTTCGGGTCCCATTGACTTACATTGAGTTCGGATCGTGTTCGAGTTCGAACTCAACTTTTGAAATTGTTCGAGTTCGAAGTCGAACCGAACATGGGGGCGTTCGGCTCATCCCTAATGACCAGAAGGGTATCTTTGCATTGGCCAACTATGGGTGTATTCCAGCTGAGCTGGTAATAGGGAGTCGCAAATGATGACATTAGCCATATACAGATTCCTTTAACTGGATATGATTTGATGAAGCCTGCGAAATTACACGGGCTTGACCTGTGTTAGAGCTGTAGCATCCTTCTACATTGCTAGTATGCTCTCCTGGGGTCACCAGCATGTCTTGAAGATCTGTCTGAGCCATGTGCTAGATTCAATGTACACCACCTTTTAGAGTCAAGTTGGGTCAGAAGAATGACACTGAGAGCTATTTATTCTGCATGTAGTGAGAAGAGTCAGTGGATTGGCCTGTTCTCTTCGGACAGTATCAGATGAATGCACTAAGTACGCCTGTAAAGACGTGCCTCCCGGGATCTGTCCCAGCGTTGTGATGCTGCGATGGGGCTGGTCAAACGCTGTAGCGCGCACAAATTGTGCACACTACAAGCATCCGTGCACAAAGCCTCCCCGTCAAAACGCTAGACGCGCATTGATAGAGCTGCAAAGCGTGATCCTCCATAGGAAGATCGAGCCTTGCAGCGCTGAGCGCACTGTGCTCAACGAGGTGTCCAGATGGGCATCGAGTGGAAGGAGCGTCCACTCTTACGGATGTTCCTTCTGCTCTCAAAGACGCTCGTCTGACCCCAGTCTTCATCGCCGGACGAGGTGGGAGTATTTTGGGTTATGCATTTTTGGTATTAAGTGCTTACATTTAGCAAAAACACTTTACACCGGGTTCTAAAAGTCTGATCTTTTAACAGTATTGTCTGCAAGCGAGAATAACGAGTGACTCATCATTCTCCATCTGCTCCACATTAGTGGTTCCAATACAAAGTATAGGAAGCTCAAATGTACAGTAACCTGATGTTACAGCCAAGTCGCGAGAGAAGTTTGCAGCTCAACTGGAATAAAACAAGAGCTGCTACTGTTCATGCGTGAGTGCGCTGGCCTCCTGAGTGGAGGACCATCTTGTAGGACGTCTCTGCTCAAAACTGTCCCCCCCCGTGGCATGCTGCGATTACGTGAGGGAGAGCCACTTTTTGAAAGGGAATAACTTTTTCATAACCATTGACACATGGCTGGGATATGACAAATATTGTCTTCGAGACCCTATAATTAGAATAATTTGCAAGGAACTTTTAGAAAAGAGCCAGGTCTGACATTTTTAAACACCAGCTTGTATATTTTACTGTTCGATGCCTTTACATTGAATTAAATTCATGGATTACTTGCCTCGCTGAGATAAACACTGTAACTCATCTGTGGTTTTTGAGGAAACATATCTTTTCTGGATAAATGCCAGATCTGTTCTCCACTAATAGCACAAGGATGATAAACAGTTATTTTATTGCTTTTGGGGGATCACGAATGATAGATTTACCACATACCACTGATCTGTATTATTACTTAAAATGGGGTGGTGTTTCTACAACTTGAGTCATGTAAATGTTGCTGTAGGAATATGATGAATCTGTTTTTATAGTGAATTTATCCCACGCTGCAAATTGTAATGGAATTCACATAACAGAATTATGTTTAACATTGAAATGACCAGAAATGCTGCAGACATAATAATAACACGGGGCAAACCTGAACTATATTAAACTATTTTTTTTAAAAGGATATGGTGAGGTTTAAAGAGCTCGTGTTAAAATTCAGTTTGAAATCTCGGTGCTCTCTCGAACACAGCCGACGACCGCCAAACAGACCACCGACTGTAGCTGATGATCCACCGAACACCGCCGAATGCAGTCGATGATTCGCCTAATGCTGACAAACTGACCGCCGAATGCCGCCGAACTGAGGGTAAATTTTTTTTTTTTTTAAAAATGGCAATTTGAAAACGAAAGGGTTTAAATAAAAAAAAAGCATGTAAATGCATGGAAATAATAAAAAAAGGTACTATACAAAGTAATTCAACGGTCTGTTACAATTTAGAAAAAAAAACACCATTAGAAAAAATGGAAATCAAATTTCCCCGAAAAAAATCCAGAAAAATTACTAATAAATCAATAAAAATACTTTTTTGCTGCAAATGAAAAGAATAAATGGTCGAATAAAAAAAATTAAAATAGTAATTTTTTTTTACTTTGAAAACTAAGGGATTCACCGAAAATCTGGGCATTTCGCAAGAGTGAGATCTCACCGGAGAATCATATGAGGAGCAAAGATTTAACTATTAATTAAACTGCACACATTTAGGTCAGGGGAAGAAGTCTGCAAATTCTACTTTTTAGGCACTGAAAAAAGGATGACACAAAAGTTGAAAATGCTCGTTTTAAAACCTGAATTTGTTTAGGAAGATTCAAAAACCATTAGAATTTTTGCCAGGGACGTGACTATTTTTTTTACTGTAATTAGCCTGTGCTTGCTTTATCCTCTGATTTAATTTTTTATCCATTTATTGAGTATACTGCTTTTTCTGCGCCTGCAGGTTTCTCCTTAGCGTCCCCGTTTTAGCGTGTTATTACGGGGTAGGCGCTAATCCAGTAGCCTGCAACGTAACGCGGCGCAAAGCCTCGGGATGCTCGTGGCAGCGCTAATCACCGCTGCGAGCATCCCCTCCATAGAGTCCATAGGACTCCATTGAGGCATCTGCTGCCAGGTCACATGACCTGCAGGATCTCGCCTCGTGAGATCTGACAGGTTGGCGGAGGGATTCGCAGAGGGAGACTGGGGGACTTTTTTGCTCCCGAAGGCAAGAAGAAGCGGATGGAGCCGCTGTTCTCTCTGTGGGATGAGAAGTGAGTATGTGATTTTTACTGGGTCTTTTAGCTGGTGCGGACTGAATCTGCAGAAGCGGAATCAGTTAGCACCAGCTCCTAGCTGTGGTTGGCCGCAGCAGGACGGTTAGGAGTTAGGACTTTGTAACCGAACGCTAATTAACTCTTTGTGCTCCCTATGTTAAGCATAGGGAGCACAAAGTACATTAACCCCATTGGGACCGCAGACGTACCATGTACGTCACTGCCACGGGTCTGCCTTAGACTCACGGACATACATGGTACGTCAGGGTCACCTAACCTCCCTCCCGCCCGATACTTACCTTCCTCGCTAGGCTGGAAGCCTGCCCCGCCTCTTCAGGGGGCCCAGCCGGCGTGATGATGTCATCACGCTGCGTGATGACATCATCGACAGGCACCTGCTGCAAAGATCAGGAAGGGGAGGGGGCTCCTTTGGAGCACTCTATCTCCCCAACTGTTAAAGATAGAAACATGCAAATTGCACCGCTGGAACAAGGGGGGAGTATCCCTTTTGCAGTGGTTCATAGAGTTAACCCCTATGTCCAGATAACGATTCGGCGCCAAATCACATTTTAAACATGGAGGTGGTTGACATCTTGGTAGTCAGCCAAGCCTTTGGGTCACCCCCACCCACTGACAGCCTCACCATATGTGTGAGGACGTCAGTGGGCCAGCTAACCCCCTAGCTGTAAAGTGGAGATAGAGGGATCTTTGGATCCCCTTATCTCCTGATCCGTGGCAGCTACAGGGTCATGTTGAAGGCCTAATCATGGCCTTTCCAATGATACCAAACATGACAAGTTTTGGTGTAAAATAAAAAAAATAAAAAAAATTGGTTTTTAAAAAAAAATTGTCTGGGTAAATTTAATGAAGTAAGACTTAAGCTGTCATCTAAAAATTATGAGCATAAAATGGTCAGAAAGAGCTCAGCGCACAGAGGTGAACTGGCTCAGCAGTGACGGGGTTAAAAAGCAAAAAACATGGGTATTTCGAATCTCAGGGCGAAATTTTGAAACTATTTAGCCAGTTTTTTTTTTGCAGTTGTAGATTTTGGGGATTAAATTTAGAAAAAGTGTGTTTTTTCCATTTCTTCATCTCTTTTCATATTTTTTTAATTTTAAATTATATGATATGATGGAAATAATGGTATCTTTAGAAAGTCCATTTAATGGCGAGAAAAAATGGTATATGATATGTGTGGGTTTCATAAACGAGTAAGAGGAAAATTTGACCTAAACACAAACAGCGCAGAAACGTAAAAACAGCAGCGGGCACTAAAGGATGGCTTTTCGTATAACCGCCCGGTCACTAAGGGGTTAAACTCACGCTGAAAAGCGCAATACCTGAATCACTAACGGATTTTTTAACCCGGTAGCGTTTGCATTGTAATACCGTGCGCCAGCGCTAGGGCTACCAGAGCTAACGTTAACACTCACACAGGTGAGCGCTACTATTAGCGTTATGAATGTAATAGGGCCCAACAAGTTTGCAATGTTTTGCACACACTAGATCATATATTCTATAATACAATTTAAAGGAAATCATTAAGGATGCATTTTTTTGGGCTGGCATGATTATTAGGTTACATAACAATATTGATATTTAAATTAAATACATTTGTTGAGCAAAATGTCTCAGGTTCCCATCATGTGTTGCCCAACAGGAGAACAGTTTTTTAAAAAAACGTTATTCTGCTTCCTCGAGTCATGTCGAGCTTCATTAGATTATAATTCTTAGATATTATCTGCAGTCAGGATTTTTTTTAAGCTATTTTTTTGATATTTAAACTCCTTTTATGTTGAGCTCTGCTGGCATGGCAGCATTAGTAAGAGGTCATTTGAATAATGTTTGGCATTTCGATCGGACTGTAGTATACAGGTATTTATTTTATCACATGCAGATGTTTATCTGTGCGTGTTTTGTTTACATTCTCAAACGAGAACCTCTGTTAGTAAAGCCCCAAATTACGGTTAATTAAATTTAAAAACAGAGCGGTTTATTTTGCTTCATTGCCCTTTGACCTTATAGTGAGATGAATATACATTTCATGACTAATGCATCTATTTGGTCAGGCTGTGTTTATTTGCCAAAATGTCCCAAGTGCATCTTCATTTTCGAGACGAGCATAGGATTATAGTAACAGTAAGAGAACTCGTAATCTGGTTTTTCACCACAAAGCAAAAATGCATTCTTTAAATTGTGATGAGTTTTATATGTTTAGAAACAGATTTTTTTGGTGGTAGATCCAAGAAAAAAAATCAATAAACGCATTTATCGTTAGCATTTTTGCATTTTATGTTTTTATTCCCAAAGGTTGTCGTATAGATGTGAAAATCTGACTTTTAATCATGATCGAGATTTTTTCTTCCTGTGCTCACTGGCATGCCAATATTAACCCCTTCACTAGCAAGTGATTTTCTAACGAAAAATATTTGTCAGGAACCAGTGTTTTTTTTGGAAAAATATTTTTTAATTAATTATACAGTAAGACATACTGTATTTGGGGTTATCCCCAGTGAATTCCTTACTGTAATAACCTATTTGGCAGGCAGATGGTGCCACCTACTGGCCAAATGGAGTTACAGCACTTTGAGCTGCAGCTTGTGGTCCCCTCCATCAGCTGCTAAAAGCTCGATATGTCAGGACATTCATCAGCCAATTTTAAACAGTTTTAGCATCTCTGGCATTATGCCCACAGTGCTATAACTTCGGGGGCTCCTTTTTCAGCCCTAAAAAACTAAATTTGCTTGCAGCAAACAAATTTAATTTCCTTTTGCCCTTCAGACCTGCAGATTGAGATAACTCGATATCGGGACCTGATGGTGCCTTTGAAGTCCCCTAGTTATCTCAAACTGGGGAGTGAAGGGGTTAATGAGGGACAAGTTGAATATACTTCAGAGGTAAACGTGCTCACACATTCTGACACTTCATTTCAAGCCATGGCAAAGGATGATGCATTTTCCTCCCTTAAAATATACTAAATACATTTATAGACTTACAGGGTTATCCAAAGAGATTCGAATTGCTTGAGAAAAGTAACCGAACGCTGAAAATCAGCGTTCGGTTACCTTTCCTGGCCATTCGGCTATCCAGAGAGCAGGCAATTCGCCAAATCCTGGCGAATTGCCTGAACATACGGTGCCTGTTCGGTCCCTGTTCGAGGGCAGTGAAATCCCCATGAAAAAGCACTGCTTCGGCTATTCAGAGAACACAAACCAGCAGTGAAAGGTTCCCCTAATGCCCTGCCATTCGGTGGTTTAATTCGGCAAATTTATTCAGGCGAATCCCATAGGCTTCAATGTTAAAAATATTCCCGTTTTAATTCAATATCTAATAAACCGTTCATTATAAAATTCTGCAGCAAAAAGTCTCTTTATTTATAGATTTTTTAGGATATTTTAAGCATTTTTCAGAATTTTTTAAAAAAAATGTAAAAGTCCGATTTTTTTTTTTTTTTTTCAGTTTACTTATTTTTTTTGTAACAGCCCTCTTTATTATCATTCCCTGGACCTCCTGTGAAAATTTCAGACATTTTCGCTCAGTAGTTTCTTTGCAAACAGCGTTTCTTTTTCCCAGATTCATACAAATGGTTTTTCTAATTTATTCACTGCCTCCTCTACGTCACAGCTGCTTCGGCTCTGTGTGATTCGGCTCATGTTCGGCTCCTGTTCGGCTCCTGTTCGGCTTTTTCGAAGGTTAATCCAGATGTTTTTGCTTGTTTTCAGCGTGCATTCGGTTAGTTTTCGTCAGGTTTGCGGCAGCTTTTCCCTGCAATTCGGGGACCTTGTGGTGTTTGCTGAATACACCGCAGGGTCACCGAAATGCAATCGGCAAAAGGAACCGAATTGAAGAGAACGAAAAGTCACCGAACGTGCGGTGACTTTTCGAATCTCTTTGGATAACCCTGTAAGTATCTAGCTTGTTTATTAGACGCACACACATCTAGCTGCATATATACTAAATTTACATACGCAGGTAATTCCCACATAACTAGCTAATCTCTAATGCACAACTAGTTACAGATATGCATGTAACTATTCACATACATAAAGCTAACCTTTCACAAGCACACATAAACAGACAATACCAGCTACACTCCAGGGGTTATTCAGAGAGCAACGAAATGTCAGCGACATTTCGGTGCTCTCTCGTTGACCGCACTTCAGGGAATCAAATTCCCCGACCCTGCGTTGAATTCAGCATCTACCGCAAAGTCCCTGAAGTGCAGGGAACGGATCCGAAAATCCTCAGACAAATCGCCGAAAATCTACCGATACAATCCGAAAGTTCAGAACAATCTGAAGCGCAAAAGAAAACCCACCGAGTGTACCCAACGATCCGCCACAAACCAGCTGAACACGTCCGAAAAAAGGGAAAATAGCGTTGACCAGTCATCGCAAAAGCCGATGAACGGGGGTAAAAACAAACCAAAGAAACGATTGAAAGTGAAAATTGTACCGATGTTTGCAAAAAAACTGCTGGACAAAATGTTTGAAATTAACATATAAGATCCTGTGAATGATAATAAAAAGGTGTGTTACAGAAAAAGAAAAAACACTATTTAAAAAAAAATTATTGGAAAACCAATTTTGCCGAAATAAATCTGGAAAAATGCCTAAAAATATCTGGAAAAATGCCTAAAAAAATCCAATAAATAAAATAAATAAAGAACAAATGGTTTATTAGATATTGCATAAAAACGGGAATATATTTTAACATTGAAAACCTATGGGATTCGCATGAATAAACCTGCTGAATGAAAACACCGAACATCAGGACATTTCTCTGACATTTCTCTGCTGTTCGGTGTCTCTGAATAGTCTATGGGGATTTCACTGCCGTTGAACAGGCACCATATTTTGCTGGCAATCAGCCAAAATTTGACGAACTGCCTGCTTTCTGAATAGCCGAATGACCCCGAAATTGCACCGTACAGGTAAATTCACATTTCAGGGCCAGTTCGTCTGTCTCTCAATAACCCTGTCAGACCCACATAATCAATTTTGTTGACTGTGGTAACATTCATGATATATTAATATTTTATCATGACTGTACATTTTACTCTTTTCCAAAATTTGAAAACGCCCGTCGCTGACATATAATGCATAATAGACAAAGCCAGTCAAGACTAGGGATGAGCTGTTCGGTTCGATCTGTTCGGAGTTCGATTCGAACATCGGCCATTCGAAAGTATGAAATAAGTATAAAAAAATGCTTAAAAAATACAAAAAAATCTAGAAATAAAGAGACTCTTTACTGCAGAATATTATAAGCAATGGTTTATTAGATATTGAATTAAAACGGGAATATTTTTAACGTTGAAGCCTATGGGATAAAACATTCTTATTACTAAAACATCAGGCAGACACGGCCCTCTAATCAGGCACTGTAGAGGGCAGCCTGCCGGGGCCTCCCAAGGATCCTCTTGAGGAGCATGTGGCCGCCGGATGACAGAGCTGCGACTGTGCGGGCTAGCCGCCCGGGTGCATGTGGCAGAGAAAGGCGGCGCAGGAAGGGAGCCACTGCACCTGCGGCCACGGCAGCCCCCCCTACAACCAGGATCCAGGGAGCCCCCACTGACCACCAGGCTAAAGTAAGGTGACACATTTCTAAAAAAAAAAAATCCGAGGACATTTTTAAATGTCCCCGGGAACATAAAATAAAACTTTTTTTTTTCTTTCTCTACCTTGCTGAATGTATTTAATTATATATATTAGATACATTCAGCCAGGTAGAGGGGGGTGGCATGTGGGCTGCGCAGGGTCTCAGGCAGTGGTTTGTTTTTTTTGTCTGTTTATTATTAGCAAATTTATAGGGGAAGGTAAGGGCAGGTATGATATATATATATATATATAGAGATAAGATATATATCTATATTCTTATAAATATATATATCCAGACTTGTATTACACACACATTTTGGCCACTAATTGCCCCCCCATTTGGCTGATCCCTCCAGAAGAAATGTTGAACCCGATAGAGCAGAGAATAATATATATATTCTCTGCTCTGTCGGGTTCAACATTTCTTCTGGAGGGATCAGCCAAATGGGGGGGCGCATTTAGTTGAGATTGTCCACATGCCTCCCCCAATGTGCGTATGTGTATATATGGTCTGAAGTCTGTGGGTGGGTGTATATATATATCTGCGTGTTGTTCGAACTTGAACTTTTGAAGTTATTCGTGTTCGAATGTGAACCGAACAGGGGGCACATACTATTGTAAGTAGTGAAAAATGATACATATTCATTTCAAATCATAGCAAAACACCAGGGTTCCCGGGAATTCAAGGCAGCGAGTCCAGCAACAGCGTGAGACTCAAAAGAGTCGGTCACTCCAAGGTGCAATAAAATGAGAACTGGTTTATTACTGGAGCAAGGTGCAACATATCGGTTCTTCTTCAACTTTATCAAGCAATTATATTGTATTTCCCTGGACTTTTCTTTCAACAGAGTCTTATTGTACTCAAGGGTAGGGATGAGCTGTTCGGTTAGATCGGTTTGGAGTTCGATTCGAACTTTGGCAGTTCGAAAGTTCGCGAACTTCAAACTTTTTGGGATGTTCACCAAAAGTTCGAAAAAAAATTAGATTTGTTTTCCTAAAAAAATGCTTAAAAAATCCTAAAAAAATCTAAAAATAAAGAGACTCTTTACTGCAGAATATTATAAGCAATGGTTTATTAGATATTGAATTAAAACGGGAATATTTTTGACCTTGAAGCCTATGGGATAAAACATTCTTGTTGCTGAGGCTAGGGTTAGACGAGCGCAGTGCGAACGCGCGTGCAGGCGCACTTAATCACAGCCGCACTAGCAGCAAATGACGGGCAATGACAGCCAATATACGAAGTACGGTCGCACGAAAGTCCGGCTGCGCAACGCAAGTGGAAAACTAACGCATTTTTTCGAGAACGTAAAACCGCTAGTACAGACGTACAGAGTGCGCTGCGTCCGCTAGCGGCGTGTGTGCGTGAATTGGAGATGTCAGACGCTGCTAATGTCCGGCCTACATAACGTCCAGATGCACAAAGTGTTTTATTGATGATCCGTACAAAATCACGGACGAAAAATGCGCATCGTATGACCGGTATCGCGTACTCCGTGAAAAAATACGTCCATTCGTTCGAACGCACTTTTTCACAGACAACGTGAAAATGCGTTCGTCTGACCCTAGCCTAAAACATCAGCCAGACGAGGTCCTCTAAATCAGGCACTGTAGAGGGCAGCCTGCCGGAGCCTCCCTCCCAAGGACCCCTTGAGGAGCATGCGGCTGCAAGATTACAGAGCTGCGACTGTGCGGGCTGGCCAGCCGGGTGCATGTGGCAGAGAGGTGGCACAGGGGCTCCAGGGAGGGACCCACGGCAGACCCCCCTTCCACCCAACCAGGATCCAGGGAGCCCCCACTGACCACCAGGCTAAGGTAAGGCGACACATTTTTAAAAATAAATAAAATCCGAGGACATTTTTAAATGTCCCCAGCAACATAAAATAAAACCTTTTTTTTTCTTTCTAATACTCACCTGATTCCTGGATCCACAAACTGTAGAGGTGCTGCCCGGCAGTGTGCGGAATCATATGCTGCCTTAATTATACTGTAAGGCTGGGTTCACACCTGCGTTTTTTTACGCATGCAATACGTACGTTTTTTAACGTGCGTATCGCGCAAACGTAAAAAACATGCGAACGCGCATTGCAGCACGTTCTCGGCCATAGACTGCAGAGTGAACGCACTGCAATACGCCCCAAAGAAGCTCCTGTACTTCTTTGGGCGTAGGACTTTCTACAGAGCGTTCCTGAGTGCTGTAAAACACCCAGGTATGAACGGGTCCCATAGCAAATAATGGGATTTCCCTGTTTATGCCTTTTACAGCGTGCAGGAACGCGTTGTAAAACGCTTAGGTGTGAACCGGGCCTTAAGGTGCTGCCCGGCAGTGTGAGGATTCAATGCTGCATTAATTATTCTTCTTACAAATTTGGTTACTTAACCCGTTTGTGTTTGGATTGTAATATTGTGACATCTAGGGCCCTGTGTGGCGATTGGGGGCCCCGGACGCATGGTGCCACCAGCTGGCCGAATGCCAGGAGCTCTGGTGGCACCCGGCGCAGCTGTGAGTGATCAGGGGCAGGGCGCGGCGTGATAACGCAGAGCCGCCGGGACTGGTGTGCGCCAATTCTCACCATATACAGTAGCGCAGTACTAGTGCCTAAACGTTGTTGAGCTGGTTTTGTTATAACAACTACTCTCGCTCTGTGCCCCTGTCTCGTATTTTCCGCTGCTTGTTACTGCTGGTGCGCTTCCATCCTGCCATACACTATAGCGCAGTAATATTTGGGTGCACTGCCACTGACGCCTATATTACCAGATTCATAGAATTTTAATATAGGACCGCATGGTCCAACCCTGCACTCTTCCACAATACCACAAAAGGGTTACGGTGTGAAGGCACTGTTACCGACACTAAAGGTCCAATTTTAAAGCACCTATTGTTACTTTCATCCAAAGCCTGCATAAGTTTCACCGATCATGATTAAAAGTCAGATTTTCGCATCTATACGGAAACCTTTGGGAATAAAAATATAAAATGCCAAAAAATCGCTAAACTTGTTCCGTGTGTCCTAAAATGTCTCCTCTATTCATACAGGCTGCCGCCCCAAGCAGTTGTTTATGAATAGATTAAAGGAAAAACATTTACCGTCATTTGAAATGTAATTTTTTTGTTTTTAAATGTTTCTATACATTCTACAAACCCGCCACTTCACGGGCAGGTTATGGGGACCTCCTAGGCATGATATTTGAAGGAATTTTTTGTTTTTATTTTTAACCCTTATTTCATGGAAAACTCACTGTCTCTTTAAAAACGTTATCTTTTTAACTTTTTGTCCTTGTTTCCTGTCCCTCAGGGCACTACCCGGACCCCCATACACCTTTTATGGCAAATATGTAGCATATATGCCCTCTTTGAGGGCACTCTGGGAATCGAACTTTTGAGTCCCATTGACTTGCATTGAGTTTAGTTCGTGTTAGAACTCGATCTTTTGAAATTGTTCGAGTTCGAATGCGAACCGAACACGGGGGTGTTCGGCTCATCCCTACTCAAGGGGAATAAAATAGATACAGACTGATCACCTGCGATCCGGAATTGTAAAATACTGAAAGACGTTTTGGTTATAATGCTTACTAGGCTTCGTGATGCTCCCGCAACATCCGTATTTGTTCCCTCATTTGACCTGATGCATTAGTGTGTTCCGCAGCATCAGCAAAACACTCTAGGGCACGCAGCAGCGCCAGCAGGACGCATGCTACGCATAAAGAGCAAGGAACCTGATGGCACTGCTCAACATTTGCCTCGCTGGTGCTCTGGCTCCACACAAAGCAAACAAAGGGACATCCTCCTGCATCCTGATCTTGGCAGAAAAAAAAAACTGGAACATTTCTGAAATCGCAAGGGGTTATTCACTAACCTCCAAATTGGATCTGAATTTCGCGTCAATTCATCAGATACAGGCAAATCAACAGCAAAAAACAGTGCAATTCACCACAATAGAACCGTACTGAAATTACCCCATAGAAGACAATCATGTCTTCTATTCAGAGAATGCCGAATTGCACCAAAATTCCAGTGAAATGCCCTGATTTTCGGTGTTTCAATTTGACAGGTATAAACAGGTGAATCCCATAGGTTTCAATGTAAAAACTAAAAAGTAATCTATTTTAAAAAAAATGTAACCCCTTTACTGCTGTGGCATTTCACCGCTGTGTGTTTAGCTCATTTTTACCGCTTTTGCTCATCATGATTAAATGCGTTTAGAAGCCACTTTTTTTTATATGACCCTGAAATATTATTATTATTTTTTTTCGGCACACTCAGCAGATTCATAATATATCATTTTTATAGGAATACGTCATGTCCTGCCTGAATATTATAACAAAAAATGCAATACAATTTTAATTTTCAATCATCTACAGCGTGTAAAGTGTATTTTTTAACATTTTATCACATAAGCGTTTGCGGTTATATTTTCCATGGGGTGTGATTGTACAAAAACTAGAAATGGGGACTCATTACATTTTTCGGGGGGAATTACGTGATTTTTAGCAAAACGCAGCCCATAGAAAAAAAAAATCGCTAGTGCGGCATCATTGATCACATTATAATTGAAATGTGAACAATATTGCTGCATTAATAAAAACAACACACAAAAAAAACATGTTTTTATTTATTATTTTTTTTATATATCAATTGTTTTTATTTGGTTTTACGTTGAACATGGTCATGTTTATATCATTCGAAAGAGGGTGCTCAGACCTTTCGAATGACACCCTCCATGACCTAGCTGCCACGGTTCTAGAGATATCAGGGTTCAAAGGAACCCCCTATCTCTATCAGGGGATTTCTTTGGGAAATCCCCGGCTATCTGACATCATTGCGCTATGCGCGATATGTCAGGAGTAGGGATGAGCTGTTTGGGTTCGGACGGTTCGGAGTTCGACCCGAACTTTGGCAGTTCGAAAGTTCGCGAATTTCGAGCTTTTTGGGCGTGTTCGGTTCGGGTTCGAAAAAAAAAAGAAATTTTGAAAAAAGTATAGAAAATGCTTAAAAAAATACTAAAACATCTAGAAATAAAGAGACTCTTTACTGCAGAATATTATAAGCAACGGTTTATTAGATATTGAATTAAAAACGAATGTGTACGTGGAAAGATTATCAACTCTAAATGACCTCTGTTCACAAACGGGCATAACACCAGGTGTTTTTAGTCTGGTAATCAATTTGATACATTGTACAATATACTGAGGGTGGGGTGGTGTCTGGGTGGGGTGGCTTCTGATTGAGATTTGAGATTTGAGAATTAATTTCCCTAAAACATCCTAATATGCTGCATTTAACTGGTGTTTGAAAAAAATCTAAAGCAATGTTATTTTTCACCTCGGGATTAAACATTCACAGGGTTATTCAGAGAGCGGTGAAAAGCAGGAGAATAACTGGAGAAGTGAAAATTCTAGTTCAAAATAGCCAAACCAGAAAAATTCTCCCATTTATCTCACTTTCCAAATCGGCTATTTGGTCTAGATTGTTCTCTTCTCTTGCCAGTTCTCCTGGCTTTCACCTCTCTCTCAGGGTTGTTCAGAGAAAGGTGAAAACCAGGAGAAAGGCAGGAAAAGAACAATCTGGACCAAATAGCCGATTTGGAAAGTGAGATAAGGCTAGGGTCAGACTAACGCATTTTTCGCAGCGACCGTCAAAAAGTGAGTCCAAACGCATTGCCGTATTTTTTCACGGATTGCACAAAAACGGTCATACGGTGCGCATTTTTGTGCGTGATTTTTTACGGATCCAAACCAGGAAACTTTGGGTGTCTGGACGTTATGTTGGCCGGACATGAGCAGGGTCTGACGTCTCCAAATCACGCAGACACGCCGCTAGTGGACACAGGGCACTCTGTACGTCAGTACTAGCGGTTCTGCGTTCTCGAAAAAATGCGTTCATTTTCCACTTGCGCTTTTCCACTTTTCCATTTTCCACTTTCGTGCGACCGTACTTCATATATTGGCCGTCATTGCCCGTCATTTGCTGCTAGTGTGGCCTAGGGATGTGCGTTTAGGGTTTCGGAATTTTCACAAAATTTCCTGATTCGTGTTTTCGGATTCGGACGATTTTCCGAATTGGATCGGACCCGCAAACCGACAGATCCGAAAAGTTTTCCGAGCCAAAACGAAATATTTTCGAATGGAGTTGAAATGTGTCAAATCGAAATTTGTTTTCACTCTATTCATGATTTCGGTTCCATTCGTGATTTCGGTTCCATTTCGGTAATTCTGGACATCGTATATTTAACTATTATCGGTTATATCGCTGATTCTGTAAATTTTGTATTTGTAAATGCGTATCACTTGTTTTTGTTTCCAATGATCCGATAATTCTGTCGATACGATAATTCTGTCGTAAACGGGTCGGATCCGATTCGTCCGCGGGTCGCGCATGCGCGCGTGCGGATGTCGTAACTTTATTGAGCCAGTTTTGACAATTTTTTGACAGGCCAAAAAAATTGAAATTACTGTATTTAGAATTCATCATGGCTGAAAGACGAGACAGAGAGTCCCATTCGGACACCTCCTCGTCCTCATCTGCTTCCACCCCAGAGACACCCAGGAAGAAGCGGGCCAGCAACATGGCATTTGAGGAGATGTTGGAGCTGGTCCGCATTTTTGATAAAAAAAGGCCCTTACGGCAGGAAGAATAACATCCACAAGGACCGTATCCTTGACAAGCTCCGAACCACCATCCTGGAGCTGTTCGGGAAAGACCGGACGAAGGACCAGCTCCGAAAACGCTGGTCCGACCTCAAGGCGCGCGAGCAGGAGCAGCTGAGGCACATCCGTCGCGTCATAGCCAAACGTAAGTGTCATGTTATATTGTAAAGCGCTGCGCAAACTGTTGGCGCTATATAAATCCTGTATAATAATAATAATGTGCTTGCATGTGCTAATGTGCACAGAAATATGTTGATTTATCTAGTCCTTTTTTCATGCAATGTGATTGTGTATAGCTTTGCGTTTTCACAACTCGTCATACATGCATTTTTGCCATAGCTCTTCTTTTTTGTGATTTTACGTATTCGTGAAAATTGTGACATTTGATGTATGTAGATGAAATTACAATGCTGGATTTCTTTTGGCACTGTGTGTACTGTAGTGTGCTGGGGGGGAGGTTGTTGTGATTGAGTGATGCATACGAGATGACCCGCAGCTTGCCCAATATTGGCTCCCACCTGCGCATCAACAAAAATCTCTGCGTCTCTCCTAAGTGGTATGATGGGAGATGTAGTTCTTCTGAAAGTGCATCCAAACAGAGCCGCGTTCAATACATCCTCAGCAGCTGCTGAATTGTTGCAGCGCAGCAATTCAGTTTGCTGCAGCAGTGTCATTGAACGATTTAGATGCAAATTTCAAAACAAAATGGCGGATTTCTGTTGTTTCTGCTATATCCAGTTTTATTATTAGCAGAAACTGAAAGTGAAACTGAGGCTGAGGCATCTATAAAATAGCTAAAAGCAGTGCACAATGCGTTTTGTATGCACACAACACAAATAATAGTTTTTATTGAATAAACGTAATGTTTACTTCTGAAACAAATATATAATTGAACGGTAAATTGTAATATATGTCTATGTGCAGAGGAAATAAATAAATATTGCAGAGGAAATAAATAAATATTTTGTGACTTTAGAACTATGAGATGGGAGTAGTGGTGGGTCAAGCTGGTAGTGGGGTAGTGGAGGGGTGTCGCAATACTTTCGGCAATATATTGTATAAATATACCATTTTTTCCAGTCTGCATTATTTACGTGTTATGTTTTGGATTTGGCAGAAGACAGGAAGGCAAAGGCAGCATCTGCCCCGGCGGGCACCAGTGCCCCAGTGGAGGAGGAGGGGGAGCCACGGGCGACCACCAGCGCTGGTATATACGGTTTTATTTTGCAACGACTTTTGGTCAAAAACAGAAACATTTTTTGTTTACTGTATTTTCATTTATTTTTTATATATATAGCACAAGAGGAGCAGGAGGAGGAAGAGGAGATGCAAGAGGAGCAGGAGGAGGAAGAGGAGGAGCAGGAGGAGGGCGATGTTGGAGAGAGGGAGCCGCAGCAGGAGGCCGCGAGTCCAGGTTTTTTTTTTACTGTTGTATTTTGCATCGACTTTTGTTCAAAAATAAATCAGTTTTGTTGTTTACTGTATTTTTTATTTCTTTAATTTCTTAGATATAGCACCGGAAGAGATGCGGACGGTGGTGGTGGAGGAGGAGGAGTCGGAGGAGTCAGAGCCTCAGGAGGCCGCCAGCTCTGGTATATACTACTGTTATATTTTTTCAAGACTTTCAGTCAAAAATAGAAACCTGCTTTACTTACTGTATTTTCCTTCTTTCATTTATTGGATATATAGAAGGAGAAGCCAGACCGGACAGGTCCAGTGTCAGGATGAGGATGGTGATCGGCGAGCTACGCCTGGCTGCCACCAACATCGATGCCATCCAGGAGTTGCTGCAGGAGTTCAGGCAGCATATCAACAATGCCGCTGACGTCTTGGAGCGGCAGTGAGACCAGCCTCCTCCTCCCCTATGTTTGTGCCCCTGTTGGGCAGTTTGCCAATGCCATGTGGCATGTTGTAAATAAATTTTATATTTTTTCTATATTTTCCTGTTTGTGTGCGTTGCTTTTCCTTACTTAATAAGTTAATATGTATTGCTTGGTTTCCACACTGTTAAAATTATATGTACATAAATTTTTTGACATTTCTATGGACCCTTTGTCATAAATTTGTCAACATATTTGTGGCCATGAATGTGACTGTGCACATTCTACACTGCCTGCCTGGCCAAAAAATGTCACACACTAACACAACCTTGTTGTACTGCCTTGAGATTTGATTACCGACGTGGCATGGTTTTGTTAAGCTTAGGCAATGTCACAACAACATGGATTTTTGTCCACAGTCACATTCATTGTATAACCAAGAATTTATCAAAAAATATTGGTGGCAGCACTGCGTGAAGTCTTCTCCGACACAACCCAAAGATCCTTAGTGCGGCTCAGGTCTAGTTTATTTGTCCCTGTTTGCAGCTTCACGCAACACCTCCTCCCAGCTATGAGCTCTCTCTCTCCCACCGCTGGCCGCTAAGACGCTGCCCGCCAACATGGTCACGTCTTTGCAGGAAGACAACAGCGTGGGGGAACGGCAGCTGCCGACAGTCCCAAGACCTCGTCACAATGACGTCAGTTCTGGAGTTAACCCCTAACTGCGACCAATGGTGGAGATAGGGGGTTCCAATGAACCCCCTATCTCCTGATCCGCGGCAGCTATCGGTTAATGTTTGGCATCTTTGGATCGACCAGAGCATGGCCTTTCCAACAATACCAAACATGACAATGTTAAAAACTATAAAAAATTAAAATATAAAAAAAAATAAACAGGTTTTTTGTTTTGTTTTGTTAATGCAGCAATATTGTTCCCATTTCAATTATAATGTGAACAATGATGCTGCACTAAGGATTTTTGTTTGGGGTGCGTTTGTTAAAAATGTTATATTTTTTTGGGTGAAAATTACACTAAGTCCCCATTTCAAATTTTTTAAACAAACGCAACTCATAAAATATAACCGCAAACACTTGCATGTTAAAATGTGGAAAAAAAACTTTACACCTTGTAAAACAAACATTGAAAATTCAAATTTTATTGCATTTTTTGTTATAATATACAGACAGGACATGACGCCTACATATGATAATGATATATTATAAATCATCTGCCGAGTCTGCCGGAAAGAACGATATATAACATGTCTGGGTCATATTATAAAATAAGGCTTCAAAACGCGTTTAAACAAGAGGAGTAAAACTGTTAAAAAATAGCTCAGCAACAGACCGCAGTGCTGCACACAGGAGTGAAGGGAAGCCGTGAAATGCCTAAGCAGCGAAAGGGTTAATTTTTTTTTGTCTGTTTTAAATCATTTTATTTATTTTTTTTTTTTTTTCGTTTCAGATCATTTTGATCAACTATTTTTCCGTTTTAAAACCTTTTGTTCTGGTTTTTATTTTTAAAGTCAGACCATTCGGGTCAGTTTAGCGTTTTTTAAATCGTTTTGTTAATTTTTTTTTGTTCCTTGGCTTTCATACCATTTTTTAAATGTGATTAAATAAAGTTGTGAAATGTATATTCATAAAAAAGGATCTTTATTTAATAAAAAAAAGACACGATAGAATCGCCAGAATTATCGTATCGACAGAATGAATTATCGGATCCGAAAAACAAACCAAAAGTTTATTATAAAAAAATATATAAAGTATAAAAAAGTAAACCAAAGTAGTTTACGTCGAAACGAATAGAGTTAGACACTTTGAAACGAGGAGAACAGACGTTCCGAAAAAAACTAAAATTTCCGAAATCACGAAAAGTCGATACAAAAAACGAGCAAAGTGACCCGAAAATACGAAAAATGGTCGATATTCCGAAAAAAAATGTACACGAAAAACGAGCCGAACCGAACCGAATCGAATCAGAAATCGGTCGAATGAGCTGAATCGAAAATTTTAAACATCCGAACAAATCGAACCGAATCGAACCGAAAAAAAAATCGGTGCACAAGCCTACTTTGAATAACCGTGCATATTTTTGGAGAAATGGAATCGCCGTAGTGAGCTGAAACACAAAGCACTTAAAGTGCACGTAATTCCGGTGCTTTGGAAATAGACTCTTTAAATTCTTTAGGTCCTGAGCATTTCAGTTAAAGGATGCTCTGTTTTATAGATAGATGATCGGTTAGTAGATAAATTATTCATTTTTTCGATGAATAAATACATATGATGCATAGATACATAACCTTTTTTATTCAAGTGTTTTGACACAGCGAGTGTTTGAGGGAAAAGTTTCAATCTACAGAATACAGTTGTGAAAAACGGTATCATTCATTATTGACTCTTTAACATATTAGGTAGGAATTTGGGGGAAAAATGCTTTTGATATAAAGAACAAAGAAAGGTTTAGCATTCAAACGGATGAAAGCGAGCATGGAGCCTTCTTTTAATAAATGAGAGGAAATGTTCCCACCAGTAGAAAGAGATTAGTGGATTGGAAGGGTGCAACAAAGTATTCACAAGCTTTATTCAAAATCATGCATGAGGTTTTTCCTCCTTAAGTAGAAAAAATACTTCCAATTAGCATTTATACAGTATGGGAATAAAAGCCTATTTGTTATAAAAAGTAAAAATTAAAATTAACATAATAAAAATGTAGATATGTCAGAAAAATTAGAAACAAACTATGTTACCAGTGAGCAGCATATTAGAATCTGATTAAATAGATTTTTATACCATAAACACAATTACAGTGACTTCATGTTAAACATTCCTTGGAGTCTCACGGTGTCCTTTTCTTTTCTCTTAAACATTAAATGAATTATGAATTTATCTTGTAGTGAAACATTTTCATTAAGTAGGTTTTAGATGGGAAGACAGTTCTCCTACTGATGCAACTTTTTGAATTTCATGGTAACAGTATTGCATATATTTTGTATATCTCCTTCCTGCCCTATTACCGTTAACATCCTCTGTAAGACACAATCGGCTCTATTCCCTAGTGAATGCTAACTGTAGCATTCACGTGAGTCAGTGTTAACGCCAGGATAAGTAACCTTAACGCAAGCCCCCCATATTACCTTCCTAACGCTAAACCCCTGTAAAATCCCTTAGCACATCAGTGATTGCGCTAGCTTGCGCGACCTTACTGTACATTACACATCCTATACTTAACATGGGGAGCACATTCAGTAATTAGCGTTTCAATAAGTAAGTTATTACAAAGTACTAGCACTAATTAGTGGTGGACTGAAATTAAAATTTCTGGCCGATAACGTAACCGAAAATTCGAGATCAGTTCGGCCAAAACCGATACCGAAAATCAGTCATCTGAACCTGGGGGCCCAGCTGAGCTGGGGACTGCCCTGAGCCTGGAGGCTGGCCGAGCAGGCAGCTCAGACGGCCTCCAGGCTCAGGCGAGCCTACAGCTCAGCTGGGCCTCCAGGCCCTGGTTTTGGATGGCTGATTTTCGGCCTTTTTTTTCTGCCGATATTTTTCTATTGGCCAAAAGCTGAAAGCAGAATTTCTGGCCGACAATTTTGGTGGCTGAAAATTTGGTGCATCCCTAGTAGGGATGAGCTGTTTGGTTCGATCGGTTCGGAGTTCGATTCGAACATCGCCTGTTCGCATGTTCGCGAACTACGAACATTTCCGAGTGTTTGCCGCATGTTCACCCACAATGCACCACAATGGACCACAATGCACTTTCCACTGGCCTGAAGCTTGTAATTGGCTACAGCCTTGCACCTGACCACAGGTCAGGTGCAAGACAGCTTCAAGACTATGCCAATCACGGCTCAGAGGCCTGATTGGGCAAATTTTGCCCAATCATGGGCTAACAGAGCTAAATCCCACAGCACACTATATAAGGCTTCACACAGCGCTTCAGCACGTGTTTGAGAGGAGATTGTTCTTGTGTTAGTGTGTGTTCTCACTGCCAGTCTGCCACCAGCTACTGGGGGGTCTCATTTCTACAAAATATTTGGGAATTGTTATAATCCGTGTGTTCTCACTGCCACCAAGTATTTTGGGGGTCAGTAATTTCTACAAAATATTTGGGAATTGTTATAATCCGTGTGTTCTCACTGGCTGCCACCAAGTATTTTGGGGGTCAGTAATTTCTACAAAATATTTGGGAATTGTTATAATCCGTGTGTTCTCACTGGCTGCCACAAAGTATTTTGGGGGTCAGTAATTTCTACAAAATATTTGGGAATTGTTATAATCCGTGTGTTCTCACTGGCTGCCACCAAGTATTTTGGGGGTCATTAATTTCTACAAAATGTCTGGGAATTGTGGTAATCCGTGTCTTGCGACTCACTGCCACCCATCAGGGGGTCTCACTGATTTATAGGAGGTTTCTGGGAATTGTAATCTGTGTCTTGTCACTGGCTGCCAGCTATCAGGGTGTCTCACTGAGTTATACCAGAGTTCTGGAAATTTTTAATCTTTATACCAGAGTTGAATCAGAGTTCTGCAGCATATCTCCAATTTTTATAACAGAGTTGAATCAGAGTTCTGTATATATTTAATCTATATATCACTCACCATGTCAGAAAGACCAAAAAGGACAGGCAGATGCTCCCAAGCAAAGATAAGAGGGCAAGCAGCCTCTGTGTCGGGAGGCTGTGCCTCTGTGTCGTCGTGGACGTGGTGCATCCTCTGCAGGGGCACACTTGTCCTTTCTAACTGGTGCTGGCCGTCTTAAGCAGCAGCAACATACAGAGGATTTGGTGGATTGGCAACCAGGAAATCCTCATCCTCCGAGTCCTCTGCCAGCCAGGCTTGTAGTGCTTTACAGTCCACCTCAGCTGCCAAAGCATCTAATGCAGCCTCCATGTCCACAGCTACTCCTGCCATAGCCTCACTATCACACAAGGAGGAGTCAGCTGAATTGTTTGACTACAATGACAATGACATGCTGCTTGAGGATGCGCAGCAACTACAGTGCTCTGATTCAATATCTGAGATTATGGGGAATATAATCAAGGGGGTGCCAGTGATGACACACAAATAACTGGCACTTATGCTACCCCAGCAGCTGCAGCATACTGCCAAGTTGGCTCCAGTGACGAGGAGATAGGGGGTGATGAGGACAATGATGATGCGGTCACTGACTCCACCTGGGTGCCTGATCGAACAGAGGAGTCAAGTGAGGAGGAGGAGGAGACACAACAAACACGAGGCACAACGTCCTCTATAAAAAATACCTAAAAGGTAAGTGTATAGGCGCTTAGTAATTCGGTAAAGAAAAAAGATGGTTATGTGATTGCAGCTCACCAGCTGAGTGTATCCTCCACTCCTGACTAACTATGAGAAATACCAAGGTATATGGGAGCGCATAGGGCATATACAAACAATGTATTAGGTAGTAAGTCCGTGGTCTTTTAAATCAGAATAGTCCATAGATCCTAGAAGAGGAATAGAAAGAGACCATAGGGCATATACAAACAATGTATTAGGTAGTAAGTCCGTGGTCTTTTAAATCAGAATAGTCCATAGATCCTAGAAGAGGAAAAAGAAAGAGACCATTGTGCAGTATATACTGGAATAAAATGACCACACACTGATGGTTATAGAACTCACAAGTGGGGAGTCTTCAAGACTCCAGATGCACGTCTTTAAGTCTCTTTGTGGGGGACTTCACCCGTATGGTTGATACTGTATCCTGATGGTAGGTGTATCTCAAATAAAAAGAGAATACATAGTACAGTACTGTATAACTGGAATATATATATAATATAAAGAAGCACACTCACGTGTTTCAGAACCTCCACTGTGGGTGGTTCTGTAATCGCACCTTGGACCTCTTGTCGCCTGAGGGGGTCCCACCTCGTGAGCGCTGCTTCAAAGTCCAAGAGCGTCAGAATGGAAATCCAAAAGCTGTTAGCCTCTTCCAAAAAGCAAAATAAATTAAGCAAATTGAATTAAGCAAATTTTGTGCTCCTCGACTGTATATCGTGCTTCTTAGGTATATATCCAAAGATCAGGGTGGATAAATGGATTCAGGGATAGATAAAAAAGTAAAAAATTTATTAAATTATAAAATCGAGACGCGTTTCGCCTGCGTCTGCAGGCCTTAACAATCGAATAGATTAGACTCCATTGTTCCCCACTTATATACTTGCTAAGAGTCATAATGAGTTCCGGGATGTGGCGTGCGGGTCACGGTATCGCCCACCGTGCATTCCGGACGCCATTTTGATGACACATTTCCGTTTCCGGTATGGCGCACCTCCACCTCCATTTCCGACCTTCTGCGGCTGCAGCGTACTGAGTGAGACGCCGGATGATGACGTCCTCCTCCAGTCACGTTTTTACTTTCGCTCTCAGCCAGTGGTGGGGGCTCTATGTTCGTCTGGGCATTGGGCAATCGTTTACTATATATGTAAAAACAACCAAAACACCAGCGTTCTGTCCCAAAAACCCAACCCCTCCATGTTGGATCAACCATACAGGAATAACAGACATGACATTTCTTACATATGAAAAGTCCACAGTAAACAAGGAAATTCATATCATCTCATGTATACATACCCCAAAAAGAATGCACATAATTGAAAAAAAGGTTGGATCTGAGAATATATCATTATTCAAAGAAAATGACAGACCTCAAAATCTATATTAAGACCTCTAGGGGTCATAGTGTCTAAATTATAGATCCATCTCATTTCTGACTTGATCAGTCTCTCAGTTAAATTATCGCCCCGCCAGTTAGTACTAATTCTTTCTGCTGCCCAAAATTTGGTGCCTCTAGGGTTACATTGATGTTTCTCGCTATAATGTGCGGAAACACTGTGTTTAGCATATCCTTTATTGATGTTGTTCATATGCTCATTGATTCTAATATAAAGTGCTCTAGATGTTTGTCCCACATACCATAGTCCACACGGGCATTCTAGTATCTAAATAACTTTAGTGGACATGCATGTAATCAGATCCTTGATCTTATAGCGCTTGCCTGTGTCTGATTTAAAACTATTGATCACTCGTTTCTTATTTTCTGTTTTTCTACATGCAATGCACTGTCCACACCCATAGAACCCCGGGGGTAACCCAAACATATCCCCAGTCTTAGCAGCCTTATTCATCCTAAGATGGTTTCTCACCAGATCTGTTTTTAATGTTTTACCTCCCCTGAAAATAATCACAGGGGCATCTGGTAAAATTTTATTGAGAACTGCGTCTCTTTTCAAAATCGGCCAGTGTTTTTGAATGGATTTCTTAATTATTTTATTGTTCGTATTGTAATCTAGTATAAAAGGAACATTCTCGGTTTTATTAGAGTCACGTTGCTTGTATCTTAAGAGACATTGTCTAGCAATATTATAAACTTCATCACGTGTTGATTCTAGGAGTTGTTCCTTATATCCCTTCTCTTTAAAATCTGTTATCAATTTCTGAGACTGAATGGTATAGTTCTCGATATCGCTACAGTTTCTTCTAATACGCATTAGTTGGCCCTTTGGTATAGCAGTTAACCAAGGGGGATAATGATTACTATCAATAGGTATGTAACTATTAACGTTTACTTGTTTAAAGTGTGTTTTAGTTTTGAGCACCTTTTGATCTATATAAATATTGAGATCTAAAAAGTCAACCTGTTCTTTACTGATGGTAGAATCTAATTTTATTCCCAATTGGTTATTGTTTAAATGTGCAATAAATTCGATTAGTGACTCACTCTCTCCCTTCCAAATAATAATAATGTCATCTATATATCGTCGGTAGAGGACGAGGTTAGGCTCCCAGCCATGTCCTGCCCACACCGCACCGGATTCCCAGTGGGCCATGAACAGATTGGCATAGCTGGGAGCGAACCTCGTCCCCATAGCCGTACCATTTAACTGCATGAAGAAATCACCCCCATACCAGAAATAATTATTTTTAAGAATTAAATTAATTCCCTCAATTATAAATTGAAGCTGCTCCATCTGAAATTGACCTGATTGTGTCACAAAATGCTCGACTGCTATACAGCCCTCCTTGTGTGGAATTATAGTGTACAATGAACTTACGTCGCACGTGGCTAAAATATAATCATCTTCCCATTCGATGTCTTTCAATATATTTAGAATTGCAATACTATCTTTCAGATGGGCTGGTGTTGACGTAACCAAAGGCTGAAGTAAGTGGTCGATATATTCAGATATCTTACACGAAATGGATTGTATGCCCGAAACTATGGGTCGGCCCGGGGGATTATCGAGATTCTTATGGATTTTTGGTAAATAATAGAATACCGGAATGCGAGGATGTAGGACTTTCAGATAACGGTATTCTTGATCATTCAGAATACCCCTATCTTTCCCTCTGAATAGATATTCGTAGAAGATTTCTTTTATTCTATTAGTTGGATCATTAGTAAGTTTCTGATAGGTAATAGGGTCACCAAGTAGTCTTACAGATTCGTTATGATATTGTTCTCTATTGAGCACCACTACTCCTCCTCCCTTATCCGCAGGTTTCACTACTAATGAATCATTTTTAACTAACAATTGTAGACCCTCAAATTCCAATTTGGTTAGATTCCTAGGCTTATAATTACATTTGGAACTTCCTATTCTTCTTATATCCAATGAAACCATTTGCTCAAAGGCCTCTATCTCTTTTGAGGCCATATGTTTAGGAAAAAAATGGGATTTGTCTCTTAGGGTGGTATGAATGTACCTATTATTGGTTAATTGTCGTTCTAAAGGAGTTTTAGAAAAAAACTTTTTTAAACAAAGTTTTCGTTTGAACTTTTGCAGGTCGATGTAAGTGTTAAAAGGGTCTCCCGCTGTGGTTGGGGCAAATTTTAGACCTTTGCTAAGTACCTGTTCTTGACCCTTAGTTAAAGGTTGCCCACTTAGATTGAAGATCCCTATTGGTTGAGCGTTCTTCCTCTCTTTCCTTGCCTTAACCAATCTTCCTCCTCTGCACCCTCTTCCCTGAATTGTCTCTTCCTGTAGGGGAGTTCTGTTCCTTTGAGTCCATACGTTCCCTGGGACCGTTCTGCTCTGTTTTGGAAACGGGGTTCTTTGTCCCTCTCTTCTGTCCTTACTTCGTGAAAAACCCCTGTTTCTTCATGGTCAGTTAGGCAGGAAAATCGGTTGGCTAGTGATATTGAATGGGGACCCTTTCTATAGGAATGGCGTCTCCTTGTGTCATTAAAAGGAGGTGCTGTTTCATCTGTCCTCCCATTATATTCATATGCAGGGCCATATCTTTCCCGGTTATATATCTGTTGACGATTATATCTATTTGGAGTGTGTTGGTTATAGGAACTCCTTCTATGATGTTGAGATTCATGGTAATTATCTCTTGTAGGGGAATTCATTTTCTTCCTTACTATCAATTGGTCATTACTAATTATTCCCCGTGGCCTATATTTTGTTGTATTAAAGCTGGACCTTTGTGGTAACCCTTGTATGGAAGGTGTTGCAATAGGGGTCCCTTCCAATTGATCATCTATAGTGTTGTTAATGGGCTCAGATGGTAAAAATACCCATATTTTATTATTGGCATAATCTCGTGAGTCTCTAATATATTTACTCTTTTTCCTAGTTATGATCTCTTGATCTAGTTTCACTAGACGAGTCTCAATCCTTATGAATAATTGCTCTTTTTCGTGTTCATTCAGTACATTAATAACTTTCTCATAGTTGGACTCTATCTCCATATTTAAATCTGTTAGAAGAGTTTTTCTTCTCTGAATAATAACTCCAAGCATTGTAAAAGAAAAACTCTCCAACATGGCACACCAGGTAGTTATAAAAGGATCATTAATCATGTCTGTTGATGGATCTTTCTGCCACCTCAGACCTCTTGGTGTGATTTTGTCATGAAGATATTGCTCTAACGTAATGATATCCCACTTTAGTCTAATCTCTTTTTTAAGGAGATATTCTAATTTATTAGTCAATTTCTTAATATCTCTTGGGTCAGTGGGGCCAGTAAAAGTGACCCTATAATCTTTATTATCAAAGATGCCCTTAGTATTAACCCCAAACTTATTTCTGAATTCCATATGGAACAGCTGCCCACACTGTAGAATAAAAAATATATATAAAAAATACCTAAAAGGTAAGTGTATAGGCGCTTAGTAATTCGGTAAAGAAAAAAGATGGTTATGTGATTGCAGCTCACCAGCTGAGTGTATCCTCCACTCCTGACTAACTATGAGAAATACCAAGGTATATGGGAGCGCATAGGGCATATACAAACAATGTATTAGGTAGTAAGTCCGTGGTCTTTTAATTCAGAATAGTCCATAGATCCTAGAAGAGGAAAAAGAAAGAGACCATTGTGCAGTATATACTGGAATCAAATGACCACACACTGATGGTTATAGAACTCACAAGTGGGGAGTCTTCAAGACTCCAGATGCACGTCTTTAAGTCTCTTTGTGGGGGACTTCGCCCGTATGGTTGATACTGTATCTTGATGGTAGGTGTATCTCAAATAAAAAGAGAATACATAGTACAGTACTGTATAACTGGAATATATATCTATACTATAAAAGGATAAGCTAAAAACTGTCCGTCGCCAAAACCCTACTGCGCATGCGCGACGGACATTTGAAAGCGGCCGTTAGAACACACAGGTAGCTGCGCGTGCCGGCCGCGTGAAAAAAAACCAAAAAAAACGGCACGAGCCGCGCGCAGCTACCCGTGTGTTTACACGGCCAGATGCCCCGATCCTCCAGCGGTGACCGTCCTCCGGCTGCCGGCGGGCCTCCAGGCTCAGGCGAGCCCCCGGCTTGGTTTGGGCCTACAGGCCCAGCCGAGCCGGGGACTCGCCTAAGCCTAGAGGCCCGCCCAGCAGCCAGCGACAGCCGGAGGACGGTCACCGCTGGAGGATCGGGCCAAAGTTCCCAAAACATAGTCCCCATAATCGGCCCTGAGCTCCAGCGGTGACCTCCTCCGGCCGAGCAGGCTGCTAGGCGGGCCTCCAGGCTCAGGCGAGCCCCCGGCTTGGTTTGGGCCTACAGGCCAGCCGAGCCGGGGACTCGCCTAAGCCTAGAGGCACGCCGAGCAGCCAGCGACAGCCGGAGGAGGTCACCGCTGGAGCTCAGGGCCTAAATTCCCAAAACATACTCCACCAAATCGGCCCTGAGCTCCAGCGGTGACCTCCTCCGGCCGAGCAGGCTGCTAGGCGGGCCTCCAGGCTCAGGCGAGCCCCCGGCTTGGTTTGGGCCTACAGGCCCAGCCGAGCCGGGGACTCGCCTAAGCCTAGAGGCCCGCCGAGCAGCCAGCGACAGCCGGAGGAGGTCACCGCTGAAGCTCAGGGCCTAAATTCCCAAAACATACTCCACCAAATCGGCCCTGAGCTCCAGCGGTGACCTCCTCCGGCCGAGCAGGCTGCTAGGCGGGCCTCCAGGTTCAGGCGAGCCCCCGGCTTGGCTTGGGCCTACAGGCCCAGCCGAGCCGGGGACTCGCCTAAGCGTAGAGGCCGGCCGAGCAGCCTGCTCGGCCGGAGGAGGTCACCGCTGGAGCTCAGGGCCGATGTTGCAGCATCCTCTCTCTCTCCGTTGTTCGCCGGAATGACGTCACGAAAGCCTTTGACCCCGGGGTCAAAGGCTTTCGTGACGTCATCCTGGCGAGCAACGGAGAGAGAGAGGACGCTGGAAGCGGGACCGCCATCGCTGGAGGAGCTAAGGGCCGATGTAGGTGAGTATGTGTGGAACCGGTGGAGGACTCGAGGCCGATGTAGGTGAGTATGTGCTCTCCACACCCACCCTGCTTACTCGGCCGGTATCCAAGCTTAGGCGAGCCCCCGGCTTGGCTTGGGCCTAGAGGCCCTGCCGAGCCGGGGACTCGCCTGAGCATGGAGGCCGGTCGAGTTGCATGCTCGGGCGTCCTCCAGGCTCAGGCGAGTCCCCGGCTCGGCTGGGCCTCTAGGCCCACGCCAAGCCGGGGGCTCGCCTAAGCTTGGATACCGGCCGAGTAAGCAGGGTGGGTGTGGAGAGCACTTACTCACCTACATTAGCCCTGAGCTCCAGCGGTGACTGTCCTCCGGCTGTCGCAGGCTGCTCGGCCGGCCTCCAGGCTCAGGCGAGCCCCCGGCTTGGCTTGGGCCTACAGGCCCAGCCGAGCCGGGGGCTCGCCTAAGCCTGGAGGCCGGCCGAGCAGCCTGCGACAGCCACCGCTGAGGCTCCGGGCCAATGTAGGGGGATGTTGCCTACACATACTCACCTACATCGGCCCTTAGCTCCTCCAGCGATGGCGGTCCCGCTTCCAGCGTCTTCTCTCTCTCTCCGTTGGTCGCCGGTATGACATCACGAAAGCCTTTGACCCCGGGGGTCAAAGGCTTTCGTGACGTCATCCCGGCGACCAACGGAGAGAGAGAGAGAACGCTGGAAGCGGGACCGCCATCGCTGGAGGGCCGATGTAGGTGAGTATATCCACGAGCTGGGGGCCAATATCCACGTGCTGGGGCAGTATCCATCCACGTGCTGGGGCAGTATCCACGTGCTGGGGCAGTATCCACGTGCTGGGGCAGTATCCACGTGCTGGCGCAATATCCACATGCTGGGGCAATATCCACAAGCTGGGGCAGTATCCACGTGCTGGGGCAGTATCCACATGCTGGGGCAGTATCCACGTGCTGGGGCAGTATCCACGTGCTGGGCAATCCACGTGCTGGCGCAATATCCACATGCTGGGGCAGTATCCACGTGCTGGGGCAGTATCCACGTGCTGGGGCAGTATCCACATGCTGGGGCAGTATCCACGTGCTGGGGCAGTATCCACGTGCTGGGGCAGTATCCACGTGCTGGCGCAATATCCACATGCTGGGGCAGTATCCACGTGCTGGGGCAGTATCCACGTGCTGGGGCAGTATCCACATGCTGGGGCAATATCCACGTGCTGGGCAGTATCCACGTGCTGGGGCAATATCCACAAGCTGGGGCAGTATCCACGTGCTGGGGCAGTATCCACGTGCTGGGGCAATATCCACGTGCTGGGGCAATATCCACATGCTGGGGCAGTATCCACGTGCTGGGGCAGTATCCACGTGCTGGGGCAGTATCACGTGCTGGGCAGTATCCACGTGCTGGGGCAATATCCACGTGCTGGGGCAGTATCCACGTGCTGGGGCAGTATCCATCCACGTGCTGGGGCAGTATCCACGTGCTGTGGCAATATCCACGAGCTGCGGCAGTATCCACGTGCTGGGGCAGTATCCACGAGCTGGGGCAATATCCACGTGCTGGGGCAATATCCACGTGCTGGGGCAATATCCACGTGCTGGGGCAGTATCCACGTGCTGGGGCAGTATCCACGTGCTGGGGCAATATCCACAAGCTGGGGCAGTATCCACGTGCTGGGGCAATATCCACATGCTGGGGCAGTATCCACGAGCTGGGGCAATATCCACGTGCTGGGGCAGTATCCACGTGCTGGGGCAGTATCCACGTGCTGGGGCAATATCCACGTGCTGGGGCAGTATCCACGAGCTGGGGCAATATCCACGTGCTGGGGCAGTATCCACGAGCTGGGGCAGTATCCACGTGCTGGGGCAATATCCACAAGCTGGGGCAGTATCCGCGTGCTGGGGCAGTATCCACGTGCTGGGGCAATATCCACGTGCTGGGGCAGTATCCACGAGCTGGGGCAGTATCCACGTGCTGGGGCAGTATCCACGTGCTGGGCAGTATCCATCCACGTGCTGGGGCAATATCCACGTGCTGGGGCAGTATCCACGTGCTGTGGCAATATCCACGAGCTGCGGCAGTATCCACGTGCTGGGGCAGTATCCACGAGCTGGGGCAATATCCACGTGCTGGGGCAATATCCACGAGCTGGGGCAATATCCACGTGCTGGGCAGTATCCACGTGCTGGGGCAGTATCCACGTGCTGGGGCAATATCCACGTGCTGTGGCAATATCCACGAGCTGCGGCAGTATCCACGTGCTGGGGCAGTATCCACGAGCTGGGGCAATATCCACGTGCTGGGGCAATCCACGAGCTGGGGCAATATCCACGTGCTGGGGCAGTATCCACGTGCTGGGGCAGTATCCACGTGCTGGGGCAATATCCACGTGCTGGGGCAATATCCACGAGCTGGGGCAATATCCACGTGCTGGGGCAGTATCCACGTGCTGGGGCAGTATCCACGTGCTGGGGCAGTATCCATCCACGTGCTGGGGCAGTATCCACGTGCTGGGCAGTATCCACGAGCTGGGGCAGTATCCACGTGCTGGGGCAGTATCCACGTGCTGGGGCAGTATCCACGAGCTGGGGCAGTATCCACGTGTTGGGCATATATCCATGAGCAGGGGCAGTATAAACGCAAAACAGAATAAACGCCACAGAGCCGAGCACAATAAAAACGCCACAGAGCCGAGCACAATAAAAACGCCACAGAGCCGAGCACAGTACCATAGACGGCACAGAGCCGAGCACAGTACCATAGACGGCACAGAGCCGAGCACAACAGAATAAACGGCACAGAGCACAGAACCAAGCACAATGCACCACACTTATCAATAGACTGCCCTCTGGGCAGGCTTTACACCTAGTATAATATAAAGAAGCACACTCACGTGTTTCAGAACCTCCACTGTGGGTGGTTCTGTAATCGCACCTTGGACCTCTTGTCGCCTGAGGGGGTCCCACCTCGTGAGCGCTGCTTCAAAGTCCAAGAGCGTCAGAATGGAAATCCAAAAGCTGTTAGCCTCTTCCAAAAAGCAAAATAAATTAAGCAAATTGAATTAAGCAAGTGAGGAGGAGGGGGAGGAGGAGGAGGAGGAGGAGGCACAGCAAACACGAGGCACAACGTCCTCTATGACCAACCGTAGCACTAGCCAGTCCAAGGCATCAATTGTCAGAGCTGCTCAGGTGCAGAGCGCTGTTGTCTCAAAGCACACATCCAGGAACTCTTCTGTCTGAGAGTTCTTGAAGAAATGTGCAGCAGACCCCACCGTTGCTATTTGTAATCTATGTCAGATGAGGCTCAAGCGTGGGAAAGACACCGGACGCTTGGGTACCACGTGCTTGAGGCGACATATGACCACTTGCCACGCATCCCGTTGGCGCAAAACTTTGCATAGGTCCTCCTCACCTGTCTCTACCCCCACTATATGTCCTGCCATGTCATTGACTCCAACCTCCACTGACAGGGATGATGCTACAGTAAAGTATGTACCAGGTCCTTCCTCACAATGTGACAGAATCCCATCAGCTGAAGATTTACGCAGTCAGATTACGTTGCCCCAGCTGCTGCAGTGTAGGCAAAAATATAGTCCCAACCATCCCCAAGCACAGCGTCTAAGTGCCAGTTTAGCAAAATTACTCGCGTTGCAGCTGCTGCCTTTCCAGCTGGTGGACTCTGCTCCCTTCTGTGAATTTGCTGAATGTGCTGTACCACAGTGGCAGGTTCCAAAACGCCATTACTTTTCACGGAAGGCCATTCCAGCACTATACCAGCACGTGGAAGATAAAGTTATCGAGTCATTGGGAAAGGCAGTCAGCAGCAAGGTGCATATCACTTTAGACACGTGGTCCAGCAAGCATGGACAGGGTCGTTACATTTCCTTCACGGCACACTGGGTAACTCTGATTGCAGCTGGGAGGGATCCAAGACGGGGCTCTGTGCTGGAGCTTGTTCATCCACCACGCCTCCAGAAAGCTGCTTGTATGAGGTCTGTCTGCTCCACCACCACCTCTCCCTCTTCCTCCTCCTCCTCCTCCTCCTCCTCCTTCTCTGTCTCTGGCGAAGTGGCAGTTAAACCGAGTTTAAGTGGCAGGGGCTACGCAATGGCTCAAGCAAAAAGATGCCATACTGTGCTTGAGCTGGTTTGTTTAGGGGACAGGAGCCACACCGGGTCAGAAATTCTGTCAGCTCTGCAGGGGCAGGTGCAGAGATGGTTAACAACACGCCAGCTTCAGCTGGGAACGGTCGTCTGTGATAATGGCAGCAACCTTCTCTCCGCCCTATGCCTGGGTAAGTTGACGCATGTACCATGCCTAGCACACATCTTAAATCTGGTGGTACAGCATTTCCTAACCAGGTACCCAGGGCTGGCAGAGCTTCTCAGCCAGGCCAGAAAAGTCTGCAGCCACTTCAGACTGTCATTCCCAGCAAGTGTTTGCCTGGCAGAAATTCAAAGAGAATTCCACCTTCCCACAAACCGTCTGATCTATGACATGCCCACCAGGTGGAACTCGACTTTAGCAATGCTGCAGCATCTGCACAAGCAGCAGAGGGCCATCAATGAGTACCTGTGTGAGTATGGCACAAGGACAGGTTCAGGTCAACTAGGTTCCCCCCTGCAGTGGCTGATGATCAAGGATGCATGCACTGTACTGTCACCATTTGAGGCGGCAATGAGGATGGTGAGCAGGGACAGTGCATGCATCAGTGACACAATTCCTTTAGTGTTCCTGCTGGAGCACACTCTGCGGGGAATTATAGATGTGGCTCTAGAGGCAGAGCAGCGGGAGGAAGAGGAGGCCTTCCCTAGCTCTCAAGGCCCCAGTCTTTACACAGACAGCATTCCTGCGGGTCCTCCTAAGATCAGACAGGAGGAGGATGAGGAGGAGGAACATTTAAGTAATGGGGGCATTGAAGGAGGGGATTCCTCAAGGGAGGGTTTTGTGTGCCCAGAAACCCAAGGACTAGTACGTGGCTGAGAGGAGGAAGTGCACGATGGGGTCATCCTCCTCACTGACCAGGAAGACTCGGAAGCTAATGCCACCTCCAACCTACTCTGCATGGGCTCCCTTATCCTGCAAAGCCTGGTAAAGGACCCCAGGATTCGTGCTATCAAGGAGAGGGATCATTACTGGTTGGCAACCCTTCTTGATCCACGATACAAGGGTAAAGTTGCAGAGCTCATCCTGCCCGCACAGAGGGAGCACAGGTTTAAAAAACTTGAGGACGCTCTAAAGCGACACTTGTGTAACACCTTTCCAGGCACTGGTAGGTTACCAAGTGATGACACATGTGCTTCTGAGGCTGCGGATGATCAGAGGAATAGAGGTGAAGGCTGGGGCCACTTGACTGATGCCTTTTTAAATTTTTTTAGTTCACGACGCCCAGGGACGTCAAATGTAGCACCCATTGCCATCAGTCTTCACCGTATGGTGCAGGACTACCTAGGGGCAAGGACGGACCTGGATACCTTTCCAGCAGATGATCCACTGGCTTACTGGGTGTTGAGAATGGATCACTGGCTAGAACTTAGCAAATATGCTATGCAGCTACTAGATTGCTCTTCATCCAGCGTGCTTTCTGAAAGGACGTTCAGGTTTTGTCACAGACAAAAGAGGGCGTCTGTCCACCGACTCTGTAGACCAATTGACATTTATAAAAATGAATCAGTCCTGGATCAGCAGCTATCAATCCCCTGATGCTGATGTAATGGAATAGATCTGGGATGTCTTCTGCATTCACAAAACCTCCACCACTGAACTCTTCCACAATACCACAAAGGGGTTACGGTGTGAAGGCACTTTCTGCCACCAAGGCACAATATTTGGGTGCATTGACACCTTTACCAGATTCAGATCTTTTTAATATAGGACCGCATGGTCCACCCCTGCACTCTTCCACAATACCACAAAGGGGTTACTGTATGATGGCACTTGCTGGCCTGGCACCAAAGGCACAATATTTGGGTGCACTGACGCCTGTACCAGATTTATATAATTTAAATTTTTTGGACCGCAGAGTCCAACCCTGCACTCTTCCACAATACCACAAAAGGATTACGGTGTGAAGGCACTTGCTGCCATGAAAGGCACAATATTTGGGTGCACTGACGCCTGTACCAGATTTATATCATTTGAATTTTTTGGAACGCAGGGTCCAACCCTGCACTCTTCCACAATACCACAGAGGGGTTACAGTGTGACGGCACTAAAGGCCCAATTTTAAAGCACCTATTGTTACTTTCATCCAAAGCCTGCATACGTTTCACCATAATTTTGACAAAAAATCACTAAACTTGTTCTGCGCGTCCTAAAAGGTCTCCTCTTTTAATACAGACTGCCGCCCCAAGCAGTTGTTTATGAATAGATTAAAGGAAAACCGTTTACCGTCATTTGAAATGTCATTTTTTTGTTTTTAAATGTTTCTATACATCCTACAAATCCGCCACTTCACGGGCAAGTTATGGGGACCTCCTAGGCACGATATTTGAAGGAATTTTTTGTTTTTATTTTTAACCCTTATTTCATGGAAAACTCACTGTCCCTTTAAAAACGTTTTTTTTTAAACTTTTTGTCCTTGTTTCCTGTCCCCCAGGGCACTACCCGGACCCCCATACACCTTTTATGGCAAATATCTTGCATATATGCCCTCTTGGAGGGCACTCTAAAAACCAAACTTTTGACTCCCATTGACTTGCAGTGAGTTTGGTTCGTGCTCGAGTTCAAACTCGAACTTTCGAAATTGTTTGAGTTCGAATGCGAACCGAAAACGGGGGTGTTCGGCTCATCCCTAATCCCTAGTGCTAATTACCACACCAATGCGGAACCAAAAATTTGGTTGCATCTAGAATCACGATATACATGAAACCATCTATGTATAGTCACAATTGGAGAGAGTTTGACGCCTTCTGATGGACTTAACAAATTACAGCACACACTATCTTAGTGTTGTCGTGGGAAATAAGATGGATATGAAAGGCTAATAATCAAACTACCTATCCATCAATTGACCTGAGGGATCGATACATACAGGGGTCAGCAACCTTGACCCTCCTGGCTTCAGAAACTACATCTCCCATGCAGGCCCGTCTTTACTATTGATTGGACCCATGGCAAACATTTTCTTGGGCCCCCCCGAAAGCCCGCTCACTGCATAATTTTGCTTCTGCCCCCAACATCCCAAAAAAGAAAAAAAAAATGTAAACATAAAGAACTGGCAAACAAACAAGTCCTTAGATTGATATGAAATAGTGTTACATTTATACACTGCACATTACTGAGGAGCTCTGTGATACACATACACATTGCTGTATCACAGAGCTCCACAGTAATGTGCAGTGTATAAATGTAATATTATTTCAGAGCTTCACAGCAGTAAAACCCACAGTAATGTGCAGTCTGTATGAGTGCTTCAAAGAACTCGGCGGAAATAAAACTCACAGTACTGTGCGTTGTGTACAAACATTAATTAACAGTTGTTTTAACATCGTGGGGGCTATCAAGGTCTAGATAATTAATAATTAGTCATGCAGGTTGCATGGCCCTGTGTATTGCTAGTGAGAACTTGTATCTTCCATACATGGCTCCTGCACAGGTAACATGGAGATATGATGAGAGAGTAGAGCACAGGCTGCCCTATTCCATAGAGAACATCAGCTGTGGTGTTCAGGTGAGTAAGCGTTAACATCAGGATAAGTGACTTTGGCACATGCCCCCCATATTACATCACTAACGCTAAACCCATTACAGCATCAGTGATTGCGTTAGCTTGCACGAGCTTACTGTACTTTGCGCTCCCTATACTTTGTAGTCCTAATGCTAATTACCGCACTGATGTGACAACGAAGAACTTAACCACAGGCTAGAAGTTGGTGCTAACTGATACCACTTCTGCAGAATCATTTATCACCCCCAAACCCCCCCCCCCCAAAATCAGGTACTCACCTCTCAACCCACGGCGAGAACGGTTTGCTGATCTGCCACTTCTGGCCGCCAGGAGCAGTGTGAGACTGGGAACAAAAAGTCCCTAGTCTCCCTCTTTGAATCAATTTGCAGACCTGCAAGATCTCACGAGAGGCGAGATCCTGCAGGTCACGCGGCGGGCAGCACAAGCCTCCATGGAGTCCTATGGACTGCAGGAGGTGGTACTCACAGTGGCGCTTAGCGCTGCATTACAAGGCAGGCTTCTGAAGTAACACCTGACCTGTAATATGGAGCTAAAACAGGGATACTAAAGGGGAAACCTGCAGGCGCACATTATCCACCTAAATGTCCTCGCTTTAGCACAGGGCAAGGAAAAGTGCCCACAAGCTCTTATGGTGAAAGAACAGACAGGGGGAAAAAAGAGAAAACCAAAATAATATCCTGGTATAGAACATGGAGGAGACATTTCATAATGAGAAAATAATAATCACAGCTCTCATTACTGACCAGCCCTTGAGGTACGCCAAACTCCAACATATACAGGGTTATTCAGAGAGCCAAACTGTTTTTCACATCACATACCCAGCACAGCATGTGTTTCACATCACATACCCAGCACAGCATGTGTTTCACATCACATACCCAGCACAGCAGTGTTTCACATCACATACCCAGCACAGCAGAGTGTTTCACATCACATACCCAGCACAGCAGAGTGTTTCACATCACATACCCAGCACAGCACAGTGTTTCACATCACATACCCAGCACAGCACAGTGTTTCACATCACATACCCAGCTGGGAGGGACCCGGCGAGAGAAGGGGAACTGCATATTGAAGAGGAGGGGAGGAGCCAACCGCATTGCGAGGCCTCACTTCCTCTCTGCAGTCACATGTCCTTACGAAGGGGAGACAGCACGCAGGGCCATGATTTTTGCAGGCTGGGAGCAGCTGCCTTGGGCCCCCTACCAATGACTGGGCCCAGGGCAGCTGCCCCTTTTGCCCCGCGCTAAAGACGGCCCTGCTCCCATGATGCTTAGACACTAATTAGGATGGCTGAGCCTCATGGGAAATGTCGCTTCAAAACATGTGTAGGGCCAAGGTTTTTGACCCCTGAGATAGAAAGATAAAAACACCTACTTATAGATTGAGAGGTCAGCTGGTTGATTGATAGAGAGATATTGATGAATAGATCAAAAGATAGAGAGAACAGCCAATAAACAGAGCAAAAAGAATAAAAATTACGTTTTCTAATTTCATTTCTAGCCCATGCTGAATGTTAAAATGAACTGTGCCCTGGTATCCAGTGTATTGGCACACAGGGCCGTCTTTAGCGCAGGGCAAAAGGGGCAGCTGCCCTGGGCCCAGTCAGTGTTATGGGGCCCAAAGCAGCTGCTCTTGAGCCCGCAAAAATCGTGGTGTCACAGGATGCCTCCCCTCCGTGGTGATGGTGACAAGTGACCACAGCGAGGAGGTGAGGCCGCACGAGAGAGGGAGGCATCGCGGGAGCTGCGTTTGGCTCCTCCCCCTTCTCTTCAACATGCAGTTCCCACGCAAGAAGATCCTGGATTCAGGAAGTAGTCAGTGCTCTGACCTGCCAGGCCAGCCTGTCTGAGAGACTACAGCAGCATGAAGTAAGAAGCAGGGCTCTGCTTACAAGACCCCCTGTTCCCCCACCCCTCCAGCTTGTCTATGTCACATGTTAATTTGTATATAGATGATGTGTGTGTGTGTGTTGTGTAAATTATGTATATATGTGTGATGTGTAAATATGTGTGTGTGTGTGATGTGTAGATTATGTATATATGTGTGTCTGTGTGATGTGTGATGTGTAGATTATGTGTGTATATATATATATATATATTTGTGTGTGTGTGTAGTTTGTGTGTGTGTGTAGTTTGTGTGTGTGTAGTTTGTGTGTGTGTGTAGTTTGTGTGTGTGTGTGTGTGTGTGTTGTGTGTGTGTGTGTGTAGTTTATGTATATGTGTGTGTGTGTGTGTGTGTGTGTAGTTTATGTATATGTGTGTGTGTGTGTGTGTGTAGTTTATGTATATGTGTGTGTGTGTGTAGTTTATGTATATGTGTGTGTGTGTGTGTGTGTAGTTTATGTATATGTGTGTGTGTGTGTAGTTTATGTATATGTGTGTGTGTGTAGTTTATGTATATGTGTGTGTGTGTGTAGTTTATGTATATGTGTGTGTAGTTTATGTATATGTGTGTGTGTGTGTAGTTTATGTATATGTGTGTGTGTGTAGTTTATGTATATGTGTGTGTGTGTAGTTTATGTATGTGTGTGTGTGTAGTTTATGTATATGTGTAGTTTATGTATATGTGTGTGTGTGTGTGTAGTTTATGTATATGTGTGTGTGTGTGTGTGTAGTTTATGTATATGTGTGTGTGTGTGTGTAGTTTATGTATATGTGTGTGTGTGTAGTTTATGTATATGTGTGTGTGTGTAGTTTATGTATGTGTGTGTGTGTAGTTTATGTGTGTGTGTAGTTTATGTATATGTGTGTGTGTGTGTGTTGTGTGTGTGTAGTTTATGTATGTGTGTGTGTGTGTGTGTGTGTGTGTGTAGTTTATGTATATGTGTGTGTTGTGTGTGTGTAGTTTATGTATATGTGTGTGTGTAGTTTATGTTGTGTGTGTGTGTGTAGTTTATGTATATGTGTGTGTGTGTGTGTAGTTTATGTATATGTGTGTGTGTGTAGTTTATGTATATGTGTGTGTGTGTAGTTTATGTATGTGTGTGTGTGTAGTTTATGTGTGTGTGTAGTTTATGTATATGTGTGTGTGTGTGTGTGTGTGTGTGTAGTTTATGTATGTGTGTGTGTGTGTGTGTGTGTGTGTGTAGTTTATGTATATGTGTGTGTGTGTGTGTGTAGTTTATGTATATGTGTGTGTGTAGTTTATGTATGTGTGTGTGTAGTTTATGTATATGTGTGTGTGTAGTTTATGTATATGTGTGTGTGTGTGTGTGTGTAGTTTATGTATATATGTGTGTGTCTGTGTGTAGTTTATGTATATATAATGTGTGTTAGTGTAAATTGTGCATATATATATGTGTGTGTGATGTGTAGATTATGTGTGTATATATGGTGTGGAAATGTGTGTGATGTAAATATCAAGTGTATATTATGCGTAAGTGTATATATATAATGTGGAAATGTGTATATGATGCAAGTCTGTATATGATGTATATATTATGTGTACATGTACAGTATATAGAATGTGTACATTGGATGTGTACGTGCACAAAGGATGTATATACACAATAGTACATATATATATATATATATATTTGTGCATGATGTGTACACACAGAGATATTGTGTTTTTCTCACAGTGTGTATTTAGGATGTGTAATTGTAAAAAAAAAAAACTATAAAACAAATAAATAGGCTTGTTTCATAAAATGTAATCTGTGTTTTTTTTTTTTTTTTAAGGATGGGATGGAGAGTAAAATTCCTATGGGGGGGCCCAAGAACATGGTTGCCCAGGGTCCAGTCAATATTAAAGACGGCCCTGTTGGCACATACCAACTCATGCCAAGAAAAGGTTTTATTATATGGTTTATCTCGCAGTGCAGCTGCAGAGGAAGTGGCTATATGGCGGCAGGGCACAAGGTAAGAAAAGGAATGAATTACTAGTAGAGAAAAATGTCAAGGTGGTCTCTAAGAATGGTTGGGACATCCTAAGAGTGTGTGAGAGAATGTGTCTGAGCGCAGGAAGCAGATTGCAGAAGTTCACATGGCGGCAGTAATTCATGATAATATGCAATCTGTTATGGTTTGCAATGTATGATAGGGACTACATGAAAGAAAGACGCTCTTGTTTTATAAGCTGTCAAACATTTGGCATTAGTGTGTAGTTCACTTATATTTTATATACCTTCAAGGCTAATTTATTCTTGTGACACATAATAAACTGTAAATCTTTAGTCATCTGAAAAATAATTTTTACTATATTTTTTTATTTTAAGCTTTATTTGATATTCATTGTTAAAAAATTGCTAGACCTTGTTACCTGTCTTCTAAGCAACAAATGAAGTCAAAATGATAATATAAAGGGCAGAGAGGAGTAGAAACAAGTGGCATACGCTGATGATGTGTTGCGGATTTTAACTCACCCATGTCAGTCAGTCCCAATTCATTAGATCTCCTGCATACTTTTTCCGATTTGACCAGTTACAAAACAAAAATGTTGCAAAGTTTGAGTCCCTACCCCCCCCACACACCTTTTTTCTGAGGATCAGAAATTTCTTTTGCCTAAGGCTTTGCTACTGCCAGTGATGTCCCGATGTATTTAGGAACCAAAATTATTGATTCCCTGATGGCCTTTACGACTACACCTTTATGCCTCTAATTTACAAGGTTTAGATGGACCTGAGCAAATGGAATCCCTCTAATCTCATGGCTGGTATAAAAATGAATGTTCTCCCATGGTTGCATTTTTCTTCCAGGCCCTTATCCATTCTATTGTGAACCTCTGACTTTCAGACTTTGCAGAGTTATAGCGATAGATTTTTTGGAGGGGTGCGAGAAGAATGGTGTTGCTATGCTGGTGCTATACAGATCACGGGAAGTGAAAGTTGTGGGGATCGCACCCCTTAACTTATGAGAGGTTGACTCAAGTGGGCTCTTTGCTCTTTTCAAACGATGGCAACAGGTGTGTAGATTCAGAGCCAGCCTTACTTAAACTGGACCTGCCTCAATTCTGGATATCTGGCTCTGGGATCTGGACAGGCCCAAACTAGAATTCATGACTGGCATGCAGCAAGTCAGATAGGGTGTTATGTGCCCCGCCATGGCTCCTCGGCGCCCGGCAGCGTCGTCCTCGCTGCTCGCTGTCCGGGCGCCGAGTGAAGAGGGCTTAGCAGACTCCCTCTATCTCCACCAGGACAGGCCCATTCATGGGGCTGGAAAAGGCCATGGCTGATACGATCCCCACCTGGAGGAGGTATAATCCTTGCACGCAGCACCCTATCCTTTCCCTTCGATCCTTAGAAGTGGTCTGTCTGTAATATATATCCCTATGAATAGATAACTCGCAGCAAGGTGAGGACAAGGTACAGTGCCTATATGTCAGAACCAGAATTGTCAGAAACCGTTTGTCAATTAGTCAGAACCAGAATAGTCAGTAGCCGTTTGCCAAATGTCAGAACCAGAAATACCAAAATACCAAAATTCAATAGAGCAGCTCTAAGGGATGATTAACCACGTTAGGGCAATGTGGAATTGCATTGCCTGTTGAACCAACCCACTCGAGCGCCTTCCTCGCCTCGTCAGTGAGGCTTGTGTATCAGCTCCTACAGTTCCGCATAACCATCATGCGTATTTTCTTATTAGGAGAAACGCTAGTCAAGCCCAAGGTCTGTCTCCCACTGGACCTTAGGCTTGTACGTTTCCCGAAACCCTGGCACCTCCAGGTCTCTTGGTACAATGATATCTAAAGTGCCCCCTGCCAGCATAGTAAAAACACAGACCCTCCCTCCTGCGATATTCTCTCTCCTCTTGAGAGATACCAGTGCGTATTTGCATGGGTTCAGGAAGCTGATTATCAGCCACAGGTAGAGCTGGGACGGGAGGAGCACAGTTAGGGAGGGGTGGTAACACTCTACGTACTCTTTCTTTCAGGGCCCGTCTATTATGGATTTGATCATCCAGAGAAATACAAAACTCAATCAATTCCTCTAACACATCGGGTAATTTCATAGGTGCATAAGGGAGTCTGCTAAGCCATCTTCACTCGGCATCCGGACAGCGAGCAGCGAGGATGATGCTGCCGGGTGCCGAGGAGCCATGGCAGTGCACAGAACATAGGGTCCCTGGCAGATGGCCATCTTCAAAGGTTGCTTGATCTATTGATCTATATAAAGCAGCTGGATGGGTGTCCTTTACCACCTTGGCAGAGAGAAATCTAATACACCGTATCAGATACCTGTAGATTCAAGACTTTGCGTGTTTGCCACATATGCATTCGACTATTATCTCTTGCGTAACATGAAAAATTATGCGCACTTGAGTTAAAACCAGGACGCGTTTGCTAATTTACCCTTACCATTCCGGTTTCCCCAGCAGATCGCCGGGCAGGTGCTGAGTCCTGCATCCTGCTCCTTAGCGATCGCTAAGCTCGCAGATGCTGGGGGCAGTGCTGGAGGTATGGACGCCATAGAGGATCGTGTTGCCGGGTCACATGACCGGCAGGATCTCGCCTATTGTGAGATCCTGCTGGTCAGAGGAGTGATCGCAGAGGGAGACATGGGACTTTCTTCCCCCAGTCTCCCTCTCTTCCCTGCGGCCAGAAGCAACAGATCATTCTCGGCAAAAGGATAAGAGGTGAGTATTTGGTTTTTTGGGGGGTTTTGAGCTGCAGGTAACGGATTTTGCAGCAGCGGAATCTGTTACCTACACCTCTGAGCTGGTATTAACTTTTTTAGGTAGCGCCAGCTCTTTGTAACTAGCTTTAGGACCAAGTGATGTTAACGATAGTTACTCTGTGCTTTCACTTTTGTGACCAGGTATGGGTCAAATCTGCCCAAGAGTCTCAGACCAAGTCCTGGCTTCCATGACGGTTTTTTGATTTATCACATATAAAAAATCCATGGACGCGTATCTTCGAGCTATGAGAGCTCCACCAAGAGTGATTTAACCAGTTGGGTGGAGTAGAGGGAACATCACTGCTCTATGACTGTGGAGACACAGGTTTGAATATCGGCAAGAGCACCTCTCCAGTAAGTGTACTTGGGCAAGACACCTAATGGTACATACTCACCACCCAGGACATACTTGAAAACGAGAGAAATGTCATTGTATTCTTCCTGGTAAAATACTTTCTCAAAAAAAAATTAGCAAAAACTCTTGTGTTTTCATCTGCTTGGATTTCACACAGGGAGCCATTTTTTCCATTTCTTGTCTTGCATTTTGTATCTTTTATTCTGTTGTAAGATAAACCATTCCAGCAAGGTGTGAGTTACCTGGAAGAGGCATTACAAACTAGCCAGATGTGTTGAACCACTCAGAGCTAGGGATGAGCCGAACACCCGAGTTCGGTTCGCATTCGAACTCGAACTTTTCAAAAGTTCGAATTCGAACTCGAACACGAACTCAATACAATTCAATGGGACTCAAAGTTCAATTTTTAGAGTGTCCTCCAAGAGGGCATATATGCTAGATACTTGCCATAAAAGGTGTATGGGGGTCCGGGTAGTCCCTGGGGGACAGGAAACAAGGACAAAAAGTTAAAAAAAAAACGTTTTTAAAGGGACAGTGAGTTTTCCATAAAATAAGGGTTAAAAATAAAAACGAAAAATTCCTTCAAATATCATGCCTAGGAGGTCCCCATAACCAGCCCGTGAAGTGGTGGATTTCTAGGATGTATAGAAACATTTAAAAACAATGTCCGTGTCTGGGTAGTGCCCTGGGGGACAGGAAACAAGGACAAAAAGTAAAAAAAAAGACATTTTTAACCCCTTCACTGCTGACGACATGTGGGACACGTCCTCAGTTATTGTCCTCAGTTATTCCCGCTGTATGCTGAGGAGGACGTGTCCCACACGTCATCAGCTTTGCGGGACCCCCGGCGGAAATACTCACCTCTCTGTCCGGGGTCCCGCGGCGTTCTGACTTCAGCGTCCTAAGACGCTGAAGTCAAGCTCCTCCCGACGTAAATGACGTCATCGCTCCATGCGCGATGACGTCATTTCCAGGTGACCCCCGGCAATGCCGGGAGATCGCCTGGAAGGGAGGGGGGATCCGTTCACATCCCTCTCCCTCCCGATCGGGAGGTCCCACAAAAAAGCCAGGCACCGCTTAAAAGCGGTGCCTGGCTTTAACCCCTTAGGCACCGGATCGCACTTCGGCACCTTCTTGGATGGCGGCTCCACCCCCGGGTCCCCCCTCACTGCCTGACGTCCTCACGCATAGCGTGATGAGGTCAGATAGCAGTGGAACCCCTAGCTGCCCGGAATCTCCTGGTGGAGATAGGGGGCTCATATCTCCAGAACCGTGACATGGAGGGTGTCAATCAAAAGGCCTGAGCATGGCCTTTCGAATGATACCCAACATGAACAGGTATAAAGTAAAAAAAAAAAAAAAAAAGTATTTTTTTTGGTGTGTTATTTTTATTAACGCAGCAATATTGTTCACATTTCAATTATAATGTGAACAATGATGCTGCACTAATGATTTTTTTCTATGGTGTGCGTTTGCTAAAAATCACATAATTCCCCCCAAAAAATTTAATAAGTCCCCATTTCTAATTTTTGTACAAGTGCACCCCATAGAAAATATAACCACAAATGTTCATGTGATAAAAGGTGAAAAAAAAACACTTTACACGTTGCAGATGATTAAAAATTCAAGTTTTATTGCATTTTTTGTTATAATATACAGGCAGAACATGACGTATACATATAAAAATGATATATTATGAATCTGCCGAGTCTGCCGGAAAGAACGATATATAATATGTCTGGGTCGTATAATAAAATGTGGCTTCAAATCACGTTTAAATATGATGAGCGAAAGCGGTAAAAATTAGCTCAGCACACAGCGGTGAAATGCCTCAGCAGTGAAAGGGTTAAAGGAACAGTGAGTTTTCCATAAAATAAGGGTTAAAAATAAAAACAAAAAATTCCTTCAAATATCGTGCCTAGGAGGTCCCCATAACCTGCCCGTGAAGTGGCGGATTTGTAGGATGTATGGAAACATCGCCATCACAGACCCACACACGACACCTAGCACTCTCAGTCTGCATACAATGTATCAGATTCATGAGACCGGACTAATTAGAAGTACATGTTATTTCCAAACACTAATTAAACACCTGTTGTTTACGCCGTTTGAGAGCACAGGTCATTTAGAGGTGAGAATCTTTGCAAATATCTAATAAACCGTTGCTTATAATATTCTGCAGTAAAGAGTCTCTTTATTTCTAGATTTTTTTGTATTTTTAAAGCACTTTTTATACTTTTTTCAAATTTTTTTTTTTTTTCGAACTCAAACCGAACATGCCAAAAAGTTCGAAGTTCGCGAACTTTCGAACTGCCGATGTTCGAATCGAACTCCGAACTGATCAAACCAAACAGCTCATCCCTACTCAGAGCCAGTGTTAGGGCTCTACATTTGTGAGTGGAATATTGTATACCAGCAAATATATTGTAATTGTTTGGGATATACTGCACCATTATATATTTTTTACTTCTCTAATCCGACAACAAATGAGAGATATCTGAACCCTGAAAGCAATTCAGTTTGCGCTGATTAGATATGTATACCCTATCCCACTGGACCCTGAGATTTTTCTGCTGATAAAACCTCAGGACTTTGCAGACGATAAGGCTAGGGTCAGACGAGCGTGATTTCTACGGACTGTACGTCCGTGCAGTACGGACATCGTCAGTACGGATGACGCAGTAGTGGTCACACAGTCCGTTTTTTCACTGAAGTTATTTTTGACGGATGTAGGAGGGAAAAGTAAATTACAATGAAAAAACATTCTGTCCGTCAAAAATGCTGGACGTATAAATGCAGTCCGTCTGACCTCGCTCCATCACTCACACACAAAGCTATGCAGACGTTGTGGACGTGGTGCACTCCGCACGTCCGTTCTAGCAGTATTACGTTCTTGCCTAGCCTGCGTCCGTTTGCAGCGTCCGTCATGCGTCCGCAGTTCAGTGCGGACGAACTTCATGTGTCAGGCTCCAATGGACTTTCTTTCATGCTATCACGGACGTACTTTTAGGTGCAATCACGGACGTGAACACTACGCTCGTCTGACAGCAGCCTAAGACAGAACAAGCTTTTGTCTAAACTTCTCTTAGCGGCCTACCATACAGACCCGCCATCTGTTGACAGACGTCTACAAAAAAATATTAGAGACCATTAACCACTTGGCTGCTAAGGACGCGCTCAGCACGTCCAGCCAAGTGGTTCTCCTGTGCTATGGAGGTGATGAGCGCGTCCTAGCACAGGAGGCAGCAATCGGCCAGGATTCCGGAAGATTGCTGCACCCCCTCGGGTGCGGGCTGACATCTTGGATGTCAGCCCGGCACTCCGGGACCCCGGCGGGGACAATAGATATCATCGCCCTAGCGCAATGACATCTATTACAGGCGCCCCCCCCCACAAGTGCGCGGAAGGTGCCTGATAGGGAGGGGGAGGTCCTTTGGACCTCTCTCCCTCCTGATTGGCTGGCGGTGAAAGTCAGGCACCGTTTGGAAGGGGACAGCCTGCCCTTCCAAACAGTGGTGGGCTTTAACCCCTTGGGGGCCGGATCAGGATTCGGCAGCAAAAAGCGCCAGATCACGATCCTCTCCCCGAGCTGGCCGACATCTTGGATGTCGGCCAAGTTCCGGGATCTCCCCCTGATGACTGGCATCATCATGCATAGTGCGATGACATCAGTTCTGGAGTTAACTCCTAGCTGCCACCAATGGTAGAGATAGGGGGTTCCAATGAACCCCTTATCTCTCGGTCCGTGGCAGCTAGGGGTTAATGCTTGGTACCATTGGATCGGCCAGAGCATGGCCTATCCAACGATATCAAACATAACCATGTAAAACGTTAAAATAAATAAATAAATAAAAAAATGACAATAAAAAAAATTAAATAAGAAAAAATAAACAGTTTTTTTTCTTGTTTTGTTTATGCACAATATTGTTCCCATTTCAATTATAATGTGAACAATGATACTGCACTAATGATTTTTGTTTTGTTTGCGTTTGTTAAAAATTGTGTCATTTTCCCTCAAAAAAATGTAACACGTCCCCCATTTCTAATTTTTTAACAAGCGCAACTCATAAAAAATATAACCACAAATGCTCGCATGTTAAAATGGGAAAAAAACACTTTACACTTTTTAAATTTTTTAAAATTCAAATTTTATTGCATTTTTTGTTATAATATACAGACAGGACATGACGTATACATCTAAAAATGATATATTATGAATCTGCCGAGTCTGCCCGAAAGAACGATATATAATATGTCTGGGTCATATAATAAAATATGGCTTCAAAACGCGTTTAAACATGATGAGCGAAACCGGTAAAAATGACCTCAGCACACAGGTGTGAAATGGTTCAGCAGCGAAAGGGTTAATTAACAGTTGAATTGATGGCAAAAATATACCATACCATGGATGCATATGAACGTGTTTGGGCTCCATGGCTTTATTGTAAGGTCTCAGGATGCTTTCTACTATATTACCTTGTCACGGAATCTGTTACTCTGTTATAATTTTTGTCTGTCGTTTTTCATATTGGAACTGGTAGTTGTGTCATACTCATTAGATATGCTGATAGCTATGCAATCTGACACATGTGACAGACTACAAAAAACTGCCTTAAGAGTTCAAGAAGAAACAACCCCTCACCACACAAATGTGGGTCCAGAGCTCCTACATGCCAACAAAAATCATTTACGTATTTTTGTGAAGCAACATTTAGGCCACACTGTGATCTCTATAAAGCTTTATGTTGGATAAAGACTGTTGCAGGATGGAAACTTTGCTTACCACAAACAAAAATTGTGTTTGTGTTGACCAGTAAGGAGAAGGAGGGACGGACCACTTCTATTTGTTCTTGGTATTAACTTTTAAATGAACATAAAATAGGGGCTTATTCAGAGAGCACCAAAATGTCGCCGACATTTCGGTGCTCTCTTGTTCTCCGGACTTCCCTGCACTTTGGGGTATCAAAGTTCCCCACCCTGCGGTCAATACGGCATTTACCGCAGGGTCCCCAGAGTGCAGGGAAAACCCACCACAAATCCGCCGCACACCCGCCAGAATCCCACCAAAAACCCACCGGAAACGCCGCAAAAAACAAACCGAACACGTTGGAAAAAGCCGTTGAGTCGCCGATCACAACGCAGACCAGCCACTGGAAAAAGCCGACAAGCTGGCGAACGGGGTAATAAAAAATAAATACGCTTGGAAGTGTCAAAATTGAAACACTTTGCAAAAAAAACAACTGAACGAAAATGTCCGGAATTAACATATAAGACCCTATGAATGATAATAAAAAGATCTGTTACAGAAAAAAGAAAAAGCAATTAAAAATAAAAAAAAAATTGCTGAAAAAATCCAGAAAAATGCCTAAAAGATCCTAACAAAAAAAAAATCAATAAATAGACTTTTTACCACAGAATAAAATAATAAACGGTTTATTAGATACTGCATAAAAACAGGAAACTTTTTAACATTGATGCCTATGGGGTTCGCCTGAATAAACCTGCCGAATGAAAACACCGAACAGCAGGGCATTACGACAACTTTTCTCTGCTGTTCAGTGTTCTCTGAATAGATTAACCATTGCTTCTCTATGGGGGATTTCACTGCCTTCCAACAGGCACCCTACTTGCTGGTAGTTCGCCAAAATTTGGCGAACTGCCTGCTTACTGAATAGCCGAATGGCCCGAAGTGTCACCGTATGTGAAAATTCCCTGTTCGGTGACATTTCAGTGCCAGATTGGCTCTTTCTGAATAACCCCTATAGAGCATGATGTGTTTGTTCGGCAATTAAACGCAAGCAGCTGGGTTGCATTCATTAACTTTATTTATGTTACTTCATCTAGATTTTCTCGGCAAAGTGTCGTTGATAGACTTAAAACACACGTCAAGTGACTGAGAACATTTTATCAAAGATCAGACATGTTATTGTTTTTACCAAAACAGGAAGTAAGATTTTGAAAGCGATGAGTGTCAGATGTTTCCCGTGCACTAAACAGTTTTGATACCAACAACCCTCCAACTACATGAGTTGGCACAGGTTTCTGCTAAAGTGACCAGTGACGGAGTCCAGAAAGCTCAATAAATAGTGAACGGCACTGATGCACTTTCCAGATTGTAATTTTTTTCCCCAGGAGGGGAAGAAGATCTGCTGATCATAACATTTTTTAATAAGGATTTATCGCATGTTTGAAAGAATTAAAAAAACCTCTTGTTTTCTTTCAAAACGTACATAAATCATAACATGCTTAAAATTAACTCTGCAACAGTTTCAGTTTATTAGGTTTGAAAGAAATAAAGACCAGGTAAACTTTCTGTCTGTGTGTCTGTCTGCCTACCCATCTAAAGACCAGCACATTTTCATTTAGTTAGGATAAAAAATAAATATGAAACATGATAATTTGATAGAGACTGATTATTTGTTGTTCCTGTGATTTTCTCTCTCTGTTTCGTTCCTGCAGGGTCCCCAAAGTGCAGGGAAAAGCCGCCGAACGGATCCCGAAAAGAAAAAATCACTGAAAAGCCGCAGAAAATTCACTGATAACCCACCGATACGATCTGAAAAAAAAATCGGATCGATTTGAAATGCCACAGAAAAGCTGCCGAATGCACCCAAAAAAAGGCGAAGCTCCGTTGAAAAGGGGGAAAAAAAACAGCAATTTTAAAACTTTCAGGGTTATTCAGAGAGGGGTGAAAAGCAGGAGAATGACTGGAGAATGGAAAATTCTAGGTCAAAATAGCCGATTTGGAAAGTGAGATAAATTGGAGAATTTTTCTGGTTTGGCTATTTTGACTAGAATTTTCCATTCTCCAGTCATTCTCCTGCTTTTCACCCCGCTCTGAATAACCCTGAATGTTTGCAAATAAACTACTGCACGAAAATGCCTGAAAATAAAATCTAAGGTCCTATGAATAATAACAAAATGTTACAGAAAAAGCCCGCTTTTTAACCCCTTCACTGCTGAGCCATTTCACCTCTGTGTGCTGAGCTAATTTTTACCGTTTGCCCATCATGTTTAAACGCGATTTGAAGTCACGTGTTATTATACGACCCAGACAAATTCGAAATCCCTTTTTTCTGCAGACTCAGCAGATTCATAATATATCATTATTATATCTATATGTGGGGCTATATTACAATCCTGAAGCTAAAACTGGAATACTAAAGAGAAAAACCTGCTCCTGCAGGTTTCTCCTTAGCATCCCCATAAACACCCGCAAAAACAGAATGGAACTGAGATACCTCCCCGCGGAGTGTTTTTACGCGTGTTTACGCGTGTGCACACTCGAATATGCGCGTACATTACTAAGTTTAACCCCCCTCCTGACGGTGTTTTTCAGTTTCAGTGATGAAAGCGGTAACCCTGAGCCACACTCGGGCTGCATACACTACCTGTCCCTGCGCTCCCTCGCTGTCCACCGCACTCTCCTCCAGCGATCGTGACGTTTTGCTTTCTGGTTCCCTTCTCATGAAAGGGAACCAGGAAGTATGACGTTGCGATCAGCCGGAGGAGACTGCGGGGGACAGCGAGGGAGCACAGGGACAGGTTATGTATCCAGCCAGAGTGTGGCTCGGGGTTACCGCTTTCAGCACTGAAACTTAAGCCCGAAACACACTCGATTACCAACACCAGGGAGGTTAAAAAAATACAACTTTTATTTTATTGAATATTGCGTTTATTTATTTATTTATTTATTTATTTATAAAGGATTTTACCAGGAAGGATACATTGAGATTTCTCTCGTTTTCAAGTATGTCCTGGGTTCAAGAACATTGAAGTGTTACAGTTACAGAAATACACATATACGCAATATTCAATAAAATAATTTGTTGTGTGTGAATGAGGCCATAGCGTCTCAGTGGAGAATACAATATAATCATGTTTAACAAATGATACAGACATAAATAAGCTTTACTTTCTTTCTTTTACTGATCATGGAGAAATCTGAGGGATAAAACACTCCGGTCTCTATTACATTCTTTGCGCAAAAAACGTGCGCGAAGCGTTAAATGTTAACGCGTGTAAATTAAGGCTGGTAATACAATCCGAGCGCATTTTTTCATCCGTCAAAAAATAACGCGCGTAAGAAAGACGTGCAACCACGCGCGCATTAACGCTGCGCGCAGAAATCGGTGTGCGGGCTGTTTTTTTACGCGATTCAGCCAATCAGAATTAAGAACCACAACTGTCTCCCGTTAAGTTTTTGCGCCTGTCAAAATCAATCTGAGTATATATGCTGCAGCAATAATAAAAACACGCACAACTTCTCCATTTTATTGTGTAACTATACTGTGCTGTATTCTTTTTTTCGGGCTGGTGTATTTGGTTTTGACCAGGATGTTCAGATTTGCCGTTACCACCAGCTTTTAAAAGACGTTAAAATTATGCGCGCAAATGTTGTCCGTTAAAATTTGCGCATAGATTGTAATACCATCCGCATACCAGCGCGCAAACGCATTTGCGCTCACAATGTTAAGTATAGGACGCGCAAAGTACAGTACGCTCGCAAAGGGTTCGCACAGGTTCACCCGCGTTAGACGTTAACGCGCACTTTTTGCGTGGACGTTGTAAGGCTAGGGTCAAACGAAAGCATTTTTACACGCGAACGTAAAAAAGTGCGTCCGAACGCATTGACGTATTTTTTCACGGAATAGGCGAAAACGGTCATACGATGCGGATTTTAGTGCGTGATGTTTTACGGATCCAAACCAAGAAACTTTTTGCGTCTGGACGTTATGTTGGCCGGACACGAGCAGGGTCTGACGTCTCCAAATCACACACACACACCGCTAGCGGGCGCAGCGCACTCTGTACGTCCGTACTAGCGGTTCAGCGTTCTCGAAAAAATGCGTTCATTTTCCACTTGCGTTGCGCGGCCGGACTTTCGTGCGACCGTACTTCGTATATTGGCTGTCATTGCCCGTCATTTGCTGCTAGTGCGGCCGTGATTAAGTGCGCCAGAACGCACGTTAAAAATGCGCTGGTCTGACCCCAGCCTATTACGACGTTCAGCGCACAGGGTTTTGCCCCTTGCGTTAATGCATTTTTGCCCACGCGTTAAGATTTGCGATGGGAATGTAAGGGGATGGGCCCTCCATATGGCCAATTACACTTTGAAATTTTACAACTTTAAAGAATGTCACTGGAGACGTTGACACAAACTTAAATTCTGAAGGTGGGTTTTGTATCTTTTTTTTTACACTAGACCATTACATATGTTTTACATTAAAACCTTGAAAAGCGCTAACTCAGGGAAATGTGGATATTTGACGCTTTAGCATAGTTTTAAAGCAGCTGTGTGTGCGGACGGAGGCAGCATTTCCAAGATATACCGTGTTCCAAAGAAACAGGAAAAAAAGGACACATCTGCACTAGAGAAATATAGATATAAAGTAACGAGAAATCCTATGCACAGACGTTATAAATGATTGGGAAATGGATTGTGATAAGTACAAAACCTCAGAAGCAGGAAGACAGCCCACACCCTGCTAAAAGGTCCAAATTTATAGTGCCCCTATTGTATTCTGTGGAAGTTTATGCCTCGGTTTCCTTCCTCTGGATTTCATTCAGAGAGGAAATGATTTCACTTAGCAGAAAAGGTTATGCGTGAACATTCAGAATAAGTACATTTTTTTGCTTGTGAAAAAATATATTATTATTTTTTTTAATTCGTGTTGCAAAAATAAAAATAATGCAATTTAAAAAAATGATTGACCCCTTCACTACCATGCTATTTTTGTTGAAAAAAATGATATCATAAAGTTTATTTGAAACATGGGAGGTGTAGTTAACAATTAAATAGATAGTTAAAAAAATTCAAATAATGATAATTTGCTCATTTTTAATTTTTCATGCATTTGTTTATCCTTTACAGAAATATTGTTGAAATGTAAGATTCTGAGCTCTAAATGGTGTCCCTTATTTTATACAATTTCAAAACGGGGTCTGCATTATCATCATACAGGCAGAAGACACCTTTGTGTAAGATACAGTAACTGTGAAAAATATAAATAATATATATAGTCAGATCTGCAGGTTATAGGGATTTGTATTGATCATAACGAGATTATTAGCAAAGCAGCTTCCAAAAAATACCAATAGAATATAAAAATAATATCTGTACGTGACATAATGCCTGTGTATGGAGATTACAGTAACACCTTGTATCTGTACTGTACAGGGATTTTCAGTCAATATAACTCCCTGAATTTTATCCCTGTATAACAGTGAGTGACCCCAGAGCTCTCCCGGAATTCTGCCAAATCCCTGGCAGCTGTAATGAGATTTGAGCTTTTTGTCACAGTGAGGTTTAGGGCTGCTATTTGCAGCTGGTTTTATGTCTCTCCAGGGTGCTTGGAGAGACATAAAACAACGGATTTCATTTCTTCACAGGGGACACACTAATTTTGTCTTACAAAAACAGACGATGTATCACAACATGTTAAACATTTCAACACCACTTCTTGTTAACCCCTTAACGGCGCAGGGTGTACTATAGGTTTGGGTAGGCCTCAAAACCGAGGGGCATCTTAGCATGCCTATCAGCTCTCGGGCAACCCCTCAGCCCGCCTTCCGTTCCAGTGGCCAATCGCTGTTAGTGGCTGCAAGGGCTGCCTGAGGTCAGGTGAGCTTACAATGTAGAGCAGTAGGAGTGAAGAACAGGAGGCATTGCTATATGTACACTATAGAATACCTGAATGGCCTTAACATGCATTTTTTTTAAGGTGCTTCTGAGACCATTTAATACATCATTAAATTCAGGGCACTCCACTTTATTATTGCCTTAAAGATTTTAAAAACATTTAATTTAGGAATAAGTGTTCGGAATTGGTTACAAAACATGATTGCATAAACCTGCCACAGTGTCAATGGACTCCATCATGGCAGATCCTATTCTTTCCTCACCTACCGACTGCTCGTAGTCAATTTGACACCCTAGCAATTTGCTTGGTGGAGCATTTTAATGTCCTTTTTTGTACGCTTCCTTAATAGTTGTGAATTTTCACCATAAATGATCATCATTCAGTAAAAATCTCGAGCTTCACGCCTGCTGATGAAGCAGAAACGTGGGTTTGTGTGTTGCTGCATCCTCTAACTTATTCTTGAGGCCACCTAGCATGGCATGGAACTTGGCATGTGGAATGTTCGAGGTACAGCTGACTTTTGATGCAAAATAGCGAGAAATTGTAGACTTCGGGCTCTATTACATTCTTCACGTAAAAAACGCACGCAGAAACCGTGAATTTTTGCACGAAATGTTAACGAGCGTAAAACAACGCTGGTATTACAATTCTCGCACATTTTTTCATCCGTCAAAAAATAACGCTCGGAAAACGGACGCGCAAAAACGCACGCGCAGCAACGTTGCGCGCAGAAATGTGTGTGCAAGCTGCTTTTTCACGTGATTCAGCCAATCAGAATTAAGAACCACAATTGTTTCACGTTAAGTTTTTGCGCCTGTCAAAGTCAATCTGTGTATATATGCTGCAGCAATAAAAACAAAACACAACTTCTCAAATTTATTGGTTTGGTATGAGTAGAATGTGTAACTATACTTTGCTGCGTATTTTTTTTTGGGCTGGTGTATCTGGTTTCGGCCAGGTTGATAGAATATGCCATTAACACCAGCTTTTAGGAGTTGCTAAGGCTGTGCGTTACAAACTGCGCATAGATTGTAATACTAGGGATGTGCGTTTCGGGTTTCGGAATTTCGGACTTTTCACGAAATTTCCCGATTCGTGTCTTCGGATTCGGCCGAATTTCTGAATCGGATCGGACCTGAAAACCGACAGATCCGAAAAGTTTTCCGAGCCGAAACGAATTTTTTTTGGATTTTTCGAATTGACTTGAAATGTGTCAAATCAAAATTTATTTTCGCTCTATTCATGATTTCGGTTCCATTCGTGATTTCGGTTCCATTTCGGTAATTCTGGACATCGTATATTTAACTATTATCGGTTATATCGCTGATTCTGTAAATTTTGTATTTGTAAATGCGTATTTTTGATCAACTATTTTTCCGTTTTAAAACCTTTTGTTCTGGTTTTTATTTTTAAAGTCAGACCATTTGGGTCAGTTTAGCGTTTTTTAAATTGTTTTGTTCATTTTTTTTGTTCCTTGGCTTTCATAACATTTTAATATGATTAAATAAAGTTGTGTTATCGTATCGACAGAATGAATTATCGGATCCGAAAAACAAACCAAAAATTTATTATAAAAAAATATATAAAGTATAAAAAAAGTAAACCATAGTAGTTTACGTCAAAACGAATAGAGTTAGACACTTTGAAACGAGGAGAACAGACGTTCGGAAAAAAACGAAAATTTCCAAAATCACGAAAAGTCGATACAAAAAACGAGCAAAGTGACCCGAAAATACGAAAAATGGTCGATATTTGGAAAAAAAAACTGTACACGAAAAACGAGCCGAACCGAAACAGAAATCGGTCGAAACGAGCCGAATCGAAAATTTTAAACATCCGAACGAATCGAACCGAATCGAACCGAAAAAAAAAATCGGTGCACAAGTCTATGTAATACCATCCGTGTACCAGCGCACAAACGCATTTGCCCTCACAATGTTAAGTATAGGACGTGCGCAGTACAGTAAGCTCGCATAGCGTTCGCGCACGTTCACCCACGGTAGATGATTACATGCGTTTGTTGTGCTGACATTGTAATACGACGTTCAGCGCAAAGGGTTTTGCCCCTCACGTGCATTTTTGCGCTCGCGCAAACGTTTGCATGAAGATTGTAATAGGGCTTTTTATATCCTACCCAGCATCCACTACTGAAATTGGGGAGTTCAGCAAAGGAGCTCTGTGCGCAAAACAAGTCTCTGATTTGCACCGATTTGTAAATGTTTTTCACAATGACTTAAATTTCCCCTCTCTATAAATTCCACTACAATCACTTGTTTAAACACTACAAGAAAGGAAAATATACCTGGAGGTTGAACACATATTTGCACTTCTCATGTGATCATTTACTTTGTACTTAGTTGTGTGAAAAAGAGCAACAATTCACCACTTCACAAAAAAGGAAAAGCCTGCAATGTTTATAATAAAAATTCCCAAAATAAGGATAGAAAAAGTGGAAACAGGTAAAAAACTACTACTACTATTTCTCCGTGGGGAAGGGAGATGATGGTCCGGCCACAATGGAAAGCTTTGATTTAGTTTTCATTCTGTACATTTCATTGATAAATCTTAATACATACATATTTACAAACATTTATATAAAATGTGAGTGTGGGTTAAGATGATGGGGAATGGAAAGCTTAAGGGGATTCACTAACTGCCAATGTTCTGTCCTGTTCTGTTGCAATTATGATGAACTATAGCTAACTCGAGAAGGAAAATTCAACAACGGCAGGTGAAGTTGCTTCAAACAACACAATAGTAAGCAGTACAACCAGTGCCTTTTTTCTGGAAAAATAGGTGGGGGTACTCTCACGCCCAGGGAAAAACTGATTATAATGACTATTTTCATGTCCTCATAAACAATAGTCGTAGTTCACTTAAAGGAAAACACTATAAAGCTTAAAAACTCAGGCATTGGTGATCGCACGCTAACCTGGTTTCAATCATATGTATCCGACCAATCACAATATGTGTCAATTTCTGGCAGCTCCTCCCTCCCCCTCCCAGTCACTTTCGGTGTACTCCAAGGCTCAATACTAGGCCCCCCGCTATTCACAATATTCATAAATGATCTGCCCAACGTCTGCAAAGCCTCAACTGTAGAAATGTACGCAGACGACACTGTAATCTATACCAGCAAACCAAATCTCCCGCAGCTGGAGGCCGTGCTGCAAGAACAATTCACAGAGGTAGAAAAGTGGATCAAACACAACAACCTTTTTTTAAATACTGACAAAACTGTAACGATGCTCTTTGGAACAAAACCTAAACTACACAAATTGCAAAATCCCCACTTATGTGTTGGGACAAAATCAAATGGCACGTTGACCACAGTCACTTCTCTCAAATATCTAGGTATGTGGTTGGACCCTAATCTATCCTTTGGCCCCCACATCGAAAAACTCTCATCTAAACTTTACCCCAAACTAGGTGCCCTGTACAGTAACAAATCCTGCCTGAGCCCCACGGTAAGAAAGCAGATTGTACAACAAATGCTTATGCCGGCTATTGATTACGGAGATGTAGTGTATGCAGCTGCCCCGCAAACACACCTTCAGAAACTTACTACATTGTATAACTCATTCTGCCGCTTTGTATTACGATGTAACTACATGACCCACCATTGTGACATGTTAAAAGAGCTAAACTGGCCATCGCTGGAGTCTAAACGCACCCTTCACCTTCCAACCTGGTGTTTAAGAGCTTTTATGGGACGCTGCCACCCTATCTGAATAGACTGCTTCCCCCAGCAGCTCCCTCATCCTATAACCTCCGATCCAGGACCAGCACCTTCCTTGCAATATCACAATACAAAAAGACAGTGGCTCAGTCCTCATTTTCCTACAGAGCACCACAATTATGGAATAACCTCCCAGACACCATCAAATCTTCCCCCAGTCTTAAGTCACTCAAGAGCTCCTTACTAACATACCTCAATACAGAATACACCTGTAAACATGTAACATAATGAATATTTCCTACATATTTATTTTCTGTTAATATGTATATTTGTGTTTTTTTGTTTTTTTTAATATCTTGCATTGTATTACTTTGTATTTCTGTAACTGTAACACTTCAATGTTCTTGAACCCAGGACATACTTGAAAACGAGAGAAATCTCAATGTATCCTTCCTGGTAAAATCCTTTATAAATAAATAAATAAAAGGAAAACATATTTTTTAATACCGTGTTCCTTTTAAATGAACTACAACTATTGTTGTAACCTTATGGGGTGGTTATCCAATAAGTGCCTCTGTTGCAAGAAAAATCTGTTTTTTTTTTTTTTTGCAACAATGGCACTGAGTGGATAATCCCCTAGCATTTGTGAGCACCACAGCAATGAAACTCACAGTTTTGCAGAGTATGTATGAACTCCACAGCAATAAAACTCACAGTAATGCGCAGTGTGTATGAGCTCCACAGCAATGAAACTCACAGTAATGCGCAGTATGAGCTCCACAGCAATGAAATTCACAGTAATGCGCAGTATGAGCTCCACAGCAATGAAAAATCACAGTAATGCGCAGTATGAGCTCCACAGCAATGACACTCACAGTAATGCGCAGTGTGTATGAGCTCCACAGCAATGACAATCACAGTAATACGCAGTGTGTATGAACTCCACATGTGTGTAAACATGCTGCACCCCCCTACCCATGCTGTTCAAAGTTTCAGCAACTGCAGAGAGAGGGGGGAGCAGCCCTCCCTTGTCACTTACTTGGGGAGGGGGTTATCAGTCCCTACATACACTCCTGACAATCGGAAGCATTCAGGAGCAACATGAGCTGCTGAGCGCTTCCGATTCTCTGCCTGCCACTGCAGGAGGAGCAAGGAGCATCGTGCTCTCTCCTGTTTGTTCTGGCTGGTGGTGAGGTCCCGGTACTGAGTAGTGAGGTGCCGGTACTGAGTACCCCCGAGTACCCCCTGAAAAAAAGCCCTGTGTACCATCATTATTCTTCCATAAAATGATTGAACAATGGTCAATCCATATTCAATGTTTTCCACCATTGTTTGAAACACAGGTAAATATATTTTGAAGTTTTAAAGTGGCGATCTTCATTGAACTCCAATGGAAACAATGCTGGAAACATGTTATGACTCTTCCCTCAGATGCTGCAGGACGAGCGTCATCCTCCATGTAACATAGCTCACCTTTTGCTGCAGCAAGGTCAGCGAAGTTCCTCGTGTTTACCTCATGTAACCTTTGCACCGACTCAGACGGGTCCAGCCACGTGTTCTACTGAGCATCGTGTTGCCAGCCATAATGACGTGGAACGTTCCCTAACTGAAAGGCTTTACTCCCACCTGAGACGGCCTCACATTAATGATGAGGTGTCAGTTCATTCACGTACAACCTCAAGTTTTGGCACTGGGATCTGACGCCATCCAATATGCATCATTCATTACCTATTTAAGCTCGACTTAACCAGATGTTTTGGTCAGCAATAAAACTCTCAGTAATGTGTGCTGTGTATGAGCGTATCAAAGAGCTCCACAGCAATAAAACTCGCAGTAATGTGTGCTGTGTATGGGCGTATCACATAGCTCCACAGCAATAAACCTCACAGTAATGTGTGGTGTGTATGAGTATCACAAAACTCCACATAACCATTAATACATCCACTCACAGTCACACACACATCCACACACACAGCCCTGGTCCATGGCCAGTGCACCACCCTAGTGGAGGTCTGTGTCCGGGACAGGCCTGGTCAAGGTCACACCAGCCTTTGAGGCCCTGGCCAAGTGCTGGCCTGTTCCATGGATGGGCCTGGTGGACGCTCCATACCACCACCTTTGACAGAGTGGCATAACCCCTAGCAAAAGTGCGCCTGAAGCCATGACACCATTCGGCTCCATGGACAGGCCAGCCCTGTCTAGGATCCATTACACTCCACCAATGAAGTCTCTAATGGGGCCCGGAGGGGTCTCTTTCTAATAGAGACTGTCTTAAAGGAAACTGAGAGCTCCTCTGTTACTGAGAGTTTTTGCTCGTGAAGGGATGCAAAAGGGAGTATCTGCCCTGTTTGCCAAATAGCTTAAGTACGCCTCTGGTTTTACTGGATTGTGGCTTGTTTATTGACTATTCTCTCATAGCAGTTACCGGCCATTCTAAGGACCGGCCTGTCAGTTATGGATTTCATTCAGGGTTTCTCTATACATGTCTGCTTGTTGGTCCTGTAACTATCCTGACCAAATGACAGTGAAAACAATGCTGGACAGCTTCAACAGGAACTACAGTGCAAAATACGGTGAAATCTACTCTATATAACTTTGGCAGAATCTGCGGCGACAACCACATAGAAATTAAGCCTGGGAACTTTGCCGAACTTCAGCAAACATGGCCAATTACAGAGAAGGCTTACCCTAAACAGTGACATACTTTCACCCTAGTTCCCCAAAGTTCATCATTCTTTCAATGAAGGAGCAAATAACCCTTAATTATTTATTTTTTTCAGGGATCTCAAGATCTGGTCCCCAGATGTATCTGAACTATAACTCCCATGATTCTCTGGCAATCTATTGCATTCAAAAAATTCTGGGACTTGTAAGACATCAACATCTGCTGGGCCAGTTTGAGATCCCTGGTTTAAATGATACAGGGGGTTATTCAAAGAGATCCGAAATGTAACCGGACACTGAATTTCAGCAAACAGGGACATTTCGGGACCATTCTGCTATTTCAGAGAGCAGGCAGTTCGCCAAATTCTGGCAAATTGCCTGCACGTATGGTGCCTGTTCGAGGGCAGTGAAATCCCCCATAGAGAAGCAATGGTTCATCTATTGAGAGACACCATACAGCTGAGGAATGTCAGTGAAATGCCCTGCCGATCGGTGGTTTCTTCGTCAGGTTTATTCAGGCAAATCCCATAGGCTTCAATGTTAAAAATATTCCAGTTTTAATCCAATATCTAATAAACCCTTTATTATTTTATTCTGCAGTAAAAAGTATTTTTATTTCTAGATGTTTTTAGGCTTTTTTAGGCATTTTTTATGATTTTTTCGACAATTTTTTTTTTCTTTAAATCGTTTTTTATTTTTTCTGTAACAGACCTTTTTATTATCATTCATTGGATTATTAGATGTAAATTCCTGGTATTTTTGTTCAGTAGGTTTGTTGCAAACAGCGTTTCAATTTTCAAACTTTCAAATGCACTTTTCTTTTTCTTTTCTTACCACGTTCGTCTGCGTGTCGGCTTTTCCCGGCGGCTGCTCTGCGCTGTGATCGGTGGCTAGTCGGGTTTTTCCCGGCGTGTTTGGCGGAGTTTTCTGTGAGTGTTTGGCGAGTTATCTGCAGGTTTGTGGCGAGCATTCCCTGCACTACGGAGGCCCTGCAGTGCTTGCTGAATACACTGCAGGGTCGGCAAACTAGGAATCGCCCCGAATTGCGGGGAACGAAAGGGCACCGAACGTGCGGTGACTTTTCGATTCTCTGAGTAACTCCCACAGAGTTTCATGGATGCTTGCGATTGCAGTTACGCTAGTGCAATATATCGACGACATTCTAATCAAGTGCCACTTTAATTTGCACATGAAAACTGCCCTGAAACCATTTAAGTTACTGCATACAGCACATATTACAGAAGATGGACTCACATACTCAATTAGGTCCACAGCTGAAGGAGGTCCTCACTCCAAGGCCTCAAGACAGCAAAAATATTGAAGAAATCCAGCACAACGTGGTATATTAGAAATAGGTTTATTCCATCTCCAACAGAATATTAGGGATGGGCTGCCGTTCAAATCGGTTCGAAGTTCGATTCGAACATCGGCTGTCCGACAGTTCGCCAACTTCAAACTTTTCGGGACGTTCATGGAAAGTCCGAGAAAATGCTTAAAATGTCCTAAAAAAATCTAAAAATAAAGTTACTCTTTACTGCAGAATATAATAATAAACGGTTTATTAGATATTGAATTAAAATGGGAATATTTTTAACATTGAAGTCTATGGGATTCATTAACATTTCCCACTCCTTGTTGGTCAAACATTTCCCACTTCCTGTTGGTCAAACATTTCCCACTCCTTGTTGGTCAAACATTTCCCACTCATTGTTGGTCAAACATTTCCCATGGCTTCAAATCGCGTTTAAACATGAGCAAAAGTGGTAAGAATGAGCTCAGCGCACAGCGGTGAAATGGCTCAGCACTCAACAGTGAAAGGGTTAAAAACATTTTTTTGGGGGGTTTTCATTGTTTCCTGTCCCCCAGGGCAGTACCCGGATCCCCATACACCGTTTATGGCCAATATCTTGCATATATGCCCTATTGGAGGGGACCTTAATTTTCGAACGTTCGAGCCCCATTGACTTGCACGGTGTTCGAATTGTGTTCGAGTTCGCGGTCAAACTTTTTCGGGTGTTCGAGTTCGAATGCGAACCGAACACGGGGTGTTCGGCCCATCACTACAGAACATACGTTTCGACTACACATAGGTCTTTGTTAAGTATGTGTACTTGACGAAGACCTATGAGGGGGTCGAAACGTCTGTTCTGGTGATGGAATAAACCTATTTCTAATATACCACGTTGTGCTGGATTTCTTCAATAGTTTTGCTACCGCACATATTAGTCTTATCTGGGAAAATATAGAAAATGCATAATGCTGAACTATAAAATGATTGCAACGCAGCCGTCCATTTTTAGATATTGTAGTTATGGTAATTGATTATGTGCAGGAATAAGACGGACCTCATATTGCTATGGGAACATTTAGATGTCAGTAATGTTATTCCGCACGTAGTTAGTATCTTATTTAGGAAGTATAAAGCACGGATTAGCCGGTGGCATTTGAACCCTGTTTAACTGAGCAAGTTGCTAGCGGTTTTGAAGTAAATCTGTGCTGGGTGCATCGGTTATTGTCCAGCGTCAATGGTGCTGCAAGCTTCTGGGAAATATCAGAGAATTGTGTGAAAACGGGTTCTGGTCCTTCATTAATAGAAAAGAGAAAAAAAAAGCACATGTTGGGAATATAAATTAAAAGGGCAAGAATAGGAGACAGTGAAGAATGGATGAATCGGAGAATGGCACTGAGAAAGATATGTAAAGCGAATAATCATTCAAACAAAGTGCCTTTCAACTCAATTCCTATTGAGAAACCTGCAAATTAGACCTGGGTCTAAATGAATCGGTGAAGCAATGCAAATGTGATCAATTATACTTTCTTTTTCTGGATTCTAGATTCGAGTTTACTTTTCTCTTTATTAGCATTTGTTTTGCCTTTGGTTGTTTGTACAAAATCTAATTTTAAATTCATGCGAGCACATTCTTCTCACAGACTGCAAATTAACGACACAAATTGCTGGAATCAGAGTTATTGATTTCCTCTGCTTTATTCTTTCCATCCGGCATTTTAATTCCTTTTTGTTAAGTGTTAATTAAAAACAGCAATATATTCTGTTAAAGCTACCTGCAATTTTGACAAACTACGTGGGGACTACATATGGATGGATAGCACAAGCTGGAATAAAGATTTGAATTAGTTTTTAACATATTTTTTTTGCTGAGCAAAAGCGTAACATATTTCATAATCATGGTTGTTTTATTGCATAATCACACAATATCTGTGCATTGATGGAATAGGCTCCTTTCCTACTCACATATAGATGTTGTTTGCTATAGGGCACTATTGCCCAACCCTGGTCCTCAGGTCCCTCTAACACAGTGGTTCCCAAACGCGGTCCTCAAGTCCCCCTAACAAGCCAGGTTTTAAGGATCGCCTTGGATAAAAGCAGACTGAATCCTGCAATCACTGAGCAGCGAATCAGATCACCTGTACTGTGCTTCACATATCTGGCAAACCCAACCCTATTCCATAGTGGTCGGTAAAACAGATAAGAAAATCAGCGCCTGCAGATTTTCTGAACCGTCTGTTTTACCATACCTATTCCAGGGTAGGCTCTCTGGTATCGCCTATCCGTGGAACTAAGCACGGGCAGCCAGATCCTGGTAACAGCACAGCATGCCACCTCCTGGAGTCCATGGAGCCCTGCGTATCCCGGCTGTACAGGAGATGTAAATTTACAGTGAGGAGGCATAGGGAATCGCAACACTCAGACTGCAAGCCAGGTTTGCAGCAAGAGTGGAATAGTGATTCCTGATGGATATGTGTAACGTCTCCCATAGTTATTGACAACCATGGAATAGGGCCCCTGCCTGTCCTTGAGAACCAGGGTTGGAAACCACTGCTATAGGGCATGGACAGACTGGGGCAAAACAAAGAAAAAAGGTGTCATCTTCGCTCGTTTCTATGTGTTCCATGTACAACAAAACTGAGGTTTTTGTTTGTTTCAATGGCCATTGCAACGTAAGCTCACTCGCCACTTCACGGTACCTCTTTACAGAGTGAATACCTAACAATTGTAACCAAAAGGCCGCTCTACTGAGCAGCTACAAGCCCCTCCTGCTGCTTTTCAGCCGAGGAGAGGCGCGACGCCATTTTTTCTGTATTTATGTATATCATGCTTGTAACACCAGTCCGTCGTTCTGCAGCTGTTCCTCTTTCCATGTTTTTGTTTTTAATCCCAAATGGGAAGTGTTTGGTGCGTGTGTAAATAAAACCCACCATATCTTTGCCTCTCCTTGGCTGAAAAGCAGCAGGAGGGGCTTGGAGCTGCTCAGTAGAGCGGCCTTTTGGTACATGTTAGGTACTCACTCTGTAAAGAGGTGCCGTGAAGTGGCGAGTGAGCTTACGTTGCAATGGCCATTGAAACAAACAAAAACCTCAGTTTTGTTGTACATGGAACACATAGAAACGAGCGCAGATGACACCTTTTTTCCTTGTTATGTTTTATACATTAACTGGGCTGTTACTCCTGGCAGTTGCTGCCGCTCCGGTGAGTATGGGCGCGACAACATTTTTTCTGTATTTATGGGGCAAAACAAAGCCTGGACACTTTTAAAGTAGTATTATTTTAAGACACACACATACATGCTTGGCCACACATTTCCACACACATGACCATATGTGCACACACATATGACCATACGTACTTGACCCCACACAGTTGACCACATTGTCACACAAACTTGGTTGCATATTTCTACACTCACTTAACATGTGCACTTTTGGACCCACACAGCTACTAAGCTTGGCCACACATGCACTATTCGTGTTAAATAGCTCTGTTTGCAGGCTAGATCACTTCTACCTTTTGAGGAAAGTAGGCAGTCTGCATGAGGCTCAGGTTACCATCAAATAAGTCCCCCTACAACTTGGCAGAGCCAACCAATGATGTCATGTAGACAGAATCTTGCACTTGGCAGGCTCCCGAGTGCAATGGGTGACCTTTGCCAGCCTAAATCTATGACAGCTTCCTTACATGCCAGCAGACTGGTTCATACGTGCACCATCCAAACGTCCCTTAGAGCAGTGTTTCCCAAACCTGACCTCGGGTCCCGCTGACAGGCCAGGTTTGCAGGATACCTGAAGCACAGGTGATATGATTTGCTGCTCAGTGATTGCAGGATTCAGTCTGCATTTCACCAAGGTGTTCTGCAAAATCTGGCCTGGTTGAGGATGCCGAGGAGAGGTTTGGGAAACACTGCCTTAAAGCCACCGGCCCATCAGCACAGTAAAGAAGGCAAGATTCAAGTTACTTATTGTATCACCATTTTAATAGAAAGTCACCCTTGCACAATTACATCATAGCCTTAGTTTGCCGACGGCCAATGTTTACTCGTGTTGTAATCCTGTATCATTTAGCCGTTTCCTTTGGTATCCATAACAACCAATTTAAGAAGTAAAAGAAATACTGAGCTTTTCTAATACATGTTAATAAGTGTTTACAAATTAATTTAAACATTAATTGCAGGATATCTCAATTGTAGCCTTTTCTAAGCAAAAGTGGGAAAAAAGATGGTGGTTATGATTTCCTGCCAATTAATGTAAATTCAATGCTGAAATCTTTAAACAGTTATTTGTATGCACAATGCAATCCTATCTACTTATTTCCTTAGTGTTACATGTTTTATCAAATCACACAATGTTCTAATGAAAGCCAGTAATGGATCGCTCATCAGTTTGACAGATATGGATTCCCCTGTTTAGATGTATATCTGCTCCGTGACAATGTAAGGCCCCGTTCACACTGTGCGATTTAGGCTAGGGTCAGACTGAGGCAGTGCGAACGCGCGTTCTGGCGCACTTAATCACGGCCGCACTAGCAGCAGATGCCGGGCAATGACAGCCAATATACGAAGTACGGTCGCACAAAAGTCCGGCCGCGCAACGCAAGTGGAAAATGAACGCATTTTTTCGAGAACGTTAAACCGCTGGTACTGACGTACAGAGTGCGCTGCGGCCGCATAGCAGCGTGTGTGCGTGATTAGGAGATGTCAGACGCTGCTAGTGTGCGGCCAACATAACGTTCAAACAGCCGGATTTCCCTAGACTTCTTTTCACCCCATCGTCATGAAATACGTCCAGAATTGCGCATCGTCTGACCACTTAAGCGTATTCCGTGAAAAAATGCGTGCGCACGCATCGACGTACATTTTGACGGTGGCCGCAGAAAATGCGCTCATCTGTCCCTAGCCTTATCGTACGGATTTTGCTGTGAAATCGCGGCAAAATCTGCGCAATGTCATGCTATGTAGCATCTCCAATGCATTTCGATGGAGCTGTTCACATCTTGCCGCGCGATGTCACGCAATGTCGCACGTCGCGGTAGCAGGTCGCTGGTACATGACCCTTTTTTTGCATTTTGCGATTTGCGTTTTGCGATTTTGCAATTTCCATTGGTGGTGTTTTGCAAAATTGCGACTTTGCGCGATGTCACGCGGCATTATCGCGCGACGTCAAAATCGGACAAACGCGCGATTTTCAAATCGCACAGTGTGAATGGGGCCTTAAGCCGCTCAAGAACTAATCGACCCCATAAGCACAGTAAGCCTGGTATTTAATCCGTAAATATGTAGAGTATCACTTCTGAGTGGCAATTAGCACGTAATTAATAATAACTCCTCGGGTGAAAGAATCAATGAGGCCAATTATGCTTTTTATTTATTTTCTTTTTACCTTGTTTGTTTCTGGAACAGAATATAAAAGTCTGTTACGTGTACACAGAACGTTGGACTCACGTATGCAAAAGCTGAGCAGAGTAATGCAAGAGCATGATTAAGGGAGGAAAAAAAAATTCTGGGGGTCTCATTAAGGGCCTCCACTGTTCTGTTGACAGGCTAAGAGTACTCTGTCTCTTTCATTATTTAATAGTGTTTCAGTTCTTTTAAAGCAATTTACTACTTGAGTACAGTGGGTGGGAGCAGCGAGGCCATAACGCTCTTATAGTTCCCCTTCAGAGGAGAGCTCTCATGAAAAATGCATTCTTGAAGGCATCAGTGAGTTCAGTGCCACCCTGTAGAATGTATTTTTATAGGATCTTCTTTCAGATGAAATGCATGGCTCCCCCAAGTGGGAGGTCATTTTTCAAAGTCTCCGGGAGGCAAAACTAAAAGGAAAAATAAACGGATGAAAACGACGACTGCCGAGTCAGTTCAGCTAAATGGAAAATATCTTTAATTGCTTTGGAAACTCACAACTGTTTGAATTCTGCTTCTATTAAAGAAGAAGAAAAATAAAAAAAAGCAGGTCTTACTTAGTTTTTGACCAATTTCTTTTTTTGGGGGGGGGGGGGTTTCTGCTATTGAGGTTATGTTCTTGATAATAGGAAATATAAAAAGGCGAAAAAGTAAAATGATTACAAATTGATCAGGGCAATAATAATTATATATTATAAAATATTGTACAATTATACATAGCTTTGTGTTTGAGTAATCTCATATTTTTTTATTATTATAAATGGATTTATTGAAGTTTTCAAAAGTAACGAAAAAACCCACAAAGTTCAAAAAAGCATTATACATTACGAGATGTCATGGTACAATAATACAGACAGTGCCGCACGTATCGAGAGTAAACAATGGTTTTTAACCTGTATATAAAAGGGCGAATAGCCGGAACCATGGAAACACCAAACAATCTATATAATTTTAACATGAGATTAACATTTCCCCCGAGGGGGATTTTAATTCGGACCGAAACGAAAAACACATCTCGATTTGCAAGAACTTGTAAGGGGTTTAACCATACAATGTATGAAAAGTAACAAGATAAATACTCCTACAACCAGTTTACACAGCATGCATTTAACACCTGTTGAGTAAAACTCATCAAATCCAGTTAAGAGAACTGCCTGCATTAATTCAAAGCACCAGCCTGCAGTGTTTTTTTTCGTATGCCATCAAAATTATTACAAGCACAATGGAAACAAGTAATTTGCACATTAATAAACATGTCTTTTTAACGGCACCATTGAAAAGGGCCATACAGCAATTTCCTATGCAGATTAAAGCTGTTGTCCATTTAGGACTCCAGCTCATATGTTGCATTGTGCATAGGGGTGGCAGATTGGCCAGATTTTCCTGAACACATAAAGGGTTATTCACTTAGCGGCGAACTTGCCACCGAATTTCACCGAACGGTGCAATTTCATTGCAGTTTGTCTTTTCACTAAACTGTCGATTTGCCAAATACTGGCGAATTGGCACTGAGATACAGTGAAGTTTGCCGCAGATTGACACAATTCTGCGACAGTGTAATTGTCCCATAAAGAAATAATGGTTAGACATGTGCACAGCACAAAATTTAGTTTTGAACTAATGGATAAGTCCTAAAATGCAATTTATTTAGTTCCTAAAGAAATTCGTTTTCAGTTCTTTTGTATGAAAACTAATTTCATTCATCCGAAAACCAGTGGATACAATTAATATTGTAGTGGTGGCTCAGAGGGCTGATATCAGCTGCTTGTTACAGTATCTCTCACTCTCAGCACAATGTGTCAGACAAAGCTGTTTCAGTAACTGACTGCTGCTCATCACAGTGCTCAGAGTTTCAGTAAAACTAGTAAAAAATATTTTTATATATAAAGAGATTAGAACAATATTATTTCCTAGTTTTACTGAAACTCTGAGCGCTGTTACAGTCAGTTACTGTAACAGCTGAGCCTGATACATTGTATTGAGAGATAATATAATAACATCTCAGCGCTCACAGCCAATGGATTTAAAGGGCTAAAAAAAAGACTTCTCTCTGTATAATATATAGAAATAATATAAAATAAAGCACCTTAAATCCAGTGAAAACATTGAAATAAATCACACTGAAGGCTCATAATGACAGTAATTGTGAGAGCTGGATACTAAATGTATCAGACGTAAAAAACCCTTTATAACAAGCAGCGCTGGGAGAGGAGAGGGACTTTATATAAAACGTGTATTATAGATGAGGAAAGTGGGATAGTGCACCTGGATAATATAAAATGTATCAGACCTAAGCCCCTATTATGCAGAGCGGGAGGGGAGATAACACACGTTTTATAAAGTCCCTCTCTTCTCCCAGCGCTGCTTGTTATAAAGGGGTTTTTACTATCCAGCCCTCCTCTGTCATTAGCTTTCAGTGTGATTTATTTGAAGGTTTTCCTTCTCCAGCTGCTTTTATCATCTTGTCTGCCTCATAGACATGCAAGGGTTAAGTAAAGGTTTCCTCTCTGGCTGCCTGTGCTGCGAGTGAGTATTCTGGAGCTCTATCACTGTCAGATTTTCGGGTAGGGGTCGGGAATGATTACACATACAAACCTTTTCTGTAGCTTTGGAATGTTGCTCTCTTCATTGCTGGTCTCCTTCACTCAATGTAATATCACAAAAAGGACTGAAACTAAAATGTAGTGCATTTTATTTTAGTTTCTTTCGCTTTTGTACTGAGCAGTTTCGTATCTCTTGAGTCATACGAAAACTAAATTATCTCAAAATTCGGACTAAATCGTTTTAGTACTAAAACGAATGCACATGTCTAATAATGGTCAATCTATTCATATAATGCCCGAACTGCACCGAAATGTTGGGAAATTGTCAGTGAAATGCCCAGATTTTTAGTGGTTCAGTACGGCAGGTTTAAACAGGCGAATCCCATAGGATTGAAGAATCTATTATTTATATCAACATATTATTTTGGTGAAATCCTGATAACTGTGAGATTCGATTAATAAACTGTTAAGTGCATGCTTTGATGTGTGTGTGTGTGTATATATATATATACTGGGATACTGTTCTTTGAATTGCTGTGATGTGCAGATGGCTTCTGCAATAATAAACGTGTATATATACAGTCAGGTCCAGAAATATTGGGACAGCGACACAATTCTAACATCTTTGGCTCTATACACCACCACAATACGGTTGGAATGAAACAAACACAATGTGCTTTAACTGCAGACTGTCAGCTTTAATTTGAGGGTATGTACATCCAACTCAGGTGAACGGTGTAGGACTTACAGCAGTTTGCAGATGTGCCTCCCACTTGTTAAGGGACCAAAGGTAATGGACAGAATAATAATCCTAAATCAAACTTTCCCTTCTTATTACTTGGTTGCAAATCCTTTGCAGTCAATCACAGCCTGAAGTCTGGAACGCATAGACATCACCAGACGCTGGGTTTCATCCCTGGTGATGCTCTGCCAGGCCTCTACTGCAACTGTCTTCAGTTCCTGCTTGTTCTTTGGGCATTTTCCCTTCAGTTTTGTCTTCAGCAAGTGAAATGCATGCTCAATGGGATTCAGGTCAGGTGATTGACTTGGCCATTGCATAACATTCCACTTCTGTCCCTTCAAAAACTCTTTGCTTGCTTTTGCAGTATGCTTTGGGTCATTGTCCATCTGCACTGTGAAGCGCCGTCCAAAGAGTTCTGCAGCATTTGGCTGAATGTGAGCAGATAATATTGCCCGAAACATTTCAGAATTCATCCTGCCGCTTTTGTCAGCAGTCACATCATCAATAAATACAAGAGAACCAGTTCCATTGGCAGCCATACATGCCCACGCCATGACACTACCACCACCATGCTTCACTGATGAGGTGGTATGCTTAGGATCATGAGCAGTTCCTTTCCTTCTCCATACTCTTCTCTTCCCATCACTCTGGTACAAGTTGATCTTGGTCTCATCTGTCCATGGGATCTTGTTCCAGAACTGCCTTCCTGTTTTTGAGGCTCACTAATGGTTTACATCTTGTGGTGAACCCTCTGTATTCACTCTGGTGAAGTCTTCTCTTGATTGTTGACTTTGACGCATATACACGTACCTCCTGGAGAGTGTTTTTGATCTGGCCAACTGTTGTGAAGGGTGTTTTCTTAACCAGGGGAAGAATTCTTCGGTCATCCACCACAGTTGTTTTCCGTGTTCTCCCGGGTCTTTTGGTGTTGCTGAGCTCACCGGTGCGTTCCTTCTTTTTGAGAATGTTCCAAACAGTTGTTTTGGCCACGCCTCATGTTCTTGCTATCTCTCTGATGGGTTTGTTTTGTTTCTTCAGCAGTAATAATACACAATGCAATACATTACACAAGTAAAATAATCTTGCATTGTGTATTATTACTGCCCTTGAAAAAAGTCTATTTCATAGACGAAAAGCGTTGGGCTTTTATCTACTGATATTTATTTTGGAATAAAAATTTATTTTTATTCATTTAAATTTCTCATCATTCTGTCTTTGGCGATTCCGATTTTGGCGATTCCAGCATCCTATTGGTCTGATTCTTGGACCTAACGACGATCTCTCCTAACGCTGAAGTCCCTATGTTTTTTCCTATTTCTGTGTGGAGCAATGGACCATCTCCTGGGAATTACTTCAGCATTTTAAAGATAAGTAAATAACGCTTGTCCTATCACCAATTGCTTGTTCACAAGCATATGCTTTAATGTTTATGCAATACACAATGATTAAGTATATCAATAACATTATGGCATCTAAATTAAAATATGTTGGTTTCAATAAATTTTCCCATGTCTAATTTGGAAATATTTCTATAAAATTTTAAACCTTTAATTTCTATAGTACAACAAACACAGAAACACCTATAATGCCTGAGTGACTGCCTTGCGACTCATTAGACATTTCCTTGATGACCACACACTTCTCTTTGCTGATGAAAAGTTGTGCCCTAGATCAATACCAAGCAAGAAGGCTAAGCTGCAGAAGATATATAATAAAATAATGAATAAAAAGCCACTATTCTAGTGAAAAGTGTAAACTGTACACTGGGGCCTCTTTCTAGCTTTTGATGATGGATCCTCCCATGGAGTAAATCCGCTATGGTTGGGGTTAAATGGGTAACCTTTGTCTCATAACAAAAAAAAGGCGATGAAAGGAAAGTTAAATGATTTACTGGCTGACGTGATTTAAATAAAGAAAGGGAGAACTCTCGTGCAACTGACAAAGAGATAATTAGAATCATTTACATTTTTATGAATGTAAACGTTCAGGTACTGTTCTCCTATGTTGCCTTTTTGATATAAGAGAGCTTAGGTTCACTTGTATCCCTCTGCACTCTGACCAGCTTGTTTTTGCAGAAATATAAGCTTTGCGTATTCTATTTAAAGAGGGAACTAGCTTTATCGTGACATTACAATTAAGGCTAATGTCAGATGAACGCAGTCTAAACGCACTCTGCGTGCATGCATAATGGACGCACGTACTGAGGGAAGGTACTGTAGACACCACACGGTCCGTGTATCTTTTAACGGACGCAGAAAAAATAAAAGGGAACTATGGGAAATAAAATGAAAAATGATAAAAATTTGAAGAGCATTTGAAAAGCCATTCTGTGCGTCACTCTGCTGGACGTCGCAAATGCGCTGCGTCTGACTTCTCCTCATCACTCGCACAGAACGCTACACTGCTGCGTGTCCGTCTAGCGGTTTTACGTTCTTGCCTAACTTGAGTCCTTTTGCCATGTGTGTTGTGCGTGCGCAGTTCAGTGCACACGTACTTCGTGTGTGGGTCTCTATTGGTCATGATTCCATGCTACGACGATTTTACTACGATTTTACCAGGAAGGATACATTGAGATTTCTCTCATTTGCAAGTATGTCCTGGGTGGTGAGTACAGTCAGGTCCAGAAATATTGGGACATCAACACAATTCTAACATCTTTGGCTCTACACACCACCACAATGGAGTTGTAAGGAAACAAACACAATGTGCTTTAACTGCAGACTGTCAGCTTTAATTTGAGAGTCTCCCCTTTTCAGCGGTGTACAGCATTAACTATTTCGCTGCGGATCACGATTCAGCACAAATTTGCGCCAAATCGTGATTCAAACCTGGAGGGGGCTGACATCTTGGATGTCAGCCAAGCCTCCAGGTCACCCCCCACCCACTGACATCCTTACCATATGTGTGAGTATTTCGTGGGCCAGTTAACCCCCTAGCTGCCAAGGGGAGATAGAGGGATCCGAGGCAGCTAGAGGGTCATTTTTGACATCATTTGAAAGGCCTGATCATGATGATACCAAATATGACCAGGTTTGGTGTAAAAACTTTATTTAAAAAAATTAATAAAAAATAATAATAAAAAATAAATAAAATAAAAATTTTGTTTTATTTTTTAAAAAATGTTTGTCTGGGGGGGGTTTAGTTAAATAGTACCTAGGCTGTCATCTAAAAATAATTAGCATAAAATGGTCAGAATGAGCTCAGCGCACATAGGTGAACTGGCTCAGCAACGAAGGAGTTAAAAAGCAAAAACATGCAAAAATTGGGTATTTCTATTCTCGGGACAAAATTCTGAAACTATTTAGTCTGGGTCTTTTTTGGTGGTTTTAGATTTTGGGGATTAAATTAAGAAAAAGTGTGTTTTTACCATTTTTTTCATCATATTTCATATCTGTTTTTATAGTAAATTATTCGATATGATGGAATAATGGTATTTTTAGAAAGTCCATTTAATGGCGGGAGAAACGGTGCATAATATGTGTGGGTTGAATAAACGAGTAAGAGGAAAATTTGACCAAAGCACTAACAGCGCAGAAACGCGAAAACAGCAGCGGTCACTAAAGGACAGATTTGTGTAAAACTGCCCGGTCACTAAGGGGTTAATATCTTGGTGGAACCGCTCACCTTGCTCTTCACACTAACTGATCCAAGATTTTCAGGAAATAATTCAGGTGTTAATGTAAAAAAAAAAAATGGACCTTCAGACTCATATTACACTCGAGTTCTTCAAAACACCATGGTGTTTCGCATTGAAGCTTCTCCTGCCATAGTTTGGATTTCGCTTTTGGGAAATGCCATTGTTGGTCAGTGTTACAACAGTGATTCTCATTGGTCTTTGCAGCTTCGGCAAACACTGACACTTTTTAAATAACCACATTGGTCAGGGTTCAAGGCCTAAAAAATAAGTGTGGGAATAGATCTGTCCCCAATTAGCAGTTATCATCGAGCACCTAACACAAACATACACTGAAATCTATTGTAGCGCTCACTCCCGGAGGAGCCGCTGAATTAACCTCGGGTTAGTCTCACCGCACTAGGGAATAAATATACACCAGCACTGTTGTGGATTTTTATAGATTATATTCTTTACTGATCCCAATAAAGCAGCATATATAACGTAAACAATCTTTAAGCACAATATTTTTACAGAAATATGATAGATCTTATATTTGTTGTCACTTAATAGAGAAACATATGACTGAACACCTGAATACAAGCTCTATATTGTATGGGACCAATTGGAACCCCATTCCCTATGCATAACTAGTGCAAGAACTGTTTGTCACATTTTCCCTGGTTTTGGCCGTGCCCTCTGGTGGTGAAGGGTCTCCATATCTGGTTTTCCCCTGTGGTGTGTTTGGCCGTGCTGCCTGGGGCTGATCTGGGGTTCTGTTGTGATCTCCTGGTCTGGGGTCACATGGCCCAATCACACAGACCCACACAGACCCTATATATATCCCAGCAGCACAGAGCCTCATTGACGGTTTGTGGAGTTTCATGGTGGTTGTGTCCAGTTCCTGTTCCCAGCATTGCTGCAAAGCATTCCTGTCCACATTTATTCTGGTTTTGACCTCAGCTGTATTTCCTGACGATCCTTTTCTGCCTACTCCTGGTTTCTCTGTATGCTGATCTGTTGCCAACCTTTGCCTGTATGACCATTCTTATATGTTTCATGTACCTTGTTTGTCTTAGTTTAGTATATACTCAGAGGCCACATACAAGGACCTCTTTAGTATAGTCTTTCTGTATGTCTTGTTAACCCTCGCTCTTCTTGTTCCCCTTGCTCTGTTAGAAATTATTCCCAGCATAGGGATCCCTTTAGTTTTCTCCCTGGCCCTCCTGTCCCTTGTGTCTCAGTCTGGTTTCTGCTTAGCCCTGGAATCTGTATTATTGACCTGTCCTGTATCAAGTCAGCAGCTCACCTGCCTAAAGGGCTACACTCCTTGTTCCAAGCCACCACGATGGCCCAAGCGGGTGCCAATCGTTACACTGTTTTCCCATGCTTGGCCACTCCCTTTTTTTATTATTATTAAGTGCCAACACATTCCGCAGCACTGTATAATGATGAAATGGGCACAGACATGACATTTCTACAATCCATAAAGGAGACAGGTCAGTGTTGCTGCCAACAGATACAGGAGGACATGAGGACCCTAATCTAGATGGGTGAGGTGGTGAGAAACAGGAGGGGAGGGACTGCAGTGATGAGATGTTAATGCAGGGAGAGGTGAGGACTGTCTTTGGGTCGGTTTTGTTATGGAGTCAGGTGGTAGGCTTCCTTAAACAGAAGGGTCTTTAGGGAGTGTTTAAATGAAGCCAGATTTGGGGACAGTCTGATATTGCAAGGAAGCGCGTTCCATAGGGTCGGTGCCGCACGAGAAAAGTCCTGCAGTCTGGCATGTGAAGAGGTAATGATGGAGGATGCCAGGCGCAGGTCATTGTTGAATCTTAGGGGACAGGCTGGGGTGTATTTGGTGATTAGTGAGGACAGGTAGTGAGGGGCGGCGTTAGTGAGGGTTTTGTAGTTCAGGGTGAGTAGTTTGAATTTGATTCTGCTGTGGATGGGGAGCCAGTGTAGGGATTCACAGAGAGGAGCGGCAGAGACAGAGCGGCGGGTGAGATGGATAAGCTGGGCTGATGTGTTTAGGATGGACTGCAGGGGAGTGGCAGGAGATAGGAAGGCTAGTTGGGAGGTAGTTGCAGTAGTCCAGGCAGGAGATAACAAGCGAGTGGATACGTTGCTTGGTGGTGTTAGCAGTCAGAAATGGACGAATTCTGGCGATATTGTGGAGGTGATTGCAGCAAGATGAGGAGAGTGATTGGAGTCAAGAGTCACTCTGAGGCAGTGGACTTCAGCTGAAGGAAGAATAGTGACACCGTCAACAATTATAAAAAAACTCAGAAATCGGAGTAGAGTTAGAGTGGCGGGAATTAGAAGGCAGCGGCGTTCGGTACCACATGAGCTGTGAAACTAATTTCACGGCTACACTTGTATGCCCCATACAGGGGAAAGAATTATTAGGTCTTTCAACCAATTGCCACAGTGTGAGATGGCTCTGGTCAGCATGAGGAGCGTTAATGAGGCTGTAGTGGAGAAGGCTGGCTTTTGTCACCTCGGGATGCCCGCGGCGGTGGAGCAACCAGTAGGTGATGAGATGCCCTTTGGAGTGGCTCGGATGGGCTCTCGACCTCGGAGGGACGCTCACACTGCGTCCTGTGCTGCTTGGAGCTGGCTGATCTGGCGAGCCATCTGTGAGGAGGTTGCTCTCAGCGGGGAAGCGTACCTGCTTATTTGGCTGGACACAGGCTGAAGGGGCTTTTGTTTTTTCTTTTGTTTTCCTCCTCTACGGTACCAGGCTCAATTGGATTTCCAGCACTCCACTCCCTTGCAGTTTTCTCTCTGACCCCCCTCTGCCCCCTTTTTTTTCTTTAATTTCTTCTTTCTGTCCCACCATTTTTTGTTTTTGAAACTTTTTTTGAGAACCCCACTTACTTTATGCGTCTCTTCTGCGGTTATTTTTCTTTTGGCCCTGCGAGGCCATAGTTGGTGATTGATTTGTGACCCTCTTTTCAAAATAAAAGTTATAAATGAAAAAAAAACAAAAACAATGAAACTGTGTGGAAATAATAAAAACGGTCCTATAAAAAAATAAAAAGATCTGTTAGAGTAAATAAAAATGCCAGTTAAAAAATGGGAATCAAAAATTTCCCCATAAAAGATAGACATTTTCCCAGATTTTAAGAAATTTTTAAAAATAAAAAACTTTTTGCTGCAAATGAAAAGAATAAACGGTTGAATTAAAAAGTAATAAAAACTATAATTTCTTTTCCATTGAAACCTAATGGGATTCGCCTGTTTAAACCTGTGAAACTGAAGCACCAAAAACTGGGCCTTTCGCCAACTCTTTGGTGCAGTTTGGCATTCTCTGAATAGATTAACCATTACTTCTCTATGGGACAATTTCAATGTCCCTGAATTGTGACAATTTGAGGCGAACTGCACTGTATCTCGCTGGCAATTCGCCAATATTGCCACGAAATTCCACTGTGTGGTGAAATTCACCGTATAGTGCAATTCGGTGGCAAGTTTGGCTCTTATTGAATAACCCTTTCTGTCTTCTGGCGTAGGTCTTTGCAGAATATCAGCGCGGTCCAAGAAGGAGTTATGTTGGAATAGCCCTTTCATCTTCAGATAGCTGCAAATTAACAGGTCCCATTCGTAGTATAGGAGCTGCTAATTTACAGTAAGGAGTCGCAAGCAGATTGTGCTGCTCGTTTGGAATAGGGTCAGTGGGGTTTAAAGATTTCAGAATCTTCTATTAATCTTTGCACTGAACTTTCCAGGCTGAATGATTTCTATGACAATTAGATATTATTTGCTCCACCAAGATATTATTGATTCCAGCAACACCTAAAACCATCCATTTTTCCTCCTATTGTCCTCTCCGTTCGACATCTATTAACCATGAAGGTTCTTATTTGTTCCTGATGGCCACTCTGTAAAAGCTTAAAGTGCTTCATTTTTTTTTTTTGAGAAAGGATTTTACCAGGAAGGATACATTGAGATTTCTCTCGTTTTCAAGTATGTCCTGGGTGGCGAGTCTGTATTTTGTTTAAGTCTTGGAACTGAAAGACATTACAAATACAGAAAGAAAAAAAAAAGGGTTAAAAAAAAAATAGAATGAAATCGAAAGATCCACAGATGCTTCAAGTCACGAGAATTCACAGGAAATGCAGAGAGTTCTGTCCAGAACCAAAGTGACTTGGCCAAGCATTAGCCTCTCGTCCTTTTCTATGCATGTTCACATCCCTTCAGTCCTTGCCAGGTAATTCAGCTCCCAGGAGCAGCTCCATTCTTACGATTAGATGATTGGAATGCAGAACCCAAAACTAATTAATTAGAATATCAACACTATATTAATTCAACACAATATATATTGTTTCCTTCTTGAAACGCTAAAATCTGCACATTTTGTTTTTGTTTTGTCTTTGCATACCCCACAGTCCCAAGTACCACTTTATTTTTCCCCTTTAGGCCCATCGTTGGTTCATAGCCAACAACATGATTCAATCACCCGAGGCAGGTGCAAAATAGTGAATAGACCATTGTGGGTGAAATAAATAATGAACCTTGAGCCTGGCTTGCGAAATGGCTTTTGTTTCATTGGACCGATCAGATGAACTCTGTTTTTGTTTTCATTCATACCAAATTACTGTGAGGCATTAATTGAATAGATTTAGAGATTCCTAGGAAACATGCTCATCCATATTAAGTGTTTTCACCCCTATATACATTGTGGTTTTCTATACAACCTGCTTGGTATGTATGCATCGTACTCTGATTAATGATTGCTGTACACAGGCCACAAGATATTCTACACTATATCAAATCACTGCCCACTTAGGCCGCATTATTGTGTTGTTTTCCTTTTTATTCATGCTCATTTTTGGCCACCGCTAGCAGACAGCTTTTAAATCGCTGTAATGCACACCATGTCGCCAATTTACCCTACAAATATTACTTTGTATCTTAGTAGAGAAAAGAGGTAAATAGAATGTTAGAAGCATCATATGCAAACTTAACCCCTTAAGGACATGTTCGAAACACTTCTAAATTTAGATGTGTACTGAGCTCATTTTGACTGTTTTTGTTCATCAGGTTTAATCGTGATTTGAAGACCCGTTTTATAGTATGACCCAGACAAGTTATACAACCTTTTTTTCTGGCAGACTCGGCAGATTCATAATATATCATTATTATATGTATACATCATACCCTGCCAAAATGCCATAACAAAAAATGTAAAAAATTTAAAAATTACATTAAAATTTCACTCATCTACAGCGTATAAAGTAATTTTTTCACGTTTTGTCAGCCGAGCCTTTACGGTTATATATTCTATACGGTAGCCTTTTTAAAAAAAATAGAAATGGGAACTTGTTACTGTCAGGGTTATTCAAAGAGATCCGAATGGCTGGAGAAAGGTAACCGAACGCTGAAAATCAGCATTCGGTTACCTTTCTTGACCATTCAGCTAGCCAGAGAGCAGGCAATTCGCCAAATCCTGGTGAATTGCCTGCACGTACGGTGCCTGTTCGAGGGCAGTGAAATCCCCATAAAAATGCACTGCTTCGGCTATTCAGAGAACACAAACCAGCAGTGAAAGGTTCAGCTAATGCCCTGCCATTCGGTGGTTTAATTCAGCAGGTTTATTCAGGAGAATCCCATAGGCTTCAATGTTAAAAATATTCCCGTTTTAATTCAATATCTAATAAACCATTCATTCTTCTGCAGTCTCGGCTTTTTCCGGCGGCTACGCTGCGTGTGATCGGTAGGGATGAGCTGTTCGGGTTCGGACGGTTTGGGGTTCGACCCGAACTTAGCCTGTTCGGGCGAATCGCGAACCCCGAACATTTCCGGGTGTTCGCCGCATGTTCGACCACAATGGACCACAATGCATTTTCCCACTGCCTGAAGCTCGTAATTGGCGACAGCCTTGCACCTGACCACAGGTCTGGTGCAAGACTGGTTGAACACTATGCCAATCACCGCTCAGAGTCCTGATTGGGCAAATTTTGCCCAATCATGGGCTCACAGAGGTAAGTCCCACAGCACACTATATAAGGTTTCAACGCGCCGATTCTGCACGCATTTCAGAGGAGATTTCAAAGAAGATAGTTGTGTGTTTTGTTACTGCCGGTCTGCCACGCTACTGGGGGGGGTCTCATTTATACCAAATATCATTGAATTTAGGTGATGTGTGTCTTGTCACTGTACCAGCGAGTTTTTTTTGGGGTTTACAACTTTATTTAAAACATTTGTGAATTGAGGTGATTTTCTGGGTCTTGTCACTGTGCCAGCAAATCTTTTTGGGGCTCACTAATTTTTTTAAAACACTTGTGAATTAAGGTGATCTGTGTCTCGTCATACAGAAAGTACCACGCTGTATTTTGGGGCTCACTAATTTCTTTAAAACACTTGGGAATTAAGGTGATCTTCAGTGTCTCGTCACACAGCTAGCAATTTTTTTTTGGGGCTCACTAATTTCTTTAAAACACTTGGGAATTAAGGTGATCTGTGTCTCGTCATACATACAGTACCACGCTGTATTTTGGGGCTCACTAATTTATTTAAAACATTTGTGAATTAAGGTGATCTGTCTCTTGTCACTGGCTGCCAGCTATCAGTGTGTCTCACTGAGTTATACCAGAGTTATTTAAATCTTTATACCAGAGTTGAATCAGAGTTCTGTATATATTAATCTATAAATCACTCACCATGTCTGAAAGAACAAAAAGGACAGGCAGACGCTCCCAGACACAGATAAGAGGGAAAGCAGCCCCTGTGTTGGGAGGCTGTGTCTCTGGTCGTGGTGGACGTGGTGCATCCTCTGCAGGGGCACGCTTGTCCTTTCTAACTGGTGCTGGCCATCTTAAGCAGCAGCAACATACAGAGGACTTGGTGGATTGGCTAACCAGGCCATCCTCATCCTCCGAGTCCTCTGCCAGCCAGGCTTCTAGTGCTTTACAGTCCACCTCAGCTGCCAAAGCATCTAATGCAGCCTCCATGTCCACAGCTACTCCTGCCATAGCCTCGCTATCCACACGGAGGAGTCAGCTGAATTGTTTGACTACAATGAGAGTGACATGCTGCTTGAGGATGCGCAGCAAGTACAGTGCTCGATTCAATCTCTGAGGTTGAGCAAGGGAGTATAATCAACCAAGAGGAAGGGGGTGCCAGTGATGACACACAAATAACTGGCACTCATGTTGCCCCAGCAGCTGCAGCATACTGCCAAGTTGGCTCCAGTGACGAGGAGATAGGGGGTGAAGATGACATTGATGATGATGAGGTCACTGACTCCACCTGGGTGCCAGATCGAACTGAGGAATCAAGTGAGGAGGGGGAGGAGGAGGAGGCACTGCAAATACGAGGCACAACATCCTCTGTGACCAACCGTAGCACTAGCCAGTCCAAGGCATCACATGTCAGAGCTGCTCCGGTGCAGAGCGCTGTTGTCTCAAAGAACACATGCAGGAAATCTGCTGTCTGGGAGTTCTTTAAGAACTGTGCAGCAGACCCCACCGTTGCTATTTGTAATCTATGTCAGAGGAGGCTGAAGCGTGGTATAAACACCGGACACTTGGGTACCACGTGCTTGATGCGACATATGAACAAGTGCCACACATCCCGTTGGGGCAAAACTTTGCGTATGTCCTCCTCCTCCTCATCTGTCTCTACCCACACTGTATGTCCTGCCATGCAATTGCCTACAACCTCCACCGACAGGGATGATGCTACAGTAATGGATGTACCAGCAGGTCCTTCCTCACAATGTGACATCATCCCAGTAGCTGAAGATTTACGCAGTCAGATTACGTTGCCGCAGCTGCTGCAGCGAAAGAAAAAAAATAGTCCCAACCATCCCCAAGCACAGCGTCTAAATGCCAGCTTAGCAAAATTACTTGCATTGCAGCTGCTGCCTTTCCAGCTGGTGGACTCTGCTCCCTTCCGTGAATTTGCTGAATGCGCTGTACCACTGTGGCAGGTTCCAAAACGCCATTACTTTTCACGCAAGGCCATTCCAGCACTATACCAGCACGTGGAAGACAATGTTATCCAGTCATTGGAAAGGCAGTCAGCAGCAAGGTGCATGTCACTTTAGACACGTGGTCCAGCAAGCATGGACAGGGTCGTTACATTTCCTTCACGGCACACTGGGTAACTCTGATTGCAGCTGGGAGGGATCCAAGACGGGGCTCTGTGCTGGAGCTTGTTCATCCACCACGCCTCCAGAAAGCTGCTTGTATGAGGGCTGTCTGCTCCAACACACCACCTCTTCCTCTCCTCCTCTCCTCCTTCTCTGTCTCTGGCGAAGTGGCAGTTAAACCCACGCCTGACAGGGTGTACGCAATGGCTCAAGCAAAAAGATGCCATACTGTGCTTGAGCTGGTTTGTTTAGGGGAGGAGCCACACCGGGTCAGAAATTTTGTCAGCTCTGCAGGGGCAGGTGCAGAGATGGTTAACACCACGCCAGCTTGAGCTGGGAATGATCGTCTGCGATAATGGCAGCAACCTTCTCTCCGCCCTACGCAAGGGTAAATTGATGCATGTACCATGCCTAGCACACGTCCTAAATCTGGTGGTACAGCGTTTCCTAACCAGTACCTAGGGCTGCCAGAGCTTCTCATCCAGGCCAGAAAAGTCTGCAGCCACTTCAGACGGTCATTCCCAGCAAGCGTTCGCCTGGCAGAAATTCAAAGAGAATTCCACCTTCCCACAAACCGTCTGATCTGTGACATGCCCACCAGGTGGAACTCGACATTAGCAATGCTGCAGCGTCTGCACAAGCAGCAGAGGGCCATCAACGAGTACCTGTGTGAGTATGGCACAAGGACAGGTTCAAGTCAACTTGTTTTTTCCCCCCCGCAGTGTCTGATGATCAAGGATGCATGCACTGTACTGTCACCATTTGAGGAGGCAACGAGGATGGTGAGCAGGGACAGTGCATGCATCAGTGACACAATTCCTTTAGTGTTCCTGCTGGAGCACACTCTGCGGGGAATTATAGATGTGGCTCTAGAGGCAGAGCAGCGGGAGGAAGAGGAGGCCTTCCTTAGCTCTCAAGGCCCCAGTCTTTCCGCAGACAGCATTCCAGTGGGTCCTACTCAGATCAGACAGGAGGAGGATGAGGAGGAGGAGGACTATTTAAGTAGTGGGGGCATTGAAGGTGGAGATTCCTCAAGGCAGGGTTTTGTGTGCCCAGAAACAGAAGGGCTTGTGCATGGCTGGGAGGAGGAAGTGCACGATACGGTCATCCTCATTGACCAGGAAGACTCGGCAGCTAATGCCACCTCCAACCTACGCTGCATGGGCTCCCTAATGATGCAAAGCCTGCTAAAGGACCCCAGGATTCGTGCTATCAAGGAGAGGGATCATTACTGGTTAGCAACCCTTCTTGAGCCACGATACAAGGGGAAAGTTGCAAAGCTCATCCTGCCAGCACAGAGGAAAAGATATGAATCTGGTAATGGGCGTCAGTGCACCCAGATATTGTGCCTTTAATGGCAGACCAGCAAGTATCATCATACAGTAACTCCTCTGTAGTATTGTGTAACACCTTTCCAGGCACTGTTAGATTACCAATTCCTACTGCTGACACACGTGCTTCTGAGGCTGCAGGTGATCAGAGGAATAGCGGTGAAGGCCAGGGCCGCTTGACTGATGCATTTTTAAATTTTTTTAGTCCTCGACGCCCAGGGACGTCAAATGTAGGCACCCATTGCCAGCGTCTTCACCATATGTGCAGGACTACCTAGGGGCAAGGGCAGACCTGGATACCTTTCCAGCAGATGATCCACTGGCTTACTGGGTGTTGAGATTGGATCACTGGCCAGAATTTAGCCAATATGCTATGCAGCTACTAGGTTGCCCTTCATCTAGCGTGCTTTCCGAAAGGACGTTCAGTGCCGCTGGAGGTTTTGTCACAGACAAAAGAGTGCGTCTGTCCACCGACTCTGTAGACCGGCTGACATTTATAAAAATGAATCAGTCCTGGATTAGCAGCTATCAATCCCCTGATGCCGAAGTAACGGAATAGATCGGGTATGTCTTCTGCATGCACAAAACCTCCAGCACTGAACTCTTCCACAATAACACAAAAGGGTTACGGTGTGAATGCACTTGCTGCCATGAAAGGCACAATATTTGGCTGCACTGACGCCTGTGCCAGATTTATATCATTTTAATTTTTTGAACAGCAGGGTCCAACCCTGCACTCTTCCACAATACCACAGAGGGGTTACTGTATGATGATACTTGATGGCCTGGCACTAAAGGCACAATATCTGGGTGCACTGATGCCTTAACCAGATGCATATCTTTTTAATATAGGACCGCATGGTCCACCCCTGCACTCTTCCACAATACCACAAAGGGGTTACTGTATGATGATACTTGATGGCCTGGCATTAAAGGCACAATATCTGGGTGCACTGATGCCCATTAACAGATAAAAAAATAAAAAAAATTCAATATAGGACCAACCACATGGTCCACCCCTGAATTCTTCCACAATACTACAGAGGGGTTACTGTATGATGATACTTGCTGGCCTGGCATTAAAGGCACAATATCTGGGTACACTGACGCCCATTAACAGATAAAAAACTTTTCAATATAGGACCACATGGTCCACCCCTGCACTCTTCCACAATACCACAGAGGGGTTACTGTATGATAGTACTTGCAGGCCTGGCACTAAAGGCACAATATCTGGGTGTACTGCCATTGACGCCTGTATCAGATTCATATCCTCAGAGGGGTTACGGTGTGACGGCACTGTTGCCGACGCTAAAACCCCAATTATAAAGCACCTATTGTTACTTTCATCCAAAGCCTGCATAAGTTTCACAATAATTTAGCCCAAAAAAACACTAAACTTTTTCTGCGCGTCCTAAAATGTCTTTTCATACAGGCTGCCGCCCCAAGCAGTTGTTTATGGGTAGATTAACGGAAAAGCATTTACCGTCATATGAAACGTCATTTATTTGTTTTTAAGTGTTTCTATACATCCTACAAATCCGCCACTTCACGGGCAGGTTATGGGGACCTCCTAGGCACGACATTTGAAGGAATTTTTCGTTTTTATTTTTAACCCTTATTTCATGGAAAACTCACTGTCCCTTTAAAAACATTTTTTTTTTTAACTTTTTGTCCTTGTTTCCTGTCCCCCAGGGCACTACCCGGACCCCCATACACCTTTTATGGCAAATATGTAGCATATATGCCCTCTTGGAGGGCACTCTAAAAAACGAATTTTCAGCCCCATTGACTTGCATGGGGGTTCGGGTTCGGTCCCGAACAAATGGGAAGTTCGGGTTTGGGCCCGAACCGAACTCGGGGGGTGTTTGGCTCATCCCTAGTGATCGGCTCCTGCTCGGGTTTTTCCGTGGTTTTTGGCAGGTTAATCCAGATGTTTTTGTGGGTTTTCGGCGTGCATTCGCCTGGTTTTGCGGTTAGTTTTCGTCAGGTTTGCGGCAGCTTTTCCCTGCAATTCGGGGACCCTGTGGTGCTCACTGAATATACCGCAGGGTCACCGAAATGGGATCGGCAAAAGGAACCGAATTGAAGAGAACGAAAAGTCACCAAACGTGCGGTGACTTTTCGAATCTCTTTGAATTACCCTGTGTATTTTTCTGAGTACATACAAGATTTTAGCTAAAAATAATGAAATTTTTTGTTTGTCACTATTAACGGTCATTCACCAAAAATTTTCAGATGAAACAATAATGTCTTCCCTTTCCTTATTATTTATTTAAATTTTGCATATGTTTTCCTCTAGTGTCGCAGTTAGAGTTATATAAAACAGAACGGGCTCTATTACATTCTTCGCGCATACGTTAACGCATGCGCAAAAAAGCATTAACGCGAGGGGCAAAACCCTTTGCGCTGAATGTCGTATTACAATGTCCGTGCAAAAAATGTGCGTTAACCCCTTAATGACCCCTGACGTACCCTGTACGTCCTGTCCTCGGGTCTCCCTTAGACCCGCGGACGTACAGGGTACGTCAGCGGCGCCAAATCCCCCTCCCGCCCGATACTCACCTCCCTCGTCGGATCCCACGGCGATCTGGCAGGGAGGAAGCCTGCCCATGTGATTTACATGGGCAGGCGAGGCTGATGACGTCGCCACGCTGCGTGGTGACGTCATCAGAAGGTGCCCCCATGTGTTTCAATGGAGGGGAGGGATTCGGAGCCCTCTATCTCCCCAACCATTGAAGCTAGGGAGATGCCGTTTGCACCGCTGGAGAGGGGAGAGCCTCCCCTTTCCAGCGGTGTATGGCATTAACAGTTTCGCTGCCAGATCACGTTTCGGCGCCAATTGGCGCCAAAACGCGATTCGAACCTGGGAGGGGGGCTGACATCTTGGATGTCAGCCAAGCCTCCAGGTCCCCCCCAACACACTGACAACCTCACCATATGTGTGAGGATGTCAGTGGGCCAGTTAACCCTCTAGCTGCCATGTAGAGATAAGGGGATCCTAAGGATCCCTTTATCTCCCGATCCTGATTATGGCCTTTCAAATGATACCAAACATGACCAGGTTTGGTTTTAAAAAAACATTTTAAAAAAAAATTAAATAAAAACAAAATAATAAAAAAATTAAATAAAATAAAAAAATGTGGTTTTTTTTAAAAGTTTTTTTTGTCTGGGGGGAGTTTAATTAAATAGGACCTAGGCTGTCATCTAAAAATAATTAGCACAAAATGGTCAGAATGAGCGCAGCGCACATAGGTGAACTGTCTCAGCAGTGAAGGGGTTAAAAAGCAAACGCATGTTAAAATTGGGTATTTCTAGTCTCGGGACAAAATTTTGAACCTATTTAGCCAGGGTCTTTTTGGGTGGTTGCAGATTTTGGGGATTAAATTACGAAAAAGTGTGTTTTTACCATTTTTTTCCTCATATTTCAGATTTTTTTTTATAGTAAATTATTCGATATGATGGAAATAATGGTATTTCTAGAAAGTCCATTTAATGGCGGGAAAAAGGGTGTATAATATGTGTGGGTCGAATAAACGAGTAAGAGGAAAATTTGTCCTAAACACTAACAGCGCAGAAAAGTAAAAACAGCAGCGGTCACTAAAAGACGGATTTGTGTAAAACCGCCCGTTCACTAAGGGGTTAATGTCTACCGTGGGTGAACCTGCGCAAATGCTGTTCGAGCGTACTGTACTGCGCGCGTCCTATACTTAACATTGTGAGCGCAAATGCGTTAGTGCGCTGGTACACGGATGGTATTATAATAAATGCGCAAAATTTAACGCACAGCATTTGCGCGCATAATTTTAACGTCTTTGAAAAGCTGGTGTTAACGGCAAATCTGAACGTTCTGGCCGAAACCAAATACACCAGCCCGAAAAAAACAATACAGCAAAGTATAGTTACACATTCTACGCATAACCAAACAATAAAATTGATAAGTTGTGCGTGTTTTTATTATTGCTGCAGCATATATACTCCGATTGACTTTGACAGGCGCAAAAGCTGAACGGGAGACAATTGTGGTTCTTAATTCTGATTGGCTGAATTGCGTGAAAAAACAGTCCGCACACTGATTTCTGCACACAACGTTGCTGCGCACGCGTTTTTGCGCGTCCGTTTTACGCGCTTTATTTTTGGACGGATGAAAAAATGCACGAGGATTGTAATACCAGCATTGTTTAACGCACGTTAACGTTTAACGCTGCACACAAAAATTCACAGGTTCTGCGTGCATTTTTGCGTGAAGAATGTAATAGAGCCCTAAGTGTTGTGCGTACAGCTCACTGATATCACAGTAGCTCAAGCAACCCCACACACACACACACAGTGCTGAAACATGACAATGTGGAGAGATCCACCCAAAACGAGAACAAAGTGGAGCTCCAGCTCGACGCATTTCGTCCAGTGACTTTTTCAAGAGCTCAGGTGCCAAAACAATGTCCCCATTATATAGTCCATAAACCCCATTAGGGGAAAAATGAGGAACACTGGAGCACTCGACAGCGCAGCGGAAGTGACGAATCGCCACCCCAGATCCTCAGGAATACGGCACCGGAAGTGACGTCGCAAGTCACATCTGCCATCTTGATTGTGGGCAAATACTATAGGTGTGTGGGCAAGCTTCTAAGAACAGTTTGGCCATGGTTTCCTGGACACATAATTTATTTAAACTGATAGGCAGGGCATGAAAAATATAACCCTGCAAGATGTAAAACTCATGTGCTGCAGGTAAGACCTCAAAGTGGACTCCCAGCTCTGATTAGATAACAGATTTCCCTCCTTCAGCATATCAGTTATACACACGGCAGGGCATCTTCCTTGTGCTCTCCCTCTCCATGAAAATTAATATACGTCCAGGAAAATATGGCCGATCTGGCAACCCTAGACTCAGCTCTACAGCAAAGAACCATGAGAGCTCCTTTGATTGTTGCAATATTGTCTGAGTGCCAGCTAATCACCATCTTCAACTGAATCTTTTTGGACTTCGTACTCATGAGACTATAGGCATCAAGCACCTTTAACCTCATTAGTGAGGTCAGTGCCCACTCATACCCAACCCTCAAAGGATATGAAAGAAGCATTTACAGGTTCTCTTAGGCTAGGGTCAGACGAACGCATTTTCACGTTGTCTGTGAAAAAGTGCGTTCGAACGAATGGACGTATTTTTTCACGGAGTACGCGATACCGGTCATACGATGCGCATTTTTCGTCCGTGATTTTGTACGGATCATCAATAAAACACTTTGTGCATCTGGACGTTATGTTGGCCGGACATTAGCAGCGTCTGACATCTCCAATTCACGCACACACGCCGCTAGCGGACGCAGCGCACTCTGTACGTCTGTACTAGCGGTTTTACGTTCTCGAAAAAATGCGTTCATTTTCCACTTGCGTTGCGCAGCCGGACTTTCGTGCGACTGTACTTCGTATATTGGCCGTCATTGCCCGTCATTTGCTGCTAGTGCGGCCGTGATTAAGTGCGCCTGCACGCGCGTTCGCACTGCGCTCGTCTGACCCTAGCCTTAGGCTAGGGTCAGACGAAAGCATTTTTCCCCGCGAACGTGAAAAAGTGCGTCCGAACGCATTGACGTATTTTTTCACGGAATGCGCAAAAACAGTCAGACGACGCGCATTTTCGGGCGTGATTTTGTACAGATCGTCAATAAAACTCTTTTTGCGTCTGGTCGTTATGTAGGCTGGACATTAGCAGTGTCTGACATCTCCTAATCACGCAAACACGCCGCTATGCCGCAGCTGCGCACTCAGTACGTCAGTACTAGCGGTTCAGCGTTCTCAAAAAAATGCGTTCAAATTCCACTTGCGTTGCACGGCCGGACTTTTGTGCGGCCGTACATCGTATATTGGTCGTCATTGCCTGTCATCTGCTGCTAGTGCGGCCGTAATTATGTGCGCCAGAACGCACGTTAAAAGTGCACTGGTCTGACCCCAGCCTTACTCATGGACTGACCAAAGGCAATAGACAAGCAGGTCTATTCACTAAAAGGTGAAACCAAGGAGCATTGGCAGGAGAAGAGAAAAATCTAGTCCAAATAGCCAATTTGGAAAGTGAGATAAATGGGAGAATTTTTCTGGTTTGGCTATTTTGACCTAGAATTTTCACTTCTTCAGTCATTCTCCTGAGTTTCACCTTTAGTGAATAGAGCTGAAGGACAAATCATCAGAAAGAGATGCAATTATTACAGCCCTCACTGCAAGTCATTGGTAATCTGAGGACCACTTAATGATAATGGGTATTTACTTAAAGGGACACTCTAGGCAAAAAATGTCTGCTTCTTTCAAACCAGACTAAGAAAATATAAAGCCTGAAATCCTGCATTTTTGTTCCGAAAGAAATCTCCTAGAACTTATAACAATACTCATTCCAGCAGGTTCATCCAACCAAGTGATACATCCCAGCATCCCTGACCGTATTCAAGCTTCTCAAAGAAAAATGTTGAGGACATACAGAGGGAACAGACGGAAAAGTATATCCATAGTATGTTTCCATAGTTACAGATAGATATTTATCATTTTACACTTGCACAGAAACTCATCAGGCTGACACATTGAATAACCTCTCTAAAGGGGTCATTTGAAGAGTGCCGAAGTAGCTAATTATTGGCGAATTGCTGGTGAAATATGCTGCAATACGGCGACCTTTGGTGGCAGTGAAATTCCCATAGAGGTGTAATGATTAATCTATTCAGAGAACACAACGAAATGCACCAAAGAGTTGTCGAAATCCCCAGATTTTCGGTGCTTTCATTTGACAGGTTTAAACAAGCAAATCCCATAGGCTTCAATGTAAAAAAGAAATCCTGTTTTTATCAATTTTTTGTTCAACCATTTATTCTTTTCATTTGCAGCAAAAAGTTTTTTTATTAATTTATTTTTTAGCCATTATAAGGAATTTTTTGATTCTGATTTTTTTTAATGGCTTATTTGTTTTTAAATTCTGCAACAAACCAATTTATTATTATTCATAGGACCTTATTATTTCCATGCCTTTTCATGCATTTTATTTGTTTTAAATTCGTTTTAAAAATTGCGGGGGGGTTTACCCCTGTTCGGCGGCTGATTGGCCCTTTACAGCGGCTGATCGGCATTCAGAGGATTGCCGACTGCATTCGGCGTTCTGTTCTGCTGGTCATCGACTGCGTTCGATTGTTTGCGGCTTTTGGTGGATCCCTTCCGTGCACTTCATGGACCCTGCAGTGTATACTGAATTCACGGCACGGTCTGCGAGCTTGAATCGCAGTGCGCCAAATGAAAGAGCACCGAAACTTCGGTGCTCTTTGAAAACCCTTAGATTAGAACATTGACAGATTTGAAATGTTTTCCTGGACACATATTACTCTTTCACGCAGAGGGGGAGCACAGGGAAAAAGCCGCCCTGTAACATGCAAACATTCAGAAGAGAAATCTATTAAATAATCAAGGATTCGTAAATGGATTACTGTAGATACTCGAGTATAGCACGACCCGAATATAACGCAATGGATAGAGATTTATTATGGAAATGAGAGAATACTCAAGACTCGAATATAATGCTAGGAACAACATTTTACTCTACCGGTAAACAATTAAAATCCTTCCAGGTTCTCTTAACACAGTCAGGCTACCCCTCAGGCCAGGGTGTTCTCCTCCAGAATGATTGCAGTTACTAAGTATGAAGCTGCCGGCAACCCATCGTCTTTATTAGTGATTACATGGCTGGCGGAGGAGAGCGAGGTGAATGATTGGCTTACACCGAGCGTGCCAAATCCAGGAGTTCCTGAAGTGTTTGCAAGCATTCACTTCAGCGAGACTACCGGAACTTCAGAAGACTTGAGATCCAGACCAACTCAAGTTTTTTTTTAAACATGCGATGCAAAGGTCTCGAATATAACGCAACCCCTCCAATTTTAAGGTAAACTTTTGTCACCAAAATCTAGTGGCATACTCGAGTATCTACATTAATTTCCTGCTTAGCTTTAGAGTTGTGGAAACGGCTTCCTTCAAACATTTTTTTTGCTTCCACCAGATATAATTAATAAATAGATGAATCCTATGCATATTAATGAATTAAAGTATTTATTGAACATTCAATTTAATATAAATAAATAAACTATAGTGACTGGTTCATTTAGACTTGTTTGGTTTCCCACATCCATAATTTTGAATTTTGATCTAAATTACAACCAAAGGACTGTCAGGGTTATCCAAAGAGATCCGAATTGCTTGAGAAAGGTAACCGAACGCTGAAAATCAGCGTTCGGTTACCTTTCCTGGCCATTCGGCTATCCAGAGAGCAGGCAATTCGCCGAATCCTGGCGAATTGCCTGCACATACGGTGCCTGTTCGAGGGCAGTGAAATCCCCATAAAAAAGCACTGCTTCGGCTATTCAGAGAACACAAACCAGCAGTGAAAGGTTCCCCTAATGTCCTGCCATTCGGTGGTTTAATTCGGCAAATTTATTCAGGAGAATCCCATAGGCTTCACTGTTAAAAATATTCCCGATTTAATTCAATATCTAATAAACCATTCATTGTAAAATTCTGCAGCAAAAAGTCTCTTTATTTATCGATTTTTTTTTTTTTAGGATACTTTAAGCATTTTTCAGATTTTTTTTTTTTTTTTAAGTTTACTTCTTTTTTCTGTAACAGCCCTCTTTATTATCATTCCCTGGACCTCCTGTGAAAATTTCAGACATTTTCGCTCAGTAGTTTCTTTGCAAACAGCGTTTCATTTTCACAGATTCATACAAATGGTTTTGCTAATTTATTCACTGCCTCCTCTGCGTCTCAGCTGCTTCGCTGCGTGTGATTCGGCTCCTGCTCGGGTTTTTCGAAGGTTAATCCAGATGTTTTTGGGGGTTTTCGGCGTGCATTTGGTGTGTTTTGCGGTTAGTTTTCGTCAGGTTTGCGGCAGCTTTTCCCTGCAATTCAGGGACCCTGTGGTGTTTGCTGAATACACCGCAGGGTCACCGAAATGGGATCGGCAACAGGAACCGAATTGAAGAGAACGAAAAGTCACCGAACGTGCGGTGACTTTTCGAATCTCTTTGAATAACCCCGTGTATGTTAATAATGTGCATTATAGAATGATAGTAAATGGAACATAATGAACGTATAAGAGTAAATAGAATTTAGGATTTTATTTAGGGATGGGCCGAACACCCCCGTGTTCGGTTCGCATTCGAACTCGAACATTTGAAAAAGTTTGAGTTCGAACACAAACACGATTCGAACGCAATGCAAGTCAATGAGGCTCAAAAGTTCGAAAATTAAGGTCCCCTCCAGAGGGAATATATGCAAGATATTGGTCATAAAAGGTGTATGGGGGTCCGGGTACTGCTCTGGGGGACAGGAAACAATGAAAAACAAATAATAAAAAAAAGTTTTTAACCCTTTCACTGCTGAGTGCTGAGCCATTTCACCGACGTGCGCTGAGCTAATTTTTACCGCTTTTGCTCAGGTTTAAACGCGATTTGAAGCCATGGGAAATGTTTGAGCAACATCGAGTGGGAAAAAGCGAGCGAGAGTAGTCGTTATAACAAAACCGGGTCAGAAACGGTTAGGCACTTGTACTGTGCTACTATATGTGGCAGGATCTGTAGCACACACCAGCAGTAACAAGCAGCAAATATACCAGACAGGGTCACAGAGCGAGAGTAGTCGTTATAACAAAACCGGGTCAGAAACGGTTAGGCACTTGTACTGTGCTACTATATGTGGCAGGATCTGTAGCACACACCAGCAGTAACAAGCAGCAAATATACCAGACAGGGTCACAGAGCGAGAGTAGTCTTTATAACAAAAAAAGGGGTCAGCAACGTTTAGGTACTTGTACTGCGCTACTATATGTGGCAGGATCTGTAGCACACCAGTAGCAACAGGAGGCAAACAGAAAAGGCAAGGAGTACACAGAGAGAATAGTCAAATGGCAGGCAAAGTCGGCAACAGATCGGGTCCTCAGAACAAGCAGGGTCATTAACAAATACACAAACTGATTCGGTAAGCTAGCGATGCGGGAATGAAACTCCACAGCAAGGCAAGGTGTACAGTGCGTGCTCCTGATTTAAAGGTCCAGGCGCGCCGCGCCCTGCCCCCTGATCACTCACAGCTGCGCGGGGTGCCGCCGGAGCTCCTGGCATTCGGCCAGCTGGAGGCCCCAATGCGTCCAGCCCCCCCCCCCCGCAGCACCTCTACAGTATAATAATGCAGCATATGAATCCTCACACTGCCGGGCAGTACCTCTACAGTATAATAATGCAGCATATGAATCCTCACACTGCCGGGCAGCACCTCTACAGTATAATTAATGCAGCATGTGATTCCGCACACTGCCGGGCAGCACCTCTACAGTATAATAATGCAGCATATGATTCCGCACACTGCCGGGCAGCACCTCTACAGTATAATAATGCAGGATATGATTCCGCACACTGCCGGGCAGCACCTCTACAGTATAATAATGCAGCATATGATTCCGCACACTGCCGGGCAGCACCTCTACAGTATAATTAATGCAGCATATGATTCCGCACACTGCCGGGCAGCACCTCTACAGTATAATTAATGCAGCATATGATTCCGCACACTGCCAGGCAGCACCTCTACAGTATAATAATGCAGTATGTGATTCCGCACACTGCCGGGCAGCACCTCTACAGTTTAATTAATGTAGCATATGATTCCGCACACTGCCGTGCAGCACCTCTACAGTATAATTAATGTAGCATATGATTCCGCACACTGCCGTGCAGCACCTCTACAGTATAATTAATGTAGCATATGATTCCGCACACTGCCGTGCAGCACCTCTACAGTATAATTAATGCAGGATATGATTCCGCACACTGCCAGGCAGCACCTCTACAGTATAATTAATGCAGCATGTGATTCCGCACACTGCCGGGCAGCACCTCTACAGTATAATTAATGCAGCATATGATTCCGCACACTGCCGGGCAGCACCTCTACAGTATAATTAATGCAGCATATGATTCCGCACACTGCCAGGCAGCACCTCTACAGTATAATAATGCAGTATGTGATTCCGCACACTGCCGGCAGCACCTCTACAGTTTAATTAATGTAGCATATGATTCCGCACACTGCCGTGCAGCACCTCTACAGTATAATTAATGTAGCATATGATTCCGCACACTGCCGTGCAGCACCTCTACAGTATAATTAATGTAGCATATGATTCCGCACACTGCCGTGCAGCACCTCTACAGTATAATTAATGCAGGATATGATTCCGCACACTGCCGGGCAGCACCTCTACAGTATAATTAATGCAGCATGTGATTCCACACACTGCCGGGCAGCACCTCTACAGTTTAATTAATGTAGCATATGATTCCGCACACTGCCGTGCAGCACCTCTACAGTATAATTAATGCAGGATATGATTCCGCACACTGCCGTGCAGCACCTCTACAACCTGACGCTAGCTGTAATCGGTGCTCTGTTGCAGCTTCTGAGAATATATGCTATTAGTGTAGCGAGGAAGCCGGCTGCGCATTTTGCATCGCTCCCTCTACACTAATAGCGTATCTTCTAAGGCTAGGGACAGATGAGCGCATTTTCTGCGGCCACCGTCAAAATGTACGTCGATGCGTGCGCACGCATTTTTTCACGGAATACGCTTAAGTGGTCAGACGACCACAGTCGCACAGTCGCAGGTACTCACCAACGCAATTCTAGGGAAATCCGGCTGTTTGAACGTTATGTAGGCCGCACACTAGCAGCGTCTGACGTCTCCTAATCACGCACACACGCTGCCATGTGGCCGCAGCGCACTCTGTACGTCTGTAGCAGCGGTTTCACGTTCTGAGAAAAATGCGTTCATTTGCCGGTTGCGTGGTGTCGGCGCACTTTTGTACGCACGTATTGGCCGTCATTGGCCGTTATGTGCTGCTACTGCCGCCGTGATTTAGTGCGCCTGCACGCGCGTTCCGACTGCCCCACTCTGACCCTAGCCTAAGGCTAGGGTCAGACGAGCGTGATTTCTACGGACTGTACGTCCGTGCAGTACGGACATCGTCAGTACGGATGACGCAGTAGTGGTCACACAGTCCGTTTTTTCACTGAAGTTATTTTTGACGGATGTAGGAGGGAAAAATAAATTACAATGAAAAAACATTCTGTCCGTCAAAAATGCTGGACGTATAAATGCAGCCCGTCTGACCTTGTTGCATCACTCACACACAAAGCTATGCGGACGTTGTGGACGTGGCGCACTCCGCACGTCCGTTCTAGCAGTATTACGTTCTTGCCTAACCTGCGTCCGTTTGCAGCGTCCGCCATGCATCCGCAGTTCAGTGCGGACGTACTTCATGTGTCAGGCTCCAATGGACTTTCTTTCATGCTATCACGGATGTACTTTTAGGCGCAATCACTGACGTGAACACTACGCTCGTCTGACCCCAGCCTTAAAATCATTCTTTTTGCATTTTTTTTCCTATTAACTGCAGTACGTCCTTGTTCTGTCTAACGTGTCTAATGAAATACGTCTTCCCACCTGTGATCCAGCTTTCCTCATATCTGAGACCCAGTCTGGAGAACACATTTGCCCTTCAATGTGAAATCAGATCTGTTTTCTGAGGCTTGTCCCTGCTCACAGGTCTGACAAACAACCTGATGATGGGTCCCTGCAATGGAAACTTGGACTCTGGTATAATATAATGGTAACGCAGAAGCTGGAGTGTTTCCTGGGCTGCCTTGTTTACCGAAAAACAGTAGAGCAGCTTATGTTTCTGAAATGTGTAATTAATGGAGTCAATAAACCTCAGCGCTGCTAAAGCACAACTGTTACTTTACTTCGGAAGAAAAAAATCTATTTACTTTCTAGAGTTCTGGATATAATCATACGCACGTACATAATGTTAAAGTCATCTTCAGGCTTTTCAGAAATCCCTTAAAACCCATTTCTTCAGATCAACATGCCACATTTCTGATGCCAACCTATCCCTTTCCTCACAGACCCTCACATCATAATAGAGGCTCTTTCTACGTCCTCACCATTTCTGTAACACTAGTGCTACTGATCCTGACAACCAAAAAAACTCCTCTTGTCTTCCACCACCCCAACTCCTCTAGACCAGTGTTTTGCAAACTTGTCCTCAAGTCCCCCTAACAGGCCAGGTTTGCCAGATATGTGAAGTACAGCACAGGTGATATGGTTTGCTGCTCAGTGATTGCAGGATCCAGTTTGCATTTCCTCATGGTGATCTGCAAAATCTGGCCTGTTAGGGGGTCTCGAGGAGAGGTTTGAGAAACACTGCACTAGACTGTGAGCTCATCCGAGCAGGGCCCTCCTACGCCTTGTGTTTCTGGTCCTATGTTTGTTTGTAGTTTTTCCTCCTTCCCATTGTTTATTGTGAATAAATGCGGAAACTGTTGACGCTAGACAAATGATGATAGCAATAATAATTATGGAGAATACTTTGGCGAGCTCAATTTGCCAACCCTGCGGTGAATTCAGCATTTACTGTAGGTTCCCCGAAAATGCGCCGAATCGATACGCCCAATGCCGCCAATAAACTCACTGAATGCAGCTGATAAACCGCCGAACACTGTCGATAAACCGCCGCAAACCACCCATGGCAGACGATGATGACAGCAGACCACTGAAAAATGCCGATCAGCCGACGAACAGGGGTAAAAAAAATAAATGCAATTTTTAACCCTTTCGCTGCTGAGGCTTTTCCCGCCTCTGTGCTGAGGTCATTTTTACCGATTTTGCTCAACTTGTTTAAACGCGTTTTGAAGGCTTATTTCAGTATATGACCCAGACATATTATATATTGTTCTTTCCGTCAGACTCGGCAGATTCATAATTTGTCATTATTATATGTATACGTCATGACCTGTCTGTATATTATAACAAAAAATGCAATAAAATATGAATTTTCAATAATTTACAACGTGTAAAGTGTTTTTTTTTCACATTTTAACATGCGAGCAATTGCGGTTATATTTTGTATGGGGTGCGCTTGTTAAAAAAATTAGAGATGGGGTCTCGTTAAATTTTTTTTGGGGAAAATTACGCGATTTTTAACAAACGCACCGCATACAAAAATCGTTAGTGCAGCATCATTGTTCACATTATAATTGAAATGGTAACAATATTGCTGCATTAACGAACCAAAAAAAAGAAAAAAAAACTTGTTTATTTTTTTTTATAATTTTTTTTAAAATATTCTTTTATTTTTATTTAAAAAAAATTAAAAAAAACTTTTTTCATACTCATGTTTGGTATTGTTGGAACGGCCATGCTCTGGCCGATCCAACAATACCAAACATTAACCCCTAACTGCCACGGATCGGGAGATAGGGGGTTCATTGGAACCCCCTATCTCCACCATTGGTGGCAGTTAGGGGTTAACTCCAAGACTGGCTTCATCGTGCTATGCACGATGACGCCAGTCCTCAGGGGGAGTTCCCGGAGGCTTGGCCGACATCCAAGATGTCGGCCAGCCCCGGGAAAGGATCACGAACCGGCGCTTTTCGGCGCCGATTCGTGATCCGGCCACCATGGGGTTAATGCCAGGTACCATTTGGAAGGGCAGGCTGTGCCCTTCCAAACGGTGCCTGGGTTAACCCCCTGCATGCCGCCGATCAGGAGGGAGAGAGGTCCGAAGGACCTTCCCCCCTCCCTTTCAGGCGCCTCCTCCGCACATGCGGGGGGGGCGCCTGAATTAGGTGTCATCGCGCCCCCGCGATGACACCTAATTACTCCGGCGGTTCCGGGTGCTGGGCTGACATCGAGGATGTCAGCCCGCACCGGGGGGCCAGCGATCGGCCGAACGCTGGCCCCAAAGGCAGGACGCGCTCAGCGCGTCCACCGTAAGGAACGTTACCTGCGGGTGGACGCGCTCAGCGCGTCCTTAGCAGCGAAGTGGTTAAAAGTCTTTCTAAACAAATATAATGCATGAAAATAATATATAAGGTCCTATGAATAACAATTAAAAGTCTGTTACAGAATAATAAAAAAAAACGGCATTTAAAACAAAATTTGGAATTAAGAATTTTGCCGAAAAATCTAAAAAAATGCGTAAAAAATTTCCTGAAAATAAATTATTACAAAGACTTTTTGCTGCAAATGAAAAGAATAAACAGTTGAATAAAAAGTTTAGAAAAACAAGGATTTTTTTTACATTGAAACCTATGGGATTCGCCTGTTTAACCACTTGGCTGCTAAGGACGCGCTCAGCGGGTCCAGCCAAGTGGTTCTCCTGTGCTGCGGACGCACTGAGCGCGTCCTAGCACAGGAGGCAGCAATCAGCCAGGATTCCGGGTGATTGCTGGCCCCCACGGTGCGAGCTGACATCTAGCATGTCAGCCCAGCACTCCGGGATGCTGGGGGGGGGAAATAGATGTCCTTTGGACCTCTCTCCCTCCCGATTGCAGGGGACCAGAGGCTGAAGGCAGGCACGGTTTGGAAGAGCACAGCCTGCCCTTCCAAACAGAGCCTGCCTTTAACCCCTTGGGTGCCGGATCACGATTCAGCGCCAAAAAGCACCGAATCGTGAACCTCTCCCGGAGCTGGCCAACATCTTGGATGTCGGCCAAGCTTCCGGGAATGCCCCCTGACAACTGGCGTCATCGTGCTATGCACGATGACGCCAGTCCTGGAGTTAACCCCTAACTGCCACCAATGGTAGAGATAGGGGGTTCATTGGAACCCCTTATCTACCGATCCGTGGCAGCTAGGGGTTAATGTTTGGTATTGCTGGATCGGCCAGAGCATGACCATGTAAAAAAGAAAGAACAAATAAATAAAAAGAAAAGCATATTAAAAAAATAAATAATAAAAAAATGAACAATTTTTTTTGTTTGATTTGTTAATACAGCAATATTGTTCCCATTTCAATTATAATATGAACAATGATGCTGCACTAAAGATTTTTGTATGCGGTGCGTTTGTTAAAAATAGCGAACTTTTCCCCAAAAAATATGTAACGAGTCACCATTTCTAATTTTTTTAACAAGCGCACCCCATAGAAAAATATAACCGCAAATGCTTGCATTTTAAAATGTTAAAAAAAAACACTTTACACATTGTAAATTATTGAAAATTCTAATTTTATTGCATTTTTTGTTATATGTATACATCATGTCCTGTCTGTATATTATAACAATGATATATTATGAATCTGCAGAGTCTGCAGGAAAGAACTATTTATAATATGTCTGGGTCATATATTAAAATAAGGCTTAAAAACGCGTTTAAACATGATGAGCGAAACCGGTAAAAATTAGCTCAGCACAGAGGCGTGAAATAGCTCAGCAGCAAAAGGGTTAAACCTGTGTGTGTTTAAACCTGTGACCGAAATGATCATTGCGGTTGCTGCATCTCCCGGGCAGGGATGACGTCCTTGGCAATCAGTGCTGGCCACCCTTTCTGGGTGAGAGCAGGCTGATTTGCATATGGAGCATTCGTCCCTGTAATGACACAAACAAGCTAAGGCTAGGGTCAGACGAACGCATTTTTCACGTGCGTTTAGCCGCACGAAATCACGGCCGTGCTAGCAGCAAATGACGTCCAATGCCGGGGAACATACGACGAACGGCCGCACGAAAGTTCGCCCGTGCAACGCAAGTGGCCAACGAACGCATTTTTTTGAGAACGTCAAACCGCTAGTACTGACGTACAGAGTGCGCTGCGGCCACATAGCGGCGTGTATGTGTGATTAGGAGACGTCAGACGCTGCTAATGTCCGGCTAACATAACGTCCAGACACAAAAAGGGTTTTATTGACGATCCGTACAAAATCACGGACGAAAAGGCGCATCGTATGACCGCTATCGCGTATTCCGGGAAAAAATACGTACGTTTGTTCGAACGCACTTTTTCACGGACAACGTGAAAAATGCGTCCGTCTGACCCTAGCCTTAACCCTTGAGCAGGCCTCTAGTGCTGTTGCTCGTTCTCAGGACCCTCACAAAGGCCCCTTTTCTTCTCTATGGGGAATTTCACTACTGTCAAATTGCACAGAATTTCATTGGCAATGCGACAATATTTGACGATTTGCCTGCTTTCTGAATAACCGAATTGCAACGAAATTGCACCATGCGGGGAAATTCACCAATTCGGCTCTCTTTGAATAACCCCTTATATATGATATCAGTAACCTACATGCTTGCTGCAGATCATTCTATATGTTTTCCATAGGCAACCTTACTTTTTATATTATCAACATGTATCTTCTCTTTAGATCTCTCTACCCCAGGGGTCTGCAACCAAGGCGCTCCAGATGTTTTTGGAACTACATTTCCCATGAGGTTCTGTCAACGTCTAAGGCTGGGGTCAGACGAGCGTGATTTCTACGGACTGTACCTCCGTGCAGTACGGACATCGTCAGTACGGATGACGCAGTAGTGGTCACACAGTCCGTTTTTTCACTGAAGTTATTTTTTGACGGATGTAGGAGGGGAAAATAAATTACAATGAAAAAACATTCTGTCCGTCAAAAATGCTGGACGTATAAATGCAGTCCGTCTGACCTCGCTCCATCACTCACACACAAAGCTATGCAGACGTTGTGGACGTGGCGCACTCCGCACGTCCGTTCTAGCAGTATTACGTTCTTGCCTAACCTGCGTCCGTTTGCCGCGGCCGTTGTGCGTCCGCAGTTCAGTGCGGACGTACTTCATGTGTCAGGCTCCAATGGACTTACTTTCATGCTATCACGGACACGTACTTTTAGGCGCAATCACGGACGTGAACACTACGCTCGTCTGACCCCAGCCTAAGGCTGGGGTCAGACGAACGCAGTGTTAACGTCCGTGTTGCCGCACATAAGTACGTCCGTGATAGCATACAATTGTGTTAAATGGAGCCCCACACACGAAGTACGTGCGCACAGAAGTGCGGGGGCTGACGGACGCTGCAAACGGACGCAGGTTAGGCAAGAACGTAATACTGCTAGAACGGACGTGCGGAGTGCGCCACGTCCACAACGTCCGCATAGCTTTGTGTGTGAGTGATGCAACAAAGTCAGACGGACTGCATTTATACGTCCAGCATTTTTGACGGACAGAATGTTTTTTCATTGTAATTTATTTTTCCCTCCTACATCCGTCAAAAAATAACTTCAGTGAAAAAACGGACTGTGTGACCACTACTGCGTCATCCGTACTGACGATGTCCGTACTGCACGGACGTACAGTCCGTAGAAATCACGCTCGTCTGACCCTAGCCATAAACAGCAAAGTATCATGGTAGATGTAGTTCAGAAAAACACCTGGAGGGGCTAAGGCTCTACCCCATCCCTGAATACTGAAACAAATCGTGGTTGGAATCTCCTTCGTATTGAAGAATATTTAGGAAGGAAAAGCAGAGGAAAACACCTGTCCTAGGGTTGAAAAATTTCTAGTATACAAGAAAATGTAAACAGACCTTTATGGACTTTATGGCTGGGGTCAGATGAACGCAGTGTTAACGTCCGTGTTGCCCACACATAAGTACGTCCGTGATAGAATTCAATTGTGTTAAATGGAGCCCCACACACAAAGTACGTCCGCACAGAAGTGCGGAGGCTGACGGACGCTGCAAACGGACGCAGGTTAGGCAAGAACGTAATTCTGCTAGAACGGACGTGCGGAGTGCGCCACGTCCACAATGTCCACATAGCTTTCTGTGTGAATGATGCAACAAGGTCAGACAGACTCCATTTATACGTCCAGCATTTTTGACGGACAGAATATTTTTTCATTGTAATTTATTTTCCCTGCTACATCAGTCAAAAAATACGTCAGTGAAAAAAACGGACTGTGTGGCCACTACCTTGTCGTCAGTCAGTAAGTACGTCCGTACTGCACGGACGCACAGTCCGTAGAAAATGCGCTCATCTGACCCTAGCCTTATTTTGCATGATATAAAGATGGGGGAGTTTGTATATGTGGCTGGGGGAAAAATGGATAATTTGTAACATCACTGCAGTGCTATATCAACATCAGCAGCCATAAATGTCCCTACAGTACCCTTCCCGGATCAATATAGGTTTCACAGCTTGCTCTATCTCCATTTTTTTTATAGAAACTATAGCAATAGTGATCCTGACCACTAATAAGATGCAACTGTAAGGTATGACAAAATCAGGTACCCTATTAAAATAAACCAGGTGCCCCATAAACATACACTAATAACTATTACATTTGCAGTTTCAGCCATCAGCGTTAAAGCTCTGATAAAGTAAACTAATGGCATTTCTATTAAACCACCAGTAGATGGCGGCGGAGTGAAAACCTGAATGATTTGCACGTGTTTATCTAAGATGTTTCCCTTAGCAGTGGGAACCAAAAGAGCAAGAGTTTTCGTTCCTGGTAGGAACAAATATCAGTTGCAAATCCTACCAGAACTGAAAGTCATGTTTGTATCATTGCAGGTAAGAGGGAGCATATCCAGGGTTATAAACAGGGCAAAAGTGATTTAATTCACATCCCTGTAGTTAGAAAAAGGCTGTTGCCACTGTTGAGTAATTAGATAAGACAGTATACAGATGCCAATGGGTTGTGCTGATGTTTCATAGCTCACCAGCATACAGGGGATGTGATGGCTATAGGATCTCATGTGATTAGATTAGATTGTATTGCACCATTAGCCTACTATAATGCAGAGGGAGTAATCATATGTAGCGCTGTGTTAAAAAGACTGTTCTGCTGCAATTACTTGCAATGGCCACCAGAGGCTTACCAGAGACCATGGTAAGATTGTGCTGGATAAGCACAATGTAAGACACTGGACATTGGGACTACATTTTCCAGCATGCTTTGCAGGGCAAACAGGAAGTGAGCGGGAAAGAGAGACTTACATCTGCAGCCTCGAGGAGAGAACAAGCAGAGCGCGCCGAGGAGTGAGAAGAGCAAGACGCAAGTGACGGAGATAGCGATCGCGACCAGGCCAGAGCGCAAGTGCGGCCTAGCAGAGCTGGAGATCGGTTTCCCCTTTTACTGGTCGAAGACCTAGTGATCCACCGCTAGTAACCCTACACAGATACAGAGTAAACTGAAGGACCCCAAGTTAGGAGACCGCAGACGATCTAACAGGGAGTGCAGGCGGTGAGCTGGACATCTTGTGGCAGACACAGACAAGCAAGACAGTGGATCCGGTGGCACAGAATGCCAGTCAAAATCGAGCAGAGAGACATCCTGGGTCGAGCGGAGCGCAGAGTATCTGGCGGATGGGTGAGAGGCCTTCCCGGCCACTGTAAAATAATAAAGCACGCTGCAGTTTTGTCAAAACCTACAGGGCCCCAACGTGACTAGTCGAAGATACACCTGAAATCATTCACTGGCCAGTTGAATATTGTACCCGGGTACCAATACACGCATACACCTACACTTTCTTGGGACACAACCTGTACGGGACTCACACTCCAACCACGAAGGGGTTAAAATTCCTTTTTCCGCTACGCGTTTCTCGCATTACGAACTACTGTAAATATATATACGTATACCGTGTTACTCTTTATATGCCAGTTTATTCAGTAAACTATATAATTTATAAAATCCACAACGGTGCTGGAGTATATTTATTCCCTAGTGCGGGGAGACTGACCCGAGGTTTAAATTCAGCGGCTCCTCCGGGAGTGAGCGCTACACATATATCTGTACATGTTTAATTGGTTATTATTTTATATAAGGACCTTATACCTGCATAGATGAATGTTACTTTTATATATCTAAATGTGTATTAATTTATAAGGAACAGATATCAGTTGCAAATCCTACCAGAACTGAAAGTCATGTTTGTATCATTGCAGAAAACTATTAAATAAAAGCACTTCTGGTTTCGCCCAGCCTGCTCCCTTCGCACATTGGAATTATTGACCATAATTTCAGCATATGTGCAACACAACTATTCTTGATTACCTATACCTCAACTCCTCTAGATTGTAAACTCCTCTGAGCAGGGCCCTCTACACCGTTTGCATGTGTTGCTAAGTTTGTAGTTATGGTAGTTTATTTCCCTTTCCTGTCCTGTTGTTGGCTAATTGAACTCTGCTGGGAAGTCAAACAAACCATCCATAAAAGCTCTGGTTGAGGCTGGAATGCTTATTTTTTTTCCTGCTACACGCAACATGCCTGCCTTAGCCCCTTAATGTCTGAAAATGCGCTAAACATTTGCCTTAATGTGCTAAATACAAATAAAAAATAAATAATAAAATAAAAAAATGAATGTGCAGCAGTAAACAGTATTTCTTTCTTTCACACACAGACTGAGGTTTTGTATACTCAGAGTTATTTAAAATAAAATGGGTGTGATCAGTGTTCAGATTTTATTTTTAGCAAATAATAATAAAATCCCTTTTTCACATTTTTTTATATTGAATAATGGTTTATGTATACACCTCGTGGCTAACTTCTGGATTACACTAGTAATCAATGAATTTATGGCCATTTTATTTGCCTCATTAATAGGGATATATCTATAAAGTTTATACCCTCTAAATGAGATCATCCACATATTTTGGAGGTAGTAGTGCCATATAGACATATTCCTATTTAAAAATATTCATGTTACCAGTCTGGTGCCCCACCAACTAGAAATGTCACCAGCCGTCACTGATAAATGATGTCGCTGATGATGATAATAATCATCTTATTCTCCTTGGGCAACAGCATTGCAGTACACAGAATATAAATTCAGTACCATCTGCCCATCTCACCTTGGGTTAGATTTCATAAGGCAAAAATTGTACGCAACTAGTTATGAACAAAAAAATACTTATTTCAATTCCTGACACATTTTGTGACCTGCAGAGCCATTTCTTTCAATGGACATCTGTTCCTTCTTTCCTTAGAAAAAGAATGTCTGAGACTATTTTAAATGGTTTTCTATGCCATAGGGACACTGCCGAGGAGGGGAAATTAGCCAGCTGTATTTATCTAGTAAACGTCGAGTGACAAATCAGTTTTATTTTGTGCTTAAGTGTTTTTCATTGTTCAGAAGATATACATAAGTCGGCACACAGGTTAGCTAAACCAGCAGAGGGTGACCAGGATCCGGGGATACCTATCCCATTCACAAGCATCTGCTGTGACTCATCTTTTTCCAAAGAAAAAAATAATCCAGGCAGAATCCAATACATAGAAACATGGAAACCTCCAGTTTACCTTATAACATTTGCAAATGTTTAAAACATATTTGATAAATGGGAAGAAAACAGAGCAATACTGATGAGGCTATTACACTTATTTAACCCTAAAGGGGTCATTGAATAAACGGTAGGGATGGGCTGCTTGTTCAAAACGGTTCAAAGTTCGATTCAAACATCGGCTGTTCGAAAGTTTGCGAACTTCAAACTTTTCGGGGCGTTCGCGGAAAGTTCGAGAAAAAAAAGTTTTCAAATATATTCAAAAAAATGCTTAAAAGATCCTAAAAAAATCTAAAAATAAAGAGATTTGTTTACTGCAGAATATAATAATAAACGGTTTATTAGATATTGAATTAAAATGCGAATATTTTTAACATTGAAGCCTAAGGGAATCAAACATTTCCCACTCATTGATGGTCAAACATTTCCCACTCATTGTTGGTCAAACATTTCCCATGGCTTCAAATCGCGTTTAAACATGAGCAAAAGCAGTAAAAATGATCTCAATGCACAGCGGTGAAATGGCTCAGCACTCAGCAGTGAAAGGGTTAAAAACTGTTCTCTTTTCTTTTTTCATTGTTTCCTGTCCCCCAGAGCAGTACCCGGATCCCCATACACCTTTTATGGCCAATATCTTGCATATATGCCCTCTTGGAGGGGACCTTAATTTTCAAACGTTCGAGCCCCATTGACTTGCATGGTGTTCGAATTGTGTTCGAGTTCGCGGTCAAACTTTTTTGGGTGTTCGAGTTCGAATGCGAACCGAACATGGGGTGTTCAGCCCATCACTAATAAACAGGGAACTTGCCACCGAATTGCACCGTATGGTGCAATTCTGTAGCAGTTCGGCTATTCTTAAAGCTGTCAATTCGCCAAATACTGACGAATTGACAGTAAAATACAGTGCAGATCACCGTAATTCATTGACCTTCGGCACCAGTGAAATTATCCTATAGAGAAGTAATGGTTAATCTATTCAGAGAATGCCAAACGGCAACAAAATGTCAGTGAAATGCCCTGGTTTTCAGCGATTCAGTATGACAATTTTAAACAGGCGAATCCCATAGGAATCAATGTAAAACCATATTACTGTCCTCATTATTTTTTTATTCGACCGTTTTTTCGTTTCAGTTTTTTGTAACTTTTTTAATATTATTCTATAGGACTTTTTATTATTTCCACACATTTTCATGCATTTTAATTGTTTTAAAAATACCTTTTTAAAAATTCTAGAGTTCTGGGGAAGGATTTTCTTCAGTTCGGCAGTGTTTGGCAGTCTGTTCGGCAGTCTTCAACAGGTTAGTGGCTTTTTTGGCGGTGTGCGGGGGTCAATTTGGTGGGCTTTGGCGACTCCTTGTTCAGCGTACTTTGGGGACCCTGCGGTGAATATTGAATTCAGCACAGGGACCGCGAACTGAAACCACCAAAGAGCACCAAAGTGCGCTGAACGAAAGAGCACTGAAATTTCACTGAATTTCCGGTGCTCTCTGAATAACCTGCTAAGATTCCACCAAGAATGCTGATGCAATATTTTGACCGAACACACTTCTATACCTAGGGATGAGCGTTCGGTTCGGATCTGTTCGGAGTTCGCATTGAACATCGGCCGTTCGAACGTTCACGAACTTCTAACTTTTTGGGACGTTCACCAAAAGTTCGATTTTTTTTTTTTTTTTTTTTTTTTTTTTTTTTTTTTTTTTTTTAAAAAGTATAAAAAATGCTTAAAAAATACTAAAAAAATCTAGAAATAAAGAGGCTCTTTAATGCAGAATATTATAAGCAACGGTTTATTAGATATTGAATTAAAACGGGAATATTTTTAACATTGAAGCCTATGGGATAAAACATTCTTGTTCCTAAAACATCAGGCAGACACGGCCCTCTAATCAGGCACTGTAGAGGGCAGCCTGCCGGGGTCTCCAAGGATCCCCTTGAGGAGCATGCGGCCGCCGGATGACAGAGCTGCGACCGTACGGGCTAGCCGCCCGGGTGTATGTGGCACAGACAGGCGGAGCAGGGAGGGAGCCACTGCACCTGCGGCCACGGCAGACCCCCCCCCACAACCTGGATCCAGGGAGCCCCCACTGACCACCAGGCTAAGGTAAGGCGACACATTTCTAAAAAAAATTAAATCTGAGGACGTTTTTAAATGTACCCGGGAACATAAAGTAAAACTCTTTTTTTTCTTCCTCTACCTTGCTGAATGTATTTCATTATATATATTAGATACATTCAGCCAGGTAGAGGGGGCTGGCATGTGGGCTGCGCAGGGTCTCGGGCAGTGGTTTGTTATTTTTGTCTGTATATTTTCAGCAAATTTATAGGGGAAGGTAAGGGCAGGTATGATATATTTATAAATATATATATCCAGACTTGTATTACATATTTTGGCAACTAATTGCCCCCCCCAATTTGGCTGATCCCTCCAGAAGAAATGTTGAACCCAATAGAGCAGAGAATAATATATATATTCTCTGCTCTGTCGGGTTCAACATTTCTACTGGAGGGATCAGCCAAATGGGGGGGGCGCATTTAGTTGAGATTGTCCACATGACACCCCCCATGTGCGTATGTGTATATATGGTCTGAGGTCTGTGGGTGGGTGTATATATATATCTGCGTGTTAATATATACGTATATATAGGTCCTGTGTGTTGATATATACGTATATGTCTGTGTGTGGTATCAATGCATCCCTACTCTATATACAGCGCTCCGTGTCCTTATAATATATATGATCAGGGGTTACCTTTTTTTTATATTTTTATACTATTCCTATTAAATTAACAGTTATTTTTGATGTATTTTATTCAGTAGAAACTTTTTTTGCCTATATAACATGTGCTTTGTGAAAATAAAACGGTTTTGTGTGTACATTTTAATTTAGTTAGTGGATTCCTGTCCAGTGCGGTGAGAAGCAAACGTAATGCAGTGTAGACACGCTGTGAGGCGGAGCGGAGTGAAGTCAAGCCTGCAAAATGTTTGCTTCTCTTCGCTTCGCTACGCTGTTTGTCGCTACACGCTCAGTGTGTCTCAGCCTTTATTCCCGCATCACTAGCTTACCGAATCCGTTTGTATACTTGTTACTGACCCTGCTTGTTCTGAGGACCCGATCTGTTGCCGACTTTGCCTGCCATTTGACTATTCTCTCTGTGTATTTCCTGCCTGTTCTGTTTGATTCTTGTTGCTACTGGTGTGCGCCGAGTCTCACCATATAGTAGTGCAGTACAAGTGCCTAAACATTGCTGACCCGGTTTTGTTATAGCTGCTGATGTAACTGAATAGATCGGGGATCTCTTCTGCATTACCAAAACCTCCACCACTGCGCTCTTCCACAATACCTCAGAGGGGTTATGGTGTGAAGGCACTTGCTGCCACCAAAGGCAAAATATTTGGGAGCACTGATGCCTATACCAGATTCATATCATTTTAATATTGGACCGCAGGGTCCACCACTGCACTCTTCCACAATACTACAGAGGAGTTACGGTGTGAAGGCACTTGCTGCCACCAAAGGCACAATATTTGGGTGCACTGCCACTGACGCCTATATCAGATTCATATCATTTTAATATTGGACCGCAGGGTCCACCACTGCACTTTTCCACAATACCACAGAGGGGTTACGGTGTGAAGGCACTTCCTGCCACCAAAGGCACAATATTTGGGTGCACTGCCACTGACGCCTATACCAGATTCATATAATTTTAATATTGGACCGCAGGATCCACCGCTCCACTCTTCCACAAAACCACAGAGGGGTTACGGTGTGACGGCACTGTTTCCGACACTAAAGGCCCAATTTTAAAGCACCTATTGTTACTTTCATCCAAAGCCTGCATAAGTTTCACCATAATTTAGCCAAAAAAAATCACTAAACTTGTTCTGCGTGTCCGAAAACGTCTCCTCTTTTCATACAGGCTGCCACCCCAAGCAATTGTTTATGAATAGATTAAAGGAAAACCATTTACCGTCATTTGAAATGTCATTTTTTTGTTTTTAAATGTTTCTATACATCCTACAAATCCACCACTTCACGGGCAGGTTATGGGGACCTCCTAGGCACGATATTTGAAGGAATTTTTCGTTTTTATTCTTAACCTTTATTTCATGGAAAACTCACTGTTCCTTTAAAAATGGTTTTTTTTTTAACTTTTTGTTCTTGTTTCCTGTCCCCCAGGGCACTACCCGGACCCCCATACACCTTTTATGGCAAATATCTTGCATATATGCCCTCTTGGAGGGCACTCTAAAAATCAAACTTTCGAGTCTCATTGACTTGCACTGAGTTCGGTTCGTGATCGAGTTTTGAAATTGTTCGAGTTTGCATGTGAACCGAACACGGGGGTGTTCGTCTCATCACTATACCTAACATCCTTCTAACATTATGAGGCATTTTTTGATTCTTTTCCAGAACGCATTACAGGTTTGAAAGTATACCGGATCTTCAAAAGCTCCTGTAGGTGCCACGATACATAGTATTCTGTATGTAGTCTGATTCTGACAGTGAATGTGTTGAACATTTGAAGAACTCTATCGGTTTTTCCTTCATGGAAACACTGAGCCCAAGCAATAATGTAAATGTAGTAGCGGTTTTTGGCCAGCAGAGTCAAAAGGTTGACTCAGCTTGTCAAAAGGGGCTTTCCTACAGAGAAAATATATGGTGGGGGCATCCCTGTATATATTTACTGCGTAGGTGATGGAAAGTCATTTTCCAGAACACCACCAGGTCCTGCCATTGGTTTTATGGAAAATCACTTGGTATTGTAGCGAATGATATATTCAAAAAGTTATCTACTAGATATTTACATATAATAAGAGAATACACACACACCTTATACCAACAAGAAATCCATTTTCCTTATAACCTATGGCATTCAGGATCAGGAACACAGGGCACATTTTCTGAAAATATCTCTGGCATAGATTTTGAACCATTATGTGCAGAATTAATAATAAAGACTAAAAATGCATTATGCCTACACAAAAATGTGAATACAAGTAGAACGTATTTATTTTAATAACATCAAGTGTTTAATGAAATGCAAATCTAAAAAAAAAATTTGGTGTAGGTGTGATATATCAGATCCCTATATGTTGCGCATATAAGCCGATTCTAACCTCTTAACGACGGAAGTGTGCAGCCTAAGCTTTGCCTACCCAGGACATACTTGAAAACTAGAGAAATCTCAATGTATCCTTCCTGGTAAACTACTTTATAAAAAAATATAATAATATATATATATTTTTTTTTAGTGCTGGGTTTCACCCTAGGGGCAGTGTCACCCAGGTGCGGGCCGCACCCCCCGCACCCCCTTGTGCAAAAATAGAGTAAAGAGTTCCCAATTCAATTCTTTTAACAAGCATACCCCATAGAATATATAACCATAAAGGCTTGGATGATAAAAGGTGAAAAAAATACTTTACACGCTGTAGATGACTGAAATTTTAATGGAAATTCTATTTTTTTTAAATTTTTTGTTATATCATTGTGGCAGGATATGACGTATACATATAATAGTGATATATTATGAATCTGCCGGGTCTGTCTTAAAAAAACGATATAATTAATTTTTTGGGTTGTACAATAAAACATGACTTCAAATGGCGTTTAAATATGATGAGCACAAAATGGTAAAAATGAGCTCAGCAGTGAAGGGGTTACGTATAAATTGTACAGAAAGATATGTGTATTTTTCTTAAAATATTATGCCTTCATTTTCAACTTTGTTAATAAACATTACACTTTACCAAGAAATACAGACGAGGACACTAATGAATACACATAAATGTGTCCTGAATTCATAAATTCATATATAGTTTCTGAGCTGTATTAGTAGATAATGAAAACTTTTAAACTCTGTTATAAGGTCATAATGACTTATGGTAAACAAGTATATTGGTTACAGGGAGAGGTAATGAATATTGCCTTCACTCGCCTTGAGTGAACCTGAAAAGAGTATTGTTTACAGCTTTAAATGCCCTGAACAGATGTGCATAAACTCTACATTGCTGCTTGGTTGTTAAATGTATGATCTTCCTGGTAAAGAAGAACAAAATTATAATATGATTAAAGCAGTCAGCTGAATATTAACCTGCTGCTGATTAATATGGTGCTAGTGACGACGCTAACTTGATAAGAGACAGCGAGGCTGGAAGTGGCCATCCATTATTGAGCTAAAAGATGCCCAATGTAAAAAAATATTAAGAACCAATTTGACGTAATAAAAATAGTAATAGTAATGTTAATGAAAAGTTTAAAGGGACACTCTAGCCACTATGACCATTTAACTAGCCAATGCTCCTCAAAGCAAAAGCATTGAGAGGCATCTTATTGGCCAGAGACCAGGTAGCACAAACACGGGAATTTAATCAGGACCAAGCAGAAGGTCAGAGGCCACAAACACAGGCGCAATGTCAGGAGCAACCTAGATGTTTGAGGACTCAGAGCAAAGGAGCGTGGTCAGGAACAAGCCAGAGGTCAGGAATCGCATTATTAAACAATCAGGAGCAGAGTGAGGACAATCCGGAGGTCAGAATTGGAGTCCAGTATTCAAACCATAGGTGGAGGAGCCAGATAAACAAAGATTTAGGTAAACTAAAAAAATGGTCGGAGCTGTGGCAATTGAGTTTTAATGTGGATAAGTGCAAGATAATGCACCTGGGGCGTAAAACCCAAGGGCTGAATATAGAATATTTGATACAGTCCTAACCTCAACATCTGAGGAAAGGGATTTAGGGGTTATTATTGCAGAGGATCTAAGGGTAAGTAGTCAATGTAATAGAGCAGCAGGAAATGCTGGCAGAATGCTTGGTTGTGTAGGGAGAGGTATTAGCAGTAGGAAAAGGGAAGTGCTCATGCCACTGTACAGAGCACTGGTGAGACCTCACTTGGAGTACTGTGTGCAGTACTGGAGACCGTATCTCCAGAAGGATATAGACATCTTAGAGAGAGTTCAGAGAAGGGCTACTAAAATGGTGTACTGCTTGAAGGAGAAAAGTTACCATCAAAGGCTTAATGACCTTAACATGTACAGCTTGGGAAAAAAGACGAGACAGAGGAGATATGATAGAAACATTTAAATACGTAAAGGGAATCCACAAGGTAGAGGAAGGGAGTATATTTAAAAGGAAACAAAGTAGCAAAACAAGAGGACATGGTCTTAGATTAGAGGGGCAAAGGTTTAAAAGTAACATCAGGAAGCATTATTTTACTGAGAGGGTGGTGGATACATGGAACAGCCTTCCAGTCGAAGTGGTAGAGGCCAAAACAGTAATTGAATTTAAGCAGGCATGGGATAGGCATAAGGCTATTCTAAACAAAAGATAAATCCAGGTAAAGTATCCATGTAATTGGGTAGACTAGATGGGCCGAAAGGTTCTTATCTGCCGACATTTTCTATGTTTCTATGTTTCTAAGAGGGAACATGATAAGATGGGTCCTCAGAAAGGACCACAAGAACACAGAACCTGGCCATGTCTCTTGCGGGGGAGCTGAAGAACAGCTAAAGACTGAGGGTTGGATGTCTGGGTTTTTATAGGTGGACATAGGCCTTGATCCCTCCCTGATTGGTGAGACGACATAGGTGGATTATTCAAAACAGCAAAATCTACTTGATTTAGCCTGGTCTTCATTCTAGTGGTCTCCTGCATATCTGATTTCTTCTACAGGATGGTCAGGTGATTCCTAGGGGTGCTTGGTGTCATATTGAAGCAATGCTGGGAGACTGATTTTTTTGGGTCAGTCTGGTGTATTTTCTCAGGCATCAGGTTGGCTTCATTCTGGGGTGTTGAATCTGTCCAAAGGACCGAGTCTCCCCATGGAGCCAAGATGGTGCCAGCTGCCAGGAAGTTCACCGATGGTGCTGTGAAGATTCTGGGCAACAACTGGAATGGCACACCTGGGACCTTGACATATTATAAATAACCATTTCTGCAACATTTGTCAAATCGTTATAATTTATTTTTAACACAAGCTCTTTCTTCTGTTCTAAGTTCACACATATTGTAGTTTTGAATGACAAAGGGTTGGAAATACAGGCTGGAAGTGTGGATGATCATTAGATTTTCACATCGTTTAGTAGAACTGTGGATATATTTTTTAAGATGTTCTATGAGATGCTTTCTTGCACTGCGGATGATTCCCTTCAGATGACATATCATAAAAGTAATTGTTATATACATTACAAAAATATAGAATTCCGGTCATAACATCAAACCGTGCTGTTTTAGAGAATAAATGCGCACAAATAAAAAAATACTTTTTTTAAACATCTAACCACAGGACATAATTTAGAAATTGTACGTTTGTGCCCGATGACTTACTTAATGAGTATAACCGACGTGATAAAAATAATATACGTGTACGCCGTCAGATCATATAAGATTGCCCTTATGTCAGTAACTTTAGCTTCCAGACAGCTGAATTGTGAAATTCTGTTTATAGCTTTGCTTACTGACATTTCCCGGGCCCAGTGACATCACTAACATGCATGGTAAATCACACAGTATTATATATGTGAAGTGTGAATGATACATACCTTCCTCATCAACAGCTGTGTGAGGGTATCCTGTTCTGAGGAAGGAGTGTGGATAAAATATCATGACAATCAAAGGTGTCTAACTGTAACCGAAGCTGCGCTGCCACTTATTTCATCTTTTCAGTATTCTATCACCGTTATCACAGTTTCATATCCTCTTTTCTTTATAGGGTTTATTCAAAGAGAACCGAACCGGCCGCGAAATTTCACCGAACAGGGAAGTTCCCCGTACGGTGCAATTTCGTGGCCATTCGGCTATTCAAAATACTGACAATTCGCCAAATATTGGCAAATTGCCAGCGAAATACGGTGCTGTTCGACGGCAGTGAAATCCCCATAGAGAAGCAATGGTTAATCTATTCAGAGACACCGAACAGCAGTGAAAAGTCAGTGAAATGCCCTGCTGTTCAGTGTTTTCATTTGGCAGGTTTAATCAGGCAAATCCCATAGGCTTCAATGTTAAAAAATATTCCCATTTTTATTCAATATCTATTAAACCATTTATTCTTTTACCCTGCAGCAAAAAAGCCTATTTATTTATTTTTAGGATTCTTTTAGGGATTTTTTTTAAAGCTATATTTTTTTTCTGTCGCAGACCTTTTTATTATTATTTATAAGACCTTATATAGGATCATATATAATTTTCAGGCATTTTCGTTCAGTAGTTTTTGTTAAACACATTTTTAAATTTTGCTTTTTTTTCCCCCTGTTTGTAGACTCGGCTTGTAGACTTTTTTCGGCTGCTTGCGGATATAGTTGGCGGCTCCCTGGTGGGTTTGCCGCGGTGTTCGGAGGCTAATTCACCACGCTTCGGGGACCCTGCAGTGAATGGGGAATTCTTCACAGGGTCAGCGAATCGGACTCGCCGAAGTGCAGCGAATCAGAGAACTATGAAATGTTGGTGACATTTCGGTCCTCTCTGAATAACCCTATATGTGTCGTGCTGTTTGTTGAACACCTAGTTTTACAATAATGGGCTGAAATTAATACAGCCTGATGGCTGAATACACTACTTTTCTCGGATGATTTTCCACCAATTTTTCAGTTCAGGAGATTCAAATGCAGGTTTACAGACAAATCAGATATCTTCAATTCAATTTCGATGCTTTTCACTATTCACCATAGGGTCGCCATACTGCAGCAAATATGGAGTCGCCAAAACCTCATAAAAAAGTTGGCGAAGTTGCCGAAGAGCACCGAAGGGCCATGGCGAAATCCACTGAATTGCAAAAAAACTAACAAACCTCTTCTATTCTCTTCATAGGTGCTTAAACCAATAAAAATACTTTAAAATGTGTCTGAATAATAGAAAAGGTCCTTTAAAAAAATAGAAAGGTCTGTTACAGAACGGAAAAAAAAAACTTTTATAAAAAATGGGAAACAAAAATTTCATCTATAAAAATACAAAAAAGGTAAATAAATAAATAAAAAGGCTTTTTGGCTGAAATTTTAAAATAATAAACGTATGAATAAAAAAAATCTAAACGTTATTTTTTAACATTGAATCCTGTGGGATTTGCCTTTTTAAACCTGTCAAACTGAATCACCAAAAATCTGGTAGTTTCGCCATCACTTCGGTGCAGTCCGATGTTCAGTGTCGTATTACTACTCTTTTTGGGCCGAACTTAGGCAAACTGCACCATATTATGCTGTCAATTTGCCAGTATTTGGAGAATTGACCGCTTTATGAATAGGCGAACTGCCCCGAAATTGCACTGTATGAAGAAATTCACCGTTCGGTGCCCTTCGGTGGCAAGTTCGGTGCTTTGTGAATAACCCCTTAGATATCAGATATGAGAATAGTTGGCCCCTGTTCAGTTTGTGTAGAAGAGGTAAAAGGTACAGTATCCTGAAGTCATCACTTGACGTAGCAAGCAGGACACAAACATAGCTCACTCGCAAATAAGTATGGCCTTCTAGGACTGAGGATCGCTGTTTACTTTGTATATTTATTTAAAGCATTTGCCATCTTTAAGAATCAACATTACCAGATTTAGACAGTCACAGATAGATGGATATAGATAGGGAGAGAGCCAGAGATGGATGGAGAGATAGAGGTGGAAGGATAGATATGGAGCTATATGGATGAATAGTTAGACTATCAGGGTTATTCAGAGAAAGTTGAAAACCAGGAGAACTGGCAGAAGAAGAGAACAATCTAGACCAAATAGCCGATTTGGAAAGTGAGATAAATGGGAGGATTTTTCTGGTTTGGTTATTTTGACCTAGAATTTTCACTTTTCCAGTCATTCTCTAGGTTTTCACCTCTCCACCTCTCTCTGAATAGACCTGATAGACTAACAGGGCTATTCAGAGAGAAGTGAAAACCTTGAGAATGACTGGAGAATTGAAAATTTTAGGTCAAAAAAGTCAAACCAGAAAGATTCTCCCATTTATCTCACTTTCCAAATTGTCTATTTGGTCTAGATTGTTCATTCTCCTGGCAATTTTCAAGGTTTTCACCTCTCTCTGAATAGCCCTTATAGATAGATAGATAGATAGATAGATATAGACCGATAGATAGATAGATAGATGTGAGATAGATACATATGAATAGATACATAGACCAATGGAGGGACAGATAGATCAATATGGATACTGTAGGTAGAGATAATGGATAGATATGGATGGGTAAAGATAGAAAGGTGGATAGACAGGGATAAATGAAGAGCCTGTGATGGATGGTGAGATATAAGTAGATAGATATGGATGGATAGATAGATCTGTAGATATGGAGCTATAGATAGAGAAGTCATTCTAATTGCTTCATGAATTAAATCATGCTGCTGTCAAGGTGATACGTGCCCATGAAAAAAATCGATTGTAGAGTGTCATGATTTTTAAACACACACACCTGCAGTGTCATGTTTTACCTATTGTGCTTGCCCTGCAATCATTGTCATTAAATGTTTACAATCTAAGGCTAGGGTCAGATGAGCGCATTTTCTGCGGCCACCGTCAAAATGTACGTCGATGCGTGCGCACGCATTTTTTCACGGAATACGCTTAAGTGGTCAGACGATGCGCAATTCTGGATGTATTTCATGACGATGGGGTGAAAAGAAGTCTAGGGAAATCCGGCTGTTTGAACGTTATGTTGGCCGCACACTAGCAGCGTCTGACGTCTCCTAATCACGCACACACGCTGCTATGCGGCCGCAGCGCACTCTGTACGTCAGTACCAGCGGTTTAACGTTCTCGAAAAAATGCGTTCATTTTCCACTTGCGTTGCGCGGCCGGACTTTTGTGCGACCGTACTTCGTATATTGGCTGTCATTGCCCGTCATCTGCTGCTAGTGCGGCCGTGATTATGTGCGCCAGAACGCGCGTTCGCACTGCCTCAGTCTGACCCTAGCCTAAATATTTACAAAGTAAACAATGAAGATACTCTGAGAGGATTTTGAGAATCGCTTAACATAAAGTGTTTGCACATTATTGTCCAAGGTCTTATATAACAATCAGATGTTTATTACTAGGGAAATGTTGGCTAATTAAAATGGCAGACATCAACTTATGCTTATTTTTTTTTAAATAAAATAAATTTTAACCATCCTTTCTGCATAGTCATACTATATATAGAAATGAAATACAGTTCAGGCTAATATGGTAAAATGTAATGTGAAGGGGGTTACTTTGTGCCCAAAAAAGAAATTCAAACGGCAGCAGAGAAGCTTCTTTGGTGTTGCAGTTTGAAATTCCCTTTCAGGGACGTTTATCATCATTTCACAATTGTAAAGTAGGACGTTTTGTAAAAACCGCCTTTGTAAAAATCGTCCTCTACCACCAATAAGCTAGGCTAGCAATGTGATCTCCCGATCTCTAAAGCTCAAGCTCTCATAGGTCTCCATTGCTTTATCTCCTCAACAAACAAGTAGAAGGACCTGTTTATTGATGACATATTTTCATTGTTGTCTAGATCCAGACAAACAGATTTATTTCTGTCAGATCTCTCTTGCTGTCTTCATTCATGGTCCTGCTGTATGAAAGCTATGGCAAAAACGCATACAATTTTGGGCTCAGTGTCTTGTTTTAGAAGTAGCTCTCCGGATGGGTAGCTTGGCGCTGCTAGTCCCCATCTACAATTTTAGATATTTCTTATTTGATTTTAATAAGTACAAAAAATGTTAACACAAGTTCCAGTAGGAACCAAAACAATGGTGCCAAAAAACAGATCACAGGATGGGGCCTAACCCTACAGCATAAATAACACAATACCACAAAAAGATCACTCTTGAAGAAGCCTGTACAAGGCGAAATGCGTTGAGTGTTTGTCTTTGATTTTAAATATATAATATATATATATAGATATATAGATCTATATTATGCATGTTTTAGATTGTTTTGTTTCATTTCTGTCTATTTTTTTCTTGTTTATATGTATTTTTCTTTTACTAAAGTATTTCATCCGTTGATTTTTTGTTGGGTATACAGATCAATTTTTGATCTCTAACAGGATTATTCAGAAAGATCAGAAAAGTCACTGCATGTTCGGTGACTTTTCGTTCCCTGCACTTCGGGGCGAGTCGGCCTTTTCTAGTTCGCCGACCCTGCGGTGTATTCAGCAAGCACATATTTATTTTCTGTGTTAATCTGTATATTTGTGCTTTGTTTTTTTAATATCTTGCATTTATTACTTTGTATTTCTGTAACGACTGTAACAATTCAACGTTCTTGAACCCAGGACATACTTGAAAACAAGAGAGAAATCTCAATGTATCCCTCCTGGTAAAATACTTTGCAAATAAATAAATAAACAAATAAGCAGGGCTCGCCGCTTGGAAGTGCAGTCCTCCATGGAGTCCTACGGACTCTAGGAGGTGATATTTGCTGGGGAGCGGAAGCGGTACCGACAGTATCACTGTGGTTAGCGCTGCATAACAGGGCGAGGTGCTGAGGTAGCACCTGCTGTTAAATACCAAGCTAACATGGGGCCGCTTCCATTGAAATAGTTCTCACAGTGTCTCTGTATAATGAATATAATGTATTCTTAATGTCAGAGAGATACCCTGGCTCTCCTTCTCTGTAAGGCTCCCACTAACCTATCTAGCACATCATTACTCGGCTGCTTGTCTCAATGAAGACAAGTAGTCTCATGCACTGCTCCTCACCTCATGGAACCACTTTCTCTAAACGGTCTTAAAAATCAGCCCCCCAAATTAAACCTATGTGTATGTGACAGTTTATCCTCAGCTGCAACGCTGGCAAAGATGATGACCCAAATGGAGACTCCTATACTTCATTAGTTGATCTCGTTAGATGTATAAGCAGCTTCATATAAATATTGGATATCATACACAAGGAGTAATTCAAATCTGGAGACCACAAAAGAAACAACAGGAACGTTCTTGTGCATTTTCTTATTTTTGCCTGCGATCGTTCACTATATAAGGCTGGGGTCAGACCAGCGCACTTTTAACGTGCGTTCTGGCGCACATAATTATGGCTGCACTAGCAGCAGATGACGGGCAATGACGGCCAATATACGATGTACGGCCGCACAAAAGTCCGGCCGTGCAACGCAAGTGGAATTTGAACGCATTTTTTTGAGAACACTGAACCGCTAGTATTGATGTACTGAGTGCGCAGCTGCGGCATAGCGGCGTGTTTGCGTGATTAGGAGATGTCAGACACTGCTAATGTCCGGCCTACATAACGTCCAGACGCAAAAAGCGTTTTACTGACGATCCGTACAAAATCACGCCCGAAAATGCACGTCGTCTGACCGTTTTTGCGCATTCCATGAAAAAATACGTCAATGCGTTCGGACGCACTTTTTCACGTTCGCGGGGAAAAATGCTTTCATCTGACCCTAGCCTAAAGTAAAAGGTTTAACAGCTAAATAATACCCTATACGCAAATATCTTATCTTAAATTATTTATATTTTCCCCCCACTGTTAATTGTACAATATATTCCAGATGTAAACAACATTAATTCACGGCTCAATTGATTGTTTATTTTAGCTCGCAGACCAAATAATGACGAGGAACAGTGTAGGCACAATGCAAGCCTTGTAATCCTGCTGGAACGCGTTCAAACCGAGACCTTATAATTATGTGGATATGAATACTTGGTTCCATTGTTCCCAAAAACAATAAGAGGATACGGTATTGCACAGGTTTGCAGTTCCAGGATAAACAAGTGTGAGTTTATCTAATTTTAGATTAGTTTCCATATATATGAATCAAAAGAATAAGAGGAAAGGAAAATCCCACCGTGTAGGATAAGGCTCTGTCACCAAGCTGTCCAAACAAAGGTGGGATTTGATGAGTTGTTGGTTGGTAGAGATGTCAAGCCACACTATGAAGGTAGCATGTTCATAAAGGGAAATTCGCATACAATTGCAGCCTTGTTGTCATGAATCCACCTTGGTTCTATGATGCTGGTCCCTGTACACAATATTCCATCTAGCCCTCCGATCCTTAGGAGGTCGGTAAAACTAACTATCTTCAGGAAACAGAACAACACGTACCCAGCAAGAATAACAGATACCTGAATACAATGATATACTTGTTTGGGATAACCAGGATCTTAGTACCAGAGATAGTCGGCCGTATGCCAATATCGATACACAGAGCGGGTTCGCCAGTAATTTCCAAGTTGGTACACAGAGCAGGATTCCCAGGAATAGCCAAGTCGTTACACAGAGCCGGTTTGTCAGTAATAGCCAAGTCAGTACACATAGCGGGATTGTCAGTAATAGCCAAGTCGGTACACCGAGTGGGTTTGTCAGTTATTGCCAAGTCGGTACAAAGAGCAAGTTTGTCAGTAATTGCCAAGTCGGTACACAGAGCGGGTTTGTCAGTAATAGCCAAGTCAGTACACAGAGTGGGTTTGTCAGTAATTGCCAAATCGGTACAAACAGCGAGTTTATCATTAATTGCCAAGTTGGTACACAGAGTGGGTTTGTCAGTTATTGCCAAGTCGGTTCAAAGAGCAAGTTTGTCAGTAATTGCCAAGTCGGTACACAGAGCGGGTTTGTCAGTAATTGCCAAGTCGGTACACAGAGCGGGTTTGTAAGGAATTGCCAGGGTTAAATACACAGAGTAGCCAAATACAAATGAAAGCACTGAGAGATATGAGAACCACGTCAGGGCACTGGAATAAGTGAGACGCTGGGCTTTAAACCCGGCGGGCACCGCGTCATCAAGTCGCACCCCGCCCCCTGGCATCTCACGTGACTACAGTAATCCTGCCCTTCTCTCGGCTCCCAGCCAGCAAGCAGCGAGCAGGATGCTGCCACACGCCGGGTACCACCAGTGTGGGACGTGACACTTGTACAGGATATGGCGCATGGAGGTCCTTGCCTATGACATGTTCTAATGTCAGCAATATGTATAGGTCTGTTGAGCTATGTGTCTCCCCCTTCACTATGTCAAAACCTGAACCTAATCTTCCCCTTCTCATTTGAGTACTACCCCAAAGGAGTTTCAGTGAATTATACACCGCGTGGCCAAAAAAAGTAACGCAATCTAATATTCTTATGCAATGTCACAACATTTATTTCCATCCAGAGCTACGACTTTGATTTGAGTCATGAAGGAGAGAAAACATGGGAAATGTGTTCTTCTAGCAAACTATATTTAAGTGATTCAGAAACGTTAATCTATTGATCTTTGGTGCAGAAATTAAACATTTTGTGAAAGAGAATATAGTAATTTAATCGTGTTGTGTGGAAGACTCTACACTATTGTGAAGCAATTTATTAAAGTAATTATGGCATTACCCTGTGCCATGGTGACTATTTAAAGATTTGGTTCTTGTCTTCAACTCATCTGTACCCTCCATACAATGCCTGGCCAAAAAATATAATATCTGGATGAGCCACATTTAGGCTATGATCACAGCACGTATTCATCGAGGCATTATTTTGATAAGCTCATGCAGTATCACGGCATTTATTTCCACCCAGAGTGGCATTAATTTGCTTCCAAGATCTTGTATTGATGATGGGAGAGTCGCAGCGCTGCGTAAAGTCTTCTCCAGTACATTATCCCAAAGATTCTCAATGGGGTTAAGGCCTGGACTGTGCGGTGGCCAATCCATGCGTGAAAATTATGTCTCATGCTCCCTGAACCACTCTTGCACAATTTGAGCCTGATGAATCCTAGCATTGCCATCTTGGAATATGCCCGCTGTGCCATCAGGGGAGAAAAAAACCCATTGATGGAAAAACCTGCTCATTCCGTATATTCAGCGAGTCACATGACCTCATTTTATGCTGAAACATATTAATCACTGCAGTAATTATCCAATGGAAGGCTTGCATCTATTTCCTTAGTTAAATCCATGTGGGGACTTCTTTTGGTGAGGCAGTGTTGTTTAGCTGTCTTGTCTACATTAATGTTGATAGGAAAACAACAACAGCAGAAGTAGTGATGTTGATGTAAATAAAAGCTGTGAAGGGATTTGTTGAAAAAGGTCAGCAGTGTCACAACATGTTAGAGGAGCTTCAGGACTGGTTGCTCCGTTTCTGATCTCCTACTTGAAATAATTGAAATAACTCTATTTAATAATCTTGCTTGATCTTTATTTATGTTTCTTAGTTAACCCCTTAAAGACGGACGGGTAGCACCACCCCACAGCTCCCAATGACGCGACTCGCACCAGCTCGTAGGCGGGGCGGTTGAGGCCTGTTGAGGCTTCAAGGCCCTCCTGCAATGGGGACGACATAGTACACCCCGTGGCATTAAGAGGTTAAGCCCAAGTGATCTAGATGGATAAAAATGTATCTAAATAAACCACTTGGACATTTGGTTTTACACTGTTTACTTTTGTTTGCCTTGGTTGCAACGTCGATAAATGTCAGTGATCCTGGGAGGGGAATTCAAACAGTGGCAGGAGAAGTTTCATCATTGAATCGTTTCCTGCTGCTCTTAAAATTTTTATCTCAAGATCGCTGAAGTTTATCATGGTCGCAACAACGACAAACAACGGTGAACAGTGAATGACCCCATTTGTTTAAATATTCACATGATATTTTCCCCACAAAATAAAGCTAAAGAGGTTTACAATAAACTGTATCTGGTCTGTCAATATGATAACTGTGACATCTTTTTGAAGTTTAAGCTACAGGTCTGCCAACCTGCCGCCATGATCAAATCAGTTGGGATTCATCAATGGCTACCGGTCAGTGTTTGGTCAACCCAGTATTTCATAATTACTTGTAATTTTTTTCACATATGTAGCTATAGTATTAAACAGAGCAAACTACGACTAGGCCACATTCTCCATGTCAGACCATACAGGGTTTTACTTACTCAAATACCAGCTGTTGCCCTTATACCTTATCGGAAGCAAAATCACATTAGCTGTGCTTCCAGTTTTCTTTTTCTGCCACTTTTGACAATGGAAGAGATAAACTGCATCATGTGTTTACCATACGTGCCAGCCTCTATTGGCATTTAGTCACTAGCTGGGGTAATTTAGGCGCATGTTATTTATAAGATCCTATGTTTAGCTCTCATAGACTGGAGAACGGCATTCCACGCGGAGAGTCAAAATATCATGGATTAAAAATAGTGCGGATTGCATTCAAGTTCTTCCAATAAGGAAGACGTATAGGTTACATGGATGCAGTGTGAAATCCAAACCAACGTGCCACCTTCCACTGTGTAATCCATCACTTGATTCTTTCCACCCGTCTGAAAAGACCAATCTATATTTAAACCTGGATAAGCAGTTTATTTGCTTATTTGTTTAGCCAGAGACTTTACTATGACATTATTCGAACCAAGTCCTCATTACTTAGACCCATATGGTCCATTATCAGTGCATACTCTTACATGGAGATTAAAACAAACACTACTCCGATAGTATCAGAGGCGTAACTAGCAGGGGTGCAGAGAGTGGCACTGCACCCAGGCCCCTGAGTCCAGGGGGCCCACAATTGGCTGGGGCATTGCCTGGGCTGCTGGGCCACTGGGGCCTCGGCTAGGCTCTTCCAATGGATGAAGAGGAATTGAGCCCCCTCTCTGCAAAAAGAGTTAGGAAAGGTAACACATATATTTTTTTAATATAAATCATGTTAATATAATAATTTTTTATTTATCTTAATTGTATTTAAATAAATTCATTATTATTTTAATATATTATTTATTTTATTAAATACTTTATAATTATTTTACTTTTGAGCTCTATGATATGCTCATATGCACCCCATACTACTGTGATTTTTATTGCTGTGGAGCTCTGTGATACGCTCATACACACCGCACATTACTGTGAGTTTTATTGCTGGGGATTCTGTGACACGCTCATACACACCAAACATTGCTGTGAGTTTTATTGCTGGGGATTCTGTGACACGCTCATACACACCAAACATTGCTGTGAGTTTTATTGCTGTGGATTCTGTGATAGGCTCATACACACCTCGCATTGCTGTGAGTTTTATTGCTGTGGAGCTCTATCATACACTCATACACACTGCACATTACTGTGAGTATATTGCTAGGGATTCTGTGATACGCTCTTACACACCACACATTGCTGTGAGTTTTATTGCTGTGGAGCTCCGTGATACGCTTATACACACCACACATTGCTGTGAGTTTTATTGCTGTGGATTCTGTTATATGCTCATATACACCACACATTGCTGTGAGTTTTATTGCTGTGGATTCTGTGTTAGGCTCATAAACACTGCACGTTGCAGTGAGTTTTATTGCTGTGGATAGGATTGCCACCTTTTCATCAAGCCAAACCCGAACACTCTAGTGTTGGGTTCGGGTGGCCATTTTTTTTTTGTAGAGTATACATTATGGCACGTGATATGCATCGCATGTCAGGCTGGTATTATGGCACACTGATATTATGCATGGCACACTGGTAATATGACACACTGGTATTATGCATGCTACACTGGTATGGCTGGCACACTGGTATGGCACTGGCAGTCTGGTAATGTATGGTGGCACACTGGTATATAATGCATGGCAGACTGGTATGGCACAAGACACTGTTATGACACACACTGGTATTATGCAAGGCAGACTGGAAAGGCTGGCACTCTGGTATGGCACAATGGTATAATGCATGGCAGACTGGTTTGGTTGGCACACTGGTATGGCACACTGGTATGGCACACACTGGTATTATGCATGCTACACTGGTATGGCACTGGCAGTCTGGTAATGTATGGTGGCACACTGGTATATAATGCATGGCAGACTGGTATGGCACAAGACACTGTTATGACACACACTGGTATTATGCAAGGCAGACTGGAAAGGCTGGCACACTGGTATGGCACACTGGTACAATGCATGGCAGACTGGTATGACTGGCACACTGCTATGGCACTGGCAGACTGGTAATGTATGGTGGCACACTAGTATATAATGCATGGCAGACTGGTATGGCACAAGACAATGGTATATTGGAGAGGGGGGATTTTTTTTATACTTTTCAGCAATATAATTTTAATGCTAATCTTAATGCTTGCTCATGATTGGAATTGGAAATGGACGGAGTCAATGTCCTGTTGCATTCGAGTGGAGTCTCTCGCAGCTGAGCTGGCCTTGCAGGCACACTGACTGCTGCTGATGATCTGCGACGAGCCTCCCTGCGCACCTCAATCACAATGTCACAGTCACTGTCAGAGAGATGCTTTTGCTGCTTTTAGATTGATGAATGATGGTGACGCCGGTCCGGTCGGAGAGTTGAATGGATGGAGAGCGTCACTCGCAGCACCGTCAGCACAGCATGTCTCGTAGGAATGGCTGCTTGCCTCGGGACTGGTGGGGAGCCACATGCACGGTCACTAGGGCACGATCAGCCACGTGAACGTTGCCACGTGAGCCCATTGCGCCTGCGTGTTTGACAGCGTCTCATGGGAGGAGGTGGGGAGGACAACACATGACCGACGGACCACCCAACCCCACCCATAGTGGGCGGTGCGTCTTCAAAATGAAAAAACAAAAGACAGCGGAGAGGACTGCGGCGCCGGGGGAACGCAGGAAATGTAAGTATGAGGCGGGGACTTGTGCCGGCACCTCGGAGTCATGTGTCCGGGTAGCAGAGGGTTTCAAACCCGGACACATGACTCCAAAACCGGACTGTCCGGGTCAAAACCGGACAAGTGGGAACCCTAGCTGTGGAGCTCTGTGATACGCTTATACACATTGCATGTTGCTGTGAGTTTTATTGCTGTGAAGCTCTGTGATACGCTCATACACAGTGCACATTGCTGTGAGTTTTATTTCTGTGGATTCTGTGGATTTCTGTGGATTCTGTGATACGCTCATACACACTACACATTGCTGTGAGTTTTATTGCTGTGGATTCTGTGATTCGCTCATACGCACTGTGCATTGCTGTTAGTTTTATTTATATGGAGCTCTGCGAGATTTACAGTTGTGTTCAAAATTATTCAACCCCCACTGAAATTGAGTGTTTTGGCCAGTTTGGCATTGATTTTGATCATTCAGTCATCTTGCTTACAATTAAATCAAAGAGGCACGTGTAGGTCAGACAAATATAACATAACATTTATAATGAAATAACCACAAATGTCTTTTCTGTGCTCACATCATTATCAGTTTTATTCAACCCCCCCAAGTGACATTCAATCTTAGTACTTAGTACAACATCCTTTTACAGTTATAACAGCTTTTAAACGTGAAGCATAGCTTGACACAAGTGTCTTGCAGCGATCTATGGGTATCTTCGCCCATTCGTCATGGGCAAAAGCCTCCAGTTCAGTCACATTCTTAGGCTTATGCTTTATTGCTGCTCCGTGACATCCACAGGTGTTTTCAATACCTGATTGAAAACACTTGAATGAACCTCTGTTCTTCAGAGTGGTAGTCTTTAAGGGGTTGAATAATTGTGTCAATGAAGAATTCACAAAAGAAACATTTACTACTGTATTACAAAACCAATTGATGTCATTTTAGTTGCATATGGTTCTTTAAAAAGTCCTTGTAGGATTTCATTCTGAATACAATTACAAATGTACACTAAATTCCCTAAAACCCTTTACAGCATTGGGGGTTGAATAATTTTGAACACAACTGTACATCTTACTGCACATTACGGTACTTTAAAACTGGGTGGAGTGAAGTGGTCATAGTGGACCTTGAAATAAATGGAACACTGATTGTCTGGAGTTGACATTATGGACCTTGAGGGGTCCAGTACATGGGGATATCGTGGGGCAGAAAAATATGTTTTTGCCAAGGGTGGGTGGGGGGTCCCTTCATGGATTCCCGCACCTGAGTCCTGAGGTTTCTAGTTATGCCTCTGGATAGTATGTTTCATGATTCTCCCACTATTAAGACCTCGACTTAATACAGTCCGATGGCTGAAATCGGGACCTTTTTTCAGCCAATTTTCAGCCATTTTTTGGTGCAGATAATTCATATTTGTTTTCACCAGAATTTACCGATAAAAAGTCGGATTGAAAATTGACCCTCGCGGCTTTACTTTTCAATAGAAATATTGGCTAAACTGATTCAATTCGAATTTATCTGTGTGCCAATTTCTGAGAAATATCTAATTTTAAAAGGTGTTGATAAATGGACTTTCATGCAGAGAGTTATCTTTTCTCTTTCATCAGATCTATCTAAAAGACGTGTTTAAAGGCGCCAATCTTTGTGACGCTAGCTGAAAATAAGCTTTTTCAGGCATTTTACCAGATGCTTTTTTTTGGACGAGCATTATTCTTTGAATATCTGTTCCAGATGAGTTTTTTCCAAATGAATCAGCTGAATTTGTACCTGTCCCCAAATATATATGGACATACTTGAAAACGAGAGAAATCTCAATGTATCCTTTCTGGTAAAATACTTTTTAAATAAATAAACTGTATAAAGTAGCTATAACAATTCCAATTTCACAAATTTGCCCGAATGTTACTCAAAACAATTTAGGTTTCGGGGAAAATGATGTGGCATTTATTCTTTTGGTGTGTTTTCAGTCATATTATTTCTAATAATGGACATTTCCCACTTTGGCCTTCATACAAAATGAATAAATCCAGGTAAATCTTTCTTATTAAAAATATTTTCGGAATCCATTAACTTCACACAGCTTTAATTTAGATTAATTCGATGTTAATACTGTATTTTTTAAGATGAGTGCATTATGAAATGGCTTAGTTCCCAGGATCAACTCAATTTGCCAGAAATTAAGAATGGAATTTCAAGTATTACTAGAAAGTAGGTACAGGCAAATATCTGAGATTTAGACAGAAAGACGAGCCCTTCATTGAATACTTTCATGTGTACCTTAAGGATTTTACCCCTTCACTGCTGAGCCATTAGATCCCTTATGCTGAGCTCATTTTGACAATTGTTTACTCTGACCTTAAAAAACAGCAAAAATTTATATTTAATTTCCAGTTATGCTGTAACAATATTTAATTTCTCGATTTTTCTCATTCCTACTCTAAATGCCTTATCTGTGGTTGCAGGGATCTCAGTACCTTTTGCCACTTCATGCGTCGCTCCAAGGGGAATTGATGGCGTTGTTACAGACCATCGTTTTCCACCCTTCTCAGCACCCGACTTCAACTGGCATCATCAACCAATAGCAGCTAAGCTAGGGCTTTGGTTTCTCAGTTTTCCAATTGCTCTGTTGGGGTTCTAGTTACCCCTCAGCGTGGTGCACCTTCTCTATTGTCCTTAAAATTAACCTTACCATGTCCTTACCTGTGGCTTGCTCTCTGACTTCACGTGTCTCTCCTGTTCTGGACCTCATCTCTCTTTCATCGTTATTTTGTACTTCTGTTATCCTGACCACGACTTGTCTGACTATCCTCCTATACAGTATAGTAACTCGGTCATTACAAGGAACGGTTCAGAGATTTGGGTTTCTCTTTACAGAATCTGCCCTCTGCGTGTTGGGACTCTGTATCAACGTGACCATTTCATAATTTCGTGACAATAGCAGATCTACATCTACGCAATAAAAATGTCTTTTGCAGACTATTTTTCTTCTCTGCCATTTACTTGCTATTGCCATGCTCCTGATGACGCTGCTGCGCGAAACGCGTCGAGCCACTGGCATGACATGAGAACATATTTTATTCTGTTGTCTTTGTACCTACTACTTTGTAGCTTTACTTTACGTGTATAGTTTATGGCCCCTATTGCATTCCTCGCGCATCAGTTTTGCGCGCACGCAAATGCGCATTTGCGCAAGGACAAAACTATTTGCGCAGAACGTTGTATTTCAACGTTCTCGCAAACGATGCGTGTTATCGTTTAACGCGGATGGACTTGCGCGAGCGGGAGGAACTGTGCGTGTCCTATACTTAACATTGTGAGCGCAAATGCGTTAAGCGGATGGTATTTCAATAGATGCCGCAACTTCCTACGAACGACGTTTGCGCGCATAATTTCACGTTCGGTGACTTTTCATTCTCTTCAATTCGGTGCAATTTGGCGATCCCATTTCGGCGATCCTGCGATGTATTCAGCAAGCACCACAGGGCCACGTAGTGCAGGGAAAAGCCGCCGCAAACCAGCCAGACACTCACCGCAAAACCCAGCGAATGCACACCGAAACCCGCAAAAACATCTGGAATAACCCCGCCGAACATGCCAGAGAAACCCGAGCAGGCGCCAGTCACAGCGCAGAGCAGCCGCCGGAAAAAGACGAATGGCGTGAATAAAAAAATAGTACGCTTGAATGTTTCAAAAGTGAAATGCTGTTTGCAAAGAAACTACAGAACGAAAATGTCTGAAATTTACATATAAGATCCAATGAATGATAATAAAAAGCCCTGTTACAGAAAAAAGAAAAGATGATTTGAAAAAAAACAAAAAAAATTCGCTAAAAGATCCTAAAAAATCTATAAATAAAAAAACTCTTTACTGCAGAATATTATAATCAACGGTTTATTAGATATTGAGTTAAAACGGGAATATTTTTAACATTGAAGCCGATGGGATTCACCTGAATAAACCTGTCGAATGAAACCACCGAACAGCAGGGCAATTCGGCAGCTTTTCACTGCTGGTTTGTGTTCTCTGAATAGACGAAGCATTGCTTCTCTATGGGGATTTCACTGCCCTCAAACAGGCACCGAACAGGCACCGTATGTGCTGGCAATTCGCCAATGAACTGCCTGCTCTCTGAATAACCGAATGGCCAGGAAAGGTAACCGTACTCTGAATTTAACTGTTCGTTACCTATCGGTCACAATTCGGATCTCTTTGAATAACCCTGACAGTCTTTTCAGCTTGCACATGGCTGTTATATGATACACTTTTCTTTGTATGTGATAACTTTTTCTATAATCTTTATGCAGGCGAAGCCTAAGAGGTGATTAAATAGTAAAACACAATGGGCTATATTACATTCTTCACGTTAAAACGCTCACGCAACGCTTGAATTTGTGCACCAAGTGTTAAACGTTAACACGCGGAAATCACCGCTGGAATTACAATCCTCGTGCATTTTTTCATCTGTCGAGCAATAACACGCATTAAATGGACGCGCACAAATGCTCGCACAGTACCGTCACGAGCAGAAATCAGTGTGCACACTGTATTTTTCACGCGATTCAGCCAATCAGAATTAAGAACCACAATTATCTCACATTAAGTTTTTGCGCCTGTCAAAGTCAATCTGAGTATATATGTTGCAGCAATAATGCATGCACGCACAACTTCTCCATTTTATCGGTTTGGTATGAGTAGAATGTGTAACCATACTTTGCAGCATTTTATTTTTTTGGGCTGGTGTATTTGGGTTCGGCCAGGTTGTTCAGATTTGCTATTAACACCAGCTTTTAGAAGTTGCTAAAATTATGCGCGCAAAGGCTATGCGTTTATTCCTGCGCATAGATTGTAATACCATCCGCGTACCAGCGCACATATGCATTTGCGCTCACAATGTTAAGTATAGGACGCGCAATGTAAAGTAAGCGTGTGCAGCGTTCGCGCAGGTTCACTCGCGCTGACTATGTAATATGACATTCGGCGCAAAGGGTTTTAACCCTTGCGTTAATGCGTTTTTTGCGCCGCCGCAAACGTTTGCGTCAAGATTGTAATTTAGCCCAATGAATCTTCATGGTGCACAGTGTCTCAAAAGAATAGAAATATGGGAAAAGAACTTCTCGTTCGAATACAAATTTCTAATAGAGTGGTTTATATGCCCCTCAGCAGAGTTGGCCCTAGAACAGGGATCTCAAACTCCAGCCTGCCAGCTGTTGATCGTCTACAATTCCCAAAATTCCTTGAGCGCAATAGATGGCCAGAGAATCATACGAGATGTACGGTAGTTAAGAAACATCTGGGGGCCAGAGTTGGAGATCCCTGCCTTAGAGGTTCAGATGTGAGGTCCCTCTTGCAATATATTAAAATGGCAGGAAATAACCCAATAAATTTTAATTACAGAAGGATACCCATGCTCTCTTGGTAGATGGCAGTATGTGAAAAGTAGGAATGTGTACATTTTTGTGGAATATCCGTGAGCATTCTGTCAGAATGATGTTTACAAACTGACATTCCACATAAAAAACATGGTGAGAGGCCTCTGGCTGAGCGACACCTTAGACGGTCACCTATTATGCCTAATTATAGAGCTGTCTCTGCCCTCAGCAAGTCATACAAACAAAAAAAGATGGTGTGCTTTTTACATTATTTGTTTGAAATAGTAAAACACAAACCTTCTGGCAAGATTCCAGAACTCTAGTTTGCGGAAGGCGATATGTAGTCCCCAGGTATAGCTTGTGTAAAGTTCTTTATTTTCTCTTTTTGCTAAGGCAGGCTGATATTATTACGATTAAAACCAGATGTTCCCAGAGATCAACTTCATGTAGCCTGCTTCTACCAAATTCAGGAACTCCATCTCCGCAGCAGAAAAGTTATGATTTAGTTACAGTTTCTGAGCAGATGGCTAAGACAAAACAGTTAGGCATTTTCACGTGTCATTTAAATAAATCTTGATAGCAGCCACATGTTTAATCACCAGTGAAGTCCAGTTTATCTAAACTACTCTTGCAGAGAGTACCATTTAAGTATTGGCAAGTCAAAGAGTAGCATTTTTCATATGATTTACTGAATGATTAGAAGGAACAAAGGAAAAGCAGAGTGCGAGCCTGGCCACTAATCTGTTTCCTATTATGGATTTTTAATGATTGCTGTCTTTTAATGTTCAGAGTATTCTTGAGAAAAAAAGTTATTTAACTTGTAGTATATTGACAGTTATTGAAGTACAATATATAACACACATTAGCAAATTTGAGGTTGTTATTCAGTAAATGGCACGCTGACCACAGTCAGTTCTCTCAAATATCTAGGTATGTGGTTAGACCCAAATCTGTCCTTTGGCCCCCACATTGAAAAACTCTCATCTAAACTTTACCCCAAACTAGGGGCTATATTACAAAGCTGGTGCTAACTTAACCAGAGCTGTTGTTAACTTAACAGCTCCATAGGCTATAATGGCTCTGGTAAGATTACAACAGCTCTGGTTAAGTTAGCACCAACTTTGTAATATAGCCCTAGGTGCACTGTACAGAAACAAATCCTGCCTGAGCCCCGCGGTAAGAAAGCAAATTGTACAACAAATGCTTATGCTGGCTATTGATTCCGGAGATGTAGTGTATGCAGCTGCTCCGCAAACACACCTTCATGAACTTACTTCACTGTATAACTCATTCTGCTGCTTTGTGCTACAATGTAAATACATGACCAACCATTGTGACATGTTAAAAGAACTAAACTGGCCGTCGCTGGAGTCTAAACGTACCCTTCACCTTTCCAACCTGGTGTTTAAGAGCTTTTCTGGGAAGCTACCATCCTACCTGAATAGACTGCTTCCCCCAGCAGTTCCCTCATCCTATAACCTCTGATCCAGGACCTACACCTTACTTGCAATACCACAATACAAAAAGAAAGTGTCTCGATCCTCATTTTCCTACAGAGCACCACAATTATGGAATAACCTTCCAGACACCATCAAATCTTCCCCCAGTCTAAAGTCACGTAAGAGATTTCTATTAGCATACCTCAATACAGAATGCACCTGTAAACATGTAACATAGTGAATATATTCCCTACATATTTATTTTCTGTTAATCTGTATATTTGTGTTGTTTTTTTAATATCTGCTGCAAACCATACTAATCGCTCACTCCTTGGTGATTCCGACTGTTCTTACTGACCCCAGATACTACAGCCCACCAGGAGATTTGATGATATCTCGATGGGCCATTCTTTAGCGGCATAAAGGGACCCTAACATCTGTGGCACTTAGACAAGATGCACAGGATTTGCAGGGACCCCTGGCATCACTAGGCCATTGAACAGATCATGGGCTTTCACCCCCCTGATGGTAGCCCTGGCCAAAGTTGCAGACAATGGTGAAAATTGCCTAGTGGCAAAAGCAACAATTTACATCATTTCAAAGAGAGTATTTCAGACAACAACAGGAGAAGCGTCATCATTGAATCATATCCTGCCACTGCTTATGATTTGCCTTTTTTTGATAGGCCAGTGTTTATTATGGTTGAATTATTAGGAATTTACACTTGTTTTCAACTATGACAAGTATCGGTGGTTAGTGAATACCCCCCTAGGTTCAAATAAAATTGGCAGAGAATGAAGGGATTGATTCAATGAACCATTGACATTGATCAGAACACGGAACTTATTTTTGAAACACTGTCTTCGAAGCCATAATAAATGATATCACAATTAAAAGGTACTCTACGCCATCTCTTGCGTTACATCTCAATCGGACCTCAATTAGATCATGTTGTATAGCTTTTGGCATATTTACATCTGGAAAATATCTCTCTTGAAATTGGATTATGCATGTTTTCGGCTTACATCAGCCTTAAAATGGGACCGTAAGTAATATAGCATGTGTGCAGGTTCCATGGCATGTGGGTTAACTTACAAGGACACTCACTGGACACAAAGTTTTCAGAAGTTGTCCTGGGAATATCATATATTGCAGGTAATGGGACAAAATAGGAAGATTTAAAAAAAAACAAAAAAAACACCATCTCCATACTAGTCATGTTTCAATTTGCCTGTTTTGGCTTGCGATTTGCAGTTTACTACAGTGAAGCCACCACCTTGTGAATACGACTGTCATGGATAGAATACGTTTAACATTCAGACGATAGGTAAGTCAAGTGGAATTTCACTCAGGGAAATTGTGCACTTGCAGCATTTTTTCCAGTGTAGCTTAGCTCTGTACATGTGTCATTTTACTGATGCAAGTAGGGTGCAAAAATCAACGCTAGTGTTAGTTTTTGGTTTAGGGTTTCTTGTAGGCTTAGGGTAGCAGATTCTGCTACAATTTTACTTCATTTTTAGGCAATAGACTCTGCTCCATCTATCGAAACCTAACACGTACCAGAACACTAAACCTAACCCTAACACTAACTCACCCCCTAGTCGGCACAAAGAGGAGCAGCACGTGTTGCATACAGCTGACTCGGCTTTGTGCTGAACGAAGCATGTGTTTGTGTTTTTCACCCTTCGCAGAGCAAAACTACACAAATCAGATGATAATTTGAGTCAAAGAACAACCATTATTGATATATTATATAGCACGCCATTTTGCTAGGTTTATTTTTATATTGTATTTCCTTCTGTAAACCTGCATCACTTTTGCTCTTTAGCCTAGGAGTAGAGTTCCTTTGAGAAGGTTATCTTACTGTGGCAGTAAGATCCTTAAGGCTAGGGTCAAACGAAAGCATTTTTACACGCGAACGTAAAAAAGTGCGTCCGAACGAATTGACGTATTTTTTCACTGAATTCGCGAAAACGGTCATACGATGCGCATGTTCGTGCGTGATTTCTTACGGATCCAAACCAGGAAACTTTGGGTGTCTGGACGTTATGTTGGCCGGACACGAGCAGGGTCTGACGTCTCCAAATCACACACACACACCACTAGCGGACGCAGCGCACTCAGTACGTCAGTACTAGCGGTTCTGCGTTCTCGAAAAAATGCGTTCATTTTCCACTTGCGTTGCGCGGCCGGACTTTCGTGCGACCGTACTTCGTATATAGGCCGTCATTGCCCGTCATTTGCTGCTAGTGCGGCCGTAATTAAGTGCGCCAGAACGCACGTTAAAAATGCGTTAGTCTGACCCCAGCCTTAATGTTCAGTTTACAGATTAGTATTAAAGATTAGGGATGTGCGTTTCGTTTCATACCGATTAGTTTTTCTCACGAAACGGGCCGATTCGGTGCTTCGGATTTGTCCGATGTTCCGAACCGGACCGCAACGAAATACACACCATCCGAAATAATTCTGATACGAAACGAAAAAATTTTGTTTCACGATTTTGGTTCCATTTCGGTTCATTTCGGACAACGTATTTTTGTATTGTTTCGAGTCCATTTCGGTTCCGTTGCTGATTTTGTAATTTTGGATCGTTTCGATTCATTTCTTTGTTTTTATTTTCGTTTTGGTTGTGTTTTTTTTGTGATTTGTATGTTCTAGAATCATCTTTAGGGTTGGATTACTGAGTGCATAGCCCAATCAGCTGCTTCTTTTTCTGCTGGAGGCTGGGACAGACACACAACGTCACTGCATGTGACTGCAGTGCATAAATAGTATATTATTTTAAATATTTAATTAACTTTTCCCTAAATCCCCAGTCTAACAGTACAAGATATTGATATTTTATATAATTGAATAAAGTTATGCAATGTTTGCAACAGTGATGTGTTATAGGAAAAGCTCTATGATTGGCTGGCTTCACTGTCAGTCACTTTTTTCACTTTTTTCCACTCTAGTGCTTTCAGCTCCTTCAATATATGATAATAAATAATTACTTATCTTGTCCCTTAATCCCCAGTCTAACAGTACAAGATAATATAATTAAAGTTGTGCAATGCATATTCATAAGAAAAAAAAGATCTTTCATAAAAAACGATACGTCTGAAGGAACGAATCGGCAGAATTACCGCATCCGAAATACCATACGTCTAAAGTCAAAACGAAAATCCGAGTATGGACCCTTTGAAACGAAGGGAACCGATGATCCGAAAGACCGAAATTCCCTGATTTCACGAAACAAAAAGCGATACCAAACGACGAACCGAAACGAAAATGGGCCGAAACGATCCAAAACAAAACTTTTAAAAAACCGAATGAGCCGAAACAAAATGAAAAAAGAAAATGCGTGGACATCTCTATTAAAGATTAATGTCCAGATGGCACGGGTAACAAGGGGTTCTGGCTGGCTCCTTTTAGTCAGGCATGAATATAGAGAAAAAGTTAATTCACATAAGGGGATCATTGGATCCTTTTTAATCATTCATTAAAAATTCATCATTCATGAACATATGTACCTGCTAGGTGGAGTAGAGGTAACGTCACTGCTCTAAACCGTGGAGACTGTGGAGACACAGGTTCATATCCCAGCAAGAGCACCTCTCCAGTAAGTGTCCTTGGGCAAGACACCTAACGGTACATACTCGCCACCCAGGACATACTTGAAAACAAGAGAAATCTCAATGTATCCTGCCTGGTAAAATACTTTCTCAAAAATAAATATATATATGTACTGACGTCAAATTCAATTTCTCGTCCCCTCCTCTTCTTCCCCTTATGTCTGAAATGCGCAAACATTTCTCTGTCCTCCAAATAGAGGGAATACAGATGTGTACCCCAATCTGGAAGAGAGCCCTTATTTGTTTTTGTGGTGGCACAGTCAGGCAAATTTTCACATGGCTGAAAAGATGACGTCTTAGTTTTAGGCTGTGGAGCAGGAGCTGGATCTTCCTTCATTACTGCTGCTTGTTGATGATGTTCTGGGATCTTTTCGGTGACAACTGGGGCAGATGGATGCTGGACATCTGCACTGATTGCTGATTCTTTGGACACACATCCCTCATTCTTCCTAATTGTCCCTTTCAATGGACTTTGCTGACTAGCTTCCTCAGAGCTGGAACATAAAACTGGACGAGCAAAACTGAAGGTAGCAAGGGAAATGGTTTTATCAAGTGACCCAGTTGCTCACATCATCGTTCCAGAAGAAGGTTTAGGAAGTGGATGTTTTGCTTCTCCAGATATAATAGGGGCAGCCAGAAAAGAACTCACTGCGGCAGGGATGGAAGCGGCGGGAGCTGCATCTGCTCTGGTTGCTGCTGGAGGATGACATGATGGAGCTGTCATAGCAGACATTGGAGCAGGTGGAGCCACGGTGGCCTCTGCAACAGTATGTTTATCACTTCCATTTGCGCGAAATGATGGAGCTTTTTGCTGGAGGGACACAGCCGCAGGACTATCAGGCTTGAGAAGGTGACACCAATCCTGAATGCTGGCATGAACAGCTGCTTTGGCCAAAGCATTAGAAGCTAGACATGTACACAACGAAAATTTTTGTTTAATTTAATTTCAAATCGATCCATTAAGTTTTTTAGTTCTTTTCGATGGGTTCATCATGTTACCGTGATTTGTATTTCGGATCAATTCATTATTTCGGGAGATCGGTAATTTTGTATTTCGGATCGATTCATATTTAGTTTTTATTAGTTATTTTGTATTTCGGATCAGAGCATTGGATTCATCCTGCTCTCCATTACATTGTTCAGCAGTTTCTGAAAGACTCTCTTCTGACAGTTTCTTCTTCATCTTCTGTTTCGGTGTCTGATTATTGTTAATCCCTCTGGTTTCCAGCAGTTTGTTTGCAAGGCTTTCACATTGTCTGGTCTGTGTGCCTTCTTGATATATATATATATACTTCACCTACTATCACCCATCCTACATTGAGCCTTTGGGCGTATGGGACATTATGGTTCCCATTCCGTTGGTCGCAGACTTTATGGACTCTCGTAATGTCTCTGCTGAGTAGCAGCAAGATCTGGACACTTTCATCCAGTATTAGAATGCGATCAGCTATCGCCATGAGATGAAGGTGGTAGCGTTCCACGTCTGGCGTCGGGATTTCGCTCATATCTTCCACCATGTGATTACACTCAATGAGTGTGGGGAGTGGCATCTCTACCTTACTGGCCAAAGAACTATAGCCGTTTACTCTCCTCCCTGTAGTCTCTATTTTCCTTGCGCACATTTGGAGCGTGTAGGGGGTGGCGTTATCTTGTATGTTGAACAGGGTAAAGAATTCTGTCCTGACCAACAATCAGTTGCGCTGGTTATCGATGATAGCATATACTCTTATAGCTCTATTGGGTTGTCCCTCTGGACATCTTCCTCTAGCCAAGAGCAGTGGGAAACTGGGAAGAAATAGTTTCTAGTCTCCCTCTTTGATTCCTCTGTGGCTCCTGTGCGATCCCATGAGTGCGAGTTTGCGCAGAGCTCATGGCTGGGATTCGCTGGGCTCCATGGAGTCCTATGGACTCCAGAGGCAGAAACCAGGGCGACACACATCTCTGTGGCAGGTATCAGTCTGTATCTCCGCTTCCTTCCAGTACCAGGTGCTAATGAAGCTCCTATCCCAGAATAGGTGCTCTAAAAAGCCCCCCTTTCTGTACCAACTGCGGAACAGGACCCAAAGTGTAGATAAAGAACGGGGTCCAGGCACACCACTTCTGGTTCAAATATTTAATAAAAAATCAAGGGGACCTTATGGCTGTGTAACAACCTTTTTCAAGTCGAAACTTCATCTTGATGTTCTATGGAACATTTGAAACAGAACTGGTGTACCCGGACCCCCTTTTTATCTACAATTCATGTTCCGAGTGTGTCCCCTTTTAGTACAAGCTACATCCAAGTTTAAGGTTTACCTTTGATTGTCCTTATGTACATTTGGTGACTGTGTGCAGATATACTGTATTATATTGCTTTATATTCCACATACAGGACATGTTTTAAAAATATCTCAAGATTCCAAGAAATTTCCAGAATATTCGCTCTCACATATCCCGTACATGCAATGAATAAAGGTGGGCAGACACTCGGGTAAAATTCCCTGAAGTAGGGAACATATGTGTGCTGAGTGTATGGCTTTCAGGAAAATGACATGAAAACTAAAATTTTGACATTCTCATTGTCCCTAGAACCAGTGGTTTCTGAAGATGAGTTTGGACAATGGCTTTTGAGCAAGAGGTGTGGGAGATGGATATGGAGTGGTGGAAGGTCACTAGGTAAATGGTGCAAACCATGGGGAAAAAAAGAAAGTAGTCGTCTGCACACAGACGCCAATAACATATACTGTAGATACTCGTGTATACCGCGAGTGCTTTGAGCAATAAATCAAGCTTAAAACTGTAGGGGTCGCGTTATACACGGCACAGCTGCGAGGGAGCGAAGATCTGATTGCTTCCAGGAACTATCTGACACGTGCATGCTCTGGAATCCCAATTTAGCCCTGCAGCCCCGACTTTAACCATTAACCCTTAATGTCTGCAGCTCTCAAGTACCCCTGTACAAAACATCTCCAATACTATTCAGCCCTCTATTAACCCTTCAATCCCAAAACCTACATTAACCTTTGCAATAAAAAACAGTAACATTAACCCCTTTAATAAATAATTTCTGTATGTCACAATTTATCAAATTTATCATATACTCTGCTTCATATAAACAATATTAATTTTTCAAGGTAAAGCAAGCTTTTATCAATTTCAAAATGTGTCTTTTTGTAGTGCAGGAGTATATGCATAGGTTCCTAACATTATATATATATATTCTTATTAAATGCAATTGCAATAATTAAATCTAAAAAATGTGCCCTTAAGCCATACGTGCGCTTACGGATTTTATTTATTTAGTTTCATGTGCAGAACTTTATCATAAGAGAATTATATTCCAAGCAATCAAAACGCTCAATTACATCTATCACCATTCTAAAATAGCCACGATAATACATTACTTCTCACTCTGCACCCCTGCTCTCTAACAACCATTGGAGGAACAAGGGTGAGAGTGGGGTGGAATGAACATGAAATGAAAACATGGAACAACAGTAACTTAACAGACTTTTGTCGTGTTTTTGAAAATTTATACTTTCATAATTTTTCTCTTAGCGTTATATTCGAGTCTTGAGTAATATTCTTATTTCCATAATGAATCTCTCTCCCTCGCGTTATACTCGGGTCGCGTTGTACTCGAGTATCTACGGTACCACACGACCTGGAGGTGGTAATACTCTTCATAGAGAGATTGTGTCTGTGAAATAAGCATAGGATACTTTAGACACTGAAAAGAAAATTCGTCCAAAAAACAAAAACAAATCAAAACAACCTTATAAGATTCATTTCCCAGCCAGGGAACACAAAACAGACCCAACATTAAACTTGCCAACAGCTGGCAGTGCTCATTAAGTGGGTTATGGAATGTGAGGAATTCATCTGTAATTTTCAGGGCTGCGTGTATTAATAGAATTAGAATGTGAAAACACTAGACGTGTGCTTTGCTGCTTAGAATCTGTCTACCAGAACCAGGACAAAAGTAAGAGATGCTTGATGCACACGACTCGAAACCATGACCTGCAGAAAACTTGAAGGGACACTACCACTAACCTAATTTGTATCTAGAATATGTATGTATTACCAGAAAAACTCATTATAAAACACATGTAAAAAGGAAAAATTAATTTAGTATTTTATCCCCTGTTTGCATTTTGTGGATTTTTCCCATGATGCAACATTTATCAATATCCAAGCACAACACCTTACCACTAACACCCTGGATTTTCAGGTACAGGAACACATGAAGATGCCATGTAGAGAAAGATAAGACACAGCTGTGTTGCCAAAATGTGCACTTGTATCAGATAGGTTTATTTATGATAGAGCATCAATGAAACAATCGTTTCAGGAATAGACCCTTCTTCATTGTGATGCCCATATTATGACTAAACCTAGGTGACGCCAGGGCACCTTTTGGCAACACAGCACTGCCCCAACATTGTCTATGTGATATAAGCAGAGGGTGTGCCAGCTTTTGTCCATATAGTTTGAAGCGGTCTGAGTATAGCGCAAAATATTACAGTCCGTAAAACCGTTAGTTGAACCCATAATAAAACAAGGAGCCAGTGAATTCCAGATTACCATACTGCAACACTTAAATAAAGAAGAATCTCAGAGTACAGATATTTTTTGGTTAACTAGGCTTGATCTGGTAGCCTTCTTCATGAAAAGTGTTAAATATGTTATAATATATATCAATATATTAACCCTTTCCATGCGGCGGACGTGCTCAGCGCGTCCTGCCGCATGGCTACTTTGCTGCGGAGGACGCGCTGAGCGCGTCCTCCCTTTGCAGCGGCGATCGGCCAGGATTTCGGCCGATCGAGGCGGCCCCCGATGTCAGCCCAGCCTCCGGGACCCCGGCGGGCACGATAGACGTCATTGTGCCTGCGCGATGACGACTATTTCAGGCACCCCCCTGCCATTGCGGGGAAGGTGCCTGAAGGGGAGGGGGAGGTCCTTCAGACCTCTCCCCATCCGTGCGGGCCAGAGAGTAAAGGCAGGCACCGCTTGGAAGGGCACAGCCTGCCCTTCCACGCGGCGGCTGTCTTTAACCCCTAGGGGGCTGGATGCGCCGTATTGCGGTCCCCTCGGGAGCTGGCCGACATCTTGGATGTCGGCCAAGCTTCTGGGATATCCCCCTAACGACTGGCATCATCTCGCATAGCGCGATGGCGCCAGTTTCGCAATTAACCCCTTGCTGCCACCTATGGTGGAGACAGGGGGTTCAATGAACCCCCTATCTCCCGATCCGTGACAGCTAGGGGTTAAAATTTGATATCATTGGAACGGCCAGAGCATGGCCTTTCCAATGATACCAAACATGATCATATGCAATTTAAAAAACAAAATTAAAAATAAAAATATCATAAAAAAAAAAAATATTAAACTTTTTTGTTTTTGTTTTGTTTTATTAGCGCAGCAATATTGTTCCCATTTCAATTATAATGTGAACAATGATGCTGCACTAACGATTTTTTCTATGGGGGGTGTTTGCTAAAAAACACGTAATTTTCCCCAAAAAAGTAACGCTTCCCTGTTTCTAATTTTTTTAACAAGCACAACCCATAGAAAATATAACCGCAAACGCTCGCATGTTAAAATGTGAAAAAAACACTTTACATGTTGTAAATTATTGAAAATTCAACTTTTATTGCATTTCTTGTTATAATATACAGGCAGGACATGACGTATACATATAAAAATGATATATTATGAATCTGTTGAGTCTCCCGGAAAGAATGATATGTAATATGTCTGGGTCGCATAATAAAATGTGACTTCAAATCGCAATAACGAAAGGGTTAAAAGTATTTTTTTCCTGTAGTTCGCAACTCTCCGAACAACAACATAAACTGTATGGATACATGGCAGAAGTGAATCATAAATCAAGCAATATCCCCAATCTAGGGATGTGCGTTTCGTACCGATTCGTTTTCCTCACGAAACGGGCCGGTTCGGTGCTTCGGATTTGTCCGACGTTTTGAACCGGACCGGCAACTAAATACACACCATCCAAAATATTTCCCGATACGAAACGAAAAAATTTCGTTATTTCGTATGGACATGAAATTTGTAAAATCTCAAGTAATTTTTGTTCAATTCGCGATTTCAGTTACTTTCGGGCAACATATTTTTGTATTGTTTTGAGTCCATTTCGGTTACATTGCTGATTTTGTAATTTCGTATCATCAGTCACTTTTTTCTCTTGTTCCAGTGCTTTCTTTCTGCATCAATAATATATTTATTTTAAATATTTAATTAGCTTTTCCCTAAATCCCCAGTCTAACAGTACAAGATATTGATATTTTATATGATTAAATAAAGTTGTGCAAAGCATATTCATAAGAAAAAAAGGATCTTTCATTAAAAACGATACGTCCGAAGGAACGATTCGGCAGGATTACCGTATGGACCGAAATATCAGAGCATCCGAAATATCATACGTCTTAAGTCAAAACAAAAATCTGAGAACAAGGATGGACCCTTTGTAACGAAGAGAACAGACGATCCGAAAGACCGAAATTCCCCGATATCAAGAAACAAAAATCAATACAAAACACCGAGCCGAAACGAAATGAACCGATATGAAAATAAGACAAAACGATCCGAAACGAAACTTTTGAAAAACCGAACGTGTCGAAAGTAAACAAAATAAAAAAAAACACATGCACATCTCTACCCCGATCCATAGTAAACCTTTCCAGAAGGATAAAAGTTATGAGTCTGTGCTCTGTATGACTTGTTTGCTAAATAACAGGGGTGTTTTCATTGCATTGTTAAATCGCTCATTTCCTAAAATTATTAAACCCTTCAATGTGTCCCTGTGGTAAGTCTTGCTTTTTCAGTCACTCAGATGCACTCTCACGCCATAAATGTTATTTTAATTCTGCAGAAGAAACAAAAGAATCTATGTTGAATAAGCTAATAGGCAATCAGATCCCCAGAACACTGTGGAACCAAAACCAAACGTAAATACTCTATAGCAGTGCTTCCCAACCCTGGTCCTCAGGTCCAATAGGCCAGGTTTGCAGGATATCAGGTTTCCATAAAATAAGGGTTAAAAATAAAAATGAAAAATTCCTTCAAATATCGTGCCTACTATCCTGTTAGATGAGGGAATGTATTAGACCCCCCTTCACACTGTGCGATTTATTACGCGGATTTTGCCACGACGTCGCAGCAAAATCCGCGCAATGTCGCACTGTGTAGCTTCTCCAATGCATTTCAATGGAGCTGTTCACATCTTGCCGCGCGACGTCACACGTCACACGTCACACGTCACACGTCACATGTCACATGTCGCGCGTCGCGGTAGCATGTCGCTGGTACATGACCCTTTTTTTGAGATTTGCTATTTGCAATTTTGCGATTTGCATTGGTGGTGCTTTGCAAAAATCTGCCAAAACCATGACGTCGCGTGACATCGTGCGACATTATCGCACTATGTCGCGAATATGAAAATCGCGCAGAAAATCACGCGACTTTCAAATCGCGCAGTTTGAACGGGGCTTTATATGTATAAAGTAAGGTATATATGACAATGGATAGTCAGAGACTCTAGGGACTCAGCTTGTACGCTTTATGATAGACATTTCTAACACAATAATAATTGTATGCTCACATAGGCCCTTCAGGAGAGGTACATGACATACAAATACTGGAATATTACGTTTAAATCTAAGGAGTGTGATAAAGATTTTATTAAGCCCTTGATGACAAATGACGTAACATCTACATCATTAATGATTGGCTTTACAGAGCCCTGATCCTTAAGGGGTTAAACAGCATATCAGAGAGAATGATATAGTAGAAATGAACACTTCTTAGAATTCAAAACAAGCACAGTGTTTGGGTGTGGCCTCCACATGTATGAACAGTCTGCAAGCAATGTATCAAATTCTAATTGCTAATTAGAAGCACATGTTATTTCCAAACACTAATTAAACACCTGTTGTTTACGCCATTTGAGAGCACAGGTCATTTAGAGGTGAGAATCTTTGCACCTAGACGACATTAGGTAGTTTTTTAATTCAATATCTAATAAACCAGAAATGGAAACGGATTCAGTGGCGCAAAGAATTTGGGACTAGTAATAACTACTGTACATACAGATACGTAGAAAAAAGTTGGGCACAGGCTAGACGGCAAGAATAATAGAAAAAGGTTCTATATGACAATGGGGGAAGGGTAGGAGTCTCAGAGGAGACAGTAGTCTTGATTAAGATATGAGCACAGTCAGAAGTGGACTAGTAGTAAAGGGCTACTTTGAATAAAGAACCAATGGTGTGCAAAAATGCAAGTAAAGTGCAAAGTGCATGAGATGGTAATTACCACCTAAGAATGTTTGTCTTAACAGTGATGATATGCCTATTTGGCTCCAGCTAATATTCCAAACAATAAAATTGCATCGTAGGGACAACCACAGTACATAAAGAACTTTACATAAAAACACGTCTTGTGTGAAGCAAAAAGTCGTAAAGTGCCAAGTGTCTATCAGTGCACAAATGGGGGGGTAGGAGGTCCGTCAATTTAAAGACCATGCACTATATAAAAAAAAAAGTCCATATAAATCTTGTATAAGAAACAAAAAACAAAAAAAGGAGAGTGCATACAAAAAATAATAATTTTGTCGGCAATGGTAAAGTGCAACAGTGTCTATAGATAACTGAACAGGAAAATCCTGCGTAAAAAGAAACCACAATTCCAAAAATGTGCACGTTGTAAAAAATAGTCTATATGTGAGTGGAGAATAGAGCCGGCGAAAGTCTATATAGATCTCACACTCTTACATCCGGGTGTGTATGGGGGTCCAGGTAGATGGCTTCTCCTTGGGGTCCTGGTATCTTTATGGTCCTCGGAACAAAAAAAGTGGAAGATAATGGTACAGCACTGTATAAGTGCTTTGGCTAAGGTGTAAATCAAATGAGGGGGGTACTTACACTTTCCAGAGCCTCTATTTTCCAGGCTCTGGTTCGAAGTACACTGGGCCAAATAGAGAGTGGCCTCTTCCCTTCTTTGATTTTCTTATTTGCCTCAAATACACGTAATTTGGAAAAACAGGGCAAACATAGCGTAACTTGAGGTGATATTCAAATGAATATAATTAAAAATGTTCTCACTCACCGATGGTGGAGCCTTAATGGTTCAGGCTCAAATTCATAGCATGCAGTGCTCCTTTGGTCGGTGGGCACCAGCACCTCTTTTGTCAGCTTGCAGAGAGTCTCAATCGGGTTAGTTAGGTGATATTCGTAAGAAACCCTGAAACCTGAGCTGAGGGTTCCCCTTTACTGAGATTCTGGGCTATCTAAGCCTCTGCATTTGTATGGCTGAATTAGCCCTCCAAGTCCCCTCCCCACAGAGAGGAGGGGGAGCAAGGAGCTCACAGCAGCGTGATCACTCAGATCACCCAGGACATACTTGAAAACGAGAGAAATCTCAATGTATCCTTTCTGAATAAATACTTTGCAAATAAATAAGAGAGCATGTACACATTATGTAGTGTCCCTTTAAGCCTGGATCTACACTGAAAAATGATTGCTACTTGGATAGACTCTTTACTAAATTAATACCACACAAGATGGATAATAATACTAATAAAAATAGTGTTAGTTCAAAAATTCTGAAAATGTTATTCAATTCTTTTTTGATTAAAGATACCACTTGATAAATTGTATAGGAAGAATAAAAACCAGTTGCAAACGGCTCGGATAAATCCCGAGGCTGATGTTTATGTGCGCACACCAATATATCAATAGCTGCAAACAAATATGCACAGACACATTTTAATCACGTCTAGTGGAGATAATTATTACATTTCAGATTGAAGCGGCTCTTATTTATCACTGTAAAACTTCACACATGGTGCAGAGTTATGCACGTTTTGACGTCATTGGGTTTACGATACCTCTGTAATGCTAGATAAATCCATCAGCAAATCTGTAATCCCAGTTGCTACATATCGTGTGGTGATAAAAATACAGAATTACAGGCTTGTGGATTAAATTGTTAAAGTATGTGCCTCTTACTAGCCGGTACTGACCAGACAAGGTTCTCTATCTTCTTCCCACGCTGTTCTCTGCTGCTTTGTACTTTTTGTTGAGGTCTTATAAGAACCCCTTCACATTCCTGGTGAGCGGAGATATTTATTTGTGTGCTGGTGGCAACAGTGATTACATTTTATTTACACTTACAGGGTTATTCAAAGAGCAACGAAATTCCACCAGAATTCCGGTGTTATATCGCTCCCCGCACTTTGGGGAATCTAATTCCCTGACCCTGCGGTGAATTCAGCATTCACCGCAGGGTCCAGGAGTGCAGGGAAAAGCCACCGACCGCGTCCAAAAAACCACCGTAAAAACCGTCAATTCGAATGGAAAAACTGCCAAAAAAATGCTGAAACATTGACAAATGCCACCGACAATCCAAAGCAGGCATCCGAAAAAAGCCAACAATCTGCCGAACAGGGCGCTGACAGCCCGCTGATAAAAGCCGCAAGGCTGACGAAAGGGGTAAAAAAAGCTGTCCGCAAAAAAACAACTGCACGAATATGCCTGAAATATATATAAGATCCTATGAATAACAACAAAAAGGTCTGTTACAGAAAAAAAACCACTATTTAAAAAAAAAAACGCAAAAATAATTTCGCCGCAAAAATTCAATTTTGACACTTTCAATCATATTGGGTTTTTGTTTTTTTTACCCGTCCGGTGGCTTGTCAAGTTTCTCCTGCGGCAGGTAGTCGCTGTGCTCGGCGGCTGCGTTTGGGGGTCTCTGGTTCGTTTGTGGCAGCGTGCGATGGGTTTGCGGCAGATGTTAGGCGGGTTTGCAGCAGCGGCATTCGGCAGCCAATTCCCTGCACTTCGGGGACTCTGCAGTGAATGGTGAATTCAACACGCGGTGGGGAAATTTAATTCCCCGAAGTGCGGGGAATGTCAGAGCACCGAAATGTCAGCGACATTTCAGTGCTCTGTGAATAACCCCTATAGTGTAAGTACAATAAAAGCTAAATATTAGTCATTGGGACGAGGACTAGTACATTTTATGAAAACATTTGAAATATTAAAAACTAGCCAAATGCCACCCTGCCTCTTCTCAAATTTTAATATAACCTGATACAAATCGTAAAATTTCAGTTTCCTCTGGCTAGGAAACATAATACATATATAAATTTAAAACTATTCATTTCAAAATTAAATAAATATACATTCTTGCAATTACCGAAAAGAAACGGCACATTGAACGCTGTCCAGAGCGCGTCCGCATAATTATGCAAAAAATGATGCATGATTTATTTGATTAAGACATATGGCAACAGTAGAGAATTCAATCTATAAATGTTGCTAGCATGCAAGAACACGGAACCTTTCCACTATTCTGTAATAATACTCTATGAATCGCCGCTTATGTAATATACGCCAACTTGTCAACTTGTTGCGCTTTATCTTACAAATGGAGGACTGTGCGGCTCCGAGTGCGTACACGATTACCTTCAGGAATATAATCAAAGCGACGTAACTCTGGAGCCGAAAGCAGAAAATGAATTCTGTATTGTGTATTGGCGATTTTTTTTTTTTTTTAGTAGAACAAATTATGTGCATTTGTCTTGTTTGGTTTACAACAGATGACCTTTTTTTTGCAATTTATTACGTAATTGGGTACAGGTAATTTTATTTCATTATTTATTTACATCACGCCTCATACCAGTGAAAAGTTGTGATGATAGGTTACTGGGAAAAGAGTTTCTGTAGCTGACCGATACATCAAAATGATTTCGTAGCAGAGTTCACGCTGTAATAAAATTGATGCATAACCCCACGTCAACAATTTCCCACTCAGATAAATAAATACTGTCACATGTGCCAATTTACCAGCTAATTTGAAAAAATCACTATGCTGAATAAATCTGCCTTTATAACTTTGAGTGCTGTCTAATTCACCGTGTTTGTGAAGGCCGTAAGCCAATTTTCCAGAAATTCTAGAATGGCACAACTCAGTGTAAACTTAAAATTAATGTGTTGTGAGCCGAAAACCAAATTATCAAATTTAAGCAAAGTTACACAGTTGAAAAAACATCTCTGATTAGATTTACTATACGCCTGTTTTGTCGTGAGGTGTGCAAATTTGAGATTCGATGCAACGGCTAATAAATATGGCTAAATAAAGATGTAGTGTATGCAGCTGCCCCGCAAACGCACCTTCATAAACTTACTACATTGTATAACTCATTCTGCCGCTGTGTGCTACAATGTAACGACATGACCCACCATTGTGATATGCTAAAAGAGCTAAACTGGCCGTCGCTGGAATCTAGACGCACCCTTCACCTTTCCAACCTGGTGTTTAAGAGCTTTTCTGGGAAGCTACCGCCCTACCCGAATAGACTGCTACCCCTTGCAGTTCCCTCCTCCTATAACCTCAGATCCAGGACCAGCACCTTACTTGCAATACCACAATACAAAAAGTGTCTCGATCCTCAATTTCCTACAGAGCACCAACATTATGGAATAACCTCCCAGACGCCATCAAATCTTCCCCCAGTCTAAAGTCACTTAAGAGATCTCTATTGACATACCTCGATACAGAATGCACCTGTAAACATGTAACATAGTGATTATATACAGAATGCACCTGTAAACATGTAACAGTGACTATATTCTCTACATCAGTGTTTCTCAAGTGGTGGGTCGTGACCCAAAAGTGGGTCGCGACCAGGGGCGGACTGGGTCGTGGGGCAAGTGCCCCCAAGCCTCTCTAATGCCTGGGATCTGCGGATGCATCTTACATGCAGCAGCAGGTCCCAGGCTGCCCGGCTACCTCTGAATGTTCCCAGCTGCCACCTGGGGCCTGCTGCGCCAGGTAAAATACTCTATAATTGCAAGGATGGTGGGAATCTGTAATGGAAAGGTGTGGGGTGGGACTCAGTGACTGGCAGCAGCTCTGTGAAACAAAAGACTGGTGGGTAAGGGGGGAGCTCCCTATGTATATTTGATTGTGTTTTTATCTGTCATTTTGTTAATCTGTCCTTTTACCTATTTATGCATTCCTTCTTTCTGAATATCTGTTATTCTGTCTGTCTATTTATATCTGTGTGTCCTTCTGTGTACTTTTCCATCTGTCCTTGTATTGATGTCTTCCTCGCCATTTCTCTCTTTCTGGATCTTTTCCTGAGGATCTGGCTGCTCTCAGGGCTCCCCAGGAACTGGCTGCTCTCAGGGCTCCCCAGGAACTGGCTGCTCTCAGGGATCCCCAGGAACACGCTGCTCTCAGGGATCCCCAGGAACACGCTGCTCTCAGGGATCCCCAGGAACATGCTGCTCTCAGGGCTCCCCAGGAACTGGCTGCTCTCAGGGCTCCTCAGGAACTGGCTACTCTCAGGGCTCTCCAGGATCTGTGTTGTCCACTCCAAGCAGCCTAGCACTACTCCCTCCACCTGCAGGGAGGAGGTGTCGACACAGTGAACAGGCACAGCCCTTCACCCACTGACTGTGCAAGACGAGGACAGTCACATGACTGTCCTGCATCAATCAATTCATGGGAGGCCAGCCTCCCATGGAGGCGTTTTTTGAATGGCTTGGACCAATTGTGCTTTCCCATTGGTCCAAGCTATTCAATTGTTCTTCAGTCCCTCTCTGAGGCACTGCAGAGCGTAGGTTCAGGAAGTAGGCAGTGCCAGATGCGCACTGCAGACCTCAATCTCCTGGCCAGCTTGAGCTTATACGATTAGCGTAGTGGTCAGCTACACAAATTGCGTAGATTCAGGGAGGGCATGCTACTGCGAAAAATTTATGTGCGCAGCGGCAGAGACAGATGTGGGGGAGCAGGGGAGTTTAAGTTTTTTTTAAAATAATATTTTATTCATTCAGTAGTGATTTCAATTAGAGTTGCTTTGTCTGCCATCACCCCAGACTTTGAGAATCTTATTACGAGCAAGAAACATCTACAGTTTTCCAATAAGTTCTAATTAATTTCATATGTTTCAATTAGTTTATTTTACAGCGAACACTTTCGTTTTCACTAGTACTGTGATTACTGCACTATCCTTTTTGGAAAGAATCCCTGTTTCTTTGACAAAATTGTTTAAAAGTGCATACATTGTAGAATATTGCACACATTGTTTTGTGGAATAAATTATAATGTTTCAGAAATTCAATTATTTTTGGGTCGCGACTTAATAACCAAGGACAATTGTGGGTCCTGAGGGTCCACAAGTTGAGAACCACTACTCTACATATATATGTTCTATTAATCTGTATATTTGTGTTATTTTTAATATTTTGCATTTTATTACTTTGTATTTCTGTACCTACTGTAACAATTCAATGTTCTTGAATCCAGGACATACTTGAAAGAGAGAGAAATCTCAATGTATCCTTCCTGGTAAAATACTTTATAAATAAATAAATACATCCAAGATCTGCCCATCTCAAAACAGTGATAGACCTTTTGAAAAAGCATTAACCCTTTCTTCCCCGCCGTGACCATGATTTTCAAAAGCGCCACGTGGTACCTGAAAATGAGATAAACCTATCTGTTCCTGTTTTTTCTGGACTGATATTGAGGGTTGTGTGGGTCACAGTTGTATAAAAGAGAAAAATATAAATTTCCTAGGTATTGTTGCTAGTGCTGCACATTACTCTGTATTGCTCTGTGTGTACGTTCTGGTTTATATGTGGGAATTTCACTACCAGAGCAGAGGACACTTCGCTTCACCAGCAGACAAAGTCAGATTCTGCCTCTGCCTGTCACATTTTGTGGACTCAAAGAAGCACCAAGTTCAGTGTACTGACAATGAAGAGGAAGAGAGAAAGTAGGGGTTATTCAGAAACAGCTGATCTGGCCCCAAATGGCACCGAACACAGAATTTCTCCTTGCTGTGCCATCTCGGGGCCATTCGGCTATTCAGAGAGGAGGCAGTTCGCCAAATTTTGGTGAACTGCCAGCAAGTACGGTGCCTCGTGCAGACTGTGGAGACACAGGTTTAAATCCCGGCAAGAGCACCGCTCCAGTAAGTGTCTTTTGTCAAGACACCAAACAGTACATACTCGCCACTCAGGACATACTTGAAAACGAGAGAAATCTCAATGTATCCTTCCTGGTAAAATACTTTCTCAAAATAAAAATATGGTGCCTGTTCAAAGACGGTGAAATCCCCATAGATTAGCAATGGTTAATCTATTCAGAGACACCGAACAGCAGTGAAAAGTTACCGAAGTTCCCTGCTGTTCGGTGCTTCGCCAGGGTGGGTTATTCAGGCGAACCCCATAGGTTTCAATGTTAAAAATATTCCTGTTTTTATCCAATATCTAATAAACCGTTTATTATTTTAATCTGCAGTAAAAATCTCTTTATTTATTGATTTTTTTAGGATTTTTTTGGGCATTTTAGGGGATTTTGTCGACAACATTTTTTTTCCAGTTGCTTTTTATTAGTGAATTTTCTGTAACGGACCTTTTTATTATCATTCATTGGATCTTATATGTAAATTCCAGCCATTTTCGTTCAGTAGTTTTTTTGCAAACAGTGTTGCAGTTTTGACACTTTCAATCGTGTTTAGTTTTTAGCTCTTTACCCCGTTCATTTACTTGTCGGCTTTTTCCGGCGGCTGCGCTGTGTTCGGCGGCTCGTCTGCTTTTTCCGTACCTGTTCAGAGTGTTTTTTTGCAGCAGTTCGAGTGATCCGATACTTTGAATCGTACCTGACATGTTTTTCGGTTGGTGTTCGGCGGGTTTGCGGCGGTATTGTGGTGGATCTTCAGGTCCGGCCCTGCACTCCGGGGACCCTGTGGTGAATGCTGAATTCACCGCAGGGTGGGGAAAGTTGATTCCCCGAAGTGCAGGGAACGGGAGAGCACTGAATTGTCTGCAACATTTCAGTGCTCTCTGACTAACCCCGAGTGTGTATGCCCACACGTGCGCATGTGTGGATTTGTGTGTGTGTGGATTATGAGATGATGGTGTAAATTAATTTAAAGAATTTTGTTAAAAGTCCTACGAACCACAGTTATTGCAATAGATCTATGGAAAACCACTTAGTAGTGAAATGGTTAAATCCCATTTATATATTGTGGTGCTCAAATTGCTAACAAATGAAACGATTTTCTGAAATTAAAACAGTTTCTGTAATTAATCTCTGCATATTTTTGTAAATAATGAAAAATAGGGGGGGTTACTACCAATATGTGCATACTTGATTTTGCATTGAAATACAATGAAAAGAATACTAGCATATAAAACCTCATTTGCAAACTTTTTAATGCAAGATTAGTGTGCTTGCTGAGGAGAAAGGAAATTCTCTGCGATCTCACTCCTGTCTCCCCATCACCCTGTGTTCCTGTAAACAAGCTACAAGGAGCAGTCCCCACCCTCACTGTAACAAAAAGCTCAACAAGGGGCTCTATTCCATTCTTCAAGCACTTTTTTGTGCGCTCGCAAAAGCGCATTACCGCGAGGGGCAAAACCTTTTGCGCTGAACGTCGTATAACGACGTTCGCTCATACGATGCGCGTTAACGTCTAACGCGGGTGACCCTGTGCGAACCCTGCACGAGCGCAAGTTCGTGCGCGCAACCCATACTTAACATTGTGAGCGCAAATGCGTTTGTGCGCTGGTACGCGGATGGTATAACAATCAATGCGCAACTTTTTCCGAACGACGTTTGCGCGCATAATTTTAACGTCTTTTAAAAGCTGGTGGTAACTGCAAATCTGAATGTTCTGGCCGAAACCAAATACACCAGCACGAAAAAAAAATACAGCACAGTATAGTTACACATTCTACACATACCCAAACAATAAAATTGAGAGGTTGTGCATGTTTTTAGTATTGCTGCAGCATATATACACAGATTGATTTTGACAGGCGCAAAAACTGAACGGGAGACAATTGTGGTTCTTAATTCTGATTGGCTGAATCGTGTGAAAAAACAGTGTGTTCACCGATTTCTGCACGCAACGTAAATGCGCCGAGTTTTTGCATGTCTTTTTTGCGCGTGATATTTTTTGATGGATGAAAAAATGCGCTCGGATCGTAATACCAGCGTCAATTTACACGCCTTAACATGTAACGCTGCGCGCAAAAAAAAAAAAAAATGCACTGCGCATGCGAATTTGCGCAGAGAATGTAATAGAGCCCAAGCTTTACTGCTGCATTACAACAGCCTGGAAGAGGACAGACTACAAGGAGAGCCCTGGTGTCGCTCACTACTGTAGAGGGATACAATTCAAGGGGTTATAGTGACTGGAAATCCCTGTACAGTACAGATACAAGGTGTTACTGTGATTTTCATACACAGGCATTCTGACACATACAGATATTATTTTTAGATTCTATTGGTATTTTTGTAAAATGCATTTCTATTAATCTCATTGTGATCATTACTAATCCTCATAAGCAGGAAATCTGACTATTTTATTGTCTATTTGCATCAGATTTACTCTATTTGGCACACAGACCATTCTTGCTTTTATGCTGATAATGCAGGCCCTGTGCGATATTCTGCAGTATTAAGGACACCATCTAGAGTTTAGAACCTTTCCTACCAGTAGAATTTCTGTAAAGAATAAACAAATACAAGTGATTACACTTGTACAATATCGGCTGGGTGGAGTAGAGGTAACATCACTGCTCTATAACCGTGGAGAGAGCCTGTGGAGACACAGATTCGATCCCGGCAAGCGCATCTCTCCAGTAAGTGTCCTTCGGCAAGACACCTAACAGTACATACTCGCCACCCAGGACATATTTGAAAAGAAGAGAAATCTCAATGTATCCTTCCTGGTAAAAAACTTTCTCAACACAAAAATAAAATTTAATATCAGCAAGGTTACATTATTTTAATCATCTCAGAATTATAATAATATCTAATTGTTACCTCCTTAAATATTTTGATAATAGTTTTTTTTTTTCCAGGAAAGTAAGTCGTTGATAGCGAAGCGGTTAATGATGTTCTACATTTGTCATTCGGCATACAAGCCACAAAGGCATCTGTCAATATGTGACACGAACCACTAATTTATATACTGTATTTATGTTGTAATTAATTTATTTTACCATTATTGCACACTCTGTGTGCTTTGCCTTTAGAATGTCGTCTGCAACGTTTAATCTCCTTCAACTGTGTAAATACTAAAGCAAAACTGTTGAAACCTGCAAAATAAGCAAAGTATCATAAAATATGTTTGAAAGGTACACCTAACTCTGACCTTTTCTTTTTAAAGAAAGTAAGAAGGTTAAATATTAGTTATGTGGAGAAGAGAAATAATTACATAATATTTGCCGCACATGTGCTTTCCCGTAAAAAGGAACCACAGAGGTTTTGGTGGCTTACTCTGTTTAATACTGATCTGTGCAGAATCCCTGGTTTCAGTTACAAATGACCCTTTCAGGAACATGTTGTGGCTTTTATTGGTTAAGCTGTTGAAATGGGTTTCAAATGCCAGCAGGAAACTGCTGTTTAAATTCTTTATATCAAAGTAAAAATTACCTTGGCAGTTGAACAGTCCCTTTTGTCAGCCACCGAATGTTTAGGTACTATATTGGATGGTGGTGTTTCTTACCCAATGAATGTTTTTAGGCAAAGACAAAATTAACCCAACAAACATTATGTAACGCTAGAGAAATGAACATATTTGCACCATTTGTACAACTACCACTCATTCATATATATAACTTTTAGGTGGTTTTGGTCTTCCAGAAAAAAAAAAAGAAGAAATAAGACAAATACGGAGAAGAGCAGACACGTCCTTGCAATAGATACAGCAAAATGCCATAAATGTTGCTCACGGCCATAATGAACAACCATAATGGAAAATGTACGAGGAGTAGTTCCAAAAGTGATTATAAAATCAATGAAATAATGATGACGATTTATCAATACTTATAAAAAAAATTGATAACCCCACAGACGATCATGAAGACATGTGGTGGTCGGCGTGTAGAATTATCACCAATTTCATTGTGGTTTCTCTTCGAAACAGTGCTTTGAAGACCTCAAAACACATCTTGGTGATGATGTTCCAAGTCTCCAGAAGGTGCCCAACTGGTTTAGTAGATTCAAGTCTGAACATATTGATGTCTGTAAAGAACTCAGGCACATCCATGGATGAGAGCATGGTGTCCAAGGAAGGAATTTCTGGATTAAAAACCCTCAAACCATTCTCAAACAGCTTGTGCAAAGTTCGGCATTCCAAAAATAAGAATGATGAGGATTAGTCATAATGTGTTTGACTTCACCAAGAAGTATGCCCACTGCGTTCCATGTCTGTCGAACACAGAACAAAAAACTGCTCGAATAGAGCTTGCCAAAAAGTCCATCATCACATTCGAAGATGGGACATCTTTCAACTTCAAGACAACTGGCACTGGAGATGAAGCTACGTTGACAAAATATGTTTTTTGAGAAGTGATGCACTTTTTAAATAAATATGTGGGGTTTGGCGGCCTTTATGCTGAGAAATGGTGAATAAACAAGCTATCTTTGAAAAATAATTTTTTGAGATAGCATCAAGAAGAACAATACGTATCAAGATGCCGGGTAGGTGGGAGAAAGAACGAGAGTGAATTGTGGCAGTGGTCACTTTGTATCAGTTTTGTTTTTATAAGTATGAGGTGCTGGAAGGAAAATGTTGATTGTTAAGCTCAATACCATTATGAGACCTTGCAATGTAGACTAAGCAGTGAGTCACAGTGTTTATTCTGCTGATACATAGGTGGAAACGACTATATATATATATATATATATATATATATATAAAAATCAGAGTAAGCACCGGACACTCATTTCCATGTTGTAATGAATATGCTGCGAGCCAGGTTTTCCAGCAGCATGCAATTCGTGCCCCGGTGCTGAGCTCCCATGTAGAAATTATACAAAAAATCCGTGGTAAAAGGAGGCATCCGGGTGCCTCCTTTTACCACGGATTTTATATATAAATATATTGTGTTTATTATTGCAGAAGTCACTTGCACATCACAGCAATTCGATTAATTGCATCCCAGAGCTCCTGTGCCACATTCCCCATATGCAGCAAAGAATTCTGGGTAGGATGGGCAAATGACATCTGTCTCACCTTTTTGCATCCTGGGTCTGTTATTACACAGAACCCTAAAATCAATGCTATGCCACACCGTGGCTTTGTACTACTGTCCCTGCTTTACCAGCTTGATCATGGTGCATCCTGAACCTTGGCTGTATGACCTCGTGTTTACTTTTCTATCGTGTTTCCTTCCATCACTGTGTACCCTCTTTAAGTCTCTACTTGTTCTTGCAATATATTTGTGCCCTGTACTTCATTCTGCTGTCATTCCTGTATCCCATGATCCTGTGTTAATAAAACCTCCTGTCTACAACAGTCTACTGCATGCCGTTCTTTTAGTCTCTGCCTGCCACCCATGCCATGAGCGTGAGACAAGACCAGATTAACGGCAAGTCGCAAAATAATTGTTGGTTACTTTATGAAGAATTCTTTGAGTTATTCCCTGGCAATGGATTTGTACAGTCGGACATTTTTTCCTTAACCACAAATATACATACATAGTTCCATATATAGTAATATTAGTTAAAAAAGACCAATGCCCCTCAGGGTGCAATTTTCACATATTCCTGTGATTGCTGTTGAATCAAAATTAGGGAAATTCCCCTTTTTGGTGCAATTTATCCTTTCCAGTATGTTCAAACTCTATTTTTCAGAAATCCATATAATCTGGTCCAATATAGTGACCATTTGACTTTGTAAAAAAATAAATAAGAAATAACTATATATACAGTCAGGTCCAGAAATATTAGGACATCGACACAATTCTAACATCTTTGGCTCTATACACCATCACAATGGAGTTGGAATGAAACAAACACAATGTGCTTTAACTGCAGACTGTCAGCTTTAATTTGAGGGTATGTACATCCAACTCAGGTGAACAGTGTAGGACTTACAGCAGTTTGCAGATGTGCCTCCCACTTGTTAAGGGACCAAAAGTAATGGGACAATTTGCTTCTCAGCTGTTCCATGGCCAGGTGTGTGATATTCCCCCATTACCCCAATTACAATGTGCAGATAAAAGGCCCAGAGTACATTTTAAGTGTGTTATTTGCATTTGGAATCTGTTGCTGTCAACTCTCAAGATGAGATCCAAAGAGCTGTCACTATCAGTGAAGCAAGCCATCATTAGGCTGAAGAAACAAAACAAACCCATCAGAGAGATAGCAAGAACATTAGGCGTGGCCAAAACAACTGTTTGGAACATTCTCAAAAAGAAGGAATGCACCAGTGAGCTCAGCAACACCAAAAGACCCGGGAGACCACGGAAAACAACTGTGGTGGATGAATGAAGAATTCTTTCCCTGGTGAAGAAAACACCCTTCACAACAGTTGGCCAGATCAAGAACACTCTCCAGGAGGTAGGTGTATGTGTGTCAAAGTCAACAATCAAGAGAAGACTTCACCAGAGAAATACAGAGGGTTCACCACAAGATGTAAACCATTGGTGAGCCTCAAAAACAGGAAGGCCAGATTAGAGTTTGCCAAACAACACCTAACAAAGCCTTCACAGTTCTGGAACAAGATCCTATGGACAGATGAGACCAAGATCAACTTGTACCAGAGTGCTGGGAAGAGAAGAGTATGGAGAAGGAAAGGAACTACTCATGATCCTAAGCATACTACCTCATCAGTGAAGCATGGTGGTGGTAGTGTCGTGGCGTGGGCATGTATGGCTGCCAATGGAACTGGTTCTCTTGTATTTATTGATGATGTGACTGCTGACAAAAGCAGCAGGATGAATTTTGAAGTGTTTCGGGCAATATTATCTGCTCACATTCAGCCAAATGCTGCAGAACTCATTGGACGGCGCTTCACAGTGCAGACGGACAATGACTCAAAGCATACTGCAAAAGCAACCAAAGAGTTTTTGAAGGGACAGAAGTGGAATGTTATGCAATGGCCAAGTCAATCACCTGACCTGAACCCCATTGAGCATGCATTTCACTTGCTGAAGACAAAACCGAAGGGAAAATGCCCCAAGAACAAGCAGGAACTGAAGACAGTTGCAGTAGAGGCCTGGCAGAGCATCACCAAGGATGAAACCCAGCGTCTGGTGATGTCTATGCGTTCCAGACTTCAGGCTGTGATTGACTGCAAAGGATTTGCAACCAAGTATTAAGAAGGGAAAGTTTGATTTATGATTATTATTCTGTCCCATTACTTTTGGTCCCTTAACAAGTGGGAGGCACATCTGCAAACTGCTGTAAGTCCTACTCTGTTCACCTGAGTTGGATGTACATACCCTCAAATTAAAGCTGACAGTCTGCAGTTAAAGCACATTGTGTTTGTTTCATTCCAACTCCATTGTGGTGGTGTGTAGAGCCAAAGATGTTAGAATTGTGTCAATGTCCCAATATTTCTGGACCTGACTTTATATATAAACATAGGACATAGGACATGCAAAGTAAGTCCACAACTTCTCACTTTTTTGCATCTAGGGTCTGTAATAACACAGAACCCTCTTTGCCAATGCCATGCCATACCATACTAGATGGCTTTTTTTTAGCAAAGGTCAGGTTATGCAGCCAGTCAAACTCCCTCCGGTACAGCCGTTTTGTGCTCATTTGCCCTCATCAGCAGGAGAAAGAATGTAACTCGTTGCTATTGATGCTTAACCCCTAGGGTAAATCAATACGCATTTAAGTTGTGGTGGAGGGTAAAAAAGTGAGATTTACAATTTACACATGCCAGCAATTCAGAGAACAGCTTACAGAGCTTGTGTGCTACTGTCCCCATAAGCAGCAAAGAACTCTGGGTTCTTTGCTAAAAAAATCCATCTAGTATGGCATGGCATTGGCAAGGAGGGCTCGGTGTTAAAACAGACCCTAGATGGGAAAAAAAGGGAGAAGTTGTGGACTTCAGTTGCATGTCCTACCCAGAGTTCTTTGCTGCATATGAGGAATGTAGCACATGAGCTCTGCAAGCAGTTCTCTGAAATGTTGCGTAAATGTCTTCTGCAACTATAAACTTTATTATATACTATGTAGAGGCTTTTAATCTCACTTTTTTGTCCTCCACCACAATGTTAATGTGTATTGATTTACCCTAGGGGTTAAGCATCAATAATTACAGTTACATTCTATCTCCTGCTGATGAGGGTAAATGAGCCCGGAACCGCTGTACAGGTGTGAATGCGACTGGTTGCATAACCTGATCTTAGCAAAAAAAAAAGCCATCTAGTATGTTATGGCATGGCATTGACAAGAAGGGTTCTGTGTTATTACAGACCCTAGATGCAAAAGAAGTGAGAGGTTGTCGACATTTGCATGTCCTACCCAGAGTTCTTTGCTGCATATGAGGAATGTAGCACGTGAGCTCTGTAAGTAGTTCTCTGAATTGCTAGGACGTGTAAATGTCCTCTGCAACTATAAACTTTATTATTTGCTTTTTAGAGGCTTTTCATCTCACTTTTTTGCCCTCCACCACAACTTAAATGCGTATATATGTTTATATATATATATATAGTGACCATATGATTCCAAATATGACTTTATGTTGTAATATTTGCAATTAAGAGGCCTCTTTCAAACACCTCTTTGAAGGAATAACAGCTTCTTAAATTTCCTTTGCGGTGAACTTCCAGCTGTGTAACCCAATCCCTTATTCAAGAGAGCATTAAAGCATACCGGTGCATCTCCATTAATAGGACGGTATGACAAAGACCAGGAAAGGACAGAAGACTATGTTGACGGTAACAGCCTTCACTTGGCATGTATGTGCCTTGTGTATGGCCATGCCAGTGACATTCTGATTGTCATATTGCTACCTGGGTCAAATACCTCAGCATTAGCGCTTATTGTTGGAAAGTTAACACATCTGTTGGAGGGGTTTTTTGTTTGTCTTTCTCATTTTTCCAGGGTGAGGTGGAATGTGAAGATCCACATCAACAATGCAAACCATGACAGATTTATATTTGTAGATATGAGCGTCTGAAGATTTTAAAGGAGGGATCTCAGACTCCGGCCCCCAATATGTTCCTCAACTAGAGCTACCACAATTCTCTGCCTATCTGTTGCACTCAAAGATTTCTGAGAATTGTAAGCATTGAACATCTGGGGGACCAATGTTTGACAGCTCTACTTTAAGGAGAGGGTTGGGAAGCTCTGCCCTCCAGGACCAAGATGCTGACAGTTAAGGAGCATAAATAGGTAAAGACCTTTCACTGAGACGTTACTGCTGCTCTTCACAAGCACAGGATGTACATATAACCAAATCACAACTACAACTACAGACAAGGCCATAACTTACGCACGTACATTGTCAGAACAACACCATAGGGTGTCAGGATAACATTGCATAGGGTACTAGAGTATGGATATGAGTCCAGTATTATTATTATTATTATTATTATTATTATTATTTTATAAAGCGCCAGCATATTCCGCAGCGCTGTACAATAAGCACAGTACAGACAGGGTTACAATACATTGAACAACATTTGACGAACAGTACAGGAGGAGATGAGGGCCCTATTCCCGTAGGAACTCACAATCTAGGAGGGTTGGGGTTGGAAACAGGAGGAGAGGACTGTAAGGTGAGAGTGATTGATGGTTGCGTCAGTGAGTTGGGTGGTAGACTTCCCTAAATAGGAATGTTTTCAGGGAGCGTTTGAAGGAAGAGAAGTTAGGGGAAAGTCTGACAGCACGAGGGAGAGCGTTCCAGAGAGTGGGGGCTGTGCGTGAGAAATCCTGCAGTCTATCATGGGAAGAGGTGATGCGGGGAGAAGCTAGGCGCAGGTCACTGTTTGACCTTAGGGAGCGGGCTGGGGTGTATTGGTGATTAGTGAGGACAGGTAGTGGGCGCTGAGTTAGTGAGGGTTTTGTAGGTAAGGATAAGGATTTTGAACTTAATTCTGCAGTGGATGGGGAGCCAGTGAAGGGACTCGCAGAGGGGAGCGGCAGAGACAGAGCGGCGGGTGAGGTGAATTAGCCTGGCGGAGGCATTCAGCATGGATTGTAGGGGGGAGAGGCGGGACAGAGGGAGGCCAGATAAGAGATTATTGCAATAGTCGAGTCGGGAGATTACCAGGGCGTGTATGAGTTGTTTTGTGGTGACAGCGGTAAGAAATGGCCGAATTCTGGAAATATTACGCAGTTGGTATCGGCAGGAGGAGGAAAGAGACTTGATGTGGGGGATGAAGGAAAGAGCAGTATGCAGCAATCTTAGGGGCTGAATATACACTGGAGGGAACGTGGTGGCTAGGCAGACTGTACTTTGCAGTAATAAGCGTGGTGCCAAAGGGAGAGGCAATAATCATAGACAAGGGGCGACCTGTGGTTCAGAGATGAGGCAGAGTCAGTGGGCAAAGCAGGAGATCTGCTACACAGTAGGAGCAATCAGGTAGAGGTATATGCAGGGAACGGATCTAGGCGACAATGCTCAAGCATTGATGGGAGCGAGGAGTGGACCTTTATTCAGCACAGGGGTGTGGTGTGTGTTCTGTGTTTAACTGTTTCACGTCTGGTTGTTAGTGCTAAGCCTGAGGCCAGCACTTTTCAGGGAGTTGCTGCAGGCACGGATCATGACCTATTTTCTTATGAAACTTCTTAGTTTGAAACAACCCCTCCCCTTCTTCACTTTTCAATAACAGATGTCTGCAAGTTCCGAGCGAGCGCGCAGTTTTGTGTGTGTGTCTTATTTCTGCACCCAGATATCGGTCAGGAAGCCACCGGTGGGGAGAGCCAAGATACCAGCAGTTTCACTGTCTAGATATGGTTCAAAACATTGCTGTATCGACCAGTAAGGGTTGAGGTTCCTATGTACATTAGAGGTTCCCTTTTCAGTGTTGATTTCCTATTGTATCACTGACCCTGCTTTAAAGGTTCATTCTAGTGTTTTTTAAATTTAGCATTAATAAACCTAACTCTTTAAAGAAGCATTTTAACAACTGTAACTATTTACATTTTTTGCTCACAAGGAGCTAGACCTATATTTAAAGTAGCCTTTGCGAGCCTCCAGACACCTTATCCTACATACAGCTCACCATCCAAAGCCATCTCCTTTCCACCATCTATCAACCATCTCCAAAGTAGCCTATAGGAGGGCATATTCCAAGATGGCAATGCCAGGATTCATTGGGCTCAGATTGTGCAACAGTGGTTCAGTGAGCATGAGACATCATTTTCACCCATGGATTGGCCACCGCACAGTCCAGACCTTAACCCCATTGAGAATCTTTGGGATAATGTGCTGGAGAAGACTTTACGCAGCGCTGCGACTCTCCCATCATTAATACAAGATCTTAACTACAAATAAATGCAATTCTGGATGGAAATAAATGCTGTGACATTGCATGAGCTTATCGAAACAATGCCACAACAAATGCGTTCCGTAATCCCAGCAAAAGGCGGCCCACCGAAATATTAGAGTGTGTGACTTTTTTTATTTTTTGGGCCAGACAATATATGGAGGGTACAGATGAAGACTAGAAGCAAGTCTTTAAATAGTCACCATGCTACAGGGTAAGGCCATCATTACTTTAATAAATTGCTTCACCATTTTTCCCCTGAACCAACAGCAACCAGAAAGGTATACTTCAATCAACAAATGTTTTGCCATATTGTTATTGCTGCTAGTTTCTTTTTTTTTCTTCCCTCTTTGTTTGATAGTTTAATTCTATGTTGTTTCTCTGTCTGCTCTGCTCCTCCCTGTTGTAAATACTCTCCATGAACAAATGGCTACCCCCACTAAACTCTGTATTGCTTTTATTCCACAACCCCTCTTCACCACCATTTTTCCCTCTGCTGTCCCACCCGCAAGCCCCATCCATCCTCCCACCCGGCCCCTATCCTAATTATATAGCCTCCTTTTCTCAGCTGCTTCAATCCTCGATTAGTTTATCTCATCATGCCCAAGCTCTTGGTCTATCATTATACAGTGTCTGCTATACTCTCTCTGGTAATTGTATCCACACTCCCCTTGTTCCATTTTGTTTCACTTGCCTTAGTCCCTTAGATAGTAAGCTCACGGGATGTCTGGCTTAGCACTTGTATAAAGTGCTGCATTTGCGGGACAATTATCCTACGGGCAGGGCCGTCTGTTCTTTATGTTTTATTATTTATTATGTCACCTGTCTGTGCTTCCCCATTGTAAAGCACTACGGAATCTGTTGGCACTGTATAAGTACTTGTAAATGTAACTGTAGTATAGAGTCTTCCACACAACATGATTAAATTACTATATTCTCTGTCACAAAATGTTTAATTTCTGCACCAAAGATCGATAGATTAATGAGATTGACTTTGGAGATTACCCTGCCTCAAAAGGACACTCACTGAGGAAGCCTATACGGCGAAAACACGTTCTGGTGATTCTTTTAAAGCTTTTGCATTATTTTATACCAAAAAATAAATAAATTTAGATTTATTCCTGCCATATGGCTTTTTTAATTTAAATAAAAGTCTATGGGCCCTTTTACATTCTTCACGCAATTTCACTCGCACAGCGCATTTTTTTTTCCTCACAGCATAATGCGTTATCACGCAAAAATTAACGGTGGTATTACAATCATCGCGCATTTTGTCATCCTTCATTCGTAAAAGCGACACGCAAAAATGCGCACAAAGTACGTTTGTGCGCACAAATCAGTAACCGCAATGTAATTTTTGACGCGAGTTCGTCATTTCTTGACACAAATCCGTCATTTTTTATGCAAGTAAGTCAAATTTTTTTATGCAAGTCCATAATTTTTTTACGCAAGTCCATAATTTTTTTACGCAAGTCCATAATTTTACGTTTTGATGGAAGACAAGGTAGTGGCCGTCATTTTTGACAGATCTAGTAAAAAAAACGTGCGCATCGATGTTATCCCTTGTGGATCCGCAGTTTGGTACGGTCAGGTTGTTACAATTTGCCGTTACCACCAGCTTTTCAAAGACGTTAAAATTATGCGCGCAAACATTGTCCGTTAAATTTTGCGCGAAGATTGTAATACCATGCGCGTACCAGCGCACAAACGCATTTGCGCTCACAATATTAAGTATAGGACGCGCACAGTTCATCACGCTCGCGTAGGTCCATCCTCATTAAACGTTAACGCTCATATTTTGCGCGAACATTATAATACGACGTTCAGTGCAAAGGGTTTTTCCCCTCACGTTAATGCGTTTTTGCGCACGCGCAAAATTGTGCGCGAAGAATGTAATAGGGCCCTATATTTTTTATTCTTATACATGTCTTGCTGCCTGGTCTTTTCCATCGATACACATTTTTTCCTGAGCCCACTTATTCGTCCATCCCACCCTGGAATCTGGATTGCATCGCTGGAACCAAGGAAAAGAGAAGAAATCAACTAAATATAAGTATTCCAATCTTACAGTTCTTCTATCCTATGCGTGAATTATTCAGTGTATATATTAAATTTTTTTCTTGCAAATTGCTCTTATTATATATATATACATACATATGCTGTTTTAGTACATAACCATTAGGGTGCGCCCGGAACCCTTTCTCTTGCTTTATCTTATTGTGTCTTTTGAGGTGTGTGGACACTTTATATTCTAGTGGCAGCACCCACCCTAATACTTTATCCTGACATACAAGATAAAACGCATACATAAGCACTGTCTCCACATCTCCATTCCCTATACTATATTCTCTTTCACAAAATGTTTAATTTCTGCACCAAAGATCTATAGAGTAATGTTTCTGAATCACTTAAATATAATTTGCTAGAAGAACATATTTCCCATGGTTTTTCTCTTCCATGACTTAAATCTAAGAACGAGTCCCGGTGCCTGATGTGCAGCCTAATAATTCTTGACCTAATCATAATATTACAGCCAGAGCTTTGATTCAAATTGATTTAAATTGACACAATTTGCATTGATCAACACTTATGTCATAGCCTCTTCATAAACTCAGTGTTGAGTTACATTGTGGCAGAGCCTGACTTCTCTCACCCCTGTGACTTTATAGTGTTCCCTGTGAATAACGCAATTTCATGCTGCGCCATGTCTTCAATAATCAAAGTCAACACTTGGTGTTAAGAGCTCCACAGGATGCTATGTCATGTTTATCTGTTTTATACACAGCAGTACGCCTTAGAAGCCCTAACACTGTTCTATTCACTAAGCTGCTTTTTCTCATCATGATCTTAGACATGTGCTTATTTGCTTTTACAATTTTTAAAGTATGCAAAGGAAAATCAACCTATAGAAAAATACACAAAATGTTATAAAGTTCAACCCTCTGTCCTGTAGGCCTGGTTTTATGACGGTCATAAAGTCAATGTGAATGTTAACTATCAAAAAAGCGTCTCATCTTGCTTTAGCCAATTTGATATTTTTAAATTGAGTATTTTGTGCATGCCGTACTATATTTGTCAACCATCTCATAATCCAGATGTTGCTGTGAATCCCCTAAACTGTCTTAGCCCTTTCGCTGCCAAAGCATTTTGTTGAAAGGAATACTATCAGGACATTTGAAACATGGGATGAGTAGATATTACTTAAATGTCGGATAAAAATAGCAATTAAGCGTTCTTCCGAGATAGTTTGAAAATTAAAATAAAGAAAATGAGCTCCTTTGTAATGTTTCTTATATATTTGTTTATTATTTAAATAAATATTGCTGGGATGAAAGGTTCTAACCTCTAGATGGTGTAAAATGGGGTCAGTAATATCAGCTTACAGGAAGAAGTGGCCATTGTGCCAAATCCAGTAAATGTGGTAAAGATAGTGTTATAAAACGGCGAGATCTACTTCTTATGGGGGCTTGTAGTGATCATAATGAGATTTCTAGCAATGCAGCTTCCAAAAAATACCAATGGAATATAAAGAGTGTATATAGAAATTACAGTAAGGCTGGCCGTCCACTGGATCCGTAGTCGGACGACCGACTTTTTCGTCAGACCATGGACGACGTCAGTCGTCAGACTAGGGTCGCCCACTGCGTGTGATCGGTCGTGCGACCACAGACGATCCAGATCAAAATCAGACAGAGGTGGAGTGCAGAGGCTGCCAAAATCCGAATGAACTGGTTTTGTATATAAAATCAGCACATCCTGCTTTTTGAAACACTCAGTCCTTTTTTAAAAAAAGAATTTATGTAAAAAAATCTGTTTTAAAAAAAAATTGCATTTAAAACCTATGGGATGTGCAGTTTCATAGTAGTGATTGGTCACCTGGTATTCCTTTTTTATTTACCTGCAGTGTATGGATTCTACATGTTGCGGGGTGGCACTTTTCATGCAATGCCCATAAGTGAAACATGGCCAACTTGGTAACCCTAGTGTCTGCATATTTATATATTTTGTTAAGTCAGTAAGCAGACTGAACATGTTAAGAACCTGCAGCCTCCATCTGCCAAGGCTTTGACCTTTCCAGATCAAAATCAATCCAAATCACTCCCCTGATCAGCTTGTCCACATCCAGCTTCTCTCCAGGGATCTGTCAGATGTCTGCGATTTTCCCCTCAAATGGAAGGCATCGCACATCTGATGGCATCTTTCACCGTCGCTGGAAGTCTGACGTCGGACGCAAAGGACAATGGTCCATTCACCTGCATGTTGTAGGATCGGTCGGACGGCGAGACGCGATATCGGAATGATCGCATAATCGCACAAATAATGGTCCAATGGACGGCCAGCCTAACACCATGTATCTGTACTGTACATTGATTTTCATTATTATAACCCCTGAATTCTTTCCTGAGAGTGAGTATAAGTATACATATACTGTATAAATGGTATGTCTGTGACTGAACATGGACCTTCTATCAGCACGGACAGGTGGTAACTGCTGCCATGGGTGGAAGTATGGCAGCAAGTGGTCAGTGGTTGAGAACAAAGGATTCTGTTATGACCGGCCGAATTGTGGTAAAAAAAAACGCACTGGGTCTGACAAAGGGAATCTTTGCTAACTTCATAATTCTTACAGTCGTAGCACTGGACGTGCAACGGTCAACCAGAGAAAGATCCTGTCACCCACTGCCAATGGCCTTTGTGACCCACCGTATATTTGCTTTTCTTTGCCCAGTTGCCATGCCAAGCCTAGTGATATCACATTAAAAAAATAATAATAATAATGTTCAGGCCTTTAGTCAATTCAAATGGTAGAAAGGGATAATTGTTAACCCTTAACTGTCTGTCGCTTATACGAATTTAAAATAATGACCTTTAAAAACCAATAGTAGCAAGAAAGAGAAGCCAAGACTATTTGTTTTTCACGTAAATCTAAAATATCAAACAGTTGTTGCATGTTGGTGTTGTGATTAATATACGTTGAATTTTTGTCATCACTATTACTCTGGCTTGTGAATGATATATCAAAGTTCCCAACAGCTGCGCCCTCTCTGCAAATGTTAAATGCCCTGGTACAATTCTTCATTATTTCATGCACTTTTCTTTTTTTTTCTCCCTATAACTGCATTGCAATCTGATATTTGGTGAAAAACAGCAGGTGGTCAGTTGACGTAGTTTCATTATTGTGCGTTAGACCGTGGGAATTTTACAGTCAGACATAAAGGAAGTCTAAGTTATTTTAGAGTACAGGTAGGATCACCAGAGCCGATGCTTTTGTCTCTAGACTCATTGACAGTTAGAAATTAAACAAGACGTTCTCTAATGAATTGTATATTTAGCTAAAATACAAATAGAAAAATGTAAGCAAAGAAAAAGCAAAGTTAGATTAAAAAAAGAAAAATTCTGAAAATGTTCGGAGGTCACTGTTAGCGTTTGGAATTCTCCAAATGATTAATTATTGAACGTATTAAATTAAAGGGGTTATTCAGAGAAATGTCGCTGACATTTTGGTGCTCTCTCTTTTCCCGCAGTTACCTACACTTCGGGGAATCAAAGTTTCCCACCCTGCGGTGTATTCAGCATTCACTGCAGGATCCCCAGAGTGCAGGGAAAACCCAGCCGCAATCCCGCTGAACACCTGCCGAAAACCCACTCAAACCGCTGGAAAAACCACGCCGAACACGTCGGAAAAAACGGATGAGCCGACAACCCGCCGGCCGTCGCCGCAGACCTGCTGCAAACCCGTCACCCGCTGCCACCAACCTGCCGAACATCTGCCACACTGCCGCCGCAGACCTGGCGCAAACCCACCTGAGGGCCGCCAAATGCAGTCGTCAAGCCACCGGACGAGTGAAACAAAAACCAATACGATTGAAAGTGTCAAAATGGAAACACTGTTTACAAAAAGACTACTGAACGAAAATATCTGGAGTTTACATATAAGGTCCAATGAATGATAATATAAAGGTCTGTTAGAGAAAAAAGAAAAACGCTTTTTAAAAAAAACGGAAAAACAATTTGCAGAAAAAATCCTGAAAAATGGCTAAAAGATCCTAAAACATCAATGAATAAAGAGACTCTTAACAGCAGAATAAAATAATAAATGGTTTATGAGATATTGCCTGTTCGGTGCCATTTCGGGGCCAGATCGGCTCTCTCTGAATAACCCCTTATAGATTCTCTCCCTTGCCGCTATGATTTCATGTCAGAACCAACTTGTAATAGGCTGCTATATGTGTTTTTAAGCATTTATATGTGTATTCCATGAATATAAGGATCGCCAGTATATCTGTGCAATGCTTTTCTCTCATATTGAATCCTGACAGATTTAAGTATAAACTAAGGGTCGTCTTGTGGCCGAGCCAGTACAAGGGAGCCATTAATGGAGAAATTTGTTACGTGCCGTTAACCATTAGCGAATTCCTATTTGCGGTCCTCTGCGATGTGGGACCAGGGCCGAACACTGATTTTTTTTTAATGTAACCGTCTTTGAGTGTCAAGCGATTATGCTAAAGCAAACCCACTTAACACCAGTTTCAGCCGGTAATTCTTTCTCCTGGATGGTTCCTTTAGCTGAGGGCTTTTTGTTCGGATGATAATTTTCATTGCTCCGCACAGTGAGTGAAATCCCCTGCGTCTCCAAAACCCCAATGAATGATGTTTAATGGCATTGTCTGGCATTATTTCCTCTGCAGTTCCTTGCCTGGAAAAGTTTCCTTTGAGTTAGCCCATTAAACTAAGAAACAAATGTGTTTCTTGGTTTCCAGTTCAAACGAACCGTAATAGTATTCCACAGCTAAGCATATAGTCGGTTTCGTTATCCAGTGTCAAAAGAATTCAACAGTTTGCCATGGGAGAGTTGGTTCTGCATGATCGACCACTGATTTTTGGGGGGGGGGGGGTTTGTCTTCAGGTCTTAACGCTGAAGATAAAATAAAAACCCTGCAGTACAATTTCCTCGATTTAAGCCTTTATTTTGTTCAGTAAAACAAATCTTGTGTCCGGTTTCTGCCTCTTAGACAACCTGTGTAAAGATGCCTGATTTCCTTTGAATTCCCTCCAGCAGATTCTGGTCTTTTTTCTTTTTGAATGTAAAATTCTCTAGGATTGTTTAAACATCTCAGACACTCCGCCGCACTGGGAATAAAGCATCCCATGGTCTTTCCCGGATACAGTGACATGTAGAGATCTTACACATCGCTTTTAATAATTGACTTGAAGAAATAAATATTTTCCCTGCGTCGTGACTTTTTCCGCAAAGTATTAAAAGTATTGGCTTAAAATTTTACAAGCCTTTTTATGAAAATAAAAATGTAATTGAGATGTAGACGATAATAAACGTTGTTATAAATTGATGTAAAGACTCGTGGATTTGAAAGTAAACTTTTAATAACAATAGAGAGGAGGAATGCATTCAAGGTGGTGACTTGAAAAGCAATTTTTGTGGGTGTTCATGAGACCCGGAGAATGTACAGGCTCCCAGTATACATACAATAAACAAGAAGGTCCAGGCACCCCACACAGGGCTGGATTAACATATAGGCTATTGGAGCTGCCACTCCAGGCCTATGCCCCATAATAGACCCAGAGAAAGGATAACTATATCTAAACAGATGGTCATTTGGACCAAGTTACAGTTACAGTCACTTATATAACACCAACAGAATCCGCAGCACTTTACGATGAGGGAGTACAGACATGAGACATGATAAAAGCACATAAGAACAGACAATCCTGCCTGTAGGATAATTTTCCTACTGATACAGCACTTTAAAGTGCTCAGCCAGGCATCCAATGAGGTTACAATCCAAAGGACAAAGGTAAGTGAAACAAAAGGAGAGCAGAGGGAGTGTGGATCTGGTGGCAAGAAAGAGTACAGCAGGGATTGCATGGGAATTACCAGAATTTTGGACTTGAAAAAGGTAATGAGAAAAAAGTGGTAGTAGCTGAAAGGGAAGCAATGAATTTGGGCCCAGGTCTGGGAGGGTGGATGGAGCGTGTAGAGGGACTGAAGAGTGCAGATGCAGAGCCTGGGGAGAGTGACGGCTGTGTGTGGTGAGCTGTATGAAGAAAGAGAAACAGATTTAAGAGGAGTGGGCTCTGTATGCAAGGAATTTATGATTCCATTGTCTGCGGATCCTTAGCAGCTACAGGGTCATGTGAGCATGGCCTTTCCAATGATATCAAATGTGACCATGTTTCCTTTAAAAATAGTAAAAAAAATCTGTATTTCTAACGCAGCACTATTGTTCACTTTTCATTATAAAGTGAACAATGATGCTGTAGTACCAGCAAGTGTGGAGGTGATAGCACAATTTGGTATTATGCATTGGTCTATCGAAATCATACACAGCCACACTGCAGCGTGGAGCATGGGGGGTCCTTTGGAACCCTGCGTCTCTAAACTTTACCAAGAACAGGGTCAAATGTGGTGTCATTGGAAAGGTCAGAATCTGGCCTTTGATACATAATTTGTCTGGGTTCTGTAATAAAACATGACTTCAAATCTCATTTAAACACAACGAACACAAAAAATTAGCTCAGCACATGGGGGTGAAATGGCTCGGTAGGGATGGGCTGTGCTCCTCTGTTGCTTACTCGCAGCCACAGCTTACTACTGTGGAGAGCCATGATTGATAAGAGAAGATCAGTGCAGAGGCCATGAGTAAAGGCAGAGATGAGCATCTGACACCCTTTAACAGGGTGGTTGAGTTGCTGCACTATGGGCTTCTTGGTTGTACTTGCACAAAGGCCAAATGTTTCCAGTCAGCCCCTTGTTATGGTACATTGGGTAAGAGCCAGGGGTACACCCAACTCTTCTGCTCTAGGCTCATGAAGGCCTTAAATCCAGCACTGACTCTACATTATTAATATTACTATTATTGTCATCATTTATATAGTGCCAACAGTTTCCGCAGTGCTTTACAATAATTGAAGGGAACGAGATAAATGGACATATGATGGAAACAAGAGGTGTAGAGGGACCTGCTCATATGAGCTTACAATCTAGAGGGATTTGGGTTGAGGAAGACAAGAGGAATTGCACTAGATAGCAGGATCATTAGTGCCAGTGGTTCAGTAATGGTGGGGCCATAGAAGCAGCTTCAATCATGTGTGAGTCGATATTATGCAGGGGGATGAGTTCCGTCTGTGATGTGCTAATCTGAAGAGATGGGTTTTGAGGGATTTCTTGAAGGCCTGAAGATTAGGGGAGAGTTTGATAGGGCGAGACAAGTCATTCCACAGGACTGGTACATAGGCTTCAAATAGCGTTGCTTCCATTGAGAAACCGGCAAAGTTTCCGCCAAATAACTGACCTCTCACCAAAGCAGCAGCTCGTATTATTTTTCACCTTTTTTAGGGTGCCACAGACAACCTGCCCCCGGGTATTTATGTGTGTCTCCTAGCCTAACGGTTGCACTTATGAGATTAACCCACTTACATGGGACGTGCATCCTCCAGGGGCTACCGTCAGCTCAGGGTTTAAAAATTTCCCATAACAGACCTAACTACATTTAATTAATAAATATATAGTATCAAATGTTCAACATTCTTTCAGAAAAGCAGCCAAAACAGCTGGTGAAATTGATCAAAAAAGTGTAAAATAAGACCCTCCGAAGGGAACAAAATATAATCTTCTATCGCCGAACAACAACGATTTTAAAGCTCAGAAGTTGAAAAATAACATGTTAGCTCAGCGTTTTCCCGTCAACAAGCTGTAACGTAAAATGTTCCTTATAATTGACAAGGGCATTTGTTGAACAAAAAAATTCAAGGGTTGGGATTTCGTCTATACAGAAAGGAATCTTGTTTCCCTCCTGCTTTTTTATCGCTGAACAAATGCTATTTATAAAGGAATGTAAAATACAATACCACGGGGCATGCCAAGAAAGATTTTGGCAAGCCCTCCCAGTTTCAAGTTGCTTTCCTTCAGAAACAAGCGACATTAGCGTATAGAAAACGTAATTACTTTTAATGTTTACATGGGCATAGTTTCTGGATTCTGTAATTGTGTCTGCCACCAGTGACTGGTTTTAATTATGGCAGTTAATTGAGATAAATATATATATATATTTTTTTTTTCTACATGTCTTTACGGGTAATTTTAAAATGGCATTTCCTACATTAGTAGGAATTTTATTTATAACAATATTTATAGTAGTGGAATAAAAGGGAAAAATATAACTCTTCTGGGAAATGAATAGTGATTAGTGTGTTTAAAAAGTAATAACGTTTTTATTATCAGTAATATAATTCTACACGTATTTAACTAACCACATGCATTTTCTGGCCACAACCAAGTATGCACTAGATTTTTCTTAATTACATTTTAACATGAGTTACATACAGTATGTCCACTGTGTACGCCTCCTGTACTTTTGAGTGGGTGCAATTTGCTATGTGCAACTCAAAGTAAGGCTCCTGTCAGACGAGCGCAGCGTTCATGTCCGTGATGGCGCACAAAAGTACGTCCATGATAGCGTGACCTAAAGGCCAATGGAGTCCCACACACGATGTACGTCCGCACTGACCTGTGGACGCACAACGGCGTCGGCAAACGGACGCAAGTTAGGCAAGAAAGTACAACCCCTAGAATGGGTGCACAAAGTGCGCTGCGTCCGCAACGTCCGCATAGCTTTGTGAAGGAACGTGGTCAGACGGACTGTATTTATATGTCCAGCATTTTTGACGGACAAAATGGTTTTGCATTCTAATTTATTTTCCCTCCTACATCCGTCAAAAATAACGTCAGTGAAAAAACGGAGTGTGTGGTCACTACTACGTCTTCTGTCAAAAAGTGCGTCCGTACTGCACGTACGCACAGTCCGTACAAAATGCGCTCGTCTGACCCTAGCCTAAAAGTCCGAAATTAGCAAGTTTCCACATGTGAATTTAATTGAAATCCATGGCATTTTAGAAATAAGTTGATCAGTGCACACACCTCTCCATATCCTTAAAATACTGAGGGCTCGATTTATTGTCAGTGCTGGCCTGCACCTTGTCCTTCCCCCAGCTCACAGGACTCACCGTGGTCAAGCCAGACACAGGGGGTAATCCACCATTCAACAGTGCCCAACTCATTGTCAAGCAGTATCGGCGCAGACTTCGTGGGGGTCCTTCCATTGCAGATCCTGGGCCTCAGTGGAGCCCTGCCATGTGGGAGCATCGGCGTGTATGTGGCGTGGCTACTGCATCCTCAACCAGGTTGGAGGTTGACATGGACACCTGAGTCTCTCCCTCTTTGCATGGGGAACGGGAAAGGTGTGGTCTAGGGATGGGCGTGGCCTGTCTTGGTGCCCTATTTAAACCTTGATTGGGTTGCTCACTTGTTTTGTGCTCCTCTAGGTGCAGGGACTATAAGTGCTCTGTTCTATCTGATTCTCTGTTACCGACCACAGCTCTTTTTAACTGTTTACACTCTTTTACCACCTGCCCTGACCATGGAACCACCCAACCACGAGTCACCGTTTTGCCCCTCTTGTTTTGACGCCTCACTTTATACCACTTTCACATCCTGCCCACAACCCTCCCCAGTCCTGACATTAAAGGACCACTCTACTTTATATTTTTAAAGTGGCCAGGATAAGGACAGCCACCCTTCCCTTCTAACCCCCCTCCCAGCTCCCCTGGTCTGGCTAAAAAGCTGGTTGAAGTGGTGAAGTTTCCTCCACCCCACCCAACATCTCCAGCAGCTGGGGAATTTGAATTTCCCAGCTACCGGCTGCTAGTGGCGTCTGCCCACAGAGAGCGTGTCGACGTTACTATCTCGGAGGTCAATTGTTTTAGCAGGCGGTCTCAGAACGTCAGTAATGGATCAGGTCTGCACGCAGCTCCAACCACCATTCTGCACAGGTGCTACAGAACTTCCGTACACAAATTTCGCATGGTCCATTGCGTTTGGCAATTTACGGTTCCTATACTATGCAAGTAGCAGAACAGCACAAATTGCACAGAGAAGCTTCAAAGACTTCTGGGTCCGGGAATCCCTGAGGTGGAGCTGCGTGCAGCGAGGGACAAAAAGGTGAGTAAAACTACCAAAAATAATAATAAAATAATAATATTAATAATTGGGCAGAGGCTGTCTGCAGCTTCTGCCCAATTATTTAAGGGCAAAAAATTCACTCGACTTTTCTAGTTTTTCCAAGAAAATATCAGCACGTTTTGACCGATATATTTTTCAAACTATCAGTCGATTCAATTGACAAAATTTGCACACTTAAAAATGTAAAAATGATGCTGGTCCAAAAAAATTTTTGGCCAGGATCATGTTGATTTTAGCTGCCAAGCATGCTTTTCTGGAAATCCAATGTTTAAATAAGGCTCTCAGTCTGATTTTCCCTGTTTCCCTTCCTGAAAATATATTTATCAATAGCTTTTAAGCAAAAGATTTTTGTTTTCCGAAAATCAGCTTACAAGCAATTTTGAATTGAATCGCTAAATTAAAAAGTATATGCTTTAGCAGAATCAATTAGCCCCAGCATAGCCCCCCAATAAATCAGATATTCACCTCTCATCCTGCGGCAAGAACGGCAGCCCTGCAGAATGAGACTGGGGACTAATAGTCCACAACCTCCCTCTGCGATCAGTCTGTAGGAGCGAGGTCACGCAGGGCTCGCGGCTTGGAAGTACAACCCTCCATGGAGTCCTATGGACTCCAGGAGGAGATACTCGGTGGCGCGGAAGTGCTACTGTGAGTATAACTGCTGCTATCGCATGGCTCCAGGGCAAGGTGCTGAATTAGTACCTGCCCCGGAATGTCCCTGCTAAAATGAGGACGCTAAGGGGCAACCTGCTGGCACGGGATTCCCCATTGGTGCCTCCAATTTAACGGTAGGTAGTGCATAGGGCCCCACATCTTTACATTGAATCCTAGGGTATTCGCTTTTTTAAACTTGTCGAAACTGAAACACCGAAAAACAGGGCAATTGCTGGAATTTGCTGTGCGTTCTGGCGACACAATAGTAGTTTATGGGGCAATTTCGGTGCCTGCGGAATGCAGCGGAATTGCGGCAAACTGCAACATATTTTGTTGTCAATTCACCATTACTTGTTGAATTGACAGTTTAGTGAATAGACGAATTGGCCCGAGGTTCGTGAATAACCCCTCATGCCTTTTGTAAGACACACGAGCCAGCAATGATTACATAAGATTTTTGAATGCTCGAGAAATATAGGACATCGATCCAGTAAATGTTCCTAGATTAGTGATATCACTGTATATATTAAATAACCTGTCCTAGAATGGAAAGAATACCACGTTCTCTCAATGAATGGAAAACTTCACCAGCGGTTACACCTGTCTTGCTTGCATTTTCCTGCCGGTGCTGATATATTACATATATTATCAGTTAATCTGTCTCAAATCCAGAGAATGTAATTAGAGAGATATGCGTCCGGGCATAGCCTCAGGCGTAATGCAATACTGTCCTAAATCTTTTCATGAATAGAACCATTAATGTAAACAGGAAATACAGGGACACTTTATTATCGGTAAAATGATCCCACGGGAGATTTCAGAGCAAACAGTTTTTGGCAATTAACTAAGTATTTTTTAAATGTGTTACTTAATATTGGATAACAGAGACAATGACGAACATTAAAAAAAATACTTAATGAAAATAAGAGAAAAAAGGCTAAAAATGACTACTGCTCCACAGGCCACATTAAGGGCTCTATTGCATTCCTCGCGCATCGGTTTTGCGCGCACGCAAATGCGCATTTGCGCGAGGACAAAACCATTTGCGCAGAACGTCATATTACGACGTTCGTGCAAACGATGCGCGTTAACGTCCAACGCGAGTGACCCTGCGTGAACCCAGCGCGAGCGCCAGTTCCTGCGCGCATCCCATACTTAACATTGTGAGCGCCAAAGCGTTAGTGCGCTGGTACGCGGATCAGGGCCGGATTAACATAGGGGCAGATGGAGCAGCAGCTCCAGGCCCATGCCCCAGAATAGGCCCACAGAAAGGATAAATTTGTCTCCATTGATGGGCATTTGGACCCCTATATCTCCACCTACATAGCAGCTACAGGGTCATGTGAGATATCACCGGAAAGGCCAGAGCATGACCTTTCCAATGATACCAAACATGACCAGGTTTTATCTAACAATAAAATAATAAATATTTTGTTATTTTTCTTTCTAACAGCAATATTTTTCACTTTTCAATTATAAAGGGAACAACGATGCTGCAGTAACTCGCCATCTCATTTTTCATGTCACTAACACATGTGGAGGTGATGGTACAATCTATTATTACGAATTGTTATATCCAAGAACCTAAACCGCCACACTGCAGCGAAGTGTACTGGCGGGGGCTTTGGAACCCTACGCCACTAATCTTTACACCTCACAAAGTCAAATGAGGTGTCAGACAGGACAGAGTCTGTCCTTTGCATTGATACCAAACATGACAATGAAAAATCTAAAAAACAAAAACAACCTTTTTTATTTATTTTTTGTTCCAAAGCGATGGTATTGTCCATTTGTCACGTATAAAATGAGCAATACCACTTCCATTACTCACCTTCTCCTTTCCCACGCTGGGAGCAAGGTCAGTGTTTTATACATAGTCATATTATTCATAAAAAAACATTATCCAAAGCAAATGGGAAATATCAAATTATTTGGTTAAAATTTTATATTGTCTCAGAAAAATGCAGTAACAGGTTCCCTTTTAATTTTTTTTAACAAGAATTCCCTATAGAATATATCACCACAGAGGTTTGGATAATAAACTATGAAATTTTTTTTTACACACTGTGATGATTGAAATCTGAATGGAAATTTACTCACACAGTATCTGCCTGGTTAGATATACCTACCTGTATATATGCAATATTAAATAGCCTAAAATATGTTGTCATTTCACTAAATTCCATAAAAAGCCCAACAAAATATTCAGCTCCAGGCCCATAGAGATCTTAACCCGGCCCTGACGCGGATGGTATTCCAATCTTCGCGCAACGAAAGATTGCGCGCATTTTCGTAACGTCTTCAAAAAGCAGGTGGTAACTGTAAATGTGATCGTTCTGGGCTAAACAAAATACAGCACAGTACAGTTACACATTCTACACATACCCAAACATTAAAATTTATAAATTGTGTCATTGTTAATTTTTACTTTTTTTGGCTGGTGGTTGTTAATTTTTTTTTTCCTTCTTTTTAGTTTGTAAATATTTTATTGGAAATGGGTGATTGATGTTGGCTGATTCCTGTGACAAATCCCGCGACAAAACAGTCTGCCCACCGATTCCTGCACGCAACGTTCATTTGCGAACGGCTTTGCTCGTTGGATTTGCGCACGAAAAATCTTGGAGGAAGAAAAAACTGCACTCTGATCGGAATACCACGTTAATGTTCACGCGATAACGTTTTTTTTTGTGCACAAAAAAAATTGCGCTGCGCGAGCGCATTTGCGCAGGGAATGTAATATGGCCCTAAGGGTGTTATTCGCAGACTCTCTCATTCCTCGCAGAGGTGCTGTCTCATTTCTCGCACTTCCCTGCACTTCGGGGAATCAAAGTTCCCCACCCTACGGTATATGCTGCATTCACCGCAGGGTCCCCGGTGTACAGGAAAAGCTGCCGCAAACCAGCGGAACACCTGCCGAAAACCCACTGAAAACCTGCCGGAACCGCCGCAAAGAACACGTCGGAAAAGCCGCCGATTCGCTGATCACAGCGCAGACCAGCCGCCAAGCTGTAGGGAGAGGTATTAGCAGTAGGAAAAGGGAAGTGCTCATGCCACTGTACAGAGCACTGGTGAGACCTCACTTGGAGTACTGTGTGCAGTACTGAAGACCGTATCTCCAGAAGGATATAGACATCTTAGAGAGAGTTCAGAGAAGGGCTACTAAAATGGTGTACAGCTTGAAGGAGAAAAGTTACCAGGAAAGGCTTAATGATCTTAACATGTACAGCTTGGAAAAAAGACGAGACAGAGGAGATATGATAGAAACATTTAAATACGTAAAGGGAATCCACAAGGTAGAGGAAGGGAGTATATTTAAACGGAAACAAAGTAGCAAAACAAGAGGACATAGTCTTAGATTAGAGGGGCAAAGGTTTAAAAGTAACATCAGGAAGCATTATTTTACTGAGAGGGTGGTGGATACATGGAACAGCCTTCCAGTTGAAGTGGTAGAGGCCAAAACAGTGATTGAATTTAAGCAGGCATGGGATAGGCATAAGGCTATCCTAAACAAAAGATAAATCCAGGTAAAGTATCCATGTAATTGGGCAGACTAGATGGGCCGAAAGGTTCTTACCTGCTGACATTTTTCCATGTTTCTATAAGCTGTCGAACGGGGTTTAAAAAACCCAATATAATTGAAAGTGTTAAACTTGAAACGCTGTTTGCAACAAAACTACTGAATGAAAATGTCTGGAATTAACATACAAGATCCTATGAATGATAATAAAAGGTCTGTTACAGAAAAAACTATTTGCCGGAAAAATCCTGGAAAATGCCTAAAAGATCCTACAAAATCTATAAATAAAGAGACTTTTTACTGCAGAATAAAATAATAAATGGTTTATTAGATATTGAATTAAAACGGGAATATTTTTAACATTGAAGCCTATGGGATTCACCTGAATAAACCTGACGAATGAAACTACGGAATAGCAGGACACTTCGGCAACTTTTCACTGCTGTTCGGTGTTCTCGGAATAGAATAATCATTGCATCCCCATTTTAGCGGGCAGTGTGTAATACTGTCCGATGTGTCTATTTGTGTATATAAAATTGGATAAATTGTGTTAGTCCAGATGCCAAAATCACCAGAGTACTACGTACTGCTATACTCTAGTGATTTTTTAAGTCATTATCCTTGGAAAACAAATCGTGACCATGGAGTCAAAGTACCAAGAGGAACAACGTGTATTTTGGCCTATTCTAATTTAAGGCATGTGACTGTCATACAATTATGAGAATGAAACACCCAGAATGAAACACCCGATGCATCTTTTTCGATTGTGGTATTATACACGCTCAACGTTGGCAAATGTTATATTGCATTTATTGTAACAAAATATAATTTATATTTCTTACGCCAGTTATTCTGGGCATGAATGTACCATTTTATTAGTTTATTTATTTTTAAGAACAATAAGTATGCTATTTGTAAAAGAAAATCACAAAACCACAGTCTGGCTGGAAAAAAAAGCATAAACATTGTTTGTGACAGTTCTTTGTGTCGATGTTATCCTGGTATTTTTTGCGGTACCGATTACGTTAGCATGCTTGTGTTCCTAACTCTGCTGTTTAATTAAGCGCTTGTTGCATAATATCGTATTCAAAGACTTGCTTGTGATAACTTTTTAGGTTTATTCATTACAGGTGATACTCAGGAGAGTGACAGGAGAACAATCTAGACGAAATAACCGATTTGGAAAGTGAGTTAAATAGGAGAATTTTTCTGTTTTGGCTATTTGAACCTAAAATTTTCACTTCTCCTGCCAATTCTCCTGAGTTTCACTTTAATGAATAGATCTGTTAGTGGCACGCTCCTAAATCTATACAGGGTTATTCAAAGAGAATCAAAAAGTTTTCTGTCCTTTCATGCTTAAGCATTGAAATTGATATGGTTAATGTGAGCTTTTGGCTACCCTCAGAGAAGTTGATGGCTTCACGGATGATCATTAGCAAGGTGTGGAGTGCAGTTACGTGCATGCAGTCATTAATGGGTCTCCTGAATTTTGCATGTCATGTTATGGCTATGGGCTTGGCTTTATGCAGGAGGTTGTCCCCGGCCACCAAGGGAATTCGTGTGCCTATGCAACATATTTGGGTCATCACTGAAGACGGATCTGGATATGGCTTACATTTTTGTCTCTGTAAAATGTTGCTTCATTTTGGAATGCTGCGGAATTTTCAAACTTTGATTTGGAATTATTCACGGAAACGACAGGTTCCATTGGGTTCGGGGCCTATTTCCAGGGTTTTTGGTGTGCTGGTACTTGGGTGTCTGGTTTGATATGGGTTTCACCCATTAACTGTGTTTGTTGGAGTTGTTTCCTATACTGGTTGCGGTCGAGCTCTGGGGAGTTCAATAGGTGAACCAGCCGTGTTATCTTTCGCATAGATAACATGAGTGCTGTTCACGCTGTTACGTATCAAGCGTTGAGCTCTGCGCTGGTTTTGTCATTGCGTAGGCATTTAGTTCTCAGATGTCTAGGGGCATAAGATTTGGTTTTCCACGATTCAAATACCTGGTGTGGCTAATGAGATATGCTGATGCTTTATCTTGTCAACAGTAGATGTGTTTTCAGAACCTGGGACCGAATGCAATGCAGGAAGGGGAACATTGTCTGGAGATGTTATGGACCCTCTTTTCAGCATCTTCTAAGTCAGAGATTCGGTCTCAGCTTCAACATGGAAGGCATGCATGTCTACGATGTGATCGTTCAGGTGTGGCTGCAAAAAACAAAAAAATATCATTCCGCCCGGGTAAAAGAGGTTATTTGAGGCAGATAGGGTTGCGTTACTGCCCAGTGGAGGGTACTTTAGTTTATTTGTGCTGCCGTCCGAATTACCCCAATCCGTTCTTTGTTCACAATGACGTTTGCCTTTATCTCAATATCAGTATGTGCAAGTTTTCTGGAAAGGTTTGGACAGGTTGGAATTATGCATCCCATTCTTTCTGGATAGGTGCAGCCCCTGTAGTGCATGATTTGGGATTTGATGAGAATCCTCACATTTTCCATCTTATATTAGACCTCATTTGTTGTAAAGGAACAAATTAACCATCTGTGATTTCTTTCAGGTTCTCTGCCACAAGCTGTCTGGATAATGGGCCATTCTTCGTTTACTGGAATTGCAGGAGGGCGAAAGAATGGAGTTACGGCCAATCAGATTATTCCCTTTGGACAGGTGAGGTTGCATTGGAGATGGATTTGCAGTATACTCTGGTCGCAACTTTTTGCTGAGGTCAGATCGCCTCAGCGAGTGGTTTGCAGTCCTATTAACTTGGTTCTCCACATGGGTGTCAATGATACAGGATTCGTGTGGGCCGTTTCTCTCATCGCTAGTATAAAGCTAGATTTGGCACACTTCCTTGCTGTGTTTTCGGACCTTACCTTAGTTTGGTCATAAATTGTGCATTGCCCTGCTTGGCACTTGTTGGGTAAGGCTAGGGCTTTAGAGCGGTTCAGGTGGCAGGTTAATCGCTCCATTTCCCATTTCGTTAGTCAATTGCAGAGTGTGGTGGTGGTGGTACCACAACGCAAGTTGGAGGTGGATAATTTGGATTTAATGAGGCGGGATGGAGTTCATCTCAGGCAGTTTGGTTTTGATATGTTTAACCTTGTCTTACAGACAGGCATTGAGTATGTTCTGTCTGCAGGGGGATCGGAGCCTGGATATAAGGGTTAGATCAGGTTACGGTGGCAGAATTCAAGCCCCTGGTTAGCGTTATTGGAAGTTCCTGATCATAATAAGGACAGGAACTGAACGCTGTGTATTAGTAACTGCCTGCAGGAAAGAACCCATGCAACTGGTAGATGGAACAGAAACAATTATATGTTAATTCACACTACAAGTTGTTTTTGTCTATATACAGCGCTGACCAGGTTGTATTTTGGTTATCTGTGTTAATAAATTATGTTAATAATAAAGTTAATAAAGCTGTGGCCAAGCCCTTTCCAATCATCTGACGTTTTGTGTCCTTTACTGGGTGGGATTGGGTCTGGTCATAGGGTTAAAAGAGTTGGGTGGACTGTAGGCAGTCATGATATGTTTGGTGAATAACAATAAAACGTGTCAATTTAGGCACACCAAGAGTGACTTGGAAGCATGGTGGTAGTAGCCTCATACTTTGGACCTGCTTCTCTTCAGCTGGGTCATGGAATGTTGACAAGATCAATGGGATATTGAATAGCTCTTCTGGCTCACATGCTGATCTGCTGACTGAAAAATTGCTAAAGTAGAGAGGAAATTTGGCAACCAAATGATGTTAGGGTACATTGACGTTGTGGCAGGTTTATGCAATGGCTTATGCAATGTGTAATCGCATCATGTAACATAGAACTCGTCTTTTTAAAACCTTAGATAGGTGTTTTTAAATTTTTTGAATGTATGTGTGGGTTGAGTGCCCTGTATTTTGTATCTTGTATATACATAAAGAATGGCCTTTGGACTGATGGAACAATGGTAGAGCTTTTAGACAAATCACAACTTCATGTTTACAGAAGGGAAAAAGAACCTTTCAAAGAGAAGAACACAATCCCACATGTGAAGCATAGAGGACGCTCATTGGTGTTTTGGAGTTGCATTGCTCCCTCTGGCACTGGATACTGAGAATCTTTGCAGTAAATGATGAAATCAGAAGACTACTGTGATATTCTGGAATAAAATGTACTGCTCAGAGTCAGAAATCTTTGTCTTAGTCGCAGGTCATGGATCCACCAGCAGGATAAAGGCCCAAATATACCTCAAAAAGCACCAGAGAATGGATGAGAAGAAAACAATGGACTTTTCTGTAGTGGTCTTCTATGAATTGAGATCTGAATCCCATCAATATCTGTGAACAGAGCTGAAAATCACAGTTGGGAAAAGGCAGCCATCAAAACTGAGAGACATGGAAGAGATTGCTCAAGAAGTGAGAAAAAACCCAGTCCAAAAGTGTAGAAAACATATTTACAACTAGAGACAGCGCTTGATTTTTTATTGGCCCTGAAAGCTGTGTGTAAGTAATATTTGACGTCACAAATCACAAGTGAAGATCCTGTTCTATTATAACTGAGATAAAGGATGGTGGATACCAAACACATTTGCCGATTTTTACTTGGTTCAAAGAAAATTGTGCAGTTTCCTATAAAAAGTGGAAGCGTACCAATACATTCAGCCAAATCTCTACATACACATGAATTACTTCCAAGATGGAATTAAAGGTCTTTTGCATCATCATAAGAATGAATGTATATGTCATATCAGATGAAAGCTCACTGTGTCTTTTAAAAATGGTCTAGAATATGTGTGGGTGCAGTAAAGGCGACAGATGTGAAACAAGGTCGAACACACATATAGAAAAAATGGCCAAAATTGCTCGGATCATTAAGTACCAAATAAGCAAAATTTAGCTGTGCCATTAAAGGAAGAAGACGATGGAGGGGGATTGGGCATGTCATCAGAAAAGAGCATGGGGACATCACCAGAACTGCCCTTCTTTTAACACCAGAAGGAAAACGCAAGAAAGAAAGACCAAAGCGCACCTTTCATCGAATGGTGGACCGATAACTCAAGACTATGAACCACACGTGGGGTACCATACAAAAGCTGTCCCAGAACAAACAGGAGTGGTGAAACTTTGTTGTTGCCCTACATGCCAATAGGCATAATGGGCAATAAGTAAGCAAGTATTAAAGGGTTAGTACGATAAAGGTTTCCCAAAACATATGCAGCTGTTGCTCATTTGTCAGAAGGCTGATGGTGGTAATGTTTGGTTCTTGTCACAAGATGTTTCTATATTAAATTACTGATCTTTGTCCCTAAGTAATTTATGCTCGCAAACATCCTATTATTTTCAAATGACCTTTACCATTTTTAATCTTTCTTGTCTGCTCCTCCTCCTCCAGATGTTCTCATGTGATTAAGAAGGATCAGAAGCAGTGACTTCTTTTGCTTTAGATTATGTTAAAAGGAAATTGCAATCAACCAAATATAGAAAGCTTAATGAAAAAGATGATATTGAAGCGCTTATTTGTTGTTCTTTATGGAGGAGCATCCTATTCCCATGAGTTTAAAGAAAACTCTCTATCCATCCAGCTGCTTCAATCGATCTCAAGATGAGAAGCCATTTATTACTGTGATTTCTCAGCTTGCAAAGTTGAACGATTCAATTTGCCATGAAGGGAAGCTCCAGGCCACAGCCCATCCTCCAGTTTTAATGAAAAAAGGGAATATACACTGGCTGGTTGTCACCTACAGTACAAGCCTCTTATGACCTGGGTTTGCTTCAGTTGGTCAGGTCTAGGTTCAACAAAGTTATGTGCCCAAAAAATGAAGTTGGTCTGATGTCACAATAAACAAGTCATAAGAGTTTCCCTGTTTTTTTTCCGATGGTTGATGGGAGAAGCTCCCCGCAAAAGGCTTACAGGCGTGTGATACGAGCCCAAATAGGCTCCAATTTTGTGAGTGGGATCAATGTTACTCCCATGTATGGTTATACCTTTCGATATATGATATTGTGCGATTAGTGGATTGTGCTCTCTTTTGTAGGCAATAATACTTTGTGGCTGTGCTTACATCAATATTCAACAATATTTGCAAGACAAGTTCAATTTTTTTACCTATCCAATAACTAAAAGGCTATGAGGACTGTATACAGTTTATTGTGGTGATTTGTCCTCTTATAATGCATGCACACCAAGTTCACTACATGTGATTAAGTATTCTTTATTCAGGTGTGGAATACACCTATTGGTGAGCGGCACATATTTCTTTCATACTTTTCTATTACTCCATTTCAACTTAGGCCGGGTCAGACGAGCAATAGGTGCGCCCTTACTGACATGCCTCCCGGAGTCCGTCGCAGCGCTGTGGCGGTTCGACGGGGCCGGTCACACGCTTGCAGCACACACACAAATTGTGCGCGCTACAAGCGGACATGCAGAAAGCCTCCCTGTCAAACCGATAGACACAGCGCAATCCTCCAAAGGAGGATTGAGCCTTGCCGCACCGAGCGCACTACCTGCGCTCCGTACATTGCCTGATTTCTTGGCATATATCTCATTTTTATTATTCATTTCAATATATTTGCTAACCCCGAGACATAGAGCAGCCGTATATAATAGGTGAACACTGTTCTTCGACATCGGTAAAGCTAACCGCAGTCACATGCATCCAGCTTATCTATGATCGCTCTGTGAAATGATATTTTCTTTCATTTTTTTTGAGGTTGAAGAAGCTAATCCTCTGAGTGCCCGGTGTACGTACCAAGCACCGATCCACGCTCTCGCAGTCGAGTCTTTAATTCACAAACTGAACCATTTTATTAGTGAAAACAGAGATGATTTTCAAGAAATACTCGCACGCAAGGCTGACAACACACACATCTCATATATCAGTCGCAGAACTTTGTCTCTTATGATGTAAAAAGGGGGTATTTCGCATGAAAACAGCACCATTCACTGAATGATATACTGTTTTTTATTAACCAGAGATTTGGGTTACAGCACATTTCCACACACGTGCTCTCCTGTGTCCTTTCATAGAGGTCCCATCAGGAAATCGCTGAACCGAATGTGCAGTGGTGGGTTTTAAAGCTATCTGTCTGTCAATTGCGACTAAGTCCAGTAAATTCACACCTCATAATTCACAGGGACTCGGACTTCACACACACACATCAGTTTCAGCTGTCTGTTTCCTTAATTGCGTTCACATCCAACAAAGACTATCAGTGTACAGAAGCCACAACTATTTACATTATTCTCTTGAAATCTATTACTTAGAACACCACACTCGTTCCCTTATTTAACTATTGCGCGGATATAGAGGCATGTGCAAAACTGTAAAAAATTCACCTCACAGAGTCCATGGGGAATACAAAATTTATGTAGCTTAAGGGCAAATATTATGGGCCATATTACATTCCTAACACTAACGTTAGCGCTCACCTGTGTGAGGGTTAACGTTAGCTTTGGTCACCCTAGCGCGGGCGCACCCTATTACAATCCGAAAGCTAACGGGTTAAAAACCCCATTAGCGATTCGGATCTTGCGCTTTTCAGTGCGAGGTTACCGTACTTAGCGCTCCCTATGCTTAACATGGGTAGCACAAAGAGTCAATTAGCATCAGGATTACAAAGTAATAATGCTAGTTACCATCCTGCTGCGGTTAACTGAAAAGTTAACCACAGCTAGGACCTGGTGCTAACTGAGTCTGCTTCTGCGGAATCAGTCAGCACCAGCTGAAAGTCTGAAACTCCCCCTAAAAGAAATCACATACGTGGGAAAAGCGAATAAAGTTCTTACATTTGTAAATGTGTGGTATTTTCTGATTTTACAACATTTGCACTTTTCCATTTCTGGTTTATACCAACCGATGAAGCCTATGTGTTAGGTGAAACACGTTTTGGGAACCTTTAATTTTGTTTTTATTTTTGTTTTATCTCTTGTGATTAATAAACCTCTTAATTTAAGCTGGTTTATTCCATTTATGGTGATTTCACCGTTTAAAGTATCCTGTGTAGCTGGTGTACTTCATGCTGTATGCTCACTGTTCCATCTCTATTGCCGCTACCACTGCTGTGATCCGGTGAGAAGATCGATAACAAGCACGAATATAGGCTGATGGGTGAGCCTTAAAGAACCCACAAGCGAATATCAGCGAGCCCTTAGGCTCTTCAGAGCGTGAGTGTGACCATCTATAGTTCCATTTTTTTCTTTTTATTACGGAACTTCAATATATATACATATATATATATATATATATAGTATATATATATATATATATTTGTCTTTATCTTTTTGAGGCTAAATTGATCGATACATGTCAGTGTATGCTGTAAAATCTGAAAATACCACACATTTACAAGTGTAAGAACTTTATTCGCTTTTCCCACGTGTGCGCTGGGTCACCAATTTGTGTTTTTCATTCCTATTTGGTGCACTTATAGGGGGTTGATCTACAGCGACGGTGGTTGTCATTTAGTGTTCTCTCCACCTCACCATTTTCTCCTTTAGTTTTAAAATCACATACTTACCACACATCCCGCGGACTGAACGGTGGCTCCATCCGCCTCTTCTTGCTCCAGAGAGAGACTGGGGAAAAAGTCCCTCAGTTTCCTTCTGCGAATCACTATGCCGAACTACCGGATCTAGCGAGGTGAGATCCTGGACGTCATGTGACCAGCAGCATTAGCCTCAATGGAGTCCTATGGATCCATAGAGGGGATGCTCATGGCAGCGCTTAGCGCCGTGTTACGGTGCAGGCTGCTGGTAATATCAGCAGCCTGAACCGTAATATAACACAAAATGGGAACGCTAAGGAGAAACCTGCAGGAGCAAGGTTTTTCTCCTTAGCATCCCCATTTTAGAGTTATGAATGGAACAGTGCCCTATATACAGTCATGGCCGAAATTGTTGGCACCCCAGACATTTTTCCAGAAAATCAAGTATTTCTCACAGAAAAGTATTGCAGTAACACATGTTTTGCTATACACATGTTTATTTCCTTTGTGTGTATTGGAACAAAACAAAAAAAGGGAGGAAAAAAAGCAAATTGGACATAATGTCACACAAAACTCCAAAAATGGGCTGGACAAAATTCTTGGCACCCTTAACTTAATATTTGGTAAAACACCCTTTGGAAAAAATAACTGAAATCAGTCGCTTCCTATAACCATCATTAAGCTTCTTAAACCTCTCACCCGGAATTTTGGACCACTCTTCCTTTGCAAACTGCTCCAGGTCTCTCTTATTGGAAGGGCGCCTTTTCCCAACAGCAATTTTAAGATCTCTCCATAGAACCACTTAAGAACTCTCCAGCGCTTTGTTGCCATCCATTTCTGGGTGATTTTTGACATATGTTTGGGGTCATTGTCCTGCTGGAAGACCCAAGATCTCAGACGCAAACCTAGCTTTCTGACACTGGACTCTACAGTGCGACCCAAAATCCTTTGGTAATCCTCAGATTTCATGATGCCTTGCACACATTCAAGGCACCCAGTGCCAGAAGCAGCAAAACAACCCAAAACATCATTGAACCTCCACCATATTTCACTGTAGGTACTGTGTTCTTTTCTTTGCAGGCCTCATTCCGTTTTCAGTAAACAGTAGAATGATGTGCTTTACCAAAAAGCTCTATCTTGGTCTCATCTGTCCACAAGATGTTTTCCCAGAAGGATTTTGGCTTACTCAAGTACATTTTGGCAAACTGTAGTCTTGCTTTTTTATGTCTCTGTGTCAGCAGTGGGGTCCTCCTGGGTCTCCTGCCATAGCGTTTAATTTCATTTAAATGTCGAAGGATAGGTCGCGCTGACAGTGATGCTCCCTGAGCCTGCAGGACAGCTTGAATTTCTTTGGGGCTGCTTATCCACCATTCGGACTATCCTGCGTTGCAACCTTTCATCAATTTTTCTCTTCCGTCCACCCACAGAGAGATTAGCTGCAGTGCCATGGGTTGCAAACTTCTTGATAAAGTTACACACTGTGGACAAAGGCAAATCTAGATCTCTGGAGATGGACTTGTAACCTTGAGATTGTTGATATTTTTCCACAATTTTGGTTCTCAAGTCCTCAGACAGTTATCTTCTCCTCTTTCTGTTGTCCATGCTTAGTGTGGCACATACAGACACACAATGCAAAGACTAAGTGAACTTCTCTCCTTTTTATCTGCTTTCAGGTGTGATTTTTATATTGCCCACACCTGTTATTTGCCCCAGGTGAGTTTACAGGAGTATCACATGCTTGAAACAATCATATTTATCCACAATTTTGAAAGGGTGCCAAGAATTTTGTCCAGCCCATTTTTGGAGTTTTGTGTGACATTATGTCTAATTTGCTTTTTTTCCTCCCCTTTTTTAGTTTTTTTCCAATACACACAAAGGAAATAAACATGTGTATAGCAAAACATGTGTCACTGCAATACTTTTTCTGTGAGAAATACTTGATTTTCTGGAAAAATGTCTGGGGTGCCAACAATTTCGGCCATGACTGTATATTTTTATTTCATAATGCTGGGCTCAGAAATACAGAGGAACCGTAACAATGGAATTGTAATAAAAATATTTAATTTAAGGATTTCTGCCTGGAGCCAGGGCTTCCATCAGAAATCTTGCGGCCCTTACGGAATCAGTGGTCTGAGCCCCGTTCCCTTAGCCTCCCATTTTAGTTAACTAAAGAAAAAACATTTTCAGGGTTATTCAAAGAGATTCGAAAAGTCACTGCACGTTCGGTGACTTTTCGTTCTCTTCAATTCGGTGCGATTCGGCGATCCTATTTTGGCGACCCTGTGGTGTATTCAGCAAGCACCACAGGGACGTCGTAGTGCAGGGAAAAGCCGCTGCAAACCCGACGAACACTCACCACAAAACCCGACGATCGCTCACCGAAACCTGCAAAAACATCTGGATTAACCCCGTCAAACACGCCGGAGAAACCCGTTCACAGTGCAGAGCAGCCACCGGAAAAACCCGACATGCAGACGAAGGAGGTGAAAAAAAACCCAGTACGATTGAAAATTGGAAAATTGAAAAGCTGTTTGCAAAAAAATACTGAGCGAAAATGTCTGGAATTTACATATAAGATGCTATGAATGATAATAAAAAGGGCAGTTACAGTAAAAAAAAAAAGATTAAAAAAAAAGGCGGGAAAAAACTTTTGACAAAAAAAATAACAAAAAATGCCTAACAGATCCTAAAAAAAATCTATAAATAAGGAGACTTTTTACTGCAGAATAAAATATTAAACGGTTTATTAAGATATTGAATTAAAACGGGAATATTTTTAACATTGAAGCCTATGGGATTCACCTGAATAAACCTGTCGCATGAAACCACTGAACAGCAGGGCATTTCGGCAACTTTTCCCTGCTGTTTGGTGTTCTCTGAATTTATTTATTTATTTATTTATTAAGTATTTTACCAGGAAGGATACATTGAGATTTCTCTCATTTTCAAATATGTCCTGGGATAGACGAAGCATTGCTTTTCTTTGGGGATTTCACTGCCCTCGAACAGATTTGGCGAACTGCCTGCTCTCTGAATAGCCGAATGGCCAGGAAAGGTAACCGTATGCTGAATATCAGTGTTCGGTTACCTTTCACCAGCAATTTGGATCTCTTTGAATAACCCTGTTTGTCTTCTGCTTAGCTGATTTACAGGGAGTAGGATAAATGCCTGTTGGTGCAGGAAGGGGATAAAAAAAGGCATTTTCAAACAAAGTACTGCATGAAAATGCCAAGGAATAATATATAAGGTCCTATGAATAATAATAAAAAGGTCTGCTACAGAAAAAAACTCTATTTTAAAAAAATCAGAAAACAAAAATTTTGCCAAAAAAATCCTGAAAAATGTCTAAAAATTTGAGAAAATAAAGATAATTTTTTGCTGAGAATGAAAAGAATAAACGGTTGAATAAATATTTAATAAGAACAGGGATTTTTTTAACAATGAAACCTATGGGATTTGCCTGATTTATACCCGTCGAATGAAACCACCGAACAGCAGGGCATTTTATTGACATTTCCCTGCTGATCGGTGTTCTCTGAATAGATTTCACTGCCGCCGAAGATCACCATATTTCGAGGGCATTTTGACAATATTTGGCAAACTGACAGCATTTTGAATAGCCAAATGGCCCCGAAATTGCACCGTACAGGGAAATTCACTGTTTGGTGCAATTTCGGAGTCAATTCAGTGAAATTTCGGTGCTCTCTGAATAACCCCTGAAACCTACAATTCACAGAGCACCAAAATCTCTGCGACATTTCGGTGCTATCTTATTCCCCGCACTTCAGGGAATAATATTTCCCAACCATGCGGTGAATTCTGCATTCATCGCAGGATCCCCGGAGTGTGGGGAAAAGCTGCTGCAAAACCGCCGAATGAAAGTAAAAAAAGCCACAAAAATGCTATCGGATCAGATAATTTCAGCAGGTCTGGCGGATTATCGAATCCGATTCGATAAAGCACCGGGAAACCGCTGAAAGTATCGAATTCGCTAATTTCAGGGGTTTTGCAGCTGTTTTTTTTTCTTTTAAATTTGCAAAAAATGTCGGATCTGATTTGATAATCCGCCTTAAACCCGCCGAACCTGTCTGGAAAACGCTGATGATCCACCGAACACAGCGACGACCAGCGGCTGGAAAAAGCTGACAAGCCGACGAACGGGGTAATAAAAACGATTGAAAGTTTAGAAATTGAAACGCTGTTTGCAGAAAAACTACTGAACGAAAATGTCTGGAATTAACATATTAGGTCCTATGAATGATAATAAAAAGGGCTGTTACAAAAAAAATAGAGAACGCTATTTAAAAAACCTATGGGATTCGCCTGAATAAACCTGCCGAATGAAAACACCGAACAGCAGGGCTTTTCTCTGACATTTCACTGCTGTTCAGTGTTCCGTGAACAGATTAACCATTGCTTCTCTATGGGGATTTCACTGCCAAACAGGCACCGTATTTGCTGGCAATTTGCCAAAATTTGGCGAACTGCCTGCTTTCTGAATAGCCGAATGGCCACGAAATGTAATCGTACAGGGAAATTCACTGTTTGGTGCATTTTCTGGCAAGTTCAGATCTCTGTGAATAACCCTGTAAGCAAGCAGCAAATCATATAACCTGTGCTGTGCTTCAGATATCTGCCATGCCTGTCCTGTTAGTGGCCCTGAGGACCAGGGTTGGAGACCACTGTCCTAAAGTGAAACATGCCTTAATTTTGGCCAAAAAAGCAATCTATGGAAATCAATCGAACCCTACATCTATCATTGATTTCTTCATCTTTCAAATATCACTTACCCTCTCTAACAGAAGATGTGACTACACTTGTTCCCACCTCATTCATTGTATCTCTGTCTTTTTTGGACTCTCCAATTGCCCAAGAACAACCTATAATGAATACTGCTGCAAGGATTATCTTTCCCAGCGGTCCCATGAGAGCTCTCCTTCTTGGTGCCATTTATACTAGCTTTCAGCACATTACAGGATCCACATTCAACCATTCTACCACAAGTTACATTTCTCTTCTAATTCCTAAGTACACCCCTTCCTATCAATCAGCTCTCCCTGTAACTTAATTCATGCATGGTTCCTCCAGGGCAGCAACATTTCCCTGGAGGACATCAGCTTGTTCAACAATATTCCTTTGACTTTCAGTACTTTAAAATCTGTCCATCAGAACTCTTCATCGTGGTGGGATATCTGAGGATCTATCCAACCGAATAAACCTCTTTACTCCGGTCTGCAAGAAATTGGTCCAAAGGGGAAACTAAGAAACGGTTTATAAAAACAAATGTCCATTGACAATCACATATGTTACATAGTTTAAGAGATAGAAATCTGAATATAGGTTATTCAAAGAGTACTGAAACTGCACTGGAAATTCGGTGCTCGTCTGTTCCCCGCTCTTCGGGGAGTCAAATTCCCCAACCATGTGGTGAATTCAATATTCACTGCAGGGACCCCGAAGTGCAGGAAAAGCCGGTGATTGCATCCGAAAAACCGGTGTAAAACCGCCGATTCGAAAGGAAAAACCTCCGCAAAAACGTCAAAAAAAATCGGAGTGATCCAATAAACCACTCAAAACAAGCTGAACACAACCGATGATCCGACGCAAAACCACCGAATGCATCTGAAAAAAGCCGACGATCCGCTGGACAGAGCACCGACCAGCCACCAGAAAAAAAACCACTGCAACTTTTAAAAGCTGTTTGTAAAATAACTACTTGATGAAAATGTCTGGAATTAAGATATAAGGTCCTATGAATAATAATACAAAAGTCCATTTTGAAGGCTCAGGAAACCTTTGCAGATGTTTTGAGTTGATTAGCTGATTGGCGTGTCAACATATTCTAATTTGTTGAGATAGTGAATTGGTGAGTTTTTGTTAAATGTGAGCCAAATCATCACAATTAAAAGAACCAAAGACTTAAACTACTTGAGTCTGTGTGCATTGAATTTATTTAATACACAAGTATTACCGGCTGGGTGGAGTAGTGGTAACATCACTGCTCTGCGTGGAGAGAGCCTGTGGAGTCCTTGGGCAAGACACCTAACGGTACATACTCACCACCCAGGACATACTTGAAAACGAGAGAAATCTCAATGTATCCTTCCTGGTAAAATTCTTTCGAAAAAAAAAAGTATCACAATTTGAGTTGAATTATTGAATTAAATTAACTTTCCACGACATTCTAATTTATTGAGATGCACCTTTTATATAGAAAAGGGGAAGAAATACAGGTGTTTTGCTTGTAATAGAGATATGTTTAGTTTTAAGATTTCTGTTTCAGTGTTTTAGGGTTACTGTTAGGATTAGGTTTTGGTTACGGTTTCTGCTTTTTTTATGGTTAGTGGCACATTTTTTACAGTTAGGCCTATTGATTCTACTTCTTTTAAGGTTAGGTTTACCTTTAGGGTTAGGTTTCTGCTTGTGCAAGAGTCTAGAAATCCCTGAATATTTCAAACATTCTAATAATAAAGGACATGGATAGATTTATTCTGCTGCTTATGATTGTTTCGGGTAAACTTTACGACTGAATTTTAGGTCGGTAGATACCTTGCTCTACACTTCAGAAAGATGCTTTGTTATCTACGTAAGGGAAGCCAGAATATATGAGTTGCGATGAAATAAATGAAGCCAGTTAACATTGAAAGATTCTCCAAATTGACTTTCTGTTGCTTACGTTTACCTATCGTTTTCAAGTCAGATGTTGAGTCTATTCAAATGTTTATTCGCTCCCCTGAAAGTATAAATATTTGGCATTTTAAAATATCAGGGGTTTTGCTAAATTACAACTGATTATGTGTATGAGATAGAGCTATTTATATGTATATAAGCCTGTCATTTGTTTAATACAAAGGCAAACATTAAGCATTTATCTTGCGCCAAACAAATGTCTTTTATCATCTAAACTTTGAAGTATTTGAAAAATCAACGGCAGCAGTCAGATGATAAGAGAAGTAATGAAATGCTTAGTCTGTTTTATTAGCATTCGACCCTCAATTCTAAATTTATGCTTTTGCTTTTTTTAATGGGTTTGACCCAGTTGTTACTTAAAAGAAGACAGTTTTGCTTTGAAAAATGAGCACTTTATATATTTAATGTCACGGGAGTATTTAATCATAAAATGTTGCAATAGTTTGAGGGTGAAAGCATTTTATCTCCAAGCCAAATGTGAGACCCATGTACAGTTACAAATTTTTATAAAGCGCTAACAAGTTCCGTAGCGCTATACAATGGGAGGCAGGTAATATAAAAGGACATCACTAAATATTTATGTTCAAGCCCTTTGTCTCATTCAAATAAGGTAAGGAAAGACTGAGATGATGTATTTGCCCCATTGTGTGTTTTTATTTTAAAACTGAAATGTTGACCTGGATAAAAGTTAAGTTTTCTTGAAGCAAGAAGAACCTTGAGAGCCATCATTTTGGTTTCTGTTTTAGCGATTAGATGGGCTAAACTAGAAAATGAAAAAGAAATAGCCAGAGAGAGCAAGACCAACCCTAAAAGATTCTTTAGGTACATAAATTCTAAGGAACCCAAGAGTGAAAACGTAGGTTCACTAAAATCTGAGTCAGGGGTATTGTTAACTGAAGATCAAGATAAGGCAGAAATTTTGAATGATTATTTTTCTTCAGTATTTATCAAAGAGAAACCTATAACAGGAGACATGCAATTCATTGATAAAAACTTACTAATAAAAAGTGACTGGTTGACTCAGGACAACGTTTTGCAGCAATTAAAGAATGTGAATGTGAATAAAGCCCCAGGGCCAGATGGAATTCACCCGCGAGTACTGAGGGAGCTATGTGTTGAAATATGTACAGTTGTGTTCAAAATTATTCAACCCCCAATGCTGTAAAGGGTTTTAGGGAATTTAGTGTACATTTGTAATTGTATTCAGAATTAAATCCTACAAGGACTTTTTAAAGAACCATATGCAACTAAAATGAGATCAATTGGTTTTGTAATACAGTAGTAAATGTTTCTTTTGTGAATTCTTGACACAATTATTCAACCCCTTAAAGACTACCACTCTGAAGAACAGAGGTTCATTCAAGTGTTTTCAATCAGGTATTGAAAACACCTGTGGATGTCACGGAGCAGCAATAAAGCATAATAAGCACCAATTAGGCAGCTTTAAAATGACTGTGATACTCCGCTCCTTCTAGACATTTACTGGTGTGGTTACAAACATGGTGAAGTCAAGAGAATGGTCCAGGAAGACAAGAGAAGAGGTGATTACTCTTCACAGGAAGGGCAATGGCTATAAGAAGATTGCAAAGATGTTAAACATACCAAGAGAGACCATAGGAAGCATCATTCGCAAATTCAAGGCAAAGGGCACTGTTGTGAAACGCTACCTGTCGTGGCAGAAAGAAGATGCTGACTTCGACTGCTGTGCGCTACCTGAAGCGTAGAGTGGAGAAAAGTCCCCGTGTGACTGCTGAGGAACTGAGAAAAGATTTGTCAGATGTGGGTACTGAAGTTTCAGCTCAGACAATACGGCGCACACTGCGTAATGAAGGCCTCCATGCCAGAACTCCCAGGCGCACCCCCTTGCTGTCTCCAAAGAATAAGAAGAGTCGACTGCAGTATGCCAAAAGTCATGTGGACAAACCACAGAAGTTTTGGGATAGTGTTCTGTGAACTGATGAAACAAAATTAGAACTGTTTGGGCCCATGGATCAACGCTATGTTTGAAGGAGGAAGAACAAGGCCTATGAAGAAAAGAACACCTTGCCTACTGTGAAGCATGGTGGGGGGTCAATCATGCATTGGGGCTGTTTTGCTTCTGCAGGTACAGGGAAGCTTCAGCGTGTGCAAGGTACCATGAATTCTCTTCAGTACCAGGAGATATTGGATGACAACATGATGCAGTCCGTCACAAACCTGAGGCTTGGGAGACGTTGGACCTTTCAACAGGACAATGATCCTAAGCATACCTCCAAGTCCACTAGAGCATGGTTGCAGATTAAAGGCTGGAACATTTTGGAGTGGCCATCGCAGTCACCTGACTTAAATCCGATTGAGAACCTCTGGTGGGACTTAAAGAAAGCAGTTGCAGTGCGCAAGCCTAAGAATGTGACTGAATTGGAGGCTTTTGCCCATGACGAATGGGCGAAGATACCCGTAGATCGCTGCAAGACACTTGTGTCAAGCTATGCTTCACGTTTAAAAGCTGTTATAACTGTAAAAGGATGTTGTACTAAGTACTAAGATTGAATGTCACTTGGGGGTTGAATAAAACTGATAATGATGTGAGCACAGAAAAGACATTTGTGGTTATTTCATTATAAATGTTATGTTATATTTGTCTGACCTACACGTGCCTCTTTGATTTAATTGTAAGCAAGCTGACTGAATGATCAAAATCAATGTCAAACTGGCAAAAACACTCAATTTCAGTGGGGGTTGAATAATTTTGAACACAACTGTAAACCTCTGTTCTTAATCTTTCAAGATTCTTTTCTTTCAGGAATCTTACCAGAAGATTGGAGAAAAGCTGACATGGTACAGATATTTAAGAAAGGTTTAAAATGTATGCCTGGGAATTATAGACCTGTGAGCTTAACATCTGTGGCTGGGAAAGTATTTGAGGGGTTACTAAAGGATAATATTCAGGAATTTATTGGGAGGAATAATGTAATTGGCAAAAATCAGCATGGTTTCATGAAACACAGATCATTTCAGACTAACCTAATTACGTTCTATGAGGAAGTAAGTAGAAGTATAGATCAGGGGGTCGCAGTGGATGTGATTTACTTGGATTTTGCCAAAGCTTTTGACACAGTTCCACACAAGAGGTTACTATTTAAATTAAGAAAAATTGGACTAGATGAAAATACTTGTTCTTGGATAGGACACTGGCTAAAAGATAGGGTACGGAGAGTGGTCATAAATGGAACATTTTCAAGATGGACATCAGTGGTAAGCGGCGTCCCTCAGGGGTCTGCTATAGGACCAATTCTATTCAATTTATTTATAAATGACCTTGAGATAGGCATTGCAAGTCATGTATCAGTGTTTGCAGATGACATAAAACTAGGAAAAGTAATACAATGTGAGCAGGATGTTACTTCGCTGCAGAGGGATTTAGATAGATTGGGGGACTGGGCACTTAAATGGCAGATGAAGTTTAATGTAGATAAATGCAAAGTTATGCACTTTGGAGTGAAGAACACACAACTTATACCCTAAATGGTACGGAGTTAGGGAAATCAAAGCAAGAGAAGGATTTGGGAATACTCAGGCTTCAAACTAAGTAACAATGCCCAATGTCAAACAGCAGCCACCAAGGCCGAGCAAGGTATTGTCATTAAAAGGGGAATTCACTCTCAGGATGAAAACATTATTTTGCCTCTGTATAAATCAATGGTAAGACCGCACCTTGAATATGCCGTGCAATTTTTGGGCATTTTGAGGTGGTTGGGTCAGAGACTGAACAGACTTTTAAAAAATGACTGGATGACTTCCTGCAGACACAGAATATTAAGGGTTATAATAGCTAATATGTGGGTAAAAGCTTCTTGATCCAAGGAGAAATCTGACACCATTCTGGGGTCAAGAAGGACATTTTTCCCAGTGTGTTGCATATTGGCGAGCGCTTCAGACTGGTTTTTTGCCTTCTTTTGGATCAACAGCAGTAGGTGATGTGTGAGAGGCTGAACCCGATGGACGCATGTCTTTTTTCAGCCTATGTAACTATCAATGAAGGATAGAGCACCGGGGAAAATGTCTTCTGGTTCTTGAGTAGAAGACTAAGAGTGACTGTAGTCAGATAAATGAAGACAACAAAAGAAAAATAAATAAATGATTGGAGACAGATATAGACAATCATAAAGGGATGGATTAATAGAGACATAGATACTTAGATGATAAAGATAGATAGATAATATACTCATACTAGATTAATAGTTATTGTATAGGTGGTTGATGGCTTGATAGAGAGAAAGATGTTATACAAATGAGAGATGGAAAGACAGACCTATTGATAATGATAAATATTATGCTGTTGTTAGATGGATCGATAGATTATATACAAATGACAGAAAGAAAAATGGACACAGTAGATAGATAATGGATAGCTAGGTGATATACACATACATGATGAACAGACAGTATTTACATGCGGAAAGGATGGATGGATAGATAGATAGATAGATAATATGGAGATAATAGATGGACCTGTTGATAGATAAAGATAAATATTAGAATGATAGCAGAGGGATAAATAATATGACATCGTACAGAGAAAGATAGACAGCTATTGATAGATAAAAAGTAAAAAATTATACTGATGCAAGATTAATGGATCGATCAATAGATGGATAGATGGTACATAAATGATATGATAGATGGAAGGATGGATGGATAGAAAAATAGATAATGGATAGATGATATTTAGATGATAGATGAATAGACATAAATTTTGTACGGTGCAATTTCGTGGCCATTTGGCTATTCAGAAAGAGGGCAGTTTCCCAAATATTGGTGAATTGCCAGCAATTACGGTGCCTGTTCGACGGCAGTGAAATTCCCAATAGAGAAGCAATGGTTAATCTATTCAGAGAACACCGAACAGCTGAGGAATGTCAGTGAAATGCCCTGATGTTCTGTGGTTTAATTCAACAGGTTTAATCAGGTGAATCCCCTAGGTTTCAGTGTTAAAAATATTCCCGTTTTATCCAATATCTATTAAACTGATTATTCTTTTAATCTGCAGCCCCGTTCATCAGCTTTTTTCTGGCGGCTGGTCAGTGCTGTGTTTGGCAGATCATGGACTTCATTCGGACGTGTTTGGTGGGTTTGCAGCAGATCTTTGGGTATGCTCAGCGGGTTTTCCAGAAAATACTAAAAATATAGGAATATGTTCATATTCGAAGACATCCTTTGAATTTTTTTTTTTTTGCCTGAAATGAAAATGTAATAAGCTGGAACGGCAAGCGGAAATCACATAATTAATCTTTCAAACTTGCAAAAATAACCAAACAAATAAGCACTACTCCTATAAAACTGACTAAAAGCTGTTATTTGTTTTCCAGCAAGTTATTTAAAATATAAACCAAGAGAAAGTTCTAGGAAAAGAGAACGGGTGAGAGAAATCAGAACCGAGTCTACTTGCCAAACGTCTTTTCTATACATATATATTTATCACAATAAAGGTTATTGGAGTGGAAGTTCGAGTGACATCCTTGTCCATGAGTTGCCAAAACTATCATGTTTCCACTGAATAAATGCAGGTGCACAGGATATAAATTTCAGCAAACTCGTTTTATTTACAGCTCTGTTTGTCTTACTCCCTGCCAAAAGAGGTATAACATGTATTGCTAGGATGTGACCCAGACATTACATTTTATTAAAAAAATATTCCCCTGGCATAATAAATAATATACTTACATGATCATTTTAGGTGGACTGTATGTATTCCGAATCGCAGCCTTTTTAATAAAACCCTGATGTATTACGCATGAATAAGATCCCTGTCCCCTACACGATGTGTTGTTATGGGTGGGCCAACTTGCCTATAGTGTTTAGGAAACTATCAGATTTCACTAATAAATTGAATATTTCTTCCGAAAAAGTAATTTGAAACTGACTTCAAGAGATATGTAATGTATTTCAATACTGTGCTTCTGTAGCCCAATGAACTAGATTCATTTTGACACTATATATATATATATATTTTTTTTTTTTAATTTTAATAAATATATATGTATATATATATATATGTATATGTATATATTGAGTTTTAATGTGGATAAGTGCAAGATAATGCACCTGGGACGTAAAAATCCAAGGGCTGAATATAGAATATTTGATACAGTCCTAACCTCAACATCTGAGGAAAGGGATTTAGGGGTTATTATTTCAGAGGATCTAAGGGTAAGTAGTCAATGTAATAGAGCAGCAGGAAATGCTAGCAGAATGCTTGGTTGTGTAGGGAGAGGTATTAGCAGTAGGAAAAGGGAAGTGCTCATGCCACTGTACAGAGCACTGGTGAGACCTCACTTGGAGTACTGTGTGCAGTACTGGAGACCGTATCTCCAGAAGGATATAGACATCTTAGAGAGAGTTCAGAGAAGGGCTACTAAAATGGTGTACGGCTTGAAGGAGAAAAGTTACCAGGAAAGGCTTAATGATCTTACCATATACAGCTTGGAAAAAAGACGAGACAGAGGAGATATGATAGAAACATTTAAATACGTAAAGGGAATCCACAAGGTAGAGGAAGGGAGTATATTTAAAAGGAAACAAAGTAGCAAAACAAGAGGACATAGTCTTAGATTAGAGGGGCAAAGGTTTAAAAGTAACATCAGGAAGCATTATTTTACTGAGAGGGTGGTGGATACATGGAACAGTCTTCCAGTTGAAGTGGTAGAGGCCAAAACAGTGATTGAATTTAAGCAGGCATGGGATAGGCATAAGGCTATCCTAAACAAAAGATAAATCCAGGTAAAGTATCCATGTAATTGGGCAGACTAGATGGGCCGAAAGGTTCTTATCTGCCGACATTTTTCTATGTTTCTATGTTTCTAAATATGTATATGTATAGTGTGTTTTCTCACATATTAATCTTCTTAAATAAGGGATAAACAAACTATTTATTAATTATCAAGGCATACATTTATTTCTGTAAGAAGTATCCTATTGGATGGTTTATAGGTTGGGTGGGATAGTCTAATGTAATATTCATATCATTATTTCATTTTAATAAGTAATCTAGTGTCACTGCCATAGTAAGGGCATGGGAATCACGCTAGTCTAACCATACATAATTGTATAGGTTATTGACATTGATTTGATTATCACTGTTATCCCATTCAGAATATTTCACATGTCGTTCTGCTCGTATTAACTGGACAATGAGCCTGATGAGCCGGCCCGTTCTCCTGCTGATCTACATTTTAAACAATGGGACCGGCTGAGCCGTTGACAGGTTCTTTTCAATAACAATGTGAAAATAAAGATAGACAGGAACGCAGGGATCATTGATAACAAGCAGTTGGGAAAATGTAAAGATTTAACTTTAAAGTACATAATAATGCGACCCCCCTCCCCCACAGCAAAAGTGTAGTTGTGTGGGCAACACTTCCATAAGACAAGTGTATAACATTCTGATTCTACATAATATTATTTACGTTATCGCCCATAAAATGCCAAGTAACTCCCAATAGCTTGACACAGACAGTGCCAAATGATTCAAGAACGTAGCTGATCTTATACAAACATAAAATATGTAAACGTCTTGAGGGTAGAGCTCTGTGAACTTGAAACACAAGACTCCAAGGGCTCGATATAATTCATACATACAGAAAAAATGGTGTCGCGCCTGTACTCACCAGAGCGGCTGCAACAGCCAGGAGTAACAGCCCAGTTCATGTATAAAACATAACAAGAAACGAAAATGATGTCATCTGCGCTTTGAAACGTAAGCTCACTTGCCCCATCAAGGCACCTCTTTGTAGAGTGAGTCCTAACCAATGTACCAAAAGCTGCTTTTCAGAAGATCAGCTTTTGGTACATTGGTTAGGACTCAATATAATTCAGCCCGGTGACCAAAATTGAGACCTTTAGGCTAGGGTCAGACGAAAGCATTTTTCCCCGCGAACGTGAAAAAGTGCGTCCGAACGCATTGACGTATTTTTTCATGGAATGCGCAAAAACGGTCAGACGACGCGCATTTTCGAGCGTGATTTTGTACGGATCGTCAATAAAACTCTTTTTGCGTCTGGACGTTATGTAGGCCGGACATTAGCAGCGTCTGACATCTCCTAATCACGCAAACACGCCGCTATGCCGCAGCTGCGCACTCAGTACGTCAGTACTAGCGGTTCAGCGTTCTCAAAAAAATGCGTTCAAATTCCACTTGCGTTGCACGGCCGGACTTTTGTGCGGCCGTACATCGTATATTGTCCGTCATTGCCCGTCATCTGCTGCTAGTGCGGCCGTAATTATATGCGCCAGAACGCACGTTAAAAGTGCGCTGGTCTGACCCCAGCCTTATCAGCCAATTATATGCCATCTTTCGTATCGGGAGCTTCAAAAGCAGGTTTACCAGCAGTTCAATTCCTGATAAGAATTCGGATTGGATATCGGCTTTAGCGGCTTTACTTTCCAATGGAGATGTCAGTTAAATCGATTCAGTCCGAATTTAGCAGTAATCTTATTTCTGAAAAATATTCAAAAAGGCCTTGATAAATGGATTTTCAGCCTAAAAATAGTGGGAATCACACTGAAATCTTTTGTTTAAATGTCAGATTTCCTATTAGCCATGTTTAACAGCAAAAATCCGCATGATGCTGGCCGAAAATATGCAGGGTTGTTCAAAGAGAATCGAAAAGTCACCGCACGTTCGGTGACTTTTCGTTCTCTTCAATTCGGTGCGATTTGGCGATCCCATTTCGGCGACCCTGCGGTGTATTCAGTAAGCACCACAGGGCTGTCGTTGTGCAGGGAAAAGCCGCCGCAAACCCCCCCTCCCCCCGAACACTCACCGCAAAACCTGGGGAAAGATCTCCTAAACCCGCAAAAACATCTGGATTAACCCCGCCGAACACGCAGGAGAAACCCGAGCAGCCGCCAATCAGCAGCAGCCGGAAAAAGCTGACACCGCAGACGAATGGAGTGGAAAAAAAAAAGTACGCTTGAATGTTTGAAAGTGAAACGCTGTTTGCAAAGAAACTACAAAACGAAAATGTCTGAAATTTACAAATAAGATCCAATGAATTCTAATAAAAAGGGCTGTTACAGAAAAAAGAAAAAAACGATCTAAAAACAAAAAACAAAAAAAATTCCCCAAAAAATCCCGAAAAATGCCTAAAAGATCCTAAATAATCTATACATAAAGAGACTCTTTACTGCAGAATGTTATAATAAACGGTTTATTAGATATTGAATTAAAACGGGAATATTTTTAACATTGAAACCTATGGGATTCACCTTAATAAACCTGTCGAATGAAACCACCGAATAGCAGGGCAATTCGGCAACTTTTCCCAGCTGGTTTTTGTTTTCTGAATAGACGAAGCATTGCTTCTCTATGGGGATTTCACTGCCCTCGTACAGGCACCGAACAGGCACCGTATGTGCAGGCAATTCACCAGGATTTGGCGAGCTGCCTGCTCTCTGAATAGCCGAATGGCCAGGAAAGGTAACCGTATGCTGAATTTCACTGTTCGGTTACCTTTCGGCCACAATTCGCATCTCTTTGAATAACCCTGAAACTCTTTCAGCCATGTTACTGCCCAGCTTTTTTTCGGACCAGTGTCATTTTACGAATATTGGCTCTGATTGAATATTTTCAACTGAATCAGGCAATATTTTGAAATAAAATATTGGGTACATAGACTTGACTTAGATTTGACAAATAATCAGGTAGAGTCGAAATGTTGTCTGACTAAATGATGCTGTTCCAATAAAAGTTACCTTGACTGCGAAGATTGGAGTGCCTGTACCTTCTTCAACTTGGATGACCTGTTGGAGGTTGGGCGCTCAAACAAGTGTCATTGTGTCAGTGTCAGTGTCAGTCAAACCAATGGCTGTCAATGACAAGCATATCGAGAGCCAATGGCTGCAACCAAGTGCCCCATTTTTAGGAAGCTGAACTCGCTTATCTAAGCTTCTGGGTGGGACTTGTCTTCTGCACTCAGGGGGCTGAATCAGTGGAGGAATCTCCACTTGGTGGGAACAACATCAATGTCAATGTGTGTGCTTTTAGTACTGACGCACTTTTCCAAATAATTACTCAAATATGAAGAGTGGCGATTGCAGGCTGGATTGTTTCTTTGCAATCACCAGTCAAGCATAGGAATCATAACTGTCTCGGCATGAAGCCTTTGAAATGCTAGCTATTCATGGAAAATGTAAAGCTTCATATACACTTCTTTTTTAGCTTTTTTTACAGGATACACTTTTCATTTGATTTCCCACGCAGCCTTATGATTCGGAAAATCGCGCATATCTTGAAAAGAATGGCTTTCCCTCAGTATCAGATTAAAGTGATTATCGTATGGTGCCATAAGAGACTAAAAAGCATAAAAGAGTCTTTCTTTCATCAAGTAAAAATGCATATTCCTGGAGTCACAAGGTGCATATTCAGCTTTACTAATTGGGGCCATTTTGCTACATTTTGGGGCCATTCGGCTATTTAGAGAGCAGGCAGTTTGCCAAATTTTGGTGAACTTCGCGCAAGTACGATGCCTGTTTGACGGCAGTGAAATCCCCCATAGAGAAGCAATGGTTAATCTATTCACAGACACCGAACAGCAGTGAAAAGTTGCCAAAGTGCCCTGCTGTTCGGTGTTTTCATTCGGCAGGATTATTCAGGCAAATCCCATAGACTTCAATGTTAAAAATATTACAGTTTCTATTCATTATCTAATAAACCATTTCTTATTTTATTCTGCTGTAAAAAGTCTCTTTATTTATGGATTTTTTTAGGATCTTTTAGGCATTTTTCTGGATGTTTTTGGCTAATTTTGTTTTCCATTTTTTTTTTAATAGCGTATTTTCTGTTTTCTGTAACGGACCTTTTTATTATCATTCATAGTACCTTATATGTAAATTCCAGGCATTTTAGTTCAGTAGTTTTGAAACTTTCAATCATATTGTTTTTTTTCTTGTTTGTTTTTTTACCCATCCGGCAGTTGTCGGCTTTCTCCTGTGGCTGCTCAGCACTGTGCTCGGCGGATCATTGCCTGCATTTGGCAGCCACCTCTGGTGTGTTTTCAGCAGATGTTCAGCGGGTTGGCTGCAGCGGGCGAAGGGTTTGTGGAGGCTATGCAGTGGGTTGGCAGCGGCATTCGGCGTCCGATTCTCTGCACTTCGGGGACCCTGCAGTGAATTCAGCATGGGTGGGGAAATTTGATTCCCCGAAGTGCAGGGAAGTGCAGGGAATGAGAGAGCACCGAAATGCCGGCGACATGTTGGTGCTCTCTGAATAACCCCCATAGTGTTAATGCTAGTATTGCATGTTTGATTTGAGACAATATGGGGAAGAAAACTCCAAATACTCGGCCAATTGCCACTCATGGCCTGCAAGCAGAATGTAGCCAAGGTTCCGCATTGTGCACAGCGAATTGCCGCTTGATTGAATAAGCAACTGTAGTAACACCAATATTCTGTATCTTTTAATCACAGACTAGGCTGGACAGACAGCAGACTCTCTATTATGGCCCCAGCATTCATTCTGTCAGCAAAGGGGGTTTAGGACTAGGGATGAGCCGAACACTCCCCGAGCTCGGTTCGAGCCCGAACCCGAACTTCCCATTTGTTCGGGACCGAACCCGAACCCGAACCCCCATGCAAGTCAATGGGGCTGAAAATTCGGTTTTTTAGAGTGCCCTCCAAGAGGGCATATATGCTACATATTTGCCATAAAAGGTGTATGGGGGTCTGGGTAGTGCCCTGGGGGACAGGAAACAAGGACAAAAAGTTTTAAAAAAAACGTTTTTAAAGGGACAGTCAGTTTTCCATGAAATAAGGGTTAAAAATGAAAAAATTCCTTCAAATATTGTGCCTAGGAGGTCCCCATAACCTGCCTGTGAAGTGGCGGATTTCTAGGATGTATAGAAACACTTAAAAACAAAAAAATGACGTTTCATATGACGGTAAATGCTTTTCCTTTAAGGCTAGGGTCAGACGAGCGCAGTGTTAACGTCCCTGTTGCCGCACATAAGTACGTCCGTGATAGCATACAATTGTGTTAAATGAAGCCCCACACACGAAGTACGTCCGCACAAAAGTGCGGAGGCATGACGGACGCTGCAAACGGACGCAGGTTAGGCAAGAACGTAATACTGCTAGAACGGACGTGCGGAGTGCGCCACGTCCACATCGTCCGCATAGCTTTGTGTGTGAGTGATGGAGCATGGTCAGACGGACTGCATTTATACGTCCAGCATTTTTGACGGACAGAATGTTTTTTCATTGTAATTTATTTTTCCCTCCTACATCCGTCAAAAAATAGCTTCAGTGAAAAAACGGACTGTGTGACCACTACTGCGTCATCCGTACTGACGATGTCCGTACTGCACACACGTACAGTCCGTAGAAATCACGCTCGTCTGACCCTAGCCTAATCTATCCATAAACAACGGCTTGGGGCGGCAGCCTGTATGAAAACACATTTTAGGACGCGCAGAAAAAGTTTAGTGTTTTTTTTGGCTAAATTATTGTGAAACTTATGCAGGCTTTGGATGAAAGTAACAATAGGTGCTTTAAAATTGGGTTTTTAGCGTCGCAACAGTGCCGTCACACCGTAACCCCTCTGAGGATATGAATCTGATAAAGGCGTCAATGGCAGTGCACCCAGATATTGTGCCTTTAGTGCCAGGCATGCAAGTACTATCATACAGTAACCCTTCTGTGGTATTGTGGAAGAGTGCAGGGGTGGACCATGCGGTCCTATTTTAAAAAGATATGAATCTTGGAATTGGCGTCAGTGCACCCAGATATTCTGCCTTTGGTGCAAGACTGCCAGGCCAGCAAGTATCATCATACAGTAACCCCTCTGTGGTATTGTGGAAGAATGCAGGGGTGGACAATGTGGTCCTATATTGAAAAGTTTTTTATCTGTTAATGGGCGTCAGTGCACCCAGATATTGTGCCTTTAATGCCAGGCCATCAAGTATCATCATACAGTAACCCCAATGTGGTATTGTGGAAGAGTGCAGGGATGGACCATGTGGTCCTATATTGAAAAGTTTTTTATCTGTTAATGGGCGTCAGTGCACCCAGATATTGTGCCTTTAATGCCAGGCCATCAAGTATCATCATACAGTAACCCCTCTGTAGTATTGTGGAAGAGTTCAGGGGTGGACCATGTGGTTGGTCCTATATTGAATTATTTTTTTTATCTGTTAATGGGCGTCAGTGCACCCAGATATTGTGCCTTTAATGCCAGGCCATCAAGTATCATCATACAGTACCCCCTCTGTGGTATTGTGGAAGAGTGCAGGGGTGGACCATGTGGTCCTAAATTGAAAAGTTTTTGATCTGGTAATGGGCGTCAGTGCACCCAGATATTGTGCCTTTGGTGCAAGACTACCAGGCCAGCAAGTATCATCATACAGTAAGGCTGGGGTCAGACGAACGCAGTGTTAACGTCCGTGTTGCCCGCACATAAATACGTCCGTGATAGCAAACAATTGTGTTAAATGGAGCCCCACATACGAAGTACGTCCGCACAGAAGTGCGGGGGCTGACGGACGCTGCAAACGGATGCAGGTTAGGCAAGAACGTAATACTGCTAGAACGGACGTGCAGAGTGCACCATGTCCACAACGTTCGCATAGCTTTGTGTGTGAGTGATGCAACAAGGTCAGACGGACTGCATTTATACGTCCAGCATTTTTGACGGACAGAATGTTCTTTCATTGTAATTTATTTTCCCTGCTACATCAGTGAAAAAAACGGACTGTGTGTCACTGGCCACTACCTTGTCGTCACAGTCAGTAAGTACGTCCGTACTGCATGGACACACAGTCCGTAGAAAATGCGCTCATCTGACCCTAGCCTATCCCCTCTGTGGTATTGTGTAAGAGTGCAGGGGTGGACCATGTGGTCCTATATTGAAAAGTGGTTTTTTTATCTGTTAATGGGCGTCAGTGCTCCCAGATATTGTGCCTTTTACGCCAGGTCAGCAAGTATCATCATACAGTAACCCCTCTGTGGTATTGTGGAAGAGTGCAGGGTTGGACCCTGATGTTCAAAAAAATAAAATGATATAAATCTGGCACAGGCGTAAGTGCAGCCAAATATTGTGTCTTTCATGGCAGCAAGTGCCTTCACACCGTAACCCTTTTGTGGTATTGTGGAAGAGTTCAGTGCTGGAGGTTTTGTGAATGCAGAAGAGGACATCCCCTATCTATTCCATTACTTCAGCATCAGGGGATTGATAGCTGCTGATCCAGGACTGATTCATTTTTATAAATGTCAGCCGGTCTACAGAGTCGGTGGACAGACGCACTCTTTTGTCTGTGACAAAACCTCCAGCGGCACTGAACGTCCTTTCGGAAAGCACGCTAGATGTACTGCAACCTAGTAGCTGCATAGCATATTGGCTAAGTTCTGGCCAGTGATCCAATCTCAACACCCAGTAAGTCAGTGGATCATCTGCTGGAAAGGTATCCAGGTCTGCCCTTGCCCCTAGGTAGTCCTGCACCATATGGTGAAGACGCTGGCAATGGGTGCCTACATTTGACGTCCTTGGGCGTCGTGGACTAAAAAAATTTAAAAAAGCATCAGTCAAGCGGCCCTGGCCTTCACCGCTATTCCTCTGATCACCTGCAGCCTCAGAAGCACGTGTGTCAGCACTTGGTAATCTACCAGTGCCTGGAAAGGTGTTACACAAGTGTCGCTTTAGAGCGTCCTCAAGTTTTGTCATCCTGTGCTCCCTCTGTGCGGCAGGATGAGCTCTGCAACTTTACCCTTGTATCGTGGATCAAGAAGGGTTGCCAACCAGTAATGATCCCTCACCTTGATAGCACGAATCCTGGGGTCCTTTAGCAGGCTTTGCATCATTAAGGAGCCCATGCAGCGTAGGTTGGAGGTGGCATTAGCTGCCGAGTCTTCCTGGTCAATGAGGATGACCGTATCGTGCACTTCCTCCTCCCAGCCATGCACAAGCCCTTCTGTTTCTGGGCACACAAAACCCTCCCTTGAGGAATCCCCACCTTCAATGCCCTCACAACTTAAATAGTCCTCCTCCTCCAAATCCTCCTCCTGTCTGATCTGAGTAGGACCCGCTGGAATGCTGTCTGCGGAAAGACTGGGGCCTTGAGAGCAAAGGAAGGCCTCCTCTTCCTCCCGCTGCTCTGCCTCTAGAGCCACATCTATAATTCCCCGCAGAGTGTGCTCCAGCAGGAACACTAAAGGAATTGTGTCACTGATGCATGCACTGTCCCTGCTCACCATCCTCGTTGCCTCCTCAAATGGTGACAGTACAGTGCATGCATCCTTGATCATCAGCCACTGCGGGGGGGAAAAAAAAACAAGTTGACCTGAACCTGTCCTTGTGCCATACTCACACAGGTACTCGTTAATGGCCCTCTGCTGCTTGTGCAGATGCTGCAGCATTGCTAATGTCGAGTTCCACCTGGTGGGCATGTCACAGATCAGACGGTTTGTGGGAAGGTGGAATTCTCTTTGAATTTCTGCCAGGCGAACGCTTGCTGGGAATGACCGTCTGAAGTGGCTGCAGACTTTTCTGGCCTGGATGAGAAGCTCTGGCAGCCCTGGGTACTTGGTTAGGAAACGCTGTACCACCAGATTTAGGACGGGTGCTAGGCATGGTACATGCGTCAATTTACCCTTGCTTAGGGCAGAGAGAATGGTTTCTGCCATTATCACAGACAATCATTCCTAGCTCAAGCTGGTGTGGTGTTAACCATCTCTGCACCTGCCCCTGCAGTGCTGACAGAATTTCTGGCCCGGTGTGGCTCCTGTCCACTAAACAAACCAGCTCAAGCACAGTATGGCATCTTTTTGCTTGAGCCATTGCGTAGACCCTGTCAGGCGTTGGTTTAACTGACACTTCGCCAGAGACAGAGAAGGAGGAGGAGGAGGAAGAGGGAGAGGTGGTGGTGGTGGAGCAGACAGACCTCATACAAGCAGCTTTCTGGAGGCGTGGTGGATGAACAAGCTCCAGCACAGAGCCCCGTCTTGGATCCCTCCCAGCTGCAATCAGAGTTACCCAGTGTGCCGTGAAGGAAATGTAACGACCCTGTCCATGCTTGCTGGACCACGTGTCTAAAGTCACATGCACCTTGCTGCTGACTGCCTTTCCCAATGACTGGATAACATTGTCTTCCACGTGCTGGTATAGTGCTGGAATGGCCTTGCGTGCAAATTAATGATGTTTGGAACCTGCCACTGTGGTACAGCACATTCAGCAAATTCACGGATGGGAGCAGAGTCCACAGCTGGAAAGGCAGCAGCTGCAATGCGAGTATTTTGCTAAGCTGGCATTTAAACGCTGTGCTTGGGGATGGTTGGGACTATATTTTTTCTTTCGCTGCAGCAGCTGCGGCAACGTAATCTGACTGCGTAAATCTTCAACTACTGGGATGATGTCACATTGTGAGGAAGGACCTGCTGGTACATCCATTACTGTAGCATCATTCCTGTCGGTGGAGGTTGTAGGCAATGACATCGCAGGACATACAGTGTGGGTAGAGACAGATGAGGAGAACCTACGCAAAGTTTTGCGCCAACGGGATGTGTGGCACTTGTTCATATGTCGCCTCAAGCACATGGTACCCAAGTATCCGGTGTTTATCCCACGCGTCAGCCTCCTCTGACATAGATTACAAATAGCAACGGTGGGGTCTGCTGCACATTTCTTAAAGAACTACCAGACAGCAGAGTTCCTGCATGTGTTCTTTGAGACAACAGCGCTCTGCACCGGAGCAGCTCTGACATCTGATGCCTTGGACTGGCTAGTGCTACGGTTGGTCACAGAGGATGTTGTGCCTCGTGTTTGCTGTGCCTCCTCCTCCTCCTCCTCCCCCTCCTCCTCACTTGATTCCTCAGTTCGATCTGGCACCCAGGTGGAGTCAGTGACCTCAATATCATCAATGTCATCTTCACCCCCTATCTCCTCGTCACTGTAGCCAACTTGGCAGTATGCTGCAGCTGCTGGGGCAACATGAGTGCCAGTTATTTGTGTGTCATCACTAGCCACCCCCTTCCTCTAGGTTGATTATACTCCCTTGCTCAACCTCAGAGATTGAATCAGAACACTGTACTTGCTGCGCATCCTCAAGCAGCATGTCACTCTCATTGTAGTCAAACAATTCAGCTGACTCCTCCGTGTGTGATAGCGAGGCTACGGCAGGAGTAGCTGTGGACATGGAGGCTGCATTAGATGCTTTGGCAGCTGAGGTAGACTGTAAAGCACTAGAAGCCTGGCTGGCAGAGGACTCGGAGGATGAGGATGGCCTGGCTAGCCAATCCACCAAATCCTCTCTATGTTGCTGCTGCTTAAGACGGCCAGCACCAGTTATAAAGGACAAGCGTGCCCCTGCAGAGGATGCACCACGTCCACCACGACCAGAGGCACAGCCTCCCGACACAGGGGCTGCTTGCCCTCTTATCTGTGTCTGGGAGCGTCTGCCTGTCCTTTTTGTTCTTTCAGACATGGTGAGTGATATATAGATTAATATATACAGAACTCTGATTCAACTCAGGTATAAAGATTTAAAGAACTCTGGTATAACTCAGTGAGACACACTGATAGCTGGCAGCCAGTGACAAGAGACAGATCACCTCAATTCACAAATGTTTTGTAGAAATTAGTGAGCCCCGAAATACAGCGTTGTACTGTTTGTGTGACGAGACACAGATCACCTTAATTCACAAATGTTTTAAAGAAATTAGTGAGCCCCAAAATACAGCGTGGTACTGTTTGTGTGACGAGACACAGATCAACTTAATTCACAAGTGTTTTGAAGAAATTAGTGAGCCCCAAAAAAACTTGCTGGCTGTGTGACGAGACACAGAAGATCACCTTAATTCACAAGTGTTTTAAAGAAATTAGTGAGCCCCAAAATACAGCGTGGTACTGTTTGTATGACGAGACACAGATCACCTTAATTCACAAGTGTTTTAAAGAAATTAGTGAGCCCAAAATACAGCGTGGTACTGTTTGTATGACAAGACACAGATCACCTTAATTCACAAGTGTTTTAAAGAAATTAGTGAGCCCCAAAATACAGCGTGGTACTGTTTGTGTGACGAGACACAGATCACCTTAATTCACAAGTGTTTTAAAGAAATTAGTGAGCCCCAAAATACAGCATGGTACTGTTTGTGTGACGAGACACAGATCACCTTAATTCACAAGAGTTTTAAAGAAATTAGTGAGCCCCAAAAAAACTTGCTGGCTGTGTGACGAGACACAGAAGATCACCTTAATTCACAAGTGTTTTAAAGAAATTAGTGAGCCCCAAAATACAGCGTGGTACTGTTTGTATGACGAGACACAGATCACCTTAATTCACAAGTGTTTTAAAGAAATTAGTGATCCCCAAAAAAACTTGCTGGCTGTGTGACGAGACACAGAAGATCACCTCAATTCACAAATGTTTTAAATAAATTAGTAAGCCCCAAAATACAGCGTGGTACTGTTTGTGTGACGAGACACAGATCAACTTAATTCACATGTGTTTTGAAGAAATTAGTGAGCCCCAAAAAAACTTGCTGGCTGTGTGACGAGACACAGAAGATCACCTTAATTCACAAGTGTTTTAAAGAAATTAGTGATCCCCAAAAAAACTTGCTGGCTGTGTGACGAGACACAGAAGATCACCTTAATTCACAAGTGTTTTAAAGAAATTAGTGAGCCCCAAAATACAGCGTGGTACTGTTTGTCTGACGAGACGCAGATCACCTTAATTCACAAGTGTTTTAAAGAAATTAGTGAGCCCCAAAATACAGCGTGGTACTGTTTGTGTGACGAGACACAGATCACCTTAATTCACAAGTGTTTTAAAGAAATTAGTGAGCCCCAAAATACAGCGTGGTACTGTTGTGTTGACGAGACACAGATCACCTTAATTCACAAGTGTTTTAAAGAAATTAGTGATCCCCAAAAAAACTTGCTGGCTGTGTGACGAGACACAGAAGATCACCTCAATTCACAAATGTTTTAAATAAATTAGTGAGCCCCAAAATACAGCGTGGTACTGGATGTGTGACGAGACACAGATCACCTTAATTCACAAGTGTTTTAAAGAAATTAGTGAGCCCCAAAAAGACTTGCTGGCTGTGTGACGAGACACAGAAGATCACCTTAATTCACAAGTGTTTTAAAGAAATTAGTGAGCCCCAAAATACAGCGTGGTACTGTTTGTATGACGAGACACAGATCACCTTAATTCACAAGTGTTTTAAAGAAATTAGTGAGCCCCAAAAAAACTTGCTGGCTGTGTGACGAGACACAGAAGATCACCTCAATTCACAAATGTTTTAAATAAAGTTGTAAACCCCAAAAAAACTTGCTGGCACAGTGACAAGACACACATCACCTAAATTCCCTGATATTTGCTATAAATGAGACCCAAAAAGACTTGCTGGCACAGTGACAAGACCCAGAAAATCACCTCAATTCACAAATGTTTTAAATAAAGTTGTAAACCCCAAAAAAACTTGCTGGCACAGTGACAAGACACACATCACCTAAATTCCCTGATATAATGGTCGAAATGAGACCCCCCAGACCCCCCCAGTAGCGTGGCAGACCAGCAGTAACAACACACACAACTTTCTCCTTTGAAATCTCCTCTGAAATGCGTGCAGAAGTGCTGCGTGGAAACCTTATATAGTGTGCTGCGGGACTTAGCTCTGTGAGCCTATGATTGGGCAAAATTTGCCCAATCAGGACTCTGAGCGGTGATTGGCATAGTGTTCAACCAGTCTTGCACCAGACCTGTGGTCAGGTGCAAGGCTGTAGCCAATTATGAGCTTCAGGCCAGTGGGAAAATGCATTGTGGTCCATTGTGGTCGAACATGTGGCGAACACCCGGAAATGTTCGGTGTTCGCGATCCGCTCGAACAGGCTAAGTTCGGGTCGAACCCCGAACCGTCCGAACCCGAACAGCTCATCCCTATTTGGGACCAGGCAGGGAAAATATCTGGCATGTTATTCCACTGGATTATACCTCAATGACACGAGCTATCCTAGTAATTAGCAATTAAATGCAATTTATTTGCCTTAAGAAATACGTAGCGCATTATGTTTTTCCATAGGCAACCTAACAGTCGATGTATAAAATTCCGCAAGAAATACAGCTTTGTGAAGGGCTTCTTCGGTTGCAGGTTCTTAGCAATACAGTGAGGATGTCAGAGCAAACCATAGGGTGGTCTCTGGACAGTGGATACTTCGAGGGGCCCTCTTTCAGGAGAGTGATGAGTATCCAGATGTGCAATCTTAGAACTCTACAAATGGGAACCTAATTTCCATAAATCCCTAATGCCGAACCTTCAGGTTGTCCATCTTTTGTGTTGTAACACATTTTGTATTGGTTCGTGTAGGGAGCAGTCAATTCCTGTAAATAGAAAATAGTATTTGATCGTTTTAAATCCTGGAGAACGTCCTCATAATCCACTGACATTTATTTGAAGATTACAGATGCCTGGTTCATATCAGGTACATCTTAAAGTTCGTCTAAAAAGTGATCTGATTCAAAATTCTGTTCAGGGACATTTTAGAAGAAGACATTCAGGGTAATTCAAAGAGATTCGAAAAGTCACCACACGTTCGGTGACTTTTCGTTCTCTTCAATTCGGTTCCTTTTGCCGATCCCATTTCGGTGACCCTGCGGTGTATTCAGCAAGCACCACAGGGTCCCCGAATTGCAGGGAAAAGCTGCCGCAAACCCGACGAAAACTAACTGCAAAACCCGGCGAATGCACGCCGAAAACCCGCAAAAACATCTGGATAAACCCGCCGAAAACCACGAAAAAACCCGAGCAGGAGCCGATCACAAGCATTGCAGCCTCTGGAAAAAGCCGACACCGCAGACAAATGCAGTGAATAAATTAGAAAAACAGTTTGCTTGAATGTTTGAAAAGTGAAACGCTATTTGCAAAGAAACTACTGAGCAAAAATTTCTGGAATTTACATATGAGATCCAGGGAATGATAATAAAAAGTTCTGTTACAGAAAAAATAAGTAAACTTAACCACTTGGCTGCTATGGACACGCTCAGCGCATCCAGCCAAGTGGTTATCCTGTGCTATGGACGCGCTGAGCACGTCCATGCACAGGAGGCAGCAATCTGCTGGATTCCGGCGGATTGCTGCGCCCCCCGGTGCGGGCTGACATCTTGGATGTCAGCCCAGCACTCTGGGATGCCAGCGGGGCCATTAGATGTCATCGCGGCGGCGCGATGACATCTAATTCAGGTGCCCCCCGCGTGTGCGGAGAAGGCGCCTGAAAGGGAGAGGGGAGGTCCTTCGGAACTCTCTCCATCTAGATCGCTGGGGTGTACAGGGTTAATCCAGGCACCGTTTGGAAGGGCACAGCCTGCCCTTCCAAATGGTGGCTGTCATTAACTCCTGGGGAGCCGGATTACGATTCGGCGCTGAAAAGCGCCAGATCGTGATTCTCTCCCGGAGCTGGCCGACATCTTGGATGTCAGCCAAGCCTCCGGGAACTCCCCCTGAGGACTGACATCATCGTGCGTAGCATAGCATAGCATAGCACGATGACGCCAGTCCAGGAGTTAACCCCTAGCTGCCAGCAATGGTGGAGATAAACAGGGTTATCCAAAGAGATCCGAATTGCTTGAGAAAGGTAACCGAACGCTGAAAATCAGCGTTCGGTTACCTTTCCTGGCCATTCGGCTATCCAGAGAGCAGGCAATTCGCCAAATCCTGGCGAATTGCCTGCACATACGGTGCCTGTTCGGTTCCTGTTCGAGGGCAGTGAAATCCCCATGAAAAAGCACTGCTTCGGCTATTCAGAGAACACAAACCAGCAGTGAAAGGTTCCCCTAATGCCCTGTCATTCGGTGGTTTAATTCGGCAAATTTATTCAGGAGAATCCCATAGACTTCAATGTTAAAAATATTCCCGTTTTAATTCAATATCTAATAAACCGTTCATTATAAAATTCTGCAGCAAAAAGTCTCTTTATTTATAGATTTTTTAGGATACTTTAAGCATTTTTCAGATTTTTTTTTTTTTTTAAAAAAAGTCCGATTTTTTTTTATTTTTTTTTCAGTTTGCTTATTTTTTTTTGTAACAGCCCTCTTTATTATCATTCCCTGGACCTCCTGTGAAAATTTCAGACATTTTCGCTCTGTAGTTTCTTTGCAAACAGCGTTTCTTTTTCCCAGATTCATACAAATAGTTTTTCTAATTTATTCACTGCCTCCTCTACGTCACAGCTGCTTCGGCTCTGTGTGATTCGGCTCCTTTTCGGCTCCTGTTCGGCTCCTGTTCGGCTTTTTCGAAGGTTAATCCAGATGTTTTTGCTTGTTTTCAGCATGCATTCGGTTAGTTTTCGTCAGGTTTTCGGCAGCTTTTCCCTGCAATTCGGGGGCCCTGTGGTGCTTGCTGAATACACCGCAGGGTCACCGAAATGCAATCGGCAAAAGGAACCGAATTGAAGAGAACGAAAAGTCACCGAACGTGCGGTGACTTTTCGAATCTCTTTGGATAACCCTGAAAGGGTTCCAATGAACCCCCTATCTCCCGATCTGTGGCAGCTAGGGGTTAATGTTTTATATTGTTGGATCGGCCAGAGCATGGCCTTTCCAACGATACCAAACATGACCATGAAAAAAGTTTGTTTAAAAAAATAAAAATTAAAAATAAAAATAAAAAAATATTTAAAAAACAATTCTAAAAAAAAAAACAAGTTTTTTTTGTTTTTGTTTTGTTAATGCAGAAATATTGTTCCCATTTCAGTTATAATGTGAACAATGATGCTGCACTAACGATTTTTGTATGCGGTGCGTTTGTTAAAAATAGCGACATTTTCCCCAAAACAAAATGTAACGAGTCCCCATTTCTAATTTTTTTAACAAGCGCACCCCATAGAAAATATAACCGCAAATGATCGCATGTTAAAATGTGAAAAAAAAACACTTTACACATAATAAATTATTGAAAATTCAAATTTTATTGCATTTTTTGTTATAATATATAGGCAGGACATGACGTATACATAAAATAATGACATATTATGAATCTGCCGAGTCTGCCGGAAAGAACGATATATAATATGTCTGGGTCATATATCAAAATATGGCTTCAATACGCGGTTAAACATGATGAGCGAAAGGGGTAAAAATTACCTCAGCACGGAGGTGTGAAAAGCCTCAGCAGCGAAAGGGTTAAAAAAAATCTGACTTTTTTGTTAAAAAAAATCCAGAAAAATGCTTAAAATATCCTAAAAAATCTATAAATAAAGAGACTCTTTACTGCAGAATTTTATAATGAACGGTTTATTAGATATTGAATTAAAACGGGAATATTTTTAACATTGAAGCCTTTGGGATTCTCCTGAATAAACCTGCCGAATGAGACCACCGAATGGCAGGGCATTTCGGGAACCATTCACTGCTGATTTGTGCTCTTTAAATACCCGAAGCAGTGCTTTTTCATGGGGAAATCCCACTGCCCACTGCCCTCGAACAGGCACCGAACAGGCACCGTGTGTGCAGGCAATTCGCCAGGATTTGGCGAATTGCCTGCATTCTCGGGTTGCCGAATGGCCAGGAAAGGTAACTAAACGCTGACTTTCAGCATTCGGTTACCTTTCACAAGCAATTCGGATCTCTGTGAATTACCCTGGTTATATTAGAAAAAAAGGGAATTTCTTTACTAAATTATTCTAAGGTAGAGCAAGGCCAGGCAGGTGCCCCACGATTCATGGAGTGACCACCTCCAAGATATTCGTAGAGTGAAAGAAGAGCTGGACTGGGCACTGAACCTCCATTTTTAGACAGATTTCTTATATATCTACAACACGCCAACAGTTTGGCAAAAAACCTTTCTCAGCTTGACAAAGTTTTTTCCCTCAAAACATTGCTGTGTTGTAGTTGTCTAATACATGTCTATAAAAAGAAAAGGGGTTGAATGGACAGTCCAGTTCTTCTTTCGTTCCGTCAACTTTAATCACAGTCAGTAATGCTGGACACATAGGGCCCTATTATATTCTTCACGCAAAAACGCACAAGCAACGCGTGAATTTTTGCACCCATTATTAAACGTTAATAAATCAACGCTGAAATTACAGTCCTTGTGCATTTTTTCATCCATCGAGCAATAAATGGATGCGCAAAAACACGTGCGCAGCAACGTTGCGTGCAGAAATCAGTGTGCGGACTGTTTTTTTCACGTGTTTCAGCCAATCAGAATTAAGAACCACAATTGTCTCACGTTATGTTTTTTGCACCTGTCAAAGTCTATCTGCGCATATATGCTGCATCAATAAAAAAAGCACACACAACTTCTCAAATTTATATAAAAACGCATTAACGCGAGAGGCAAAACCCTTTGCTCTGAACGTTGTATTACAATGTCAGCGCAACAAACGCGCGTATACATCTACCGCAGGTGAGCTTACTGTACGTTGCGCGTCCTATACTTAACATTGTGAGCGCAAATGCGTTTGTGCGCTGGTATGCGGATGGTAATACAATCTATGCACAGTTTGTAACGCACAGCCTTTGGGCGCATAATTTTAGCAACTCCTGAAAGCTGGTGTTAATGGCAAATTCTATCAACCTGGCCGAAACCAAATACACCAGCCCAAAAAAAAATACGCAGCAAAGTATAGTTACACATTCTACACATACCAAACCAATAAAATGGAGAAGTTGTGTGTGCTTTTATTATTGATGCCACATATATGCGCAGATTGACTTTGACAGGCGTAAAAACGTAACGAGAGACAATTGTGGTTCTTAATTCTAATTGGCTGAATCACGTGAAAAACAGTCCGCACACTGATTTCTGCGCGCAACCTTGCTACGCGCGCATTTGTGCGCATCCGTTTTATGTGCGTCATTGCTCAACGAATGAGATTCCAGCGTTGAATTACGCACGTTAAAGTTCAACTCTTGGCGCACAAATTCACGCGTTGCGCGAGCGTTTTAACGCGAAGATTGTAATAGGGCCCATAGTGGCTAGCGCTCCATAGAGTCAGGTATAGGGAGCCGCTAAGGTTTAATGACTCATGCCACATCTACCTATCAGTGGCTCTCCATGGCTGACTGATCCGCTGATTATCGTTGCTGCATATAAGTATAAAAAAAGTATAAATGCATAAATATT